>OY728166.1:972769968-973413252 GCA_963277665.1 Viscum album
ATGGTTTATCACCTTCAATGACTCATTAAGTGTTTTTTCATCCCCCAACATCATGACATCGACTTAAGCATTGTTTGTCGAGTATTGTGTGTCAGAGTGTCTATTTGGCCCTATTTTAACATTGAGTGATCATTCTTTAATTCCATACAAGACACATTGGGACACCTGTTCCCATTTTTCTAATATTTACAACCTTAAACTAGTTATTTCTCTAATGGTTCAAGCTCTTTGGCCATAAACTAGTAGAATTTATAGTCTGAGTTGTGTGACTCTAAACAACAAAGTCCAACATCCTCATAACACGATGATAAATTTTAGCCATACCCAATACAAAACCAGGTTTCCTTATGATAATTATGAGATTATTCAATCTAATTCCCTCATCGCATGATGTTAAATTGATTACTTACACCATAAAAAACCAAAATTCCTCATATGATAAGTTTGGGGTGACCAAAAATAGTAACCCCATTTGAAATTAGGATGCATCATATGATAAATATGGTATCAATCAAACAATATTCCTTAACAAAATGTAACACCCCGAGATTTTATGAAAAATATTCTTTTAATTTCATTAATGTCTTGTGTTGTACGCTACACCAAAAGGAGCTTGCACAACACGCATCCTTGACTTTCCATGCATTACACGCAATCGAGACCTTCCTCGATAGCGTGTGTAGTACGCAATACCGAGTTTCACTAAACAACGATTAGCTATTAAAATATTATAAAAACTATCCATTATTAATAGTAATAACGACTTTTTGAAATTTTGTAATTTTTATTTTTTAAAATTGACTTCATTTCTGGATTCGGAATATCGAAATTAGCTTAGGGTGAAATTGTGGTACTTTTTGGATAACTTTCATTTTCTGATGAATAGTGAAAATTACTAAATTTTAATTAAAAACAACCTTTTTAATAGAAATAATTAATAGTGACAAATTATTAATTTTACTGGTTTTAAAGTATATTTAGAATATATTTTTACAATTTAATACAATTTTGGTCATTGGATGTAATTTCACATTAAAACCAGACATAAACAAGTGTCAATCTTTTCATAGTAATTATCTCTTAAGAACACGCTATTTGTTTTGACGACGGGAATTAATTTTTAAATTAATTAATGCAACTGATATGTTTTTAATTTGGTAAAATAGACATCATTTTTGAGTTCATAATATCAAATATAGCTTAGGCCTAATTTTTGGTATTTTTCTGGAAACTTTCATTTTTTGATGAATAGTGAAACCACTAAGTGGTAGTTAAAAAACTGAATTTTTTCATAAAACTTAATTTTACCGCTTCAGTGAGTGGAATTTCAAAAATCCGAGAGACACAGTTGATTTCAGTAAGTAACATGTGGTTCAATGAGATGAAAATAATTTTTGGTGAATAGTAACTTTTTACTTTTATTTACCACGGTTAAAAGTAAATAGGGTAATTAAGGGTAAAAATGATATTATTATTACCCTAACACGTGTACTAATTCTATTGGACAAGTGTAATTCGACCAAAAACAACATTAGGAATAAAATATGACCATTTAGGCCCACTTCGATTAGATTAGGACATTTATTATTAATTTATTTAAAGAAGGGTTAAAATAGTTAAAATCAAAGTTTAATAAGTAAATCATTTTTAATATGGGGTTATACATAAGATAAATTCGACTATAAATATTCATTAAAAAGCTAAAAATATTTCCTACATAATGGTATTTTATTTTTAATTTAATTTATTTATGACACAAAGATGATGCAATAATTATCTTATTAATGAAATATTGACATAATTGATGTTATAAACACCAAAATAAATGTAATTTGAGACTTTTTATGAATTCCACTAATTTTCTAGATTAATATGACATGTTAGTATTGATTTAATTAACTTTGTTCTAACTAATCATTCTGTTATGATTTTCACAAAAATTAATTACTAAATATTGTCAAAATTGACATAAAATAGTTTTTAAAACAAATATTATATTAGTAATTGTTATTTTATTCCTAAAACTCTATGGTTCGGCCAAATGATAGAGATAAGGTTATATATATTAATAATAAACAACTTGGGGTTCATTTGGCTGCTTATAGTAAGTTTATTAACCTTATAGTATAAGAACACAAGAAGACATGGTAAAAGTAAAATTATTTAACTTAATGTTAAATCTAAATGATAAGGTTAAAATAGGAACCTAAACTTGTCTAAATTATATTGAATGAGAGAATTTTGACCCATACCCATCTTATCTTCGAAATGAATCAATTTGGAGCTATTTAAAACCGAATTTTCCTATATAATAAAATAATAGTTTTAGTTATTCCAAAGGTGCCCCTCTCCTCCCTTATAAAAGGGAACCTCCTCCTTCTCTTCCTCACACCACTTTGAGCCTTCAATCTCGTCCAACCCCTGCCAAATTCCCTTATAGACTTCCCTAGAAACATCCTATAGGTTCTGGTCTTCCTCAAAGACCAATTTTAGTGCCCTAAAAGGAGATCTCAAAGAGGCGCTTGAAAGAAGAGGTAATGTCCGTTACCGATTCTTTCATCTCTATTTCTTCTTACACTTCTTCTTATTAGGTTGTTTCATTATGAAGTAATAACATCAGTATCACTTATATACTTATATGTTTTTATAATTATGAAACAACCTTATTTCACCATCTATCTATCCTACACAAAACGAAATCACCCCGTGTGCGTACGTACGGAATACCGTCTCCACGTCGCGGTGTAATTTATTTTCCACCACCACCTTACTTGGATGGGTATAATGGTGTAAATAATAACTATATATGATTATTGTAAATTGATATATATTCTGAAATAGTATACATACACTCCAATACAATTCCACGATCATGAGAACGATATCATCGCTCGTGCGTACGTACGGACTACCGTCTCCACGACGCGATGAGATTCATTCTCCACGTTAACCATTCATGAATGATTATAAAGTATATATAATAATTAATAATAAAATATATGAAATAATAATGATTCTATATTTATATTTATATATATGTATTTCATCTACTTAATTCCATTCAACTCAATAAGGAAAAGAAAACAGCGTTCATGCATACGTACAGTCTACCTTCTCCTTGAACGGTGTATTTATTTCCATTTACTGATCTATTATATATATCTTCTGAATATATATTATATATATATCATGTTTTATATTCTGGAATTATGTAATCATGATCTAAGTAATCATATGAATAATTACAAGTCAAAACACGGACGACAAATGAAACGATTTTACCCAAAACGCTCTTTAACATGGAATTTACAAACGAACAGGTTATATAAATCCATAAGTGAACCATATATGATATCATAAAAATGAGTATGATTTTGGAATAAGTCAATGACATTATTTAAATCATTATACAGGAGGTTCAGACACATACGAAGCAAATCGGACCTAAGGTAAGAGAAATATCACAATCCCATTTTTATCCAAGATTGTTTATACTTTAGTATTTACTGGGGTGTATTTTATCATCCACATCCATGTTTCCTTAATATGTAATATTATTTCCATCCACCTACAATTGTTTAAATCCAATTTTACCCTTCGGTGAGTTTTTAGTAAAAGATATGAAAGTAATCTTTTGTCGTTTTTCATACGAGGTACTTTTTGACTTTTCCGACAAAAGTACGAAAAGAATGTTTTTTTAACTTATACGACATGAATGGATTTTTTAAAACATTATTTCCAAGAAGCTTACTTTTCATGTTTTCAAGTTTATTATTAATCCAATTCTCTTAGTTTATAATTGTATGACATGTTAAGTAAGGAAAAGTGTTTTTGAAGTAGAAAGGATATTTTCCTCAAGAATGGAGTTTCTCATGTTTTATCAAAATTATTTTCCATCTAAGATAATATAGGGTTCTGTTTCTATCCCTATTATTACATGGATTTGATTATGTTGTGATGGAAATATTTTTATGAATTCCTTTATCTTATAGGAATTGTTTTATGATGTCACGATGTTTAAGAATTCCATTTTTATTACATGGGTTATGCAATGATGTATGATTTATGATTTTTGTGGTACACATAAGAATGGTTTCATTATGAGATGGGTGGGACCTATATATCCTTCCAATGCATTGGGTAAAGATTTTATATCTCATGAGATAGACATGGCTGTAAGGGTAGGTTATACCGGTTCAGTGAAACAGGAGTGAAACGAGGAGTGAACTCGGTTCAGAAAGGGACTTTTTCCTCTAAGATAGTCTTGGAAATGAGCCTTGACTAATAATAAATGATTCTCTATGATTATGTGTGTATGCCACAAAGTTTCATGTTTTATGTTATGATTATTGGGATTACATTTCACTACTATGATTTATCCCATGTTATGAAATTATGATCTCTTTTGCAGGTTAAGATTTCCAAAAGATATGTTCTTATGAATATGACGTGATTGATATTTCTTTTGTTTACCCTTACTGAGCATTTGAGCTCACCCTTTTATGTTTTCTTTTCCCCATGAAATAAAGAAAGGATTTAGGTTTTAAAAAAAAGAAGATCTTTATTGGAGATGTTGAAGATCTTTCACCACGATTAGAAGATTATATTCCGAGTTTCCAAAGACACTAAACTATTACAGTCCTTGTGTGTGTGTTTTTTTTATGTACTAAGTATTCCGCAAAAGTAATGTAATGTCTATGTACATTAAGATTCAGGTCTCTACAGTTGGTATCAGAGAAAAGGATTAGTCAAACTTTGTAAACTAGGATGCGAAAACGTTAGTGAGATCCCTAGATATATTTCTAAGGTATGTCTAGGGATGTCCCTAAGGATAAGTATACGTATAGGATACAGTCCTAGAACTACGGTAACGATCATAGAATTTAACCTAAGATGTTAGATATTGAGGATACTCCCCCTTTATTATGTTGTTTTCCCTAGCATGATTTTTGCCTCTCACACTATTCTTTTTAGGTTTTAGACGATGGCTGGAACCCGAAGGAACCGTGTTGATCAATGTAATGGACAATGCAATGATTTTCCTCCTGAACAAACAAATGTTATGGGAGATGGAGTGAAAAATCTTATTGCTATACTTACACAAGCTATGAATCATTTTGGACTTCCAAATGAGCAGAGAAGGGAACAACATTCTATTGAGTCTTTCATGAGGCAACGTCCACCTTCTTTTAGTGGGTCTTCTGATCTACTTGTTGCTGAACAATGGATCCGTACCACTAAAAAGATATTTTCAGTTCTTCAATGTTCTGAACATGATAAAGTCATCTTAGCAGTATATCATTTGGAAGGTGAAGCTGATCAATGGTGGAATCTTATCAAGAATACGAGGCAAAGAGATGAAATTGAGTCCATGGAATGGGACGAATTCAAGAACTTATTTTTCAATAAGTACTTCCCTCGTATTCTTCAAACAGAGATGGAGAAGGAGTTTCTTGAACTAATTCAAAAGGATGATGAATCTTTTGGTATATACGAAGCGAATTTTACAAGGCTTGCAAGGTATGCATATGGCTTTATCATCCAACCTGAAAGTAAAGTTGATTGATTCTTCAGTGGCTTAAAACCAAGTCTTCGAAGGGCATTGGCTATAAGAGACTTCAGTATCTATGAAGAAATTGTGCATTGTGCTATCAAGGTAGAATTGGAAGTTGGTGTTACTTATCCATCTCATAGTTTTGACAAGAAACGAATGATGGAGTTCAAGGAGAAATCTCAGAATAATGGTGAAAAGAAAATGAATGTTTCCTTATGCTCAAAGTATGGAAAGAAGCATGGTGGAGATTGTCTTAAAGGGACAAGTAAATGTTTCGAATGTGGAAAGGAAGGTCATCGGGCATTTGAATGCTACAATGATGGGAAGAAGATGCCTAATGAATCAAACAAAGGAAGGGATACACAGAATGAACGTACTACACTTCAATGCTTCAAGTGAAAGGAAATGGGGCGTTATGCTAATAAATGCCCTAATCCAAGGGTTAGTGATGATCGACATGAGCAACCACTTAAGGAAAAGGACAAAGGGAAGTCACATGCGATCACCATTGGCGATGTTGAATATGACAACGATGTGGTGGAATGATTAAGTGTTTATGTAATGGGATTCCAAAATAATGTTGTATATGGTATCATGGAATATTGGAATATTTATGTATGGGTCTATTGTGGTATTCAATCATTTTATGGTATCGGTAACCATGGAAAATGATTGAGATATTTTTCGAAATAAGATGATATGCGCATAATGAAGGGAAAACGAGAAAATGAAGTGTTTAACAGTATTCATGAGCTCATGATTGATATAAGGACTAAGTGATATCATGGTTTGATTATAAAGAATTTTGAGGATTTTGGTTTGTGGAAAGTGTTAACTTTTAACTACATTCATGTTTTAACTAAGGTTCAATGGATATTAATTCTTCAAGAGAATACATGATTAAGGTATTCACATATTTGTAATTTGACCAACAAGATATATCTTATGATATATGGGGGATAAATGATGGCATTCACGTGATCATTTTCTTCATACTATGATCTTGGACTGAAGTATTTTAGATAAGCCTTATGATTGGAATGGATTATGCTGGACATAAGTTAGTATTGTTTAAGGATAAAACATATTTGATATTGTTGATGGGATGTTATAGTAATATAGCTTTAAAAAAGGACAACCTGTAGGACGGGCGACAGCCCATCGCGTCGGACAAGGCTGTGGGAATCGAACCCACAACTGAAGTGAGACTGGCCTTTATCGCCTACCACTGGCCTACAGGAAGTCCCTGTTTAGAAGAAACTAGTTTTATTATATTAAGTAGTATGATATATGAACTATAAGTTCATTTTAGGAACTTTATATGATTAATCTCACTATAGATGGAATTATGTATTTTTTGATAACTTTTCTAACCTTTTGTTTGAGACAGATGGAATGACCCATCATTCCATCACATGATCTGCTAACACATCACGAATGAAAAATCCAACTTCATTTCTTTAAGAGATGAAGTGGAAATTGTCCAAAGAATGAAAACGGTGAGACTATACCAAAATCACGAAAGTATTTCTTCTAATTCCAATTTCATCAACTTTAGGGAAATGATCTTGAAAACCAAAAATGTTGTCCTAGTGCTCTTATATATGATGAATCAGATGGTACCTTAGATCATCACAAATTTATGTCTTTGTGATTGCTGGCTTTTCCATAGCCATGTTCTCTACCACTCTCCATCAGAACATGATGGTTATATTTCTCTTCAATATCCATATTTTCACCTATGTGGAAACCCAGTGATTAGTTTATTTGGGTAACCGTTACGTTTCATACATTTGTTTTTAAATATTGGTTTTGGTATTCCTTTTTACGATGTGGGTTTCTATTAAAGAAACTTTCTAATAGTAAACCATTTATAACCCCGACGAATTTCGAGGGCGAAATTCATTTTAAGGGGGGTAGAATGTACCACCCCGAGATTTTATGAAAAATATTCTTTTTAATTTCATTAATGTCTTGTGTTGTACGCTACACCAAAAGGATCTTTCACAACACGCATCCTTGAGTTTCCTTGCATTACACGCAATCAAGACCTTCCTCGATAGCGTGTGTAGTACGCAATACCGAGTTTCACTAAACAAGGATATGCTATTAAAATATTATTAAAACTAGCCATTATGAATAGTAATAACCACTTTTTGAAATTTGGTAATTTTTATTTTTCAAAATGGACTTCATTTATGGATTTGGAATATCGAAATTAGCTTAGGGTGAAATTTTGGTACTTTTCGGATAACTTTCATTTTCTGATGAATAGTGAAAATTACTAAATTTTAATTCAAAACAACATTTTTAATAGAAATAATTAATAGTGATAAATTATTAATTTGATTGGTTTTAAAGTATATTTGGAATATATTTTTACAATTTAATACAATGTTGGTCATTGGATGTAATTTCACATTTAAACCAGACATAAACAAGTGTCAATCTTTTGATAGTTATTATCTCTAAAGAACACGCAATTTGTTTTGACGACGGGAATTAATTTTTAAATTAATTAATGCAACTGATATGTTTTTAATTTGGTAAAATAGACATCATTTTTGAGTTAATAATATCAAATATAGCTTAGGCCTAATTTTTGGTATTTTTCTGGAAACTTTCATTTTTTGATGAATAGTGAAACCACTAAGTGGTAGTTAAAAACGGATTTTTTTTCATAAAACTTAATTTTACTGCTTTTTTGAGTGGAATTTCAAAAATCCGAGAGACACTGTTGATGTCAGTAACTAAAATGTGGTTTAATGAGATGAAAATAAATTTTGGTGAATAGTAAATTTTTACTTTTATTTACCACGGTTAAAAGTAAATAGGGTAATTAAGGATAAAAATGATATTATTATTACCCTAACACATGTCCTAATTCTATTGGACAAGTTTGATTCGACCAAAAACAACCTTAGGATTAAAATATGACCATTTAGGCCCACATGGATTAGATTAGGACATTTATTATTAATTTATTTAAAGAAGGGTTAAAATAGTTAAAATCAAAGTTTAATAAGTAAATCATTTTTAATATGGGGTTATACATATGATAAATTAAACTATATATATTCATTAGAAAGCTAAAAAGATTTCCTACATAATGGTATTTTATCTGTAATTTAATTTATTTATGACACAAAGATGATGCAGTAATTATCTTATTAATGAAATATTGACATAATTGATGTTATAAACACCAAAATAAACGTAATTTGAGACTTTTTATGAATTCCACTAATTTTCTAGATTAATATGAAATGCTAGTATTGATTTAATTAACTTTTTTTGAACTAATTATTCTGTTATGATTTTCAAAAAAATTAATTACTAAATAGTGTCAAAATTGACATAAAATAGTTTTTAAAACAAATATTATATTAGTAATTGTTATTTTAATCCTAAAAATCTAAGGTTCGGCCAAATGACAGAGATAAGGTTATATATATTAATAATAAACAACTTGGGGTTCGTTTGGCTGCTTATAGTAAGTTTATTAACCATATAGTATAAGAACACAAGAAGACACTGTAAAAGTAAAATTATTTAACTTAATGTTAAATATAAATGATAAGGTTAAAAGAGGAACCTAAACTTGTCTAAATTATATTGGATGAGAGGATTTAGACCCATACCCACCTTAGCTTAGAAATGAATCAATTTGGAGCTATTTAATACCGAATTTGACTTTATAATAAAATAATAGTTTTAGTTATTCCAAAGGTGCCCCTCTCCTCCCTTATAAAAGGGCACCTCCTACCTCTCTTCCTCACACCACATTGAGCCTTCAAGCTCAGCCAAACCCTGCCAAATTCCCTTATCCACTTTCCTAGAAACATCCTAGAGGTTCTGGTCTTCCTCAAAGACCAATTTTAGTGCCCTAAAAGGAGATCTCAAAGAGGCACTTCAAAGAATAGGTAATGTCCGTTACCGATTCTTTCATCTCTATTTCTTCTTCCAATTCTTCTTCTTAGGTTGTTTCATTATGAAGTAATAACATCAGTATCACTTATATACTGATATGTTATTATAATTATGAAGCAACCTTATTTCACCATCTATCCATCCTACGGAAAACGAAATCACTGCGCGTGCGTATGTACGGAATACCATCTCCACGCCGTGGTGTAATCTATTTTCCACCACCACCTTACTTGGATGGGTATAATGGTGTACATAATAACTATATATTATTATTTTAAAGTGATATTGATTCTTAAAAAGTATACATACACTCCAATACAATTCCACGATCATGAGAACGATATCATCGCTCGTGCGTACATACGGACTACCGTCTCCACGACGCGATGAGATTCATTCTCCACGTTAACCATTCATGAATGATTATAAAGTATATATAATAATTAATAATGAAATATATGACATAATAATGATTCTGGATTTATGTGTATATATATGTATGTCATCTACTTAATTCCATTCAACTCAATAAGGAAAAGAAAACATCGTTCTTGCGTACGTACGGTCTACCGTCTCCATGAACGGTGTATTTCTTTCCATTTACTGATCTATTATATATATATATTCTGAATATATATTATATATAAATCATGTTTTATATTCTGGAATTAATTAATCATGATCTAAGTAATCATATGAATAATTACAAGTCAAAACACGGATGACAAATGAAACGATTTTACCCAAAACGCTCTTTAACATGAAATTTACAAAAGAACGAGTAATATAAAGCCATAAGTGAACCATATATGATATCATAACAATGAGTATGATTCTGGAATAAGACAATTACATTATTTAAATCATTATACAGGAGGTTCGGACACATACAAAGCAAATCGGACCTAAGGTAAGGGAAATATCACAATCTCATTTTTATCCGAGATTGTTTATACTTTGGTATTTACTGGGTTGTATTTTATCATCCACATCCATGTTTCCTCAATATGAAATATTATTTACATCCACCTACAATTTTTTAAATCCAATTTTACCCTTCGGTGAGTTTTTTAGTAAAAGATATGAATGGAATCTTTTGTCGTTTTTCATACGAGGTACTTTTTGACTCTTCTGACAAAAGTACGAAAAGAATGTTTTTTTAACTTATACGGCATGAATGGATTTTTTAAAACATTATTTCCAAGAAGCCTCCTTTACAAGATTTCAAGTTTATTTTTAATCAACTTCTCTTAGTTTAGAATTGTATGACATGTTAAGAAAGGAAAAGTGTTTTTGAAGTAGAAAGGATATTTTCCTCAAGAATGGGGTTCAAGTGTTTTATCAAAATTATTTTCCATCTAAGATAATATAGGGTTCTGTTTCTATCCCTATTAATACATGGATTTGATTATGTTGTGATGGAAATAGTTTTATGAATTCCTTTATCTTATATGAATTGTTTTATGATGTCACGATGTTTAAGAATTCCATTTTTATTACATGGGTTATGCAGTGATGTATGATTTATGATTTTTGTGGCACACATAAGAATGGTTTCATTGTGAGATGGGTGGGACCGATATCTCCCTCCAATGCATTGGGTAAAGATTTTATATCTCACGAGATAGACATGGCTGTAATGGTAGGTTATACTGGTTCAGTGAAACAGGACTGAAACGAGGAGTGAACTCAGTTCAGAAAGGGACTTTGTCCACTAAGATAGTATTGGAAATGAGTCATGACTAATAAGAAATGATTCTCTATGATTATGTGTGTATGCCACAAAGTTTCATGTTTTAATTTATGATTATTGGGATTACATTTCACTACTATGATTTATCCCATGTTATGAAATTATGATCTCTTTTGCAGGTTAATATTTCCAAAAGATATGTTCTTTTGAATATGACGTGATTGATATTTCTTTTATTTACCCTTACTGAGAATTTGAGCTCACCCCTTTTTTGTTTTCTTTTCCCCAGGACATAAAGAAAGGATTTAGGTTTAAAAAAAAGAAGATCTTTATGGGAGATGTTGAAGATCTTTCACCACGATTAGAAGATTATATTCCGAGTTTCCAAAGACACTAAACTATTACGGTCCTTGTGTGTGTGTTTTTGTTGTGTACTAAGTATTCCACAAAAGTAATGTAATGTCTATGTACGTTAAGATTTGGGTCTCTACACAGAAGATGTTAAATTGTATCCTTTCCTGGTACAAAACTGGGATGCCTCATATGAAAAGTATGGGATGACCAAAATAACTTACCCCAGAAAAAACTGAGATTACTCTTATTATAAATTAGAGTTGAACCAACTAATTTTCTAATCACATGATATTAAACTATAGCCCTACCATGTAAGAAACTATGATTCCTTGAAATATTATATGGTTCTATATCATCACTAGAGAGAAATTCACCCCTTGATGTTAGTATCCTACCATTCCATGTTCCATATATTCTTCTATCTTGATTCCTATATGAAATAGAATAAATAGTAATACATGGATGTCTCATCCTAGGCCCAACATGACCACTGAATCCTTTTGGTGTATTTGACTTCAGAACATGCTTGATTCTCATTTACCATTATATTTATCTAGTTCATTTGAACACATGGATGAATAACTACCACAGTATTAAATAATCCCTTTGATACACTCCCACCATCCTCATACATTCTTCATTCTTCATTCAAATTTGATAAGCATCATCATCCAGATCTAAATGTGTTCCCTCACAAAAATTTTTCATGTCTACAATGGCTCATGCCACAAAGGATCTTCGATAGAAAATAGCAGGTCCCATCTTGAAATTGTTCAATGGTGATGATGCATTTTTTCCCCATCCTAAATGTATGCAGTTGTAGAAACTATGTTTTGAACAATTTCAATAGTTTTCCCCCACATCGATCATTCCCCTTTTTCTATCTAGGTCTTGAATGTCATGATCACCCTCATGGTATTGTTCTGTCACTTTCTACCCTTATTGTTTTCACACCTACACAATGGGAACTTCATAACACTCTTTATTTCATTCATCAAGCATGATTCATTTGGGATTAGGAGTTTAGAGATATTCTACCTCATGTATGGTTGAGATGCAAACATTACCAATTTGTCTGAAATCTACAACATTAAACATGGACCCCATGTCCCAGAATCATGACTTTGAACTACATTCCAGTCATTCTAGGAATGTGTTGTGTGTCTATGGGACTCCTTGGACTGCTATTCACATTGGGTTGTCACTATGTCATGCTACACATTTCCATTTTAGATTCTCATCCATTGAACTAATCTAAAAGAGACCATAAACTAGGTACCAAATTAAAATAATAATGATCCTAAATTGTGTAAAAGATGTCTTTTTGGTGTTTTCTATGGAAGGACTCGTAATATTGTCCTAAGTATTTGGTTACCTCTCCCTTATTCCATATGCATACCATTTGAGACACAAAACCAAATGGACTAAGAATCATGATCTTAAACTATATGCGACTCACCCCAAATACTTTTTATGGTGAAATGGGTACAACATTTCTATCATTTCTGAGCCCTCCAGCATCATAAGAATATTTATGGAGGTGATCTACTCTTAGGTCCAAGAATTAGAACCTTAATCTATTGACAACACTGTGGTCCAAGCATGACGGCCATAATCTAATAGTAACAGTCTATGAATTATGACTCTAAACTACTTATGGATTTTTGGTCTTACTAGTATGACCTTAAACTTCCAATGGAAAGATAAATAAATGTCTGTTAAGTTGAAAAATCATAGGGGAAATCAAATAAAGTGTCAAACTCCCCCCTATCAGGACAGTTCCATGATTTGGTAAAAAGTATGGTGATAAAAAGGTAGAGATACAGAGCCAGTAGTGAACCACTCTAGACCTTGGAAAAATCTTGATTTCACTTGTTGAACCCCATTATTTCAGAAAAAATTGGAACAAAATATTAAGATAAATTTTCCTCATGCTCCCCTCAAGGGAGTAACCCCATTATGTTACACTCTCACACCCACCATCACATTTGATTGGTGGGTGTTATTCAATTCCGTTAACACATCCCGGTTACAAGATTTTAACCTATATAACTAAATGTTTCAGTTGCAATATGTTAAAATGTGTGATGTATCATCCTCACAATATGACGTTAAACTAAATTTACATCATCCTAATCTATTAATGTTAAAGTATGTGTCCATATTCCATATTTCATGATGTAAAACTATGAAGAAAATAGGCCCTCACCTGAGAATCCTTTCCCCCTTCGATGTCAGTCACCTATTATATCATTCATGTTCTCTGACCATTTCTTGGAATCAATGATGATGCACCCCTTTTAAGATTACGTTGAACTCTATTCCAACCAATACGCCAACCCAATGTTCTCAAATCCATAGTTTAATAATTCCAATAGTGTTGAACTCTATTTGAATATTCCATCAATTTAACCACACACTTCATGTCTCTATTAATTTGGATCCCTATAATCTTCCACATCTAAATGGGACCCTATGAAATAATGGTCTTATAATATAATATATCACCTACCTTCCAAGGAAAACGCCTAGAAATACCTCTAAAAACATTCTGATATAGGTCTCATGTTTTGAGCATGGTTAGTGGTCGAACAAAATTTGTTTATCCCCACCCAATGTAAAACAATCATGGATTTTATGTTTTTAAAATGGTGAATAGTTATCCAACATCTTTATTCCACCCCTAATTGTGATCCAAATTCTAGTTTTTTGACTCTTCATAAACCCTTTGATTGTGTAAAAGTCAATGACCCTGGTGTTACCCTATTCATGCTCTAGAACACATTGATAAAGTAATATAGTTGTGCCGAGATCCCTACTATCCTTAGAAAAACATCCTCATGTAGGATTATACAAGTATCCAATCAATAAATTAAAACCCTGAGTGTTCATTAATGTCGCGACCCATCCTTGGGGCCCATGTCATGACTACCCCACGCACACCTTCCATAGGCCAGGGGATGGCGACTTGCACCAAAGGCGTAAATCTCGATAAAAGGGAAGACATTGCCTTTATAAAGTAAAAACACCACAGAGTATGCAAGCTGATGTAAACACTTAGTAAACTGTGTACAAAAGTAAGTGCTGAAATGTAAATGGGCCAGAATACAAACCCAACTGAAAGTAAAGTACAGCAGCCGAAAAGTAAAGCAGCAACATCGAGCCGTCCACTGGAATTCCCACCTCAAGGGTGGGTACAGATAGTCTCCTCAGCTCCTCAGGTCTAGCCATCCACTCTATGAACGTCCCGTCCAGTGATCCTGCTCCAGGTACTGTCCAGCTCCACAAGCCTCCACCTCGATCAGTGGTGTCTATCATCTGCATCCAACACAACGTAGTGCGGGCATAGCCCGTGTAGGGGTGAGTATATGATACTCAGTAGGGACCCCGAGACTCCTTATGGTCTCCCATAATCCACAAAGGATAAACCACAAAAGAAAGATACAATAACGAAGTATCAACCCACTCTACTTAGCTATATTCCCATACATATACCTAAGTCATCAATTCCATCTCGGCTCCAACACACAAGCCTATGTACTATTAGTCCACACAGGAAAGCATAACCCAAACCACATAAGAAAACACAACCCAATCCACAAAGGTAATCACAACTCAATCCACACAGGAAAACATGACAATCATATCGATGATAATGATTGAAATTCAAGACTCAGATCACACATTTATACCACTTCTGAAGAGGGGTGGAGATGATTAGATGTAGCCTTTGAATCATATCCCCTACCGAACCCACGTAGGATCCAAGTACAGTAACCATCGCTGCAGAACCCATGTAGGATCCATGTACAAACTTCATTGCTGCCGAACCCATATAGGATCCAGGTACAGTTGTCATCGCTGTCGAACCCATGTAGGATCCAAGTACAGTTGTCCTCACTGCCGAACCCACGTAGGATCCAAGTACAGACGACATCGCTGCTGAACCCACATAGGATCCATGTACAGTTTCCATCGCTGCCGAACCCACGTAGGATCCAAGAACAGTCGTCCTCGTTGCCGGACCCACGTAGGATCCAAGTACAGTCGCCATCGTCGTCGCAGTCGCAGCCATCTCTAGGGTTCCAGCACACAACACGCTCAATTCTGGGAGGGTCCGCTCAACGATCCAAGGGGTTGATACATCAACTGTCATGAAGTCCAGATTTGATGTATCACAATGTTTCGTCTCATAAATAGTAACTCAACGTGATAGACGGCGCGTCAATCGGATGCCGGGTCTGAGAGTTATTGGTGTTTTCATCCCCGGGGCCCGGTTGGTTTTTAAGCTAAAACCAACCCGAATGTACTCCAACTGCATCCAAACCTCGAGAAGATTAATAAAAAAGAACCTTCTCACTAAGAGTAATCCAATGAAGTCGAAGGCACGTCAATTAGACGTCCGAAGCTCAAGTTATAAGCATTTCCACTCAGAGGGCCCGGTTGGTTTCATGTTCAAACCTACCCGGTCGTACCCAAAGTTCTCCGGAACCTTGAGTGTAATATACCTAAATGACCATATCGTTCCAAGGATCCCAACACAACTAACGGTGCATTGATCGTAGGTCTGTATCCCAAGATATGGGCGTTTGAATGAAACCACCCGAAAATAGGGGGTTTGTGCTCGGTCTGACCCAGCCCAATTCCCCCTGGGTCGGCCCGAACTGGGTCAACCTGACCCGGGTCTGGGTCTGGCCCAGTTGGGCGTGGCCCCGCCCAGCACTGGTGGCCTAGCCCGGTGCGGGCGGCCCGGCCTGACGTGGGCGGTCGGGCCCAGCGCAGGCGCGGCTCGGCCTGTGGCTGAGCGGGACATGAAGGCGGGGCGGGGGGGGGGGGGGACCCCCTTGTTTTGAAATAGTGGCCCCCTCTCAATGGGGCCCGTCCTTGCCTGCTGGCTGGGGGTTGTAACCCCCGGTCTTCCGAAAACGGCCAGCCGTAATGGCTGGCTGGTGAGCTACCATGAGAACCCCCGCGGGTCCCGCCTCCTGGTTTGCCGATGACCGGCCGAGCCCGGCCGCCTCCTGCCGAACCGCTGCGGCCTAAGGTCGCGACTTCCGTTTGTCCGGCATGGTGCGACGACGCCACACTCCTCCACTACGGCCTACATCGACGGTGGCCCCTCAGGGCTCCAGCACGGTGTGACGGCGCAACACCCCTCCTCTGCGGCCCGCTCTTGGTCGCGGCCTCCTTCGGCCTCTCCGGCATGACGTGATGGCACCGTGATCCACCGTCGTGGCCCGCTCCTGCCGTGGTCTTCATCATTCCAACTCGGTGCAACGGCACCGTGCCGTCTTCGACTCAGATGCCATTGTTAATAAACAAGATATGGGGAGGAGAATCAGCCGTATTTGTGCGGTCCAATTTCCTCCTGTTATGTTGGTAACAATTGGAAAAATTAAACGAGACACATCAACATTAATTCAAATCAAAATCTTAATTCACCTAAAATGAATTTAACCCCTACCTAAATTCGAGAAGTTTGACCGCTTGATGAAGGAAGGATATGATTTCATTGTTCCGTTGATGTTGCCGAGGAATGACGTCGTCACTTCTTCAACGTCTATAAGAAAGAAGATGAGGTTGGCGCCAATGTTCTTCGCATTCTTCAACGAAGAAGATAAAGTTCTTCAAGAGTTTATAGCTCTCTCTCCCAATCTCCTCACACAGCAAGACAACCTAATAAAATAAGGCCTCCCCTTCTTTTATTCTTTTTCCATGCTTTTCAAAACCTCACAAATTCAAAATTGAATTCACTTAATTAATTAATCTTCAGTTGTCAAATTAAATGGGGTGTTATGTTGGAAAGATTTAATGAGGGAGAGAGAGAGAGAAGGGTTAATCACATAAAGGGAGGGTTAGGGAAAGTGAAGAGTTTGGGGCTCATGTGGGCCCCACCTCACCTTTAACCTCTCAAGGGTAGTTAGAACTAGTGGGTCCCCCCCCCCCCCCAACTCACACACATAGTATTAAACCTCTTAGAATAAGAAAATAAAATTGTAACACAATTTTATTTCACATTACAATTAATTCACATTTTTTTAACAACCCCTCCCGAGAAAACGCACCTTCGGGAAAGGTCCTCTTATGAAATTACCGCCGATGCGGTTTCTTCGGTGCCCTAGGATTTCAATTCCGAGCACCGGTTCAAAAGATAAAAAAACCCGCTCGTTCGTTCGCTGAACGCACCCTATCTAAACTTCGGAAATTGATTACGGGCACTCCGGGTCTCGGAATCAGGTGCCATCAGAAACTGCGCACTCGTAAAATCCCAAAGAAATTATGAAAAAAATTTCCTTCAAATTTATGAGTCTTTACATTACTCCCACCTAAGGGCTTTACGTCCACATAAAGATACATCACAAAACTAGGGAAACAAATGAGGGTACTGAGCAAGCATCTAAGCCTCCCACTCCCATGTGCTCTCCTGGAGGTTCATGTGCTTCCACCATTTTTAGAATTTCCATATCCATTTTTGAGCATCCTTTATCCTTTCCAAAAGAGACAGTTGAGAAATCGTTTATGAGAGTATTGATGACGTTCCCTTCTTTATGATTCTCATGTCTATCTTCATCAAATCTAAGAAGATTGGGTCATTCTCAATTCTCATCAATGATAGAATCACTGGGTCCTTTCTACTTAGAACTTCTTCCACCTTGTTCACTTTCCTTGGGTGTTAATGGATTGATTAGTCATAGTCTTTGATCATCTCTAACCATATTCATTGGCGCATGCTTAACTCCTTATGTGTGAATATATACTTGAGGCTTTTGTGGTCCGTATATATTTCACACTTCTCCCCAAAGAGATAATGCCACCAAAATTTTAAAGCAATGATCCCGGAAGCCAACTCCTGATCATGTGTTGGATAATTTTTATCATGAACTTTTAATTTCCTTGAAGCATAGACAATGATTTTTTTTTTCATTTTGCATCAACACAAATCCCAGGCCCTTCTTCGAAGCATCACTAAATACCACAAAAAGTCCGCCACTTGTGGGTAAAGTGAGAACATGTGTAGTGATAAGCCTCCTTTTCAACTCTGTAAAGATTTCTTCACATTAATCACTCCACAAAAACTTTACTCCCTTCTGAGTCAGGTTGGTAAGAGGGTTGGAAAATCGTCAGAAATTTTTGACAAATCATCGATAATATCATTCTAATCCCAAAAATATATGGAGAACTATTACTGATGTTAGCCTTAACCATACCTCTATTGTATTTGTCTTGGATGGATCCACAGATATCCAATTACTTGTGATGATATGTCCTAAGAATGAAACCTCCTTCAACCAGAACTCACACTTACTTTACTTTTCATATAGCTTCTCTTTCTACAATGTCTCTAGTACAGTTCTTAGATGCTCCTCATGATCCTCCTTCATTATGGAGTATATTAGAATATCATCTATAAGGACTACCAAAAATTGGTCGAGGTAATCATTAAAGACTCTATTCATCAATTCCATGAAAATTGCTGGAGCATTAGTGAGTCTGAAAGGCATTACTTTGAATTCATAGTTCCTGTATATTGAATGAAAAGCACTCTTGGGGATATCTTCCTTTTTCACCCTAACATGATAATATCCCAACCACAAATCCACCTTGGAGAATTATAGTGCTCCACGTAGATGATTGAACAAGTCATCAATTCATGGGAGAGGATACTGATTCTTTATCGTCATTTTTTTAAGTTCACGATAATCGATGCAAAGGCACATTGATCCATCCTTCTTCCTGACGAAGACGACTGGTTCACCCCATGGTGAAGCACATGGGAGTATAAACCATTTATCCAAATTCTCTTGTATTTGTTTCTTCATCTCCTCAAGCTCCACAAAAGCTATTCTATATGGAGTCTTGGATATTGGTAACTCCCCACGTATAAGATCAATTGATAATTCAACCTCTCTATTAGTAGGAAGACCAGACAATTCCTCAGGAAACACTTCAGCGAATTCCCTCATAATAGGCATCTCTTCAAGGATGGTTGCTTCCTTGGACTCAATCATCTGAACCAGATACGTGTGCTCATAGGGCAGTGATATCTATGCTTGAGATGATACTGCTAAATAAGACTTATCTTACACCTTTCACTTGTATATAATCTAGGGTTGATTCTCCACATGGAGAGTGATTTCCCTCTCATGGAAATATATGTTGGATCTATATAAGGAAAGCTAATCCATGATGATAATTGCATAAAATTCCACCAGAGGGAGTATGAAGAGGTTCTTCATGAATTTTAGTCCACAAATTATGACAGGGGAGGATTTATATTCATGGGATGTAATGATTGCCCCATTTTCCATACTCACTGAACTCTTTACTTACATGATTTTTGGTGGTGTTGGTCTTATTATACTAAACTTTCAGGATATAAAAGAATGTGTTGAACCAGAATCAAAAAGTAAATTCTCTATTCTTGAATGAATAACAAGCATACCTATCACCACTTCATTGTCGGGGTTCACTTCGGCGGTAGTGATGGAAAAAGCTATCCCTTGCTGCCTTGGAGGTTGTGGGTTGCCTACAAAAACCCTTGGCATAGGGCAATAGTTTGAAAAGTGCCTCAATTATTTTTAATTGAAGTAATGAAAAATGCATTGAGGGTCGAGTGGAGAATTCCTCTCCTCTGTCACAGCCACATTTTTTTCATGCCGATAGCTAACAACTAGGTTCCCTTCTCTTCTATACCAAAAGCATGTCTGCGTCCCCTTCAGGCAATTTCCAGGGTTCTTCTTTCCCCACCGCTGGCAAGTGGGGTGCTAGATCTTCTTTGCACCATTGGATATATCCATTGTATCACTAGAATTGAAGTCTAACTAATGATTCTTATCCCCATGATACCCCTGAGATTCTCCGATATCCATTATGACCTTGGGGGCACATCAGACAATTTCCTCATAGTTGTCGAATTCACAGATCACCAGTGCTCTATAGGCTAGGTTTCAACCCAACAAAGAAGCGGTCAACCTTGTATTCGTGTGTAACGAAAAATCCGGATGTGTATCATGAAAGCCTTGTGAAGTTTTCCTTATACACTCCAATGGATTATTCATCTTTCTTCTTAAGGGAAATGAAGTCCCTTTCTATCTTAAGTTGGAGGGTGCACGGAAAATATTTATCGAGAAACATCTTCTGGAAATCCTTCCATTCCAACACATCGATCTCCTCCTCAGGCTTCATATTTTTTATCGACGTCCACCATTGATTTGCTTCACCCTGCATATGATAAGCAACCAAGATAACCTTCTCTTGTTCGGAACATTGAAGGATGGAGAAGATCTTTTCAATGGATTTGATCCAATGTTTGTCGATTGAGGGATCAAATGATCCATTAAAAGTAGGAGGAATTTGTATCATGAATCTCTCAATAGTGAATTTTTCTTTTTAGGGGGGGGGGTTGAACTTTCTTCTTAACCCATGTTTCTATTAAAATATTGGGTTAACTGAGAGATAAGTATGACAAAGTTCATGATTCCCTCTCCTATCGGATTGGGCATCTCATTAGAACAATCATCACATTTATTTTCACATCAGTTGTTAGCCCGAGTCCTCTATTACTGACGATTGGCTGGAATAAAAATAAAGTTAGGGGTAACACATAAATAGTAATCCAAAGACAAAACAGATGACATATATACTACTTTTATTTCCTTAACATATGAATATTTAGGCTTCAATCAATGTTATCCATGATCTATATTCCAACATATATCCTTAGGGTCATTTTTCCTTTAATAATTATTCATACTAAGCTTGTGAATTTACCAAAGCATATCCCGTAGTATTTTCATAACCAAGAGTGCACCAAGTCCTGTTGTCGTGCACTTGTTCCCATTCGAGTCAAGCTCAAAGCGGTGTTTTTGGGTTTTACCCCTAGGATACATCTCTGCCATAGTCGCCTCTACCTACTCGTATTGAGATAGGGATGTATTTTCTTCATAAACCACTTAATCAATACTCACCAGTACTTAGGGATGTTTTTATTATACTAATTCTTGTCTCTATATCTTCACTAGAGTTTGCTGATACTAATCCCAAAAATAACTAAACCTATCATCTGATACCAACTATGAAAACCCTGCTCTTTATTACTCACTAAAACATGATTTATTACATAAACTTCCCTTGATGCAATGTACAATATTTATAGGTCTAGTGTCTTTGGGTCTTAGGATCATTACATAGTGACATAAAAATTAAATACAACATCTTTATTTAAAACATCCCTTACATGACCACTACATTCCCTCGTTCTTAGCATTGCATAGGATAACTTGAGGATATGCATGAGAAAAGTGTGATCTATAAAGCTCAGTAAGGGAATAAATATTGAATAACATGAGGAATACAGTACATGTTATAAAATAGGAATTTCAATGGATCATAAGAGAAACATTAACATAAAGGCATGATAAAGCATGTTAATCTTAATATGGAAATGTGGTAACAACATTTAACATGATTTTAGCATGAACCAAGGCTCATTGAACATGGAGCATGAGTAAACCCTCATTACAATTGAATTACACTACTAAAAATTAAAGCTATATCCACGGACCTATATCCAAATTTTATTTTGGTGTGTGGCTATATCTTCCTAATTTCCACGGTTTTATTTTATAACCGTGGCTATACACCTGGTTTTCCAATTTGATACCGGGGTCCCTGATTCTCTACTATCGCACTCCTACCGACTTCTATCCCCTCCTGATCAAGATAGAGCCATCCACCCTCTCTGGTTGCCTTCTCCTCCTCCCTCTGAATTTCCAGTTCCCATCACCTCCTCCCCACCGAATCTCTGGTTCCCGTCTCGCATGACTATCTCTCCCCTCTACTCTTAAGCCACACGTGCCACCGTCCCTCTCCTGAGTCCTCTTCTTCCTATTATTTCACAGGATTTATTCTGGTTTCTTGGTTGGTGTTTCAAAGTAAGCTGTCATCTTCCATTCTTCTTCCTCTTTTGGCCGATTTCTATTCTCTCCATCACCCTATTTTGTTCAGCCGAACCCTAGTTCACGGGTTAACTAGATTCTTTTGATTTTGTTCTTTGTTAGGGTGAGAAATGAGTCTCTCGGGTTGGCTTAGTCCATGTTTCAGCATTTTCCACTGAATTCAAAGCAAATCAGACTGTTTTGGATCGCCCACCACCGTTTTTTGGTTGATTTTCATCTTCCTGTTTATTTTATCCCAATTTTAATTCGGGGTTTTGTTATTTTTTCGTTCCTAGAACTTTTTTAGTGTGCACTGGTCTTCCATGAGATATGTTTTGATGTTATTTTTAATAAATGTGTTCATAAATTCATATCATTCAGAATTATTTTACAAATAACATCTACATGATTATATTGTGAAGAAATTAATCCTACAACACCAAGAACATGATGGTCAAAAATATAGATTGAATGATATCGATGAGTGTTGTTTTCCTAGCTTTAATGTTTTATTCATATCTAGAGACATAGATTTCTTTGGTCATTATGATGAGAACTAACAATAGTAGTTTTGAAGAAAATTTCTATTATCACTCTTAAGGTATTTGCCTGCACATAGTGGAGGATGTTGGAAAATCTAGGTTGTGGTGTGGAAGATCTAGGAGACTAGTAGTGAAATGAAGATTGTATGATTAAATGATCTACTAGTGTTGATGTGTCACGCCCTACTCAAATGCATGAACATTGTTGAACATACACTGTGTATCATAGTTATCCCTAGTGAAAACATAGAACCCTATTGATATACTCATCTTCTTGTTTGGAAAATGTGAAATTAAATATTGAATGATGATCAAATTTATAGATTATGTTTAGTAATTTAATCCCTAAAAATGATAAAAAAGAAAAAAATACCTAATAAGTACTCTATGATAATAGAACCACTCTCAGATTCTAGGATGCAGTCTCAGTTTGAATATCCTTCCTCTCATGGTTTAGGTTATGTCCCTCAGAAACTTGTAGGTTACATTTATAGGAAGAATCAGGCCTAAAAAATATTCATTTTCATTTTGAAGGTTTTTGCATTTCCCTATTTTAATCTGAATTGGTATTTGTTGGATTCACCATTTAATGTGAGGTTTTGACTTTTTTCCTCCTTTAATTTTGGTGAGATATAACTCCTTTATAGGTAGGCACTACTAAAAATTTGGGCTATAGCTACGGACCTATAGCCACGGTTTTATAGGTCCGTGGATAGAGATTTTTTATTGCCACTGTTAAATTCCATCTCTGTGATTAAATCAATAATACACGTGAGTGTCATTTTTTTTCCAAGATGTATCGGGCTCCTCTTCCTCCCCTGATCCACAGCCCTCCTCCCCCGATTCTCACCCCTATCACCGGGCAGCCCTCCTCCCCAACGATGAATCCTCCTCCCCGCAACCTCCTCTCCTCCCCCAATTCGCTTCCCTATCACCATGAAGCCCTCCTCCCCGACGGCGTCTCCTCCTCCCTGTATCCATCCTCCTCCTCCCCCGGTTCGCAACCGTATCACCGCACATCCCTCCTCCCCGATGACGTATCCTCCTCCTAACGATCTCCCCGATGGTCTCACCGTGTATCCCTCTCTCACAGTGGCGCCCTCCTCTCGGAAGAACTCTCCCACAGTGGCGCCCTCCTCCCCAACGACCTCTGCTTAGCGGTCTCACCATTTGCAGGTAGAAGCATATCACTCTTCATGCAATTGTGTTCAGGTGTTAGGGTGGCGTTTGGAGTATGATGGCTGTGTATTGGGTATGGTTTGGATTTTTCTTTGGGGGTTTTGGTTGGTGGTAATCCCTCAAGTTGGTGGTTCTTGTTGGGGTTTTTCTTGATGTTTT
This sequence comes from Viscum album, assembly GCA_963277665.1. Taxonomy (NCBI): domain Eukaryota; kingdom Viridiplantae; phylum Streptophyta; class Magnoliopsida; order Santalales; family Viscaceae; genus Viscum; species Viscum album. The sequence continues at coordinate 972,794,317 of OY728166.1, forward strand.
GATGTAAAACTATCGATATAGGGAATTTTGGTGATTTCTAGGTGATTGATTGTCTATTTTTATTAGGAAGTTTCTTGATAGATCAGTTAAGGGGGTGGATGGTTTCTTATTATCAAGGGTGAATGTGTGGGGTTTGGTTGTAATGATTGGTGTGTAGGAGAGTAACCCTTAGATTATTATGATAAACTTTAGGATTTGGTGTTTTGGAAATGATATTTTGTTATGAAGTAAGGATTAAAGGTACTTTCACGATTTTGTGGTAATAATGCATGCTTAGGATTGTGGCACGATGGGTTTCTAATTAGTAATATTGTTATTACGAGATGATGTTGAGTCAAAATTCATCAACAAAGCATCTAATTAGGATGATATTGTGTTATCATGGGAAATATGCTCATGTGGATGTTTCCCTCATATTATGTTACAACTACTTTGATCCATTGACTAAGGCCTTCGAAAAGGAAAAGAAATGGTTTTCTAGGTTATCCATGAGTTCTAGGAGTAGAAGTATTTAATTTTCAATAGTGACATGGGATCGTAGGATGTTTAGAATATGTTGAAGAAATTTTAATTCCTATTTGAATGGATTTGAACTCTAGAGGATATATGGGTGAAACTAGAAGTTTCTAAATTCAAAAAAGATGAATCAGAATGTATAAATACATTTGATCATAAAAGAAGGAATGAGGAGGTTTTATGGATCGAGTTTCATTACCTCTTCTATGAGAGGCTATGTTAGATTTATAGAATAAGAGCAAGTTTTGGGATTCATGGAGCTATATCATTATGGGAATCAGTAATGGAGTATGCCACTAAATTTGAAAGGTTTATTCATTTCATGCCATCCTTTAAATGAAATTTATTCATAAAGGAATTCTAGTTTTCAAATGGTATTATGTACTCATTATGGGCATCAGTAGCTTCCTTTTATCTAGACACCTACTAGGATATTTTCAAGAAAGATTGAGCTATCTATGTAGATACATCCATTGCATAGGAAGGTGCATAGAGAAGGATGGAAACTGGGTAGGAATGAATGTTGGTTGGTGAGCATCAGTATGAGGGTGACAGAGTAAATTGAATAAGTAAAATCTCAGCTCAATATTAGAAAAATAAATGAACCATGGTTTATTTATCATATATCAAGAATGTGTGTGCATTCCCTTAGTATTTTGATGGGAAAAATTAGTTTCATGTATGTGTCGAGATATGGGTTTCTATATTATTTTATTCGGATCAGCCATCCTAGGTGAAGTGACTTTTAGTACCATACTAAATGAGGTATTCCTACAGTTATTTTTTTCTGTAATTTGGATTTCTCTATTTAATATCTTTTAATGTATTATTTTTGTTGGATATAATGTGTGTTTTAAAGATTATAGTTTTTAAATGAATAAATTTTGTTGAGATTATTGGGCTAAGATCTTCTATGGTGATCATAATTTGATATGAGTAACTAGACATGTGTTTGTAGGATTGATGATGGTATCGATAATACTATAGTGGGGAGATTCATACTTGTCCTTTTTGATTGAAATCCATATCAAGGGATGGTGATCATTTTCAAGGTTGTGAAATGTATGAACTTAGATAGTAAATGGATGAATTTAGTGTCTGGATATGGATGTTGGATGAAACATATTTGGTTCCAATACCACACCAAAATTAATGATTTACCTGTAGTGGTTGGTATAGTCAGTGTGTCACTTAATTATGAGGAGTTTATATTGGTAAATATTCTATTTAGAGCATCTGTATTTCTAATATGTCATTCAGATCAATGTGTTGGGTTAAGTATCAATATTTGATATTGTAGTGGGTTAGTGCTTGACAATTCTAGTGTGGAGTTTGAAAGGGATCCTAAAAAGGGTACTCTAAAGGTTGTTGAAAGTGTGTGTGGAAGGGAAACCAAGTAGTCCAAATTGTTAAGAAATTATGAAATAGATTCCATAACAATAATAATTGTTGAAAGATAAAAGCAAAGAACCAATTATCGCATGTTCGAAAATAGTTTCTACAAAGAAGGAATATACAATCAAGAAGAAGGAAGATCATGCACCAAAATATTGTCTAATAATATTAGAAAACTAGTTTGAAAAATCCAATAGGATTGAGTAAGAATAAAAGAAGGAAAATTCTCTAGTTTATAAAATTGATAAAACTATATAAACTAAGTATAAAGGGTAATTCCAGAAGAAGAACATGCTAAAAAATGAGGTTTCAATATAGAAACTTGAGAAGGATATAGGAATGAAGAGTTTTAGGTATTTTATACATTCAAGGAATGGATTTTATTGGATAAGAACAATGTCTATTCAATATTTAACGCTTTTAAGTGATGATGGAGGTTTACTTTATTCTCATATTTTGGTGATTTTTGATTTTTGAATAGGCAATTGAAGGCGATGTTTGAAAAATAAAGAGCTTTATTAATGACCATGTTATTTAGTATTGGGATGTACATATCAATTTGAATATTATTTGTTCATTGTTGGTTATGGATTCATGTATCATTTATCATGTACAGTTGAAACACTGATCACATATATATAAGAAGTTGCTATATCTCATTTCATTTCCCACTATTTTCTTATAGGTGGTTTCTTATGATAAGACCGGTTCTATCCACCACCATCAAAGACAATGAGTTCAATATTTGGGTATGGTTTATTCCGTTTTTATTCATTGGCCCAATTTTAATTAGGGATTTTTTGATTTTTGGGATCCTTATATTTTTGTTGTGTGTTTTGGATTTCATTGAGGTGGATTCGAGTCGCCATTGACAAAGGAATACATGTGTATTAATAGGTAAGAATATGCATATATAAGTTCCCCCTTTATATATATTCACTCATGTCAGTATGAATATATATATTGGGGCTAGTTGTTCTTATATATAGATATGAAAAATGCATACGCGTGTAAGTGTAAAGGGGTATATGAAAGTATAAACATATATCTAAGGACCCCCTTGTGCATATTTGGCCATGAAAATATGTACATAGTGTATAGGTGTCCTTATATATATGTTAATTTGCATATGTGTGCAAGCGGAAAAAAGGAAGATTCGAGTTGTCGTTGTCAAAAGAAAACATGCCTTGAGGTTTAGGTAGGGTCCCTCTCCTAGCCTATTTAATTCAAGAATGTTTTAATTTCATTTAGTTGCCTTCTTAATTTTTCATGTATATATTAAATTACAATTCTTGAATAAGTGTTAGTTAAGATAATTGTTTCGTTTGATAAATAATTCATGGTTTTGTAATAAAACCCATCCAACGGAGGTGCACTATCTGTGAAAACTCACAGTGGTATACCTTGTTTAACATTATTGAATTTATGTTTTCCTTATACTTGATGTCGTTGTTAGTCATAAAGCACACATCGTACTTGACCCTTTTTATATCCCTGTAGGGGTTTCTCTCTTTTTATTAAAATGGTTGTTTGAACCAAGACACTCTTTATGTGTCATTAGACTTTTAAGATAGGTCCCATGTTGTGTGACTATGTCACATGGAATGTGATATTTAAATCCAACCAAAAGCCCAGTTCCATAGCCCAGGGGTCCCATAGTACCAGTAATGTCAAATTACATGTTATGTAAACTGTGATTTTTGTGATCCCATGGGGTATTCCTCTAGGTATTCCTACACATTTCTAGATCTACAAACCTCACTGAATTAGGTATATCAGGGGTCATCCAATCCTCTACTCATCACAGATTAGCATTCATTTCTTTACATCTTCTAAGAAAATATCCTCTCATTCCATCCATATCATCCTATTGGAAACTAAGTGGAAGATGCTGCCCCACGGATGTCGCTGGACCGGGCCAACATGCTGCGGTCATGCCGTGATTTGGTCCTTCTCCAGGACGACACCCTACGGCGGTTCACAGTGATAGTATTACATGAGTCTTGTGATAAATGTTGAGACTGACTAATCACAATTTCTTCTAGTGGGGAGACGATCGAAATGTTTCCCCACCTCCTCTCGCTCCCTTCGCTCATGGCCAGAGGATGCTGCCCCACGGATGTCACTGGACCGAGCCAACACGCCGCCGTCACGCTGCAGTCACACCGTGGTCACGCCACGATCATTCTGCGGCCACGCCGCGATCATGCCACGGTCATGTCATGATTTGTCCCTCCTCTCTGACGAACTCCCTCACCACGACGCCCCCCTCCCGACGACCTCTCTCACAGCGGCACCCTCCTCCCCGGAGACCTCTCTCACCGTAGTGCCCTCCTGCTGGCTTCTAATCCACACATGTATTTTATACCATACTATTTCATCAATGTTTTGATTTTAAGGTTGTACTGTGACTTTAATTTCATGTGATGGTAATTTAGATCTCCCTTCCTCTTGTATTTATAGAAGACATGGGTAGAGTATGAGTAGAAATTGAAGGCATATTGGTGTGATGATGTTGAACATATAAGGGAACCATACACAGTGATGGTGATATAAGAATTATTGATAATAAAATATATGTGTTTCTTGTGTTCATATAGATGGATTCCAGTTCATAGAAATATTTCAATGTAACCATACATAGTAATATGATTACTGGGAATCAAATTTCAACACTCATTATGATGTGTTCTCTACCAACAAGGATTTTAAAAGGATTATAACTCACGAACTTAAGAGATATCTCTTATTATACTGAATTTTTTTGAATGGATTTGGTATACTGGATGTTGTTTACACTCCTTCACATGGTGATAATCTTTTATCTTACTGAACGTCATATCCCCTTGATTTTATTCAATCAATGGTTTCTAAAGACACTAAATTTTTTGTACCACTCCTCCATGGGTTATCCTACATGTTGGGGTGTAGTTTTTTATCTATAAACCACCATATATGTTTGGTCCATTCATTTTTAGGTGAGAATTTATTTATTTCTGCTTCATGCTATTTAGGGATAAAACTAAATCCCTTAACAGCTGCAAAATACCCCTAAATGTACCCTTTAACAATGCTGGAAAGAATGCTGTCTAGTTCTGGAATTTTTCAATAATTGATGATTTCCATACCCTCTTGAAGCTTCCACATTTTTCACCCCTTAAGATTTCAATAAAAAATGTGAAAGTGGTTCAGTTTTGAAAAAACAATCTAGGAAGAGGGTTTTCAAGTTAATTTTGAAAATATTTATGGGCATTTAAAATGAATTTAAAATCCTTTTCCACTTTGATCTCATCTTCAAAAAACATTCAGTAACCTGGTTCCCAAATTAGTGGAAAATATAATGTTTTTTATTGAGAAATGACTGAACGGTTCCATTTAATCTTCCATTAAGACAAAATGCACAATCATTTTATTATCTACCTCATTTTTAGATTTTGGAGGTGGGTTTGTCTTCCAAAGCAAGATCACTTATCTGAACCTCTTCAAATTCTAGATTTTGATCAATTTTGCCTCATTGATTTTGTAAATCTTGAATTGTAGTTTGAGTTTCTTGAAATATTGTATCTCTTAAACTCTTAAAAGTGTTGGACATTTGATCATTTTTTTCAAAAATCTACTTCAAGTTCATAGTTCATTCATCAAATTTAGAGATTTCAACATTTATAAGTTCAGAGAATGTGTTTCATTCACTAATCACCAGCTCTAACAATTGTTCATTAGAAAAATCCAAAATGATATTTTATTATTAAAAAGTTGGGATTTGTTCTTATATTTTCTAGCTTGATCAACATAAAATTTCCATAACTTCTCATCACTGTGATACACATGAAACCCTTGAGTGAATTTTTTCAAATCGTGTTTCTCGTCATCATTTAATCCATCAAAAAGGAATGTAACAAGAATCTCATGAAAAAACAGTGGTCTGGACATTGAATAATAAATTCAATAAATCTATCTCATGCATCATTAAAGCTCTCATTGCTACCCTTTAATGAAATTTGTGATCAAGCTCCTATGGTGACTATGTCTCTGACTAGTTATTCTATACATTTTTGAAAAATTTCAATGCTGTTATTAAAAGGAAAATAGATTCTACAATAGAAAATTCACACAGACAAACAGATGTAAATGCAACTGCAGCAAATAGAAATAATTTCTAAAGGCAGTTTTAAGAATTTCAGGCCCAAAAACAACAGCGATTTTTTATATGTCTTTTTTACCCTAGACACTCAGCAGCAAACCTTCCCCATAAATGATGCCATATTTCTGATATCTTGTCATTTTTACTATCAAATATAATTTATATCATAGTCTCTTACTAGATAGTGGAAACTAGGGTTGAACCACATGGAAGATAGATAAGAGTCTAACGACTTATTTAAAACCTAAACTACTAAAATAGGGAAAGAAAATACTGAAGGAAAAGTTAAAGAGTGTGATAAGAGAAGAATAATTCTTGTATATATATCTATGAATATAATCAGATAACTATAGTGGAGTGGAAGAATAATAAAGAGAAAACTTTGAGAGGGAAAGTGCTTCTCACCCCAGCCAGAAAGTCGATACAAGATGAAGCTGATTCCAGGTTAATTATCCCTGCATCCTCTCACCCCTTACTACTTATTTATAATAGCTCCCCCTACCTTCACGTGGTCCCATCCTAAAAAAATACTAACCACATTCTGACAAATAATATTCCTCGACTATAATGATGTTTTTACCCTCTCTCTCCTATAGTCAGGTGTTTATCACTCGCACCACCTTGAAAAGTAGTCTGGTCCTCAAGACTGGGGAAAGGTATCTTGTATGAAAACAAGTCAGGAGATCTTCCAAATTATTCTCTGTATGCATATGTGTTGAGCATTACCAAACATCAGCTAGATGCCCAGCACTGCTAATGTCGCTGGACCGGGCCAACATGTCGCGGTCACGCCGCGGTCATGCCGTGGTCACGCCGCGGTCATGCCGCGGTCACGCCGCTGTCACGCTGCGGTCACGCCGCTGTCACGCCGTCGTCATGCCGCCGTCACACCACGGTCACGTCATGGTCACTCCATCGTCACGTCGCAGTAACCCCGTGATTTGGCCCTACTCCAGGACGACACCCCGTGATAGTTCGTAGTGATAGTATTCCATGAGTCTTGATTTTGATTCCTGCCTTAAAATGTTGCTTAGAAATTCCACTTGAGACAAAACTAAATTGAAACTATGACCTAAGGTGGAGCACAAACAAATGTTGATGAAACCGAGTCCCAACGTTTTCCACATTTGAAGGAAAGATTCGACCCAATGTGTAGAAGACCGAGTGACGAGTTGGAAATATTTCGAGGTGATGATGGAATCTTTAGCTTGGAAATCTCAAGCTTAGAGATTGATGAAGCTGATTCATCGAGTTGTACATTGCATGAGACTGTGACTTCAGTCAAATTCGACCGAAGTAAGTTGTATCGGGAGGATGATGATGAACCAGCTGTACGGGATTGAAAACCGATGTGCACATCATTATGTTGGTTCAATTGAATAATCATTGACTGTTTGGGTTTCGGAGCGGTGCATATGAAACAAAATTGAAGTTTTAATTCAGAAAAATGAGACAAAAAAAGATCTTCAATCAAGATTTGGTTGAGCTTCAGACCAGCATGTCAGATGTTTGTATCAATAAAGATTATAGGGTTAGGCACGCTGATCCCACGACCAGAGTTGAAGAGAGATGATAATTCATTACGCTGGTTGAGGAAATTCTAAAATCAACCGATTGAGTCTGTATCTCAGATGAACTTCTACGTGTGAACCAGGTCAAGATTGCTTGTTGAAGACACATCGTTAGTTAATTTTTTCTGAAATCAGTAACAAAGACGGTGGGGACCTCTTCCCTCTTTACCACTGTGGTTTCAGTTTTTAAGGAACCTACATGGTAGGTACTTACTTGAATTCTCCAACAAAGTTACCATTGAAGGAGATGTCACTGAAGAAGATGACATTGTTCTGGAAAAGAATGCACAGAAGGTGTTTGGAAAATTTCCTCAGTGATCTTAGTTGACTTCACGGCTTGTAAACCCAGTTTCTTCAACATTAGAAAATTCAGAGAAACACAAACCCATGCTAGGTGCACGAAAAAAATTCTAAAATGAAGTTCCAGCCTGCTGTGCTACACATTCTTATTGAAGCCCGTACCCAGGTTGAAGAGCTTCGACAAATTAAGTGTTCAGTTGAAAATGAAGGTGACCATGTCAAGCTATGCACAAGTGCGAAGAATCTTGCTTGATGAATACTAGAAGTATTTACATGCCCAATATTGAAGCCCATGGAACAAATTCTTAGGCCCAAGTTGTCTAGAACCAGGTCCAGATACCAGCAGCATGTGAATCCGTAAGGCTCCTCATCACGCGAGCATGCTGAGCAGAGTAAGACTTCCACCATAGCCACGATGCACCAAAGCATTTGAACCTCTAATAATTCATGAAAGAGTACATAGCTCGATCGTGGGAGGGGAATGATTTAATAAGGACAATTTGAATGATGATCTCTCATGAAGAAATCTCGACCATCAAGCTGTGCATGAGGTGTCAATTTGATGAAATAGATCTGGGCTTGGAATTTGAGGAATAATTCAGAATTTCTAGTTTCATTTATGTTAATGTTCATGCTAATCTTGTGGTAGATAATGGAGGATTGAAAAACCTTGAGTATTTCTATAAGTGGGACCACTGTTCAATATAGGTGGGGGGGGGGGGCTTCCAAGACTGGATCAATCATTCTTTTGCTGCTTTTCTCTATCATCTGTTATTTCATTCTACTGTAATACTCTGATTATGGAACATTAGGCCATTTGTGGTCACAAAAAATATAATCCACCCATCATCTTTATTTAATTATACCCGTTAATGCTTAACCATCCTGCTTACTTCTCTGGTTGTTTTTAATTTCAAAATCATTAGGTGGTTTCTACTTGTATTTTCTTTAAATTGCTTATTCTCTCATTCGTATAATTGCACACACATGACACTTGGATGAAATGCATTGCCTACGATCATGGGTAATGGGTTGGTCTGATAGTGATTGAAAATATCCAATCATCAGGATAGGAAAGATTAGATAACCTCCTCCTCCAATGGCCAGAAGGCCTTAATTTTTTATTGATTTTGATAATCCACCTTTCAAGGGATGAGGTGGAACCCTAAAATGCCCGTAGGCGAAAGATTACATGCTCGTAGGCCATAGAGGAACCATTGCCCGTAGGCGCAAACATTACATGAAACCCGGAATAAAAACTTGGAACTTCTCCTCCCTAGCATATTCATCATGAAATCAGCTCTTCACCTCTGCATGGCTATCTGGATAGGCATTCCCATGCATACACAGGCTTGTCCCGATGGCAGTTGTCATACCCTCTCATTCTTGCAATCCGTTTAGCTTCTGCTGTGGTCAAAGCTCCTTTTCTCATCCTCCTTGTAGAGCTTGTTCCTTGTAGTTTGGTCTGGTTTGTATCTGCAGGTGGCCCGAAGGCTATTAGGATGGCCCGAAGGCCCATCTAACCCGAAGGACTGGGTGCCCGAAGGCCAATAAAGGACTCGGGGACCAAATCTGAGGCCCGAAGTCCCAAACGGGGGCATATCTCCAGCAGCTACAGTGCCAAGTAGTGCCCGCTATAGTACTACTACAGTTCCCGCTACAGTACTGCTACAGTACCTGGAAATTCGGCCTCCACCTGGATTTGATCCCTGGTCGCTTGGATGCACCATCAGAGACCTTGCCAGTCGGGCTAAGGCTCATGTACGAAAGATTAGAGAACCTTGTCCCTCATGTTGTGGTGGACGTTTCAAAACCAATAGAGTCTTCATCAAGGGATGATTATAACAATTGTTTGGCAGCTTTATTACTCTTTAAGTTGAACTTTGGGTGGTAATTCTTGCAGTTAAATATGTAATAATTATGGATGGAATAAGTTCTATATTGAAATTGACTTCTTGTTGGTGGTCAACATACTCAGGTGTAAATATACATTGTTCCCACTACAGCTCCACCTTGAATGGATGGATTATTATTGTTATTGAGAGAAGATGCACTTCATGGAATCTCACATATGTAGGGAGGCAAATATAGTGTTTGATGCACTATCTAATAATTTTTTTTTTCAGAATGGGAATTTATTTTGGTTTTTTATTTCAATGATGAATTTCTTCACCTTTATCACTCTAATGTAATGGGTGATGTGTACACATATCTATAAATTCTATTTATTGTGTCCACATTATTTTTAATAAATTTGATGTGGATGGGTATTCTATCCCATTCCATACATCTTTTTGGGTTATTATATCATGTTACCTGTTGTCACATATTTTTATTTATAGTTATTCCATGATTATAGGATACCATACAATATTAATGATTTTTATTTCATGATTAGACATATAGAGAAGTGGTATTATTTTATATTTTATATATATATGAGGGGGGCTGTATAGGCGGGGGGGGGGGGACTGTCCAGGTAGGGGGAGGGTTGTCTAGCAGGGGGTGTTGTCCAGGCAGGGGGGAGAGGTGCCATCACAATTGGTTTTTCATCAAGAATAAGAACAGTTGTCTCAATAATTTTCCAGCAGGGGGGAGGGGTTTCCAGCAGGGGGGGGGGGGGTGCTGTCTAGGCAGGGGGAGAGGTGCCCGGGAGAGGGGGGCTGTCCAGGTAGGGGGGCTGTCCGGGCAGGGGGAGGGGTGTCCAGCAGGGGGTGTTGTCTAGGATGGGGGAGGGGTGTCCTGGGGGGGTGGCTGTCCAGGTAGGGGGAGAGGTGTCCGGGAGGGGGTGGGTTGTCCAGGCAGGGGGGTGCTATCCAAGAAGGGGGTGTCTAGCAGGGGTGGTCCTATCTAGGCAGGGAGGAGGGGTGTCCAGCAGGGGGGGGGGGGGTTCTGTCCAAGCATGGGGGGGGGGGGGGGCTGTCCAGGCAGGGGGGGAGGTGTTGAGCAGGGGTGGTGCTGTCCAGGCAGGGGGGAGGGGTGTCCAGCATGGGTGGTGCTGTCCAAGCAGGGGGGTGTCAAACAGGGGGGCTGTCCAGGCAGGGGGGGGGGGGTTATCTAGGAAGGGGGGTGTCTAGCAGGGGTGGTGCTATCCAGGCAGGGGGGAGGGGTGTCCAGGAGGGAGGGATGGGGGGGTGTTGTCCAGGAGGGGGGGGGGGGGTGTCCAGGTGGTTGAGAGGGGGTGCTCTCCAGGCAGGGGAGAGAGGTTTCCGGGAGGGAGGGAGGGGGGCTGTCCAGGCAGGGGGTGCTATCTAGGCAAGGGGGAGGGGTGTACAGCAGGGGTGGTGCTGTCAAGGCAGGGGGGAGAGGTGTCTAGAAGGGAGGGAGGGGGGTGCTGTCTAGGCAGGGGGGAGGGGTGTCCAGCAGGGGTGGGGTGCTGTCCATGCAGGGGGAGAGGTGTCCAGGAGGGAGGGGTGTTGTGAAGGCAGAGGGAGGGGTGTCCATCAGGGGGTGGGGGTGCTGTCCAGGCAGGGGGGAGCGGTGTCCTGCAGGGAGGGAGGGGGTGCTATCTAGAAGGGGTGTGTACAGGGGGGAGAGGTGTCCAGGAGGGGGGGAGTGTCTAGGTAGGGGGGAGAGGTGTCCAGGAGGGAGGGGGCTATCCAGGTTGGGGGGAGGTGTCCAGGAGGGGGGGGGGGGGTGCTGTAGGGGGGGGTGGCTACCACATTAGATTATTTCTTTATTCCATTCAGAATAAATTCTTAAATAAAAATATTTATTGTTGTAATGACATCATATATATCTTCATTCAGCATCAATCAGTACATAACAATTTTTAGAAACCATAGTTCTATTCAACTCCATTGTAACATTAATATCATTATGACTTGAAATTTGTACAACCACTCATCAATCTCCCATGTTGGCATAAGATGATTAATCTATTATTAAATTGGGGGGGGGGTCTATCCAGAGGGGGCTTTGTAGGGTGAGGGGGGCTGTCCAGGGGAGGCCTTGCAGGGGGGAGGGCTATCCAAGGGAGGCTTTGCAGGGGGGAGGGGTGCTGTCCATGGGAGGCTTTGCAGGTGGGAGGGCGCTGCAAGGGGGTGGGATGTGCAGGGGAGAGGGTGGGGGATATTTTTTGTGGGGAGGGGGGATATCTAGGAAGGGATTTACAAGGGGATGGGGCTGTCTAGGGGGTGCGTTTCAGGGGGAGGGGGCTACATGGGGGTTTTCTTCTAAAAGGGGAGTGGGGGGGGGGTGTTCAGGGGGGGTTTATAGGGGGTGGGGGGATGCAGGGGGAGGGGGGATTCAATGGGTGTGGGTTGTGGGGGGGCTTTATAGTGGGTTTGGGGGGTATTTTTTATGGATTTTCAGACCCTATAGCCAGGGTTTTAAACCGTGGCTATTTGTTTATTGCCACGGTTTTTAACCGTGGCTATAGGTTGAATGCCACGGTTTAAAATCATGGAAATAAAGTGTGTATGTCCTCTTGTATAGCCACAGTTCTAAAACATGGCTATATTAATATTACCACGGTTTGAACTGTGGTTGTATACCTATAGCCACGGTTCGAACCGTGGCTATAGGTCTAGGACTTTAGGCATGCCAAACATAGCCATTTTTCCTCAAACCGTGTCTATTACCTATAGCCACGGTTTGAGGACCTATAGCCACGATTTAAAACTGTGGCTATAGATCGAATTTCTAGTAGTGTTAGAATGAGTAAACCCTCATTACACTTGGCATATCATGATACTAATATTTACCCAAGGCATTGGAGTGCTATTAGGGCACACCCTTCTTAAACAATTCATTTCATGCATAAATGTGACACATGGATTATACAACATGGATTCATTAAACCTCATCATTTATCCAATGATAAAGGAAATTTGTAATTCATACATTAAAAAATATAATAAATAAGTAAATGTGCATAAATCTGAATACCCTTGATGGGAAAATAGGCAAGTTAGTCAATACACAATGACATTGGCTTGGAAAATCACGGTGTAATTTCAGCAGCGTAACAGCATGACCTAAGAATTCATAAAAAATGGTTGATGAGAGAGAAATGGGTGTCTCGTCATATTTAAATGAAACTTAATGTTATTAGGTCAAATATATACATGTTCCAACAAATGTAATATAATTTAGGTGCATAATTCCCAAGAATTACATAGATATAAAAGAGGAGAGAGAAATCCCTCACGGAATTTTGGCATGGTAATAGGTGTACATGGGAGGACTTAATGAGGTAGAAAGGGGTCTCCCATCATTAAAACATAAATAGGGTAGTATGGTGGAGGTGATGAATCATAACCCAACATTTTTAATTGAAAAAAGTTCATAACAACTTAAAGAAAATTGGACAAAATGAGAAAGGAATAAATCCCTTACTTGGAAGTGTGATCCCAAAGGCTTAGCAGAGGCTTGAGAAAGAATTCTTGGGGGATTGTGGAACCTTTGGAGGATTATAGAGAGAGGAGGGAAGGGTTTGGTAATACTCCAAATTCTTTTAGTGAAGAGGAAGTTGGAGCTTTTGTGGGTTTATATAGGAAAGGAGATGAAATTCTTTATTATTTATTTTTGAGTCACCACACAATAAACTAATCAATACCACAAATAAGCCCCTGGTTTTTCCAATGGTTTTTTCTAAAGGGGATTGGAAAAAAATATTTTATAAGTCCAATGTCCAAGCTTCTTAAAATATTGGGGGTGTTTATGTGAGGTGAGTCACACTCTCAAGAAAAACAATTTAAAAAGCCAAAATATTTTATAACTCTTGGAGGGTCCACTAAAGATTTTAAAAGTAAATCAAAGAAATATAAAATCACATATTTTTAATATTAAAACCTATATTGGCCGAAAATATCATTTATTTTATTTTATTACATCACTACTGTGTCATAATGATTTCATAAAACGCATTATAAATTTAAACAGAATTTCATTTTTACCCAAAAATTCGACCATCTCAGAAAATTATGAAAAATTCACCGTTGGATAATTTGAACATCCTGGTTCCAAAAATAAAAATCATTTTATTTAAATAATTTTCTAAATTTTTGAATTTTATCTTTTAAAATAAAAACCAACATTTGTCGAAAATTCATGGGTTTTGACAAAAATAACTTTGAAACCATAATAAAAATTAAAATTGCATTCATAAAATTATATGATCATTTATATTTAATAAAAATTAATTTAATTATAAAAATATTTTATTAAAATATTATTTAATTAAAAAATCCATTAATTCATTAAAATAGATTTCTTAGTTTAATATTAACTTAAAATACAATTTGTGATTTAAAAAATATTTAAAAAGTAACGATAATAAAATGAATGCACATTATTTATACAAAAATTATGTCCATTATCATAGTCCTAGGGCCTTGTTTCATAACCCCCTTATAAAACCTACATAAGACTGAATGGTAAAATGTGTGATGGTGACAACCTCTTGGGGTGGCTTGGATAACATTGATTGGGTGGTAATCTATATTAACTACCATTTCTCCCGTAGTCAGTTCTGTTCAAGCTTAATGTGTTTAAGCTAGGCTTCGGCTTGGTCAAGAGCGAATCCCAATCACGTCACCTCTTTTCTGAGCTCTGACAGATGGGATTTGTATGGGGAAAGTCTACTGGATGATTCCATCGCTTCTTTTGTCTAAGTAAATCAGATTTGTTAAAGCCCTATATTTATACTAATCATGTAATCATTGTTCAATAGCTATATTAGAAATGGTCCCAATTAATAATGTTATTTTAAAATTCAGAAACATATAACTACTGAAGTTCACATTTTATATAACCATAATAAGAAATTTAATTAGATCAAGAAGAATCTTCATTAATAAAATTTTGGGTCGTTACAATTTGGATCAATTTTATATTTAATATTTAAAACTTTTCAACATTTTGATTTTAAAAACCCTTTTTCCTGTCACGTATATGAGATTAATTTTAAATTAATTCCTTCCTCTTATGTGATTTGATTTTTAAATAATGGATTCCATATTTGAGATGCCATAATTTATAATTTACAATAATTTCAACTTAATCTTTGAACATAATTATTAGTGAATGTTGTTAAAAATAATTATAGTGGTTAAGGTAAAAACAAGTTTACTAAGTTGTTAAGATTTGAGTATAAGGATTAAAAATGAATATACACATGTCCAAAAACAAATGGATGGAAATATTTCTACCTAAACCATTCATGGATCAAATTGGGTTTGTTGTGAGAACCTCCAGGTATGTAAAAATGTAGGGATCACATATTTCATTTCATAAATGCAAATTTTATCCCCCCTTATAAAAGGGCAGTCACCCCCTCACTTATTCACACCTATCAAGAATTTTTCCTCATAAAACCCTTTCTATAATAAGCTACCAAAATCTGTACCCTTACCGAAGAATAATTATAGTGGGAAGAAAGCTGTCCAAATAATCCATTTGGCGAAAACCAAAAGGAGTTACCCAAAGAAGAGGAAACATCATTCAATAAGAACTTTTGATATATTTATTTATCTAACCTCTCAATTATTCAAATTATATTATTATATATAAACTGGTGTTTACATTGATATGTTTTTATATTAATTTTATGACATATACTCACACACACTTCCATCAAATGGGATACACAATCATTTCTCGTGTGTACAATGGTCTACTACCTCACGAACAGATGTCATCCGTTCTTCCATTACCAGTTTTATCTGTTGGGAATAATTATGGACATACTATTTTATATGATATTTATGATATTTATGATTTATTTATTATTATATAATTATTATATAAAACAAAACTTCATGGTTTCCATTTTTTGGAAATATGATAACTTCATTTGTGGACGTGAGGGCTACCACCTCCTCAAAGCGACGCTATTCGTTCACGGTTTACATAGAATTTATTAAAGGTAGGTTTAATAAAAATATGTGATATATATGAAATAATAATAATATTGTAAATATAATATATATATATATATTCCTATATATCATTTACTTTTATTTCATTAAAAATATGATAAGAATAAGGAAACAACGTTCATGCATATGTACAACCTACGATCTCCATGAACGATGTATGTCATTTCATATTTCTATCTTTTATAGATTATTATAAAAAATTAAATAATGAATTTATATGATATTTATATCATGTTTTAAATTATTTAAGTAAGTAAATCATCATCTATGTAATAGTATTGAGAATAACAAGTGAAAAAATATACGAAAAACAAAGTAGTTATTACCCAAAATGTAACTTTAACATGAAATTGTTATTATAAAATGTAATATAAGGTAATAAAAAATTAATATATGGTATGATATATAATAATATGGTTATTTTTTATATTAATTATGAACTTATAATTATTATAGTGGAGGTTGTAATGTGTACAAAGAAATTCAATACTTAGGGTAAGGGTTTTCTCATCTCGCTTTTATTTCTATGAGATATATTATAAATTCAACACTTATTTTTGTGGTGTGGTATATATAATTACCTATGAAATTTTATATAATTAATTTACTTTATTTAGTGATATTAAAAGTTCCAATTGATGTTTTTGTTTCATGGATCTCATGATTCAAACATAAGTCAATTAATAAGGTGATTTCTAGTGTCTCTTTTATTTCTGTGAGACTTATTCCATATTCACCACTTGTTTATTTGGTGTGGTGTATATACTAAACATGTATGTATTATATGATTGTTATAATTAAATATATAAGTATTTACATATCCATTTTATGATATCTCTTTCATGGGATCATAATTCAAATGATACGAAATCGGTAATGTTATTTTGTCTCAATTTTCCTTCTTTGAAGGATATGTTATGTTATGCCACTATTTTATTTAATGTGGTGTATATACAATAAATTGGACATTTATTATCATGAATTTATTCATCCTCGTGATATTTTATATAAAATTTTATTTTATTCTATTATGGTTCTTATGATTCATTGTTACCAATATGGAAAGAGTTTATTACTATAATATCATTCTCTATCGAGATTGTTTATAATTATGCTTCCATTTATGAAATATTATGGAAAATATCTCATGAATTATAATGACTTTTATAATACTCAATTTTTTCAGTATATCATCATGTAACTGTACCATTTTTCACTTGGTGGTACATAAGATACCTAAGAAACGTGTTTTATGAAAATATAAAATTATTTCTCACTTCAGTATAAAAATATATGTTCTTTCAAAAAAATTTTTTCTAAAAATGTTTTAAAATTATTTTCAGTTGATATTTTATGATCATTTTCAAAGAATATTTTTTAAACAAATTATGTTGAATAAAATTTTAAATGGTTTTTTAATTCTTCCTTATAATTTTTTTCAAAATTGTTTTCATAGAAAATGATTTTGAAAACGTTTCTTGAAAAAAAAAGTAATTTAGAATGAATGGTTATTTTACATAAGAAATTTCCAAGTAATATTTAAAAATCCTTCACCATATAATATTTTATTATCAATTATGGATCTTAACCAACGTCACGATTCTTATTAATTATTTTAATTATTCATGTTTATATTGATAAGTAGTTTATAAATTTGTTTTTATTCGATGGGTTATGACATGAAAAAATGATTATGAAACCCACTTCCAGTAACGGTTTATTCAATTATGAAATTATAATAAAACCTATCTCTAATCCATGTGTTATTTTCTGAGGAAATAATTATGGTACCCAATTCTTTTCATGGGTTATGATATGATGTTTATAGAACCCGTATGTTTTTAGGTGTCATGATATGATGAATGTTTGATTCCCTTGGGGGACACATATATGTGATTTCATTATGTGATAGGTGGTAATTATAACTACCTCCATTGTATTGGGTAAATAATTAAATCACATCAGATAAAACGGGAAACAAGTCTACAGGCTTGATCCACAATGGGAAACAGTTGTGTCCTTATCCACAATGGGAAATAGGTGTGTCCTGTTCCATAATAGGAAACATGTGTGTTCTGATCTAAAATAGGAGACAGGTGTTTCATGGTCCTCTATGGGGTACATGTGTCTCGAGATCCACTATTTTTATGGCCTAAGTAGTAATCCCTGACACATGAACTGCTTTTCTATATTTATTTTGGTGACACAATTATATGACATGAGATAATGTTTCATGATTGATTTATGATGATTTAACTCCCTTTTGATTCTAATCTTATGAATTTCCAATGCTTATTCCATGTATCATGTATATGATCTTTGATATTCTGGTTATGATCATCAAATGTTATCTTCAAGTTCCCTTACCCATATTCTCATGTCATGATTACTTATCTCTATTATTTTTATCCTTACTGGGCATCTGAGCTCACCCTTTCTATGTTTCATTTCCCCAAGTTATGAATAAAGGTTTTAAGTAAGATTATTAAAGGGTAATATCATTATATGATATATTAAAAACCATTCACCAAGATAGAATAATATTTTTCAAAGTTTCTAAATACACATAACTGTTACGTTCCTTGGCCATGTACTTTTATAACGTACTAAATATTCATATAAAATGCTGTAATATCCATGTATGTTATGCCTATGCCTCTATAGTTGGTATCAAATGAAAGGTTTAGTTATCCTTTATAAAATAGTATGAGAAACATTCAGTGATATCCCTGTCATATTTCTAAGGATATGTAAAGGAATGTATCTAAGGATAATTATAATGATGATTCAGATTATTGGAAAGTGTCCTATAATTTATATAAAGGATTAATAGAGTGGTTTTTATGAAACCAAATCCTTCTATAGATAATAAAGGTGTATGTGGCTCTCTTATATATGTACATATGGGAAACTACCACAAAAATACCATATTGAGATAAAATCGATCGGGAACTAGTGCACAATGATGGGCCTTACTTCACACATGGTTTGAAACATCTGGTGGGTATGATTTGGGAATTTCAAACTCTATATGAACCAACATAAAGGATTTTTATAGATAATTATTTTTATTAACATTTGATGAACTTATTTTTTTTATATTAAATAATTTGATGTTATGATTTATACATCATATATGTCCTTTTTGATGACTATGTGGCTTTCCTATATTATAAGTTTTTCTCACACTATTATTTACTATTTTATTCCTTGTATGTAACCCTAATGAATGGTGTTAATGATGACTAAAATGTAATTTTTTTTTGATTGTCCTCTATAGAAACCAAATGGTATAGAAAACGAAATTCAATATATTTTTGATATCCTCAAAAAACATTCTCAAACAATGAATCAAGTTGAAATTCCATTCCAACAAATTAGGTTGAAACATTTTATTGATTCCTTTATGAAGAAATAACAAACTTATTTTAGTGGTTGCATTGATCCACTAGTTTCTGAAAAATGGAGCTATACCACTAAAAAAATATTTTCTATTTTTTAGTGCTTGGATCATGAAAAATTCATCTTGGATACTTATAATTTAAAAGGTGAAGAGGATCAGTAGTGGAATCTTATTAATAACATGATTGAATAAGAGGAATTTGAATTTATGGAATAGGGATAGTTTAAGAGGATATTTTTCCAAATTTAAATCCCATGTATTCCAAAAAAAAGATGGATATGAAGTTTTTTTTTCTATAGAAAATTGAGGATGAATTTTTTCGTTCCTAGGAAGATAATTTTAGAAGGATTTCAAGGTATGATGATAGTTTTATCATCACCATTGAATGAAAAATTGATCGATTTTTTATTGGTCGGAAACCAATTCTTGGAATGGCATTTTTTATAAGAGACGGTCAAAGATATGAAGTAGAATTTAGATGTGCATTGAAAGTTGAAATATAAATTAGATATTCTGACCACTCCTTTGGTTTTAATAATAAATAGAAGATTGAGGCTCATGAAAACTAAAATGGTGGAAATAAATTTTAGAAATATATGTGCCAGAAATGTGGGAGTAAGAATCAAGGTAATTTATTAAATATAATTTACAAGTGCTTGAAATATGGAAAGGAAGTATATAAAATATGTGAATTTATAAATTGGATTAATGGGATAGTTAATGTAACATAATATAAGGGAATTAAAACTATTTAACCACCCACACTCTTGTGTTTCAACTTCATGGAGTTTTGGAATTATGTAAAACAATGCCCTAATCCAAGGGCTAATACAGATTATATGTCACAACAACCTCTATGAAAAAAGGAAAAAAAGGAAAAATTATGAAATCAATATGGATTAGGTGAGTCATGAAAATAAGGGCGAACTTATCCTCTACTCTATTATTGTGAATTTCATGTTTTATTTTTTATGAGTATTCCTTATGAAAATATTATTGTTCATCATTTAGAGAATATTTATGTGATTATCTCTCTCTAAATGGTTTTTGGAATAATAAATCCCATTTTATATTATATTGGTATAAATATGGACCAATATTTCTAGTGAATGTTTTTTTATAATATGAAATCATATTTCATGAATAAATGGTGAATTATATTTTGGTAGGGTTATATTGTTAACCATTTATAAAATGGTTTGAGTTAAAATTTTGATGGGGTTTTGGAGACTAAATTATTAATTCACCATATAAATATCTATCCACATTGGATAACCAATATTAATTTTTAACTATAGATAGAGGTAAATAATATTTTGGATATTTTAGTTTGTATGTTTTTCAGGAATAACTAATTCTACTTCATTTCATCGAGTAAGAGATGAAGTTGAAATTGATCGAGGAACAATGTAAGGATGGTATTGTGTTTATCAAATGAAATAAAATCAAGTATTTCTCCATGTGAAAAATATTCCACTCTAGGGATAGGTTCCTGAAACCAAAAATATTACCCTAGTACCTTATTTTCCAATAAATAAAATGGTTCCTTATATAATTATGAATTTATGGTTTTGAGATTGTTAACTTTCTCTATATCACCAAATTATACTGATAAATATTATGTATCACTCTTTATCAGTATATGGGTGTTAATATTATCATCCATTTCCATGTTTTAACTTCCCACCAAATACTATCATATGTATAAACATAGTTAAGACTTAATTCGGGTATCTCTTATGTTCTCAACTTTTCTTTTTAAATGATGTTCTTAGATTTAATTTTTTACGATGTGGGTCTATTTGAAAGGAACATTCATGTATTAAAATTTTGATGACCTATAAAAATTTTGATGGACAAAAATAATTTTAAGGGGGGTAGAATGTAACAACTCAATATTTTTTGAAATATTTTTTTTCAAAATTACTTTAATATTTTTGATGTTTTTCATTTCACAAAACACAGAATATTTCTTGTGTTAAATGAAATAAAAATATTTGGATTGTGTTTTAAACACCAAAATGTCAATATCGTTCTACATGAAACATATGTATTATATTTTGGTACATGAAATAATATTTTTGGATTGTGTTACGCACAATTTTGAGCTCCTTTGAAATCTTTCATTACACACATGTTCAAGTTTTATTGAAAAATGTTATATTGTTAGAATATTATTATTTAATATAATATGATATATCCTGGCCATTAAATTAATATTTATCAATATGATTAACTAAATTATGAAAATTTATTATTTAAAAAAATATATTATAAATTCATTGGTAACCAATTAATTAGAAATGAATATAAAAACCAATTGAATATTAAGAGAATGTTTTTATAAAACACTATTGTTTTGATCATAATGGTGTTTTATCCTAAAAAATTAAATTAATTATTATTAGTGAATTATAATAATGAAATTTATATATTACATATTCAATCTAATATTTCTGGCTTTCATGTAATATATTGAATAGTTATATGATAATAATAAAATCCAATTTTATGCATAAAAAGATATATTATTCTTAAGGTAGTTTTTCCACCTTTGGATCACATGCCAATTTTAAAACTAAATTTTATAACTTTAATGAATTTTATATGAAAAAATAAACTTAAAATTCAAATGAATAATGTGAAAAATATATCGGGTTTAATTTTTTGGTATTTTTATGAAATGTTTCATTTCTTAATGAATTGTGATAAAATGCTGAATTTTTATTGAAAAATAACTTTTCATTTAAAATAATTTATAACGTTAAACTATTTTTTTCTTGTTTTTATAGTTCAATAAGATAAATTGTACTACTATTAATTAAATTCATGTCATCTTGAAAAATATTATATTTAATTTGGATATAAACATATTTCAAAATTTTGAACATCTTAACTTTAAAAACCCTATTTCCCATCATGTATACAAGATTAAATTTAAATTAATTTCATCCAATTATGTGAATTGAATTTGAAAAAATGGATTAAATATTTGGAAAAATAATAATTTCTAATTTTTAAAATTTTCAACTAAATTCATGACAATAATTATTAGTGAATCTAATTAATAATATTTATAGTGATTAAAGTAATAAAAACAATACTTAGTGGTTAAACATAGAGTATAAGGTGTAATAAATGACTGCACACTTTTCCAACACCAATTGGATTGAAATATTTTAACATAAAACCTTAATGGATCTATGTTTTTTGTTATGTAATCTTCTTTGTAGCTAAAAAAGTGGGCAGCATTCAAATATTTCCCAATATTCTATGTGTGTCTACTCCTCCAACATAGAAGATGCCACTCACCCCCTTAGTTCTTCACACTTATTGAACCTTTCGGATAATATAAAAGCTTTAAAAATAAGATCAAACTATTCCTAACATTATCCTAGAATCCTCACATTTCACATAAATCTTACAAAATAAATATTTTGTTGAAAACAAAAGGAGTTACCCAAAGAAAAGGTAACATCATTCCACAAACACTTCGATTTATTTCTTTCTTCACTAATAAATTATTATTATTCCATTATTATATAATAACCTCAATATCCAAAATATTATTATATTTTGTTATGTTAAGGTTATTACCTACACTCACAAACACTTCCATTAAATGGTAAATGCAATCATTGTCTGTGTGTACGACAGACTACCACCCCGCGAAAAAATATCATCCGTTCTTCCATTAACACCTTTCAATGTTTAGAATAGGGATTTAATTACTATTTTTTAAATAATATATATGAAATTTATGTTTTATTTATGATTATTTAATTATTATATAACACATACCATCATGATTTTCATTTTCTTGTGTTATGATACCTTAGTTTGTGGGCATGTGAACTACCAGCTCTTTAGAGCTATGTGATTATTTCATGCATTAAATGGAATGTACTAAGGACGGGTTTAGTAAAAATATGTGATATTGTTTAAATAATAATTTTACTGGAATAATAATATATATACTTATATATCATTTATCTTTTTTAAAATACGACAATAAAATGGAAATAGCGTTCATGCGTACGTATGGTCTACTTTATCCATGAATTGTGTATTTCATTTCATATATATATCTTATATAGATTATTATAAATAATTATATAATTTATATATATGAAGTTTATATCATTTTTTAAATTCTCTAAATAAATAAATCAGGATCTAATTAATAGGATCTAGAATAACATGTCAAAATACAAATGAAAAACAAATCAGTTTTTACCAGAAACATAGATTTAACATGAAGTTTTAAATAAATAGGTAAAATAAAGTAATAATAAAATAATATATGGTATGATATATAATAATATGGTAATTTGGTAAATATTATATAAACATATATATATATTATAAATAAGTTTTTAATGGGTATGGATAATGTCCAGACATAAGGTAAGGGTTTTCTCACCTCACTTTTTTTTGTGAGATATATTCTATATTCACCACCTATTAATGTGTTGTGGTGAATATAATTACCTATATGAAATTTAATATAATTTATTTATTTTATTTAATTTTTTAAAAGTTTATGTTTATGTAATTATGTCACATCTATCACGATTCAAAATATACTCATGTTGTAAGAGGATTCCAGTCTCACATTTATTTATGTGGTACTTAGGCCATATTCAACACATGTTTCATTTATATAGTGTATATGATTCCCATAAATGTATTATATGATTATTTTCCTTAAAAATATTGGTATTTACATATCCATTTTATGATCTATATTTTATTGGATTATCAATTAAAAAGTTACCAGATCGATAAACTATTTTTTTCTAAATTTCCCTTCTTTTTGAAGTACATTATGTTATGCTCTTATACTATTTAATGAGGTGTATTTACACTCCCTTTGAAATTTAATATCATTAATTTACTCAACATCATGATATTTTATATTTCTTTTTATGTTATTCTTTCATGGATCTTAGGATTCACGGTTACTAAAGTGGTGAGAGTTTATTGCTACAATCTCATCATATATCAAGATTGTTTATGATTATCCTTACATTTATTAAATATTATAACCAATACCACAATAATTATCATGAATTTTATAATCCCTTATTTATTCATGTTAAATTCAATTAATGGTACCATTTTTCCAATCTGTGGTACTTAATATACATAATAGTGTTTTTTATGAAATCCCAGCTTTATTTCTCACTTCGGTAAGAAATATGTGTTTTTTTTAAAACAATGTGTTTAAAAATGTTTTCAAAATTATTTAAAATTATATTTTGTGCTCATTTTCAAATTAAATTATTTCAAAAAATATATATTTTTCAAAAATTATATAACTGTTTTTTCAAATATTCATTTAAATGTTTTTCAAAGTGATTTTCAATGAAAATGATTTTGAAAATGTTTCATGTTTTTAAAAAGTGATTTTCAAAGAATGGTTATTTTATATAAGAAATTTCAAAGTGATATTTTAAAATCATTATTGATATAATATGTCATACTTTGATATATTATATGATTTATTGTGGATATGATACAAGGTCATCATTATTATCCATTATTCGAATCCCTCATGTTTATGATGTTTTGTTTTTTATGAAACATATTTCTCTTCCATGGGTAATACAATGATAAAAGACTTATAAAACTCACTTATTTTCATAGGTTATTCTATTATGAAACCTCTCCCTTTTCCACAATTTATATGTTGCAGAAATATTTATGATATCGGTTTTATTTCATGGGTAATGATATGATGTCTATGAAACCCATCTTATTTTATGGGTCATGATATGATGAATAATTAATTAAATTATGGCACACATATATATAAATCTATTATATAATAAGTGGGACCTATATCTCCCTTTGATAAATTCGGTAAAGATTTATATCTTATGAGATAAATGGGAAAAAAATTTATGTGATTGATCCACAATGTCAAAATGGTGTGTCTTTATCAAAAATGGGAAATATGTGTGTACAAATCCACAATGGAAAATTGGTGTGTCATGATCCACAATGGGAAATAGGTGTGCCCTGATCCACTATGCGGAATAGGTGTGTCATTATCCACTATATTGATTTTATTGGTAGTTATCCTTGTACCATGAAGTTGTTTTCTAGATTTATGATGGTGACACACTTATATGACATGAGATTATGTTTCATTTCTGATTTATGATGATTTTTCACCCTTATGAATCATGTTTTATGAAATTCCAATCTTTATACCCCAACATAGGTATATGATCTTTTATATCCAGAGTATGATCTTCAAATGTTATTATCATGTTATGTCACCCATATTCTCATGTTATTCTTATATATATCCTTTATTTTTACCCTTACTGAGAATTTTAGCTCACCCTTTATTATGTTTACTTGACCCAGGTTATGAAGAACGGTTCTATGTAGGGTTAATAAAGGGGAAGAAATTTATGGGATATGTTGAATATATTTCACCAAGAAAAAAGAATGTATTTACATGTTTCAAAATACACTAAAAAATTATAATTATCAAGCATGAACTTTTGTAATGTTTTGTATATTCATATAAGATGATGTAATATCTAGGTATGTTAAGCCTGGGTCACTATAATCTATCTTTGTTCTCTCACTATAATCTATCTTTGTTATCTCTTGACAATGAAATTATTCTTACACATTGATGTAGGGTGGTTCCTAGATATTCTAGTATGCAATATTTGGCATAACCCTAAGAAAAAACAACATTGAAATTGGTGGGTGGTAGAATAATGAATTCACTTATTCCTTCTCTTATGAAAAACCACCACAACTGAAGAAGGATACAAGGACAAATTTCCTCATAGATCCCTATGTAGACTCACTTAATTGGGTCCTAGATGCATCCAAATTTTCAGGTGAATCAAGGTAGAGTATACAAATGAAAATAAGTGTTTCTATCTATCTGGTGACCAACAATATACATCGTAAGGTCTGGTGATACTCCCCATACTCCAACACAACCTCCTGATTATCCACTATATCACTGGATGGAGTAGAGAATGGATGGGTGTTGAAATTTAAATCATTTTCAATTCTAAATATCACCCCAAATTCATTGATCTTCACTAACTGAACCTTGATGATGTTGATATGTGAGGGTTATTGGCTAACACATATAAGGGAAAAGGAATTTTGGAGATCTTAGCCTCCAAAATGAACTACGATCCACCCATTCAAGAAATCGAATAAACCACAACTCTTCATAGGCTGGATCCCTCTCTCCACATGTACCAAATAATAATATATCATGACTCTCAATAGTGTACCCTAGTTTACCTAGTCAAAAAATTCCACGATTATTGACATATCATGCATCCCTAGACCTAGGCCCATGAATGCATCACACCAAGTAAGAAACCAATTATTGATGAAGGTGGACCGAAATACATCGTAGCATATAACCGAGTGCTAACCCTCCTTCATGTTGTATCTCTACTACTGATATCACCATTCCTCCAACATCATCTAGTATGATCATAGATTACTTCAATGATATGCCTAAGAAAATTGATTTTTCACCTTGGAATATTTGTTGTTTCCATATTTAGGAAAATATCCATCCAGTTTTTGAATGTAATGTCTCAATAGATGCGGGATGAAGCTTCAATATGCCTCCAGAAAGATCTATTACCCATGGGGGATGAAGCATTAGTATGAACCCAACTAATGTCCCCAAAAATCCATTTTTTTATACTTTTTATAGATGAAATAACTCATAAAAATCTATTTTTAAACCATACAATAAATTTATGTGCAACAAATTTTATATCCTTGGCCCACCGTCTCATATTCCTCTAGTGAAGCCCATACCCTGCCTTTTTTCCCGAAAACTTTCTACCCTAATGAATTTTTAATCATAATAATTGGTACCATAACATCATTCCTCCTAATTTACAATCCTCCATAGAAATGTCTATGCAATTCCCTGGCCACTAGCACATTAGCGGTGGCAACATAATCCCTAAATGTGTAATCACTAAGGGAAATGGATTACTTATCTCCTTAGATATTCTTTATAATAAGTATTTCTATCTCCATGAAATAGTAACCCTTGGGGAGTAATTTCCATCCATGTCTAATATATAAGATATAAAACAACCTAGATCTACTTCTAAGTCCTACAATGTTAAACTACATGACAATTTCCATAGTACAATATGTTCAATCGTAGTCTTACCCAGTTAAACAAACATAGGATTCCTCACACATGTCAGGCATGGGATGAACCCTTCCCCTAACAATTAGATTTGACTCCCATGTGAGGAAAATTTAACACCTAAGCCCTAATCATACCATCACCACCCCATAGTAGCATTTGGGAAGCTCCCACACATAAGACCCATTCACATCATCAATAATTCTAGTAGCACCTAATAAGATTCTACAGGTTATCCCAAAAACCATACCTCATTAATTATTCTTCTATAACACAAGTATGATTACTACATGATGTTCAACTGAATATACCGGTCCTATCACATGACCTAAATCTACATCATCTAACTACATTTATTTTTATCCCAAATTACTAAAAGGGTATATATGAATCCTACATAATGTTCAATCCTAACATCATACTAGTGTGAAATAATCCCCCTTGGGGAGAACAAACCGTCATACTAGTGTTAAATCATCCCCCTTGGGGGGGGGGGGGATAAAAACCATATCCCTAGTGTGAAGTCATCCCTTCT
This sequence comes from Viscum album, assembly GCA_963277665.1. Classification (NCBI taxonomy): domain Eukaryota; kingdom Viridiplantae; phylum Streptophyta; class Magnoliopsida; order Santalales; family Viscaceae; genus Viscum; species Viscum album. Next base: position 972,822,231 of record OY728166.1, read on the forward strand.
ATAAGGGACACACTCCATCATTCTAGTGTGAAATCATCCCCATCTTGGTGGGAAAACTCCATCATCCCAGTGTGAAATAATCCACCTTGAAGGGACACACTATATCATCTCAGTGTGAAATCACCCCCCTTAGGGGAAAACACTTCACCATCCCATTATGAAATAATCCCCCTTGTGGACACAATACATAATCCTAGTGTGAAATAATCCCCCTTGGTGGACACATTCCATTATCCTCGTGTGAAATCATCCCACTTAGGGGGACACACTCCACCACCCGAATGTGAAATCGCCCCCCTTGTGGGGAAACACTCCACCAAAATCAAATGTGAAATAATCATCTTAGGGAAACACTTAACTAGTAAAACATATCCACAAGAGATTAAACTTCTCATAGACCATCTCTACATGTTGTTAAACTCATGTCCTAATCCAAAATCCCACCCAATAAAAAAATGGATTCATAAGGTAAAAGGGCTTAGAAGATTTATGCCATGGTATTAACTAAATCATGATTAATATAAGATGCCTCAGGTTCTATGACTAATATTCCTTACACATGAGATTTCCACTATAATATTAATACATTATATGTTCCCAACTAACCCAAAATCAAGATATACCCAATGTTACCAATGTTACTAACTACCCTAACCAAAGGTTTCTTCCCTATCAAAACAGACGCATCATAATTATTTTGAATACATAGTAGAATGAAACCAGGAATGAGTTTAAAGAACATGAACTAAATCTATTATGGTGTCTCATACTAAGCGATGATCTATAAGGAGGAATATTGGAAAGAGGAACTAACATCCCATCAATCCATTTTAACCAAGGAACCAACATCATGAATTAAAGGGATGGAAGCTTCCCACTGTTGAAATATGGGAATGAAGTGAAACAAATCAGTGTACATAGAAAACTATCCTCAGAGAAATAATTAGAAAAGGATTTGTTATAAATCTTATCTTTTTTATTAACCCCATCATCAAAAAATTTTAACCTTACCCATAGTAAAAAAATCAATATTAAAGCATTATAAATGTTACCATAAATGGAAAATTGACATATAAATGGATGTTGGATGATATTTCAAATCATTTTCTATTCTCATGGTATAATATAATATTTTTTAAATCATTAAATAAAATATTTTTTTATAAAATATAATTAGTGTCAATCTTGGAACCATTCAATTAATTTGACTTTAAGGACAACAATATAAAGATTAAATTAAAATATAATTCTTTAACACATCATTAATATGTTATATTCAATAATAAAATTCATGAAAAACCATTACTCAATAAAATTATATTACTGTTAATAATTTTATAATCATTTATTTTATTTTTAAAATGATTTATGAAATATAATTTCATTGATGCATACTAATTTAAAGTAATTTTATAATTTCAAAAAATTAAAAATAAATTTACATCATTAAACTAATTCTATTTTTCTCAAAAAAATTATTAATAATTATTCACAACATTATTTTGTGTTTGTGTGTACACATAATAGATATTTAAAAGTTAGTGACAATATGTGTTTTCAATGTTTTAAATAATATATTGGTAATTTTCATTGAAAAGTGTATGTTAAAAAATTAAATTTTCAGACTAAGTTGATAAGGGTTTAATTAACTCCATAAAATAAGAATTAGGATAAAATGGTGATATTAATTTTTAGTTTTAACCTTGTTTAACCTGATTTACTTTTTTAATATGGTTATAAATTTTACCACGGATACTATTCATATTGCCTAATGATAAATGAATAATATTTTAAAAATTTGGACATAATGATTCCAAATATAAAATCAATTATTTATGATTCAATCTCAAAAGGGGAATTAATTCATTTCAAAAAATTTGTAGAAAACAGGATGAAAATTATTTTTTTAGCAAAATAAATTTTTAAGCATTAAACTATAATTATTTATATCCCACGAATGAAGAAAATAGATGAATTTTAAAAAATTTCTGAATATGTAATATATAAATTTACATAATTAATTTCAACAATTGTGAATAGTTGAATTTATTAAGATGAAAATACATTTCATACGTAAATATTATTTTCAATAAAAACATATCATTTATTTTCAAATAGATTTTATATTCATTTATAATTAATTTAAAACCAATGAATTCCTTTTATAAATATTTAAAACACATGTTTTACATAATTTTATTATTCTTATTCATACTCACCAATCCAATAGTTAAGAGATAACTGTCACATTTTTTTAAAAGAGGCAATGTCCTAGTCAAAGAGCAGAACACAATTTATTAAAAGAAATTAAGGAAATTACATGAGTCTGAAGATAAATATCAAATTGAATTATTTTATTTTAAAATTATATCACGGTTTTTTTAAACTCAGAGTTGTATAAAACCGAATAAGTAAAAGGAATTTCTTATAGAGAACTATATTATAAAATATCATGGTGTTACATTTTACCCCCAGTAAAATAATTTTTTCCCTCAAAATTTCTTGACTCTGATGAAAATAAGTGATAAGATCCCTATTTCAATACCAACTTAGTTTTATAAGTAGATTATTTTAATTTCTTAATTTTCTAGAGAACTTTAATTAGGAAAGTATTCATGTACTGTTTCACATTATATTGACAATAAAATATTTATACCACTTTTTCTTCATATATAAGATTATTATCCACTGGCATAACCTATGATTTCAACACATGTGAAGGATTGGTTATGTACATTCATAGGAGAGACACATGAAACATGTCATAAAATTAATAAAGGTTTGGTGGAACCACCAAGTGATAATCTACTATGCCTACTATGTAAAGAGTATCAAATAGGATAATTAAAATGGGGCTTAATTTTCATTATTTTCAAATATTATAACCTTATTTTATGTATAAATTCTTAAACATACCTTATCATAAACATTGAACTATTGGTGTCGCTGATTATTTTCAACATAATATTTTTAATGACTAGGAGGATCCTTGATGTGTTATTGAATGACTCTAACTTTATCATCCATTTTCTTAGCTATCAGAAGTTCTAAAAGTGTTATTTTCCCAACATTATCTTGTCACATTTGAGTTTAAAATTTATTTATATATATGTCTTTATAAGAAGCCATCTAAATGCTTGAGTGAAATAAATTTCTATAAAATAACTCTTCAAGAATAAAATATAAATCACAAATAAAATGAAATATCTATAAAAGAAGATATCATCATGTCCAATATGGTTTGAATGGTTCTCATAGACTGATAAAATTCTTGAGTATGATAAGTTGTACAAAAACTCAACTTTGTAACCATATCTTTCTAAAAACATCTCTGACACTTTGAGGTAAACCTCATATCTCAACCAGATACAATAGAATATGGTCCTCCATGAAACCTTTCAACTTCCTTAATATAAATTATGGAAGTATTATTAAGAGATAAATCTTCTCTAATATTAATGAAGTGTTCTGACTTTGTAAGGTGATCAAATACGTCCCAAATAGCATTATGACATTATGTTGTTTTGGGGAATGCGATGAAAAAATAAATAGTGTTATTTTCCAATTTTCATTCTGGTACAGGTAATGGTTGTTACATTCCCATATAATTATGTCACATAAACATAAATTTCTTCCATAATAAGAACAAATATAGATAATTTTTAATACCTCTCTTTATAATGTATCCCAAAAAAATACACTTTTAGATATCTATATATCATTATACTTCTAGGAAGAATAAATAATAATGAACTATGATCCTCATCCGATAGATCATTTTTCAAATCTATATTAGATGAAACACATATATGGTTCTTGAAAATTATAATTTCAACATAATCAATGTTGAGCTTAGGAACTTATCTAAATTTTAACTTTAGTTTGACTTCATTATTTAATTCATCCTTAATCATCACAGTGATAGATTATTGCAAACCCATTTGATAAAGATAATAATTTTCCCCTATCTTTAAAATTTCCTGATCCATCCTCTAAAAATCCAAAAATACTCAATCTTTTTTTATTCTCATTATATATAATCTAGCATGATACTTTTGAATTAGAGAAATAGACATCTAGTTTTCATTCCCAGGGTTATATTATTTTGAGTAGTCAGAATATTTAATCATCTCCAACCACCTTCTATAAAACATGTTAAACTATTTCAATTTTAATAAATACTTTAACCATTTTTTATTCATATATTTATCACATGTTTCTCCATAAAGATAATAAATCAATGTATTTGATGAAAAAATTTCCATAGATAACTACAACACATGATTTGGTTAATTTTTCTCAGGAAGCATTATTTCTCATGAGTCATAATCTGTAATCATGTCTTTATACATGAGAAAAAATCTAAGTCCCTTTTCTAATGCATATCTATATATTACAAAAACTTATCCTCTACTGGGTAATGTAATCATAGTTGTGTTGACTAAACTTCTCTCTAGTTCCTTAATAATTTCCTCACATTCATCAGACTAAAGGAACACGGCTCCCTACTAGGTTAACATGGTGAGTGGATTAGATAATCATGATAAATTAACCCCAAAGATTCCATAATATCTAGAAAAATGAATAAAACTACATAACTCATTAAAATATTTTGGTTTTATAAAGCATTAAATAACATTTTTATGGATCCACGGATATAACTTCTCTCGAGATTTTGTGACCAAATAATAAATATTTTTGTAACCAAAATTCCCAATTTTTAATTTTCTTCATAAATATTATCCTTCCTTATAGTCTCTAGTACAATTCTCAAGTTATATTATTACTCTCCCATGATATATGAATATATATGAATATCATCTACAAATAATACCAAAAAATTATCGACGTAATATCTAAAGACCATATACATTAAATCTATAATGATATGGGAGAATTATAAAGAACAAATGGAATTACAATGTATTTATAGTTTCAATACCTTGTTCAGAATGGTGTCTTGGGTATACCCACCTTTATTACCTTTAATTGATGATATATAGAATAAATATCATCTTGGAAAAGTATTGAGCTCTATATAATTAATGAAAAGGCCACAATTTAAGGAAGACAATACTTATTATTGATTGTGATCTTGTTATGTTTCCAATAATATGTGTAGGGTTCCATTGATCTATATTTATTTTTAGAAAAAATAGTTACACCCCAAGGTGACACACTTGGATTAATGAATCCATTTTCAATGTTTCTAAAGATTTAATGCTTCAATTCCTGCTACAAAACAAGGTCCATTCTACATGGATTTTTTGAAAAAGGTGTTGCACCAAGTATGAGTTCTATTGAAAACTCAACATCAAGGTTCAGTGGAAGTCTGCACAACTCTTTTGGAAATAAATCATCAAACTCCCACACAATAGGGATATTATTGATTTCGATTTAACCCACAACCATACAAGATAACCACAATTTTCTATTAGAAATTAATACACATAAAATGGATGAAATTTAAATTGTAAGTTTATATTTATCATCACACTAAGACAAGATCATAGATTGGTTTGAAATATCAAATGGGACTACCCTTCCTCATAAATTGATGTGTTATTTCTATAAATAAATCCAATCCTTACCCAAAATAACAACAAATTCAACTAGAGGATGAATAATTAGATTCTTAGGAAGTTAATTCCCTAAAATTTAATCAGATAATAACTATAGAATTGTGATGCACTGCTTTTACCATAAGGGGTTATAATGACAATTAATCATTTAATCCTTGATGTTATGTTATGACACCCTTAAAAAATTCATTATATATTAAAGAGTGTGTAGATCCTTAATCAAATAAGACATTATGTGTTCTAGAGTGGTTTGTTCCAATTTTTTTATCACACTCCACATTGATAATAGTGATCATGTGAGATTTCAATTCGTATATATGATTAAGAGGTTATTGAGATTGATCATCATTACTTACATTTATATTTGAACAATAGTTATCATAATACCCATAATCCTTCAATTTGAAACACTACTATGTGGGTGGTGTATTCTATGGTGTTTTTCCATAATAATTGGCTAACATCTTCCCATCACTATGACATTCAATAGCCTGCTGTCCATCATTTCTACAATTAAAATATTTACCATTTCCCTTAAGATAATTTTCGGCATATTTCCTTCCACACTTAATGCATAAAGGAAATATAATCTCTTTCTCTCCATGGTTTTTAGAATATATGTTGAATTCTAAATTTTTATCAAAACCATGATATTCATTGGTAACTCCAATCTCCATATCCACCTTGACAACATATAAAATTATTTTTTCATAACTACTGAAGTCCCTTATGCATAAATCCATTTAAAGACATGGTTTTGGGACTTTGAAAAAATGACCGATCTTATATTTAGATTAGATGATAATATCAAAAGCATAAATCACAAGCATTTTAAATGTTTCCTCATATGTAATAATAAATTCATCAACCTTATAATTTATTTCAAGGAATTATTTCTCCATTTTCATATGAATAATATGAGGAAATCACTAATTGAGAAATAATATTTGAAAATCATCCCATTCTATGGAGTCATTTTCTTCCCATTACCTCATGTTCTAGAAAATATTACACCATTGATATGATTTTCCTTCTAAAGGATAAGCAACCAAAGTATCTTGTTTATGTTACAAACACTAGAGAATATAAAATATATTTTAAATGGTATTTATACATTACTAATAATCTTAGGGACTATAATACCCATTGAATGAAGGTGGGTGTGGCATCATGAATGACTTAATAGAATTTTGTTCCCACCTTTTCTATTTTGTAAGCACATAAATATTTATATCTTTAGAAATTAACCTAAAAAATCTATGAGTTTTTGAATTCTATATCAAATAAAATTTGGTTCCTTAAGAGGAAAATCATTTCATTTTTCATCACATTCAATAACAACACAATTCATTTAATTTACATCCATTTAATAAAACCAGTAACATAGTGTGAGAAATAATATTCAAATTTGAAAACTATATAATAATGGAAAATTATTTATATTATGTCTAAATCAATAAACCTTATTTTTAACATATGAAACCTTAGGCTTATCCTAAGTCATCTATGATCCCTATCAGCACTTTAAGATGTTATCATATACTAATAATTATCCCTAGGTTTTTCACTAATGTATTCTCATCCTTCTTTTTAAAGGAAACTTGTCATTTAATTTAACCATATATATAGAGCCATACTTCTCATACATAGATAATTAATGTTATTACATAAATATTAATTACATAATATAATGATCCATGTCAGAATCATATAGGCACAATACCGTTGAAAACATAGATACATAAATAATCGTTTCATAAGTGAAATATTACTCCCACTAAATTATTAATTATTATAACCATTCATAAGAATATCATACATAATACCATACTTTATAACATGGGGAAAGAAAACATATGAAATGTTTAGTTGAGATACTCAGTAAGAGAAAACAACAAAGATATTAGTAACCACTTAAACATAAAATGATCATAGGGATATGGAAACATGAGAATAATATTTTACAACTATACCCATCATGTAATAGATCATAATCTATAATCATGGAATAAATCATTGTAGTTTATATGACATGAATCGAAATATAACAAAAAAATCATGCCCCATGTGATCATATCATTGGCATAAGAAATGGGTTTGTAACATACATGAATTCATATTAAATCATTTTCTTATAAGTCAATACTTACTTCCCATACATTCATAATGCATTGGGTTCACTCTTTAATTTTCAGTAGTGGTTGAAGTTCACCCCAAGATGATCAAAGTGGACAGATTCCCTTAATGAATTGTGTCCATTCCCCATTCCAGTCTTATTTATCTCATTAGATATCCACCTATAACTAATACATTGGAGTGGAATATAGATCTATTCCTAGAGATAACATGATTTAAATCAAACAGATGTGTTCCAAAATATCATAAATCATTCATCATATCATAACCATTGAAGAATAAATGGGGTTTATAAACATTCCCTAATGGCATAACTAATCAAAAGGAAATAAGATTTGTAAACATTTAATCATATCATAACCTGATGAAAATAAGTGGATTTCATATACATATGGTCAATATAATCAAAAATAATATAGATAAATAATAAGTATTTTGTCATTGCATCATATCCCTAGTAAATTTTTAGTAACCACAAAGGATTCAATCATAGATGAAAATGCCATTAAATATCACTTGGAATATTTTTTTGGAGAAAATATCCTTTTTAATTAGGTGTAACTTATTTAAATTATAAACTTTAATAAAATATTATATAAAATATTTCATTTTAAAATAAACTTGAAAAATATTTAAGGAATATTCAGAGCATTTATCGGTCACGATGGTGAAAAATTATGTTCATGATCTTTAAGTTAAAAGAATACATTCTTTTCAAACCTTTGTAAAAGAAATTCAAAAGTAACTTATTCAAAATAAAAAATATGATTACATATATAACATGTTTTAAAATATAATTCATGGATAATAATGAATTTAAAAAATTAAATAATAAATTTAAAAACACTCCTCAAAATATTTGTATAATATATATACATGGAAGAGAAAGGAATTTCGATTAGAGATAGATATAAAGTACTTTTTTACTTGAAACAATATTTTAGTCATTTGAGTACATAAACTAGGGAAGATGAAATGGAAAAATGTAATTTAAAAATATAATAAGAGAATAATAAAATTCATGAGTTTCTTGAGATGTATATCAAATGATTCCATCATCGTAAAGATAATAAAAAATAATCCTGACAAATAATGAGATTGAAACATAAAACCCTTACCTCAAGTACAAATTCCTTCATACATGTTTAAACCAAATATATAATAATTATATATTTATTATAAATATATTATATAACCATAATCACCTATATGATAAAATATATTATTTACCTATAACCTTTTTTCACTCATTTATTAATAGTTCATTATTAAAATCACTGTCTTGGCTTAAAACTTATTCAGTTTTCATATATATTTTGGTTCAGTAGTTTTGGTCCTTTTAATTTTATCATGGTTCCATAATTTATAGAATTAAAATAATCATATAAAATTGATATATAGAAAATATTCTTTTTTGAATCATGCATAAAATTTAAGATAGAAAAATGAATTGCGTGGTTCTTGAAGAAATTAAGTTGTATTTAAACATGAACACCACTATCCCTTTTCGATGGATAGAAAGAAAGAAAGGTAAATAATATTTAAAATATAGAGAATCATTATTATATAATTTAATTCCAATAAATTGTTTAAATATATCATTGTTACAATCCTTGTGGGGTATAATTGAAAAACGAATCACTTCACTTGGTGGATGTGGTAGTCCACAAGTACGAATGAGCAAATTTATTTTTTCCCAACATATTGCAAGGTCAGAATGAAGATATGATATTATCATAATATAAGAATAATTATATAATAAATATCATAACATTAAACACATCATAATACCAATTCATAAAAGTTAGTGATGGAAAATAAATTGTATCGATATCTGCAGACGGTAAGCTGTATGTATGCACGAATGATACATTTACACCCATTATATATGAAATATGGTGGATAATGGTGGATTCGTAATCATAATAAAATTTAAGTATATTGAGGTTAATGAAGATTTTATTTTATTATATGTACCATAGATATTTGGGATATAAAATAATATGTAAAAAATGTGATCGGTTATGGATATTACCTCTTCTTTTATAGAACTCCATTATATCTCCTCACAAGGATCCCAATATTGGACTTTTCAGAATTCCATTACCTATAAAAGGTTTTTAGGGAATTTTAGAAGTTATTTTAAGGGTTTTGTCAATATATAATTCAAAAAGTGGTGTAAATAAGATAAAGGAGTGATTTTCTTTTATAGGGTAGGGAGATGATATTCTTGTAATTTCTTTATAGTTTAAAATACAATAAAGTAATTATTAAAAAAATGACTCTAAATGACCATGAATTTTAGGAAAATAATCTATTATGGAAATAAAATCATCCAATAAAATTTATTCAATTTTTTTATCAATATAAACTATATTGTTTTGATTAACCCCTTTGTTAACCATTTTTTACCTTAACTATGGTAACAACTACTCAAATATTGATCTGTTCATAATGTTACTATAAATGAAACATTGACTAAACAAAGACCCATAGTTGACATGTTTAACCATATTCCATCAAATTTCTTGAACGTAATATTTTTTATTAATTTTAAATCATTTAATAAAATTTTATTTGTTATAAAAAATCAATATTGTTAATTTTGGAAATATTTATTTTATTTTATTTTAAAGAAACCAATACAAAGATGTAATTAGAATATAATCCTCTAACATAACAGAAATATTTTATATACATCTATAAAATTCTTGTAACTTTATAAATAACTGAAATTTTATTACTTTTAATATTTTTTAAATATTTTATTTTATTTTTCTATTAATTTATTAAATATTATGTCAGCATTTCGTAGGATTTTAAAATAATTATATATTTACTGAAAAATAGAAATAATTTTTCATCATGAAATGAAAATTTTTATGATCAAAATAATAATTAATATTCATTCAAAAAACTATTTTCTCTATATGTGAACATATAAAAAAATATTTAAAAGTAAGAGAATTAAATTCTTTTTGATTCATTACTTTAAATATTATATAGAATGTTTTCATAATAAAGTGTTCTTTAAATAATTAAAATTCACACATAAGTTTATAATAGTTAAATTAACTCAATAAAATAATAATTAATATAAAAATCACCATAAAATTTAGTTTTGACCAAGGTTAACCTTATTTACCTTTTACCAAGGTGATAAATTTTGACACTTTCGCTATTCATAATGCCTAAAAATAATGTCTTATTTACCAAATTTTGATATCTATAATAAAAACATGAAATACTTTTTCTAAAATTAATTACATAAGTGATAGGATATTTAATTTAAAATTATTAAATTAAACGCAATGAAACCCATTTTTTAGAATCATACATTTTTAGTCATAAAATTAGGTTAATTTCTATCCCATTCCTAGAAAAACATTAGGTTAATTTTAAATAATTTGGTTGAATGTATAATATATTTTTTTTATTAAAATCATTCCCCAATTAATATTTATTTGATTTATTAATATAGAAACACATTTTTCGTATAAAAATAGTTTTCTAGAAAAACAACTTCTTTATTTTCAGATGTTTTTTTATTTTTATTTATAAATAATTGAAAATAAATTTATACATTTTATACATTTTTAAACCATAGAGTTTTTATAATTTAGTTATTCTTATTAATACCTTTCAATCATATGTCTAGATGAAATTTTTTAAATTAAATAATAATATATTAATAGTATATATTGATTTGTTTAAACTTAATCTTGTGTGTAATGAAAGTTATCAAATTAAATTATTATAGAGAACTATATAAAAATTCATGATGTGTCATAAAAACTAATGACTATATCATGTGATATACAAAAAAATGAAATTATATCATTTTATGTTTAGATTTTAATAAATAATTTTACTTATTGATCACTAAGTTCTAATGATTAAACATTCTTGAGAGGTATAAATGAGTGTATGAAAAAAAATGAACCGTATAGGTGCTTCATTTTGAAATAATAAAATGATCATTTAAAAGTGTGTATTTTTATTTTCCGTCATTATAAAATTAAACTATGCTTTTTTCTATGAAATAATTTTTTATTTTTAAATTTTATTCATGGATAAAACATTATAGTCGGGTCGTAAAAGATATGAATTAAGAAATAGGAAGTCCCCATAAATTAGGGGACTTAAAAGAGAGAATTTAAAAGGAAATATAAACCATTTATTTTCAGTAAAAAATAAAGGAAAATAAAAATAGAAATATATAAAAATATCATCTTTAAATGATTTGGAAAAAATTAACTATAAGAAATTATATAAAAGGGGAGAAAAATAATGATGGAACTTTACCAAATGAATAAAAATGATTGTTTAGAAGACCATTTTTAAGGATTTTTCTTCAAATACCATATATTAATAGAGCATCAAACTTTTCTTTTTAAAATAGAAGTGAAACAGAATTTCAAAAGAGATAACACATAATTAGGTTTCCAAATACAAATGAGAATATTTTTAGGAAGAGGAATATATGGATGTATAACAAAAATCATCATTAAAGAGAATGAGGGTTGTTCTTATAATTTCAAACATTTATGAGGATGAAGTTAAAAAATGATTATTATTTGAATCAAAGATATCAATTTTCACAAATATAAATTTAAATTTAAATTTAAAATATTATATTTTATGGAACTGTGAATATATTTATTATGTTTAAGATGAAACATTATAACCCAAAATGGGGTTTTAGTAAACAAAAACCATTACAATGTCACATTCATTCAAATTTAAAATATATTTAAGGAAAAACATGAAATTTATTTTCAAATCTCTTTGATTTCCAAAATTCTAGGAAAAAATAAATTCATTTCAAATATATGAACTATAAAAAAGAATAATTAGTGAACAAGAATGACATTTCAATGGAATAAAATTGAGATAAAAAACCCTTACCATAAGTACTAACTCATTTTATATATTCTCCTATAATCCTAGATAATCAAATTTATTTTATTAAAAAAATTATAAATATAATTATTCATCTATATTTTATATTCAAAGGTATATAGATTGTCATATGTTTTTAAATTAAAATATATTTTTCATTCATTTTAGTTATAAGTGGTTGCACGGTCAATTTCTCTGTAACTCTCTTAGTGTGTGGGCCATCGTCAAAGGAATTGTAATTTTTTTCCTAATATCCACAATTTTATATGTTTTCTTCATTTATTATTACATTATAACAAAAATATATACATTTATATAGGTTTTCAAACTGAACTCAAATTAAGAAATGTTTCTTGAGATGTTCATTAGGTGCTGTAAAATTTATCATATCTATTTATTATTGATAATACTTATATAATATAAAATATTATCATTAAATAGTTATAATAATGTAATAAATATAATTTTAATACATTTAATACATTTTTGTATTCAATATATTTGTTGGTAATGGAAAAAAATAAGTTATTTTGTGGAGGCTGTAGTTCACACATACACATATTAGTATACCATTTTTATAGAATTGGAAGGGGTATAAAAATAAAATAATTTATTATTTAATAATTTCATAAATGTTATGAATATTATATTTTTTATTAATTAAATATTTTAAAACATCCATTTAAATAGTTTTTTAGAAAAAAAATACATATCATTTATGAAGGCGGTAGCCCGCACAATGCTTGACGACATCTCATTTATGGAATGGTTTTTATTGAAGGTATAAATGTGATATTACATTATTATAATAATATTAATCATATTAATATGTGTTTTTTATCACAAACCTATGGATATATAATATTTTATGAGATAGAAGAATACTTGGGTGAAATGACCAAGTAGTAGGAATAACTCACTTTGGGAGTTTAAATTTTTTTCATAAAAGTATTATTTGAATGAAATGGATTAGGATAAATTATAAAGATCCTAGACATATGGATGAGTTATATAATTCTACTAGAGGTTAATTTTTCACTGTTTCAAGAAGAAATTTAAACTTGGAGTGGTCTTCATGGGGTGGGGAGAGGCCTCTTTTATAAGTGGGTAAAATGGAATGTTTTAAATACCATGTACATATTAATGATTACAGAACACTATTCAACAGTCAATGTAATAAAAATTGGTCCATAATTTTTTTGAGCTTTTTTTAAGTTCATAAATCCTGAGACATGATTTTTTACACATGTTTTCAAAAAATTGATATATTTACCGTTATATTTTTTATGCTTTACCATTTTGGATTTTACCTTGGTAACTAGTTTTTGACTATGTAGTTTGGGTGTTACTAGAGATATAAGATAAACATTCATGCCAAATTTTTGTTTGATTATCCTCTATTTAAACTCCATTTAATCCAATTCAATTTTGAAATATTATATAATAAACTTTTAATTTAAAATTTAAAATATATAGAATATTGTTTTTGTATATTAACAATGTTTTGACCATTAAATGATTTTAATCCTTTATAAAATCGTTCATTAATTAAATGAAAAATAATATAATTTATATATGTGTAAATTACATATTAAATTAACTAAATAAAATATATAAATGTTATTTATTATATATTAATTAAGAGACATTAAAAAAAATTCATTGAAAATAACCCTCTCACTATTATTGTTGTTGTTAACATTAATCTTAATAATAAAAATTTTATTACTAAAAATGAAATTGTTGGGTCCACTAGGACAAATACCGTGAGAGGGGGGGTGAATCCGGGTATGATAGATTAAAAATTTCTCTTGTTCGGATCATGTTTTGTTGTTAGAAAAAACTTAATTCTCTCTTTATCCAGTAGAAATATATGAACAGATATGAAATCATGCAATAGACACAATGATTTTTACATGGTTCACCCTCACTGGGCTATTTCCAAGGAGCATACAACGAAAATGTGTCAATGTACCTGATTAACTAAGGCTCACTGGCAATAATGAGTACAATTTTTGGTCTACATCTTATATGCCCAGGCTCATTGCCTTTATAAGGTTTAGGGTCTGATCTCTACATTCCCAAGGGTCACTTCCTATGCCTATTTCCCTAGATCTCTTCTGTTGTAAAGGGTATCAAACTTCATCTTCCTTCACTCACTTTTCTAGGAAAGGAATCCACTCACAATTTTTGGAAGTGTAGGTCAAACACAGTGTATGGACATGTAGTTCCCTTCATTTTCCTTAATTCATGTATCCTTAACTATTGGTAGACTATATTTTGAAGTTCCTTTTTCACCCTCAGATTAATTCCACCTTCCTGAGTACTGTTAGGTATTATAAAATACTTTTGCAAACTGAATTGAAGCTTTCACAAGCTTTCTGTGAAAATCGTGAAGTACCTTGTTTCTCTTGTGTACTATGTACTGGGTTTGGTAGGCAAACCACCTACACCGCGTACTGCGACCTCTTCCACAAACCTCCTTGGTATGCAGACTGCCTCCACCTTCGCTATTTCATACAGCTACCATGTACCGACTATGAAAATATCCTCTGTAAAACCCATCTTGTCTGAGAACTATTCACCATTCGCAGACTGACTTCGCTTCTGTGTACTGGAGTTCCCCCTCCATGTTCTACTTGTGGAACTCTCCCTTCTGTGTACTAGATATTCCTCCTCTCTGTACCGAGAAAACTCCTTCCACATACCGAACTTCCCTCTCCACGTCCTAGACATCCTTTGCGGGCTAATAAACCACGCAAACACATTCAGTAAAATTCCTTCCACACGAACCACTTCAGCCTTCGCGATCCTCCATTCGAGAACTACCTTTAGTCATTGCCAAATTCCCATAGAAAAATATTTTTTCTAATGATGTTCAATCTCCATAGTAATCAGTGGGGTTATAAATTCTTTTATATGAAAAGATATCCTCTGAATCCTCTAAAACAATATTTACAAAATCTTGATTCAATACAGCCCCCACCGCGTACTGAATATTCAACCACCGCGAACTACTAGCCATCCACGAACCATTTTTTTACATTAAATGCTTATCACCTATGATCATATGAAAACAAACTCCTCTGCCGATTCCAATCCATCTATGTTCCACTCTATTGCTCAGCCACAAACCATTTTTGGTTTCACAAACTGCATCCGCACACCGTCCCCGCTGCCTAGTACGTGGCCGCGTACCATTCCTGGACATGGTACGCTATCTATGTCCTAAACTCCTCAATCCTCTTCCTTTGCTTATTTTTCTCAAAATCATTATAAAAAATTCAATTTTGTGGCCCCAAAATTTGGAAAACATTGGGAAATTACGACACCTTAAAAACCTATCTTCGGAAAACACAAACAATTCTCATTTGTGATCATATGGATTTGTTATGAAACACAATATCACCCAAAAAATAGAGGACACATTGAGGTATTTTTCCCCAAAAAATATTAATTTTATCATACAATATAAACATTTTTTTATAAAATATAAAATTAATATATTTAAACGTCACTTATTCATGTGACAAAAACTAATTTTTAAATTAGGCGAATAAAATTTTTTTTAGAGTAAAATTTTATTCATGTTTCCAAAAAAGTTAAACATGTGTTTCATAAATTTTACATTTCATTTTGAAATTATTTACTTTATTATATATATATATATAACTATTTCAATAAGATTAAATTCATTCCTTTATTATGATAATTTTATAAAAGTGGATGTTTTAGAAAAATCGTAATTTTTTTCTCTATTCACCTAAAAATAAACAATTTAAAAAAATATAGAAAATTATAATAAGATAATATTTTAATTATAATTAAATAAATAAATTTAATTATTTCAAAATGAAAATCTTAAATTTATAAGTTTATCTTTTAAAATATCTTCCAATTTGTTTAGGACAACTTAATTTGTTGAAAAAATCCATTTTAAAACTCTATGTATTCAAAATACTATTTTGTATGAATTTATAAATGATTAAATTATTTATTTTTTACTACTGGTTTATTATTTTTATCATTTAATTAAAAATATTCATCTAATATATCATGGTTTTATTAGTGAGTTATTATGTTTGAAAAAATCAATAAAACATATTATTAATTTAGAGAAAAATATATTCCAAAACATCATAATGTTACATTCACCCCCATAAATAAATTTAATACATGGAATTTTAATTATATCATACTAATAAAAATATATAATAGAATCAAAAATATATAGATAACTCAAGAAATAATTTTAAATAGATTGCGAACATTCAATCTTAGGAAACATATCTTTTACCAAGAATAGGCTTATCCCTACTATTGAGTTTTCATCCAACAATTTTTGCCTTGAGTTTTTCATTATTTGGTTTCAAGATACATACTTTATAATTTCCATATAATGTGTGTTTATAAAAATAATTTCATTGATATAATATCATTGGTTTATGTAAAATGTTTTTTCTTTATTTCTATTAATAATGTTTCCTCTAATTATAGATAACATATCCATTTCCAAACCGCCTTTAAACTTATTTAAAGGAATAATAATAAAACTTTCATAAATCATAATAACACAATCCCAGATGGATATTCACATTCCATATATATAATTAGGGCATCACTAGGTGTTTTTGTTTAATGTTCAATAGCTAATCATTGATTAAAATGTAAAAAATTAAAGAATTCATAAATCTAGTGTGATGTATATGTGTATCATGAACCACATAATTATCACTATCCTCCTCGATGTTAATATTTTCATATAAATTTTCTTTTTCCCTTGGCTTAAGAGGTTTTTAGAGTTTATTTTCTTTTTAATCAGTTATATTAGGGAACTAGTATCCATAGTTCCCAAATTCATCGCATCTTAAACATCGAATTATTGGTGGATCCTTAAGAATAAATTTATTCCCATTATCATGTTAACTGAACTCATCAATTTTACATGGAATATTTTTGTTTCATTCCCTCCTTCACCGTAACTAAAAAATATTCCTAGTCCTTTTAGATAATCCCATAGGCACCACTTCCCAAATTTATAAAATTAAGTATATTGAATATTATTTCCTTCATCATCCTCATCACCTGAACATCCATGAGACTCCATCCTTCACTTCTTTTTCTTGTTTGAAAAGTCAAGAAAGTCCACATTTTTAATAAAAAATCATTATTGGTGGTTGGTGATTATAAAATTATTTATCACTCTATTTATTATCCTATTAGATTTTTATGGGTATTATCTCTACATTATCCATGAATTCCATTGTAAAAATTGTTTCACCAAGATTTAGCGATTACTAAAACTAATAGGGGTTAATATGTGTAATATGTAATTAAAATCATAATATAATTATCATAACTGGTCTTATGAATACTATACCTTGAAATTTATTTCTCTATAAGAAAATCACATTATATTTTAGTTAAACCTAACTCACTCTCAGTTAATTATTTGTTTCCTTACGTTGAGTAATCTCATACTTCTTAACCTAATTCTATAACTAATAAATCCTTCATAATGTCTTGTGAGGAGAATGTTATTAGCCAAATCATATCCTATAGGAGTTACAATATAGGTTTACATTATTAGGAACACTAATCATGAATTGATTAAAGATAAAGTTAATACTCAACAACCATTTCCATGGTGAATACCCTCGGTGTATATATGACACAACAATATCCACATTTCAGTATCCGGATATGGATGTAATTTCTTGAAAAAAAAATATTCTATAGATTACAAAAACATTTTGATTTTTTCTCTATACGTAGACTTTTCAAAAGGGTTTTCACTAAATTTATCTAATATTAAACCCCAAAAATAACTTAATGAATCCTCAAAATAACTAAACACTTCTTCAGTATGAACTGTTGAAACCCAAGCTAAACATATCCTTATTTTACATAATTACCAAAATCTAAGCATTACTTCTCAAAATAATCTCAAAAATATATGGGAAACGTTTATTTTGATTTCATTGAGGATTAGTTATAAAGGAAGCTTATTTTATAAAACCTGTGAACATTTCTATATAATTTAATTATTATAGTCCCCATTCAAGACCTCTAATAAGTTATACATATCATCATAAACTATGGAAGGAACACCTAAGAAAGAGGAGAGATGAAATTCTCAGTAAACGTAAACTAATCCACATTTCATCGAGGGTAATCAAATAATTATATTATAAAACCAAATTATGGAGAAATGACTTATTAAGAAATGTTAAATGATAATATTTGTCTAAAAATTATGAAGTAAGGTCATGTGGTATTGATATGAAAAACATATAATGGGATATAAGAGTCTAAGATAAGAATGAAAACATGTCATAAGTAAATGATATATTAATTTTAAAAAATATAAAATATGCAACAACCACATAAATCAGGAAATCATAAGCATAATTCAAGGATCCCCTCTAAGACAACCTAGCATAGTGTGCTTAGGGTAACCACTGATGCCTCATACATGGAATCTAATTAAATATTGACATTACCCAATTCATTGGATTTCTATCAAGGTTCCCCCTTCATTTTCATAAAATTTATTTTATTATGTACACCACAAATGGAGAAGAAACTATACATAGAGCATAAGCATGATGAAACCAATGAAAAATAAGTTGGTTAAATAATCATATCTCAAAGCATAACCAATGGCTATATCATAAAAATTCCAAAGAGAAGAAGGAAATACATCATTTTTAATGATCATATATTAATTAAGAATAATATTTCCTGAAAATTATGTTCTGTTGTAGAAAAATAAATGGGAATGATCAAGGAGGGTGTGGATCAAAATAAACTACATAGGTGATTATTTTTTAAATGAGAAAATGATATTTTTATAAAGTAAATAGATTATTAATTTCTGTTAAACCAAAAATAAACTATGCTTGTTTTCTATAAAAGGATGTTTGTTTTTGAAAATATATTAATGGAAGAAACATTTGTTGGGGTGGAACTATACATTAAATAATAAATATGGACATTTATTTAAATAGGGTTACTTAAAAGAGGGAATTGCAAAGGGAACTAAAAACAATTATTATCCAAAAAAATTAAGAAACATAAACTATGTATATTTACAAATAAGATATATATATTATGGATTGAATACATTACAGTTAAATAGATTAAATATAACAACCCAGTCATGATATATGTAGACGTTTGATCACTTTTGTGGAATACTTATTACATTACAAAAATAGATGCCCAAAGACTACATAAGATTAGTTCCTTTGAAAAAATGGAAACATAAACAGTTATACATGAGTGTTTCATTGGGTTTTGATGTGGATAGGTGATGGGATCCCCTTTATGGTTTTATTGAGGGATATTTTAATGCCTCTCTCAATCACATGCATCGGGTTTACCATATGTTTCATCATCCCTAGAAAATTCCAATGGTTCCCTCATCAGTATATGTGTATAGAATTGCTTTCCAACGGTCCGGGGTCATCTGGGTTTTTAGTCCTATTGACTCTTGGGTACTTATGTTGGTCGATAGGATGGGACTTTGAGCTCATCGCACCATTTTGGGAGGAAGTATTTCCTACTATGAGACTCTCTAATAGATTTAAGATATGTTCCTGAATCTATTCCTAATCCCAAAATGGGAATTATTACCCTGAAATGGATATATGTTAATTATCTTATATATGAAAAATATTTTGATCTCTTTAGTGAATCCATCAATATTTATCTGAGGTTCTTCATCATTTATCGGTAATGACACTACAGGAAAGTACCCATATAGCCATGATTTTTCGCAAAATTGTGGGTATATGGTTTTTTTAGGACCTATTCCCATGGTTTTGAAAAACTATGGGGGGAAAAAAGTTATACCCATGGTTTTGTTCAAAATCGTGGTTATAGGAATTTTTTCAAGGCATATGCCAACAGTTTTGAAAAAATAGTGGGTATAGGTTTTTTTGAAAGACCTATACCCACAGTTTTATAAAACTATGGGTATATATTTCCTATATTATAGCGGGAAAAAATTCTGTGGGTCCCAAAAAATATTTGGTTGGAAAACCTATACCGACGGTTTTCTCTCCTATACCCATAATTTGGATTAATATATTGAGGTAGATACAAATATATAAATATAAGAGTTTCATAGGTGAGTTGATGAGATGTTATTTGATGTTCGATGTGGTCATTGGATCGAATTGTGCTGACCTCTTTTTTTCTAATACAGGGAGTGATATTAATATATTAGGATATATTTAGACATATTTATATATAAATGAGTTTTATGGGTTGGTTAAGCATTGAAAGTATGAATATAAAGTCACGAGATCGAATCTTGTGTGCTTTTTTTTTTATCTAATACGGATGTCAATTAATACATTTTGTGAAATATAGATATATATATATATATATATATATACATATAGGTGATGTTTCTTAAGTGGTGAGTCATCCATAATTAGAAAATCATTTCATGGGTTAAATCCTTGCTGTTGAATTTTTTGTACTATTTATACCCATTGTTTTAAAATTATGGGTATAAGGCTTTGACAGCATGTCAATTCGGTATGAGGCTTTGACATGGTGGAAAAAATATATACCCATGATTTTTAAATCCATGGGTATAGGTTGGGGACCTATCCTGACACATGGATTTTCTACATTTCCAGAAACCATGGGTATAGGCTATACCCATGGTTTTAGGGGATATACCCATTGTTTTTAACTGTGGGTATAGGTCATTTTTTCAATAGTGCAGACACTTTCTTATATAATGAAGAAGTGTAACCTAGTGTTTTAGATCAAGATTTTGTGAAAGGATATTGTTAATATTCTGAGGATGGGATTGATCCATTATTAGGTGACCTCTGTATCCTGATTATTTTAGGAATAAAAACCCATGTAGTTTGTTTATCCTATGTAGTTTAATGACATGTGGTGAGGGCATATGTTCAGGTATTGAGACACCAAATATTTGAGCTTAAACCCTAAGGTAATTTCCTACTTATCCCAAGTATATAGAGAATAATATTTTTCATTGTACTTATTCTTATAGGGTTTATGTATTGGGGTTTCCCATGTCATTATAGAGACTCGTAATACAGATGATATGACTACCATAACTCCCTAATATCATGTGATCTGTGCTCGGTGTGAGAAATAAGGGACGATGAATGATTATTTCATTTCTCATGATGCAAGACTTATTCACATTGACTACCATGAATGATTTATTATAGTACACGAGTCTCAGAGAGATTTCTTATGTATCCTGGTTATGGTAGGAATTAGAGTCATTGTAGCATAGAGGATTTCTCATTCTACTAATGGATGAGATTGTATGATCATCTCCTAAGACTAATTGACTTCTTCTTGTTTAGACATCAATGTTGTGGAAGGTCTTATACTGAAATGGGTTATTTGAGCTTAGGCTATAAGAAAGAATCATATGTATCCTAGTTATGGTTGGAATCAGAGTCATCATAGTTCAGTTTATCTGGGGCCTACACACTAAGGTTTCCCTATACAATTTTGGGGTTATAGTATTGTTGATATGAACATTACTACCCCAAAACCCATGTGATCCATTCTCATTTTGAGAAACAAGGGATATAAAATTATCAATTTCATTGCTTTGAATAAGGGAATTAGATGCTATGATTGCCCAGGATAATCAATATATGGATCGAAAGACAGGGAGAAGTAACCTATCTATCATGGATATGGAAGGTATCATATTTTCCATAGTTCAATTTATATATATTCTTACACACTAAATCTGACAAATATTTGGGGCTTACACAGTAAGGGCAGACAATGTAATCAAGTCCTAGGACACACTATTGACATCTCCTTCTTGTTTGGAGTGTGTCACATAACCAGGTTGGCATGTCCTGAGAGCCATATCATGACCTAGGTTGACACATGTTGAGGGTGTCATGAGATTCATTGTGTCATATTCTAAGGGGTGTCGTTTATCTTGGATGACTCCTCTAGGATATATCATGAGACTTGGCTGACATGTTTGCAGGGTGTCATGGGTCTCAACTGATTTGCAAAGAGGGTTTTACAGGAGCATGGTTTTCATGTCCAGATGCTTTCATGGGACTCATATAATATGATAAAATGTCACTATATGAGCCAGTCAATGTTTCCAAAGGACATCTCAAGTCCTACGTGACAGACCTAGAGGGTGTCACATGAGCTTGGATATCATATTTAAATGATTTCATGGGACTCATATGATATAAGAAAACACCATTATTTGAGTCAGTTGATGTGTTTTATGGACATCGTAAGTCCTGGGTGATAGACCCATAGGGTGTTGTGGGATCTTGTTTATGATCTCTAGACTCTTTCATAAGACTTGTTTGATATGTTGAAATACCATTATATGAGCCAGACGATGTGTTTGAAGGGCGTCACAATTCCTAGGTGATAGGCCCATAGGGTTTCATTAGATTAACACAACATCATTGGGGGGAACCATATGACTCACTCCGACTTTATAGAGTATTCTTCATGTCCAAAATGGCATGCTGGAGTAGTGTTGCGAGATCTTGGCTACATGTCCTGGTGTTTTCTTATGTCTCTGGGTGACTCACACGAAGCACACGAGGGCCAGCGATAATGTCTTTTTCTTAACTCTTGCACTTATAATCATTATTCCAACCCTTGTGATATAAAGGCCTTAGTTTTAATCAATAAAATTTCCTTTGAGTCTTGTAGGATCTGGAAGGCATGTGGTATGTTCTTTGCGTTTCTTTCAAGAAGCCCTTCACATGATCTATGAATGATCATCTTGAGAAACTTATGTGTGTTACATGATTTCTCTGACAATCCTTCAGTTTATTACCTGATGTAAATTTGTTGATTGTGTGATCGAATGCTCGGAGAAATCCACATAGGATAAAATTCAAATCATCTAGAATCCAAGCGTCCAGAGTCTCTAAGTCTAACCTTTTGTTCACATTGGAGTGGGGAACTTATAGGGATCACCACCCCAATTTATCTGAAGCTTTGTGTGGGGTATCTAGTGCATTTCCATTTTGTAGTCGGAATAGGAGTCTATCACTACATGTCTTCACAGATCTCGTCCATGGACTGCTCCAAGTGTGTCTCTTGATTTTCAGCAATCTCAAGTCTCTTCGGTCAATGATCCCTTTATTCAATTATATAGAATTAATGTGGATTTTTTTGATGATGCGGACATGTTGATGGACTTTCATATTGTCACATTGACATGTACAAGGACCATCACAATATCCCAGTGTCTATTGGAAGACACTCGCAAAACCTTGGGTGACTTGTCTTGGGGTCTCGTGAGACAAGAAATTTTTTTTCAGAGGTCTCATGGGACCGTGAAATGGGTGTGTTGGGTGTTTCCCATTCCTTTCTATGATTTTTAACACCTATCGTCTCCTCCCTTTCAGTCCCCTTGGTTTATGTGACAAATGATGGGATTCATTCAAGATTTCATGTGTGTGGTCGAGGGAATTTCTTCTATTTTTGGGTGATGCATCATGTGACTGATATGGGACAAATGGGGGTGCACGTGCAACCCATAAAAAAATATATTTTTTGTCCTTAGAGCATCATGGAGTTTCCCGGGGAACTTCATATGGCTAGTATGGAAAGATAAAGGGATCTCACGAGGTGTGTCGGATGTGTCGCTGAGGAATCATGTGGCATATCACAGATCACTAGTAGAGCATTGTTTTTCCTTCAGTGACCAAAATCACCTCTCATATCCTCCCTTTCCATCACCTTTGTTTTATTTTAAAAAGGTAATGTATTATGTGATGTTTGATGAGTAATATATAGGATTTTTATTGATTTTCAGTAATTTCTCACTAGACCAATATGGGTCATATGAAGTGTGTGAAAGCATTTAGTGGACAGCTCTATTCATCTTTCCTTAGAGAACTAAAGGCGATTCCTGGACATACCTGAAAAATTTCATGTTGTTAGTATGACAAGACAAAGGTCATATATGATATGACGTGGAAATAGTTCATAAACCACATTAATCATTAACATGACCTTGAAAAGGTCACCTATTCATGAATCCTTTAGAGGCTCATGCGATCCATAGGTATCTACAATCCTCTTCTTCCTTTTCTTTTGCAGGAATAATAATAACCCTATTAAGGTACTTTTTCCTTTGTGATTTTTTCAATGTTCATCTAGTGTCAATAAATTCCCCCTCATGAGAAATTTCTGAGTGGATGAGGAGTTGGTTCTGAAGAAAACTAATTCCTGCTAGAGTCGTTACTGGTGTCTCTAACTAGTGCATAATGTGACTTGGGGTCTTCCAGGCATCGTTTGGTATTCCCCAGAATGTCCTATATATAGGGGTGGAGAGAAATTCATTCCACTAGTCCCCCTTTATCTGGAGCACTCTGGCTTTTTCTTCTTTCCCAAGACCATGCCACAAACCGTGATCATGTGCCTTTTCTACAAGCCTTCACTGCAAGTCTGTTTAGCTAGATCTCTTTCATGTGGTTGTTTCCTACTCAGGTGATCGTCTGAACTAGTTTCGAACTACTATTATGAAATTTTTTAGACATCATCTATTATAGATATAGTTTCCTTGAGGTATTCATGAGATCTTCTAGCCTGATCATTCGATATCATGCGACTCGTGTGACCATGTTCAGGTCACCCAGTCCCAAGTCTTTAGGAGGGTTATTCAATTCGCGTAATTCCATGTGGAGGTTATGTTCCCCACAAGTATTTTAGAGATCAAGTGAAAGATGAACCCTTTATGCAGCTAATGAATCCCTTGATGAATCTTGTGATGCTCATGGTGTCACTGGAAATTTAATGACTTCATATTTTACAACATTTTATGTTCTCTTTGTCTGATGTGTGCCACTTACTTATTTTTATATGGTTTTTTTTCTCACCAAAGTTCCTCAGCTACAACTAACTTGAGGGACATGATCTCTAGGAATCACAATTTTGATCCATGATACCAAATACATACTGATAATGAGGCCCTTAAAAAGTTCCTTCCACTCCACTTTTAGGATTATCGCTTATCTCATCGACTCCCCTTATCTGGGTTTGGTCTTCTAGACGATGACTTCTTACCTCCCCCATATTTTAATCCTCCATCTCACTGGATGTCTAATTCTATTGACTTTTTTCAGGAAATGATTACCGAGGATGGTCGGTTAATTTTAGCCTAGTCTCAGGGTTTTATTTATATGTTGGATAAATCCATGCTAGGTCTCAATGGTCATGAATTTTCCTAGAAACGTATTTCTCAAAGCTATCTGAGTATACTCACCTCCAACCTGGATAGTCTCATTGGAATATGGTACTCAAAATTGGATCTCTATCCAAGAAGAAATTTTTTTTACGAATGTTCAGGGACATTTGGGGTGAGGTAGAGCTGTTTGGTGTTCATTGATGACATATATAGGGTTCAACATTATGAATCCATCTGGATGTCTCGATTTATCATCTACCACAAACATGAAATTATTCAGTAAATGATTAGTTAATGGCCTCCTAGGACCAATACATTCTATCTTCCCCATAGTGATGTGGGTATCAGTATGTGGGATATTCAACATCTAGGCCATATTCCTCCTCTTGGGGAGTTGTATGATGAATTCCTCCAGGTTGTGTAAATTCAGTATAATCCTATAAAATCTCCAATTTTTAAAATTTGGATGATTTTTATTATGATTAATAAATTAGAGAGAGAGATGACGGTGTCCCCAATTATTTTCTACATGGACTAGATCAGTATTTTTTTTCATGGCACTGGGGTTAGACCAAATATTATTCTCCCCCATCAGTTCCCTTGCCAACAAGTCTTTGTCAATGTGAGATCATATTTTTCTATTCTAGAAGCTGGGGACTACACCTCCTAGGGATATTGGGTATACCAATAGGTTTTTTTATATCTTAGGTAGGTAGGTTTTCTTGCTATGTTTCTGAATGGGTGGATTTTCCTAGATGGGGATTCACACTCAAGAATTAATTTTATCACTTTAGTAATGGTGGTACAACTTGTGAAAGGGAGATATCTTGACTTTCTATTATCAGTCTTTCTGAGCCTCTACCAAATTTTGGGCCATATTCAATAAAGAAACGCACCTCACCAAATTAGTGGTCCTCTATAGTTCCTATTTGGTTGTATAGGTTAATACTTCCATAGTTTTGAGTACTACAACACTTATATGATTATAGATTCCACCTACAAACCTAGATTACCGAATATCTCTAGAGTTGGGGTTATGTTCCTAAACATTGCTAATGGCAGAGGTTCACTATTCGAATCTGATAGTTTTGACTTTACAACCATTCGTGCACAGAGTGGTCCAATTATAGAGGTTGTGAGTGGTTCCCTTGATGAATGGTCTTATATGGTATCCCTTCATGATGGGGTTCTTGTAGTAAGGGTAGACATGATGATCATATATGAGCCAAACATACCCTACAAATTCTCTCAATAGTTTGGTTTTATTTAGATAGTTTCTCGGATTGATTTATCAATTGTATAAGGGGAATGAAATACTAGGATTATCCTACAATTATGGAAGATGTTGTCCTGTGAAGACACTAGGGATGAGATTATGCTTCCAACCACTAATGATTTTTCTTCCCTTACTTAGGATTATGCCTAGTCTTGGTTGACGGATTATCCTAATAGTGTTTTAGGACATCTGATCTGTCATTTCGACAGGTCTCTTGTGTCACAAACTCCTTTATCTCTGGCATCGATGGACTTTATTGAAGGCCTAGGAAAGGTGTAAAGGAATAGACCTTGGTCTGATGATGTTCATTTGGATAGTGGTTTAGATTCCATTGAGGATATTAGTCTTTTGGAATGGGCTACGGGTGATATGCCTATTGTGAGTGAGGCATATGGGGATTCCTTTCCTATTATAGCATTGATTCGATTGGTTATTCATACTTCCACTGTATAAAACATGTCATCATTCGAGGTTATATAACATCGAAATATGTTCTGGGAATGCATTCTCATCTTTATTATTGAGACCCCCTTGGAAATATTCTGCAACCAAGGGGAGAAAATTTTCTAGTTATTTTACAACTGATGGGTAGATGACTTCAATCGGCTGCATTTGTACAAAATTATACATCTTATAATATTGACTCGAAGAGATATAGTCGAAAATGAAAGGGACCTGCATGATTTTTGTGAATGAGGCTTCTGTCGCTAAGAAAATGTGGGAGACGATGGGGGCACTGGAGCAGGGTCTTCGTCTATTTTTCTTAAATAAAAGCTCAGATGGATTCTTGGATGGTGTGGATTTGGAGATAAGAAGATATGATTGTTCATTTGTTGTCCAAACTTTAAGAATCAACAAACTCATTGGCCACTACTCAGAGGAGTGTTCAAGAGTTAACTACTATGGTTGAATCTCCCTATCCTGAAGCAAAAGTAGAAGAAGCGGTGAGAATGGACCTCTAATACTTCGTCAATGCCTCTCACCAGACCCTCATCGATCTTTCTAGTGTTGTTGATCATTTTTTTCTTGACTCATATATTATATTTTAATCCATTTTATTATGAGGCTTCATAGAGACTCTAGAATGTGGTGATTCATCCCTATATTTTCAAACTTTGAATAGATGTGTTTTTTGAACCATTTACATTATCATTCAATTTTGTACCATTTATTTATATTGGATGAAGACAAATTCCTGGAACTAAACATTGAAATTCTATAAAAAAATTAGAAATGATCATGAGTGCCCACTCACATGAGATCCTACATTGGAAGTCTATTCCAGCTATCTTGAGATTACCTAATCTATATAGGGATCACTTGGGCAAGAGAAATGTTTTGAGAGGAGATTTCTCAATCTCTTTCCAAAGATGAAAGTCTTGTCAAGCATAACATGATGTTCAAGGCCATATGGAAGACCTTTCATGCTTCTGCAGACTAAAATACTATCATTCTTTAGTTTAGGTATTTCTTTAGTTTAGGGACTTTTACATTGGACCTAATATTTCTTTTGTTTAGGGTTTTTAGATTCGATTTAATATTGCTTTTAGTTTATGGTCTTTTATGTCAGACCTAATATCTCTTCAGTTTGATGTATTTTAGCTCAAAAATAATATTTATTTAGTTTAGTGTCTTTTAGATCCGACCTAATATTTCTTTAGTTTAGGGTATATTATCTCGAAACTCAAATTTATTTTACTTTATGGTCTTTTATTTCAGACCTAATATCATATTAATTTAAGGACTTTTAGTTCAGACATGATATTAATTTATTTTGGGGTATTTTAGATCGGGCATTTTGTATGATCATGGGATATAGTGCAGATGTAACAGGAATTACCTAACACACTCTGAGGTGGGGGGTTATGTCGTGGTGTTCTAAAGCCTCATGATGATCAAAATTCCATTTTTTCAGAGAGACACATTTGGATGACTTCCATAGGAACATATGCAAGAGACATAAGAATGTATGCATATTTAAGAAAATTGTCCTTGATGATGGTTATCTTTTCCAAGGTCTATAGACAATTTATGGAATTAATATGGATGGGGTTGGAATAATAGGGAAACTATGCCTACATGGGTAGTTGGGGTGTGGATGGTGTAAATCATAATAGGAAAGTTTGAGTCTATGAATAAGAGATAGTGAAGACATGTCAGGTATGTCCCATGATATTCTAGAATTTTAGGTTCTGTTGTGGTGTTTCTAAGGATTACAAGGATTGAATAATATTTCTTTCATGGAAAATACACCTTCAGTTTGTGGGTCAGGGCTCTTATACATCAGTAGCATGCCATGATAAATATGATCTCCACATATTTATGAGGGATATAGAATATTTTTGACAACTCAAACATTTAGATGATGAAGTTGAGTGTGGGAAGAAATCTGCCTTGGATGGGTTCTGAAATCCTAGGAAATTTCATGTCTTAATCAGAATCTCAAGCCCTATGACATGTGGTTTCAAATCATGATGTGTGGGGCATCAAGGTCAGGAAACAAAGTATCACATTCCATTCTTGGGAATGGGTACATAAAATGGTTACTTACCAATGGGGATATTGAATCTTCTTGGATAGTTTGGTGCATGGATTGTTAATAAAGATGTAGAGTGCTTGAGTTAGGAGAAAGATATAGTGCAGTCAAGCAGGGAGTGGTTCAGACATGCTGGGGTACACATTGCTACTAAGATTATGTTAGGGCTCATGATAATTGGAACTTACTTTTTTAGAGTGATTCATTCTATTTATATTTATTGTCTCATATGTAGGATCCATATTCATGTATTAATAGTCAAGTAAAGGGTCCTTTAAGATGAATATCATTTCCAAGGGCCATGTAAGGTTATGGTGATTTGAGATACCCCAACTCATGAACTGTGATATGTGGAGAGTGTAAAATCCAAGGAGTGTTCAGGTATCCTAAATGGGTTTTCACTTATCTTTGAACATATTCTCATGGTGAGGAGATGTGACAAAAATTTATCTAACCCTTTACCAGGCCAGTGGGCTAGCAAGCATACCTTTGATTTTACTAGGGATACAAGGTAGGCGATATGAGGTTTATGCGTTTTATGTTTTCACCATAATTTTTTCCTTAACTCTTAGGATGAGTATTTTAGTTGGAAGAGACCAGAATTTTTCTCAGGTTACCCATTACAGGCTTTATACCTAAAATGTTTTGTGTCTCCTTCATTAGCAGTTTATGTTCATTCGATTTGGAAAATTATGTACTAGAGTTTAAGGTTGTAAAAATTTGACCAAAATGAAGGAATTTTAATGTCATGAATGACATGGAATTAATTAGAGAATGATACGCAATAGATTAATCATGATATCCAAGGTCAAGAGTAATCAAACATCTTCTCAATCATGGGATGGAAATATTGTAAATAATGTCTTGAGTTTCTCAGATCATGAGTAATGATATGGGATAGTCATTAAAGGATTGGTTCAGACAAACTAGGGTGTTGAGTGTTGCCTCCATGATGTCAGAGCTCATGAGATTTGGAGTGCCCCTTCTCAGAGTGACACATTTGGTTAATGGAATGAGGAATATATGCAGGATTCTTGGGCATGTACTCATAGTCAAGAAAAGTGTCCTTGAAGAAAGATATCATTTATAAAGGCCATGGAAGATTGTGACAAACTGAGATGCATTAGGAGTGAAGTTCAGTATATGGAATTGAGGTTCTCTTGAAAGACAATGGAAGCATCCTATATTCTGGTTAACTGAGGTAAGTCTCTTGTGTCCCTTTGATTAATGAAAAAAATGGGATATGGTATGCCCAGTTTATAGTCATGTAGTGGGGATGTTTTTCCATGCATTTTAACATCATGATGTAAGGACATTGGAGTCGATGTGAATGTGTGGAAATGTAGTGATTGGGCTAAAATATAGAGGCTTGTGCATCACTAAATTTCTCACATAGATAAGAATCAAGCCACACAATTTTATGTAAAGTCATTCATTTTAACATCTTACGGTGAGGACTCATGTGAACTGACGTGAAAAGTGGTGATGTTGTGGTTGGGCCCAAAGATGGAGACTATGTGTCATTAAGTATCCCATGAGGATTAGAATCAATCCAAATGTAGTTCTGGAATGGGAAAAACTCTACACAGGTTTGACCTATATGTGGAGGTGGCGATGATTTCAGTTGACGGTTGCATTTAGGACTAAGATTAGTGATATAGGCATAACTACGTATCTTATGAGGATGAGAATCAAGTCACATGTAGTTTTGGATGTTCCATGGTGGTTACCATCATGTGGCAAGGAAAGAGGCGAGCCATTAGGAATTGATGAGAATATTATAGTTGGGCCCAAGGGTGGAAGTTGGGGCATCACTACATATCTCATGAGAGTGAGAAGAAAACCACAATTAGTTCAAAAAATACCATATAGTTTAATGTATTTTAGTGAGGATAATGGTCAAACAATGTGAATAAATGGATATGTTGTGGTTGGACCCATGGATGGAGACTTCGAGTCACTACGTATCTCCTGAGAAATGAGAATCAAACCACAAGTAGTTATGGATAGCCATGCAGTTTAGCATCTTAAGATGAGGACTATAGCTTATTGAGGCTGATATGCCTTGTTTATGAAGGATACCTTTTCCATAATTCTTAATCCCACATGAGGCATACTCTATATGTAAAAAAAGGGTGGAAAGGGTCCCATATAGGATAGCAGCATTGTGTATCATGCAGTGGATCGACCAAGATAAGGATCGTAGGATTCCTACATATCTCTTGGGAAATGAGAATCATGTTATATGTAGTTCAGGAAAAACCATGTAGTTTAAATTCATGAAATAAGTATGTAGGATAATTGATGTGAATGGGGTTAAATATCATGGATCTTTGTGTTTTATAATGTGAGGTGAGGAGATTTGGCCACCCATTATGAAGGGGGAATTTTTGGGTCCGTGCAGTTTAATGTCGTGTGGTAAGGAAACAAGAACACCTAACATGAAAGGAAAAAAATCCTATGGATAGACCCAAAAATAGATGTTCGGGCATCAATATGTTTCATGTGATGATAGGAATCATTCCATACATACATTTAATGAAACTGTGTAGTTTAACATCATGAATCAAAAAAAGAATCCATAAAGAATAACATCATGTGGCCCGAATGAAGAATGGCATGTATTTTAACATCTTACTTCTAAGAATAAGTTGTGTAGTTTTACATCATGTACCTAAGAAATATTATGGGACTTATACTGATGTGAATTCCCAACTATCAGTGGCTATGAAAAGTATTTCTTGAGAAATATTACATTAGTGGGTGGGGTCACATGCTCCCCACTCCTAGTGGAAAATGAGTAGCCTCCATTATGATAAATCTTATGTATATTGTAATGTCCTTACCATTTGGGATCCATTTCCAAGGGATTCAATCCTAATATAATTGGGGTCCTGAGATCCAACACCATTTCTCCTTTAAGGAATGAATTTAGGTGAAACATTTTATTAAAGTCTCATGCAATATGGTTCTAATGAAATTCCAGATTGTGAAATGTGAACAACCTCTTCTCATCAAGTAGTTCCAACTCATCCAATTGCTTTTAATATTTTCATCATCTTAGAGCTTCCCAACACTATCTATTAAGATTTAATAATGCTATAAATCTATGGTTAACACTGCCTTGATCTTGTGAGCCAATGACTATGGTGTTTCTTGTGTCGTAGTACGCATGATGGTGCGGTAGGCCCATAAGGCATGGAGGAGTTTCTATGGCCAATATTTTTTTATCCTTGTTCACTATATTATGGAGTATATTTGATCATTTTTTATTTAAGGCTTATATATTTACATTTTCCACTATATGATAGAGAGATGAGTGATTGGACTCGATGTTGTACTCCTTGTAAAGCTTCTTCAACAACGTGGAATAGAAGTTAGATCTATTATCATTCAATTTTGGGTGAGGAACTCCGAACCTTGTGAGGATATGAGACTTCACAAAGTTGATGGTATTCTCTATCATGAATTCATTGTTGGGTATCGCCTAATCCCATTTGGAAAAGAAGTTAGTTGCAATGACCATGTACTTGAATGGCTTAGCTATTGCTGGGGGATATGACCCCCACAACATTCATCCCACAAATGGAAAATGACAATGAATATTTTGTTTTATGTAGCATTTATATTGGTTGATAGATGAATTTTTCATGGATTTGGCATGGATTACATTTATTAGTGAATTCTACACAATCATGTGACATGGTTTTCTAATAATATCTGAACTTCTTGATCTGGTGGGAGAGAATAGTTTTAGATTTATGGGAACAAAAAGAGCTTGTATTGAATTATTCTATAACTATGATAACCTCTCATTCTGTTATGCACTTAAGGAAAATTTCATCAAAGCTATATTTATAGAACAATTTTTTTCATTCAGACCATCCTATATAGTGATGTTTTCTACCTGGCACCAAATATGTTCCATTACTAAACTATCTATTGAGAGAGTCCCATCTGGAAGATAACCGATAATAGGTTTCATCCATCCAGGGTTGGTCATTGGATCATTGCACTCTGGGGTGGTGTTGGCCTGATTGATTTCTTCAATATCACATATGATGATCAATGAGAATATTCATCAATGTGTGATACAAAAGGTTGCTTCCTTCTAATAAGGGTCAGTGAGGAAAGTTAATGCATTATCTAGTGTGTCAGCAGGAGAATTCTACGATCGGGGAACATAATGCAAGGTGTCCTCAAAGGAGAATTCTTCCATCAATGTCTTAATGTAGCTTGTGGGTGGGGTGTCAAATTTTATTTTTTAATATAATATTCACCACTGATTTCCTTTGTCACTAGTTCTAATTCCCCAGTCATATTTATGAAGGATATGTGAAGTTGCAGAGATAGTTCCAATCCAGTAATGGGGGTTTGGTACTCGGACTCATTAATTGTATAGCCTTTAGATAATGAAAAAGAGTATTAAAAAACAACTTTGTGTGGTGAGATAAACACAATCCCAAGAAAAACTTGATTGTACTTCAGGTTTTCAATTCTTGTGTCGACAGGACGGTGGGAGGCACCATCAAAGTACATATCCCCTCTTTGGGGTGTATCATGGGTATCTAAGACCTCTTCATATGGGATATCAGTGTATTCTAGTGTAATTCTTGATGTAGGATGTGATGTAAATAAATCAACTAGTGCTTGTCCTCTCACTAATTTCTAAGAAATGAATAGAATGGCATATTGTTGTTGAATGAGTACCCATCGAGCCAAGCACCCAGTCAAAATGGGGAGGCCCAGGATGTACTAGAGTGGGTCAATATGAGATACCAGATGGACTTCAGGTTGCTCTAAGTAGTTCCTCAATGTTTTCACTACAAATACAAGTCCAAGGAAGTTATTTTCAACATCATAATATCATATCTTAGTACCTATCATGGTCCATATAAGGTAGTGGACACTATTCTCACTTCCTACATCATTTTTTTTACGTAATGAGGGTGACCAATGAGAATTCCATAGAATTCACATATAATATGAGTGGCCTCCTTTTCATTGGAGGTATCAAAACTGGTGGGTGAAACAAGTATTTCTTGAGATATATGAAGGATTTTTGGAAATAATCATCCCATTGGTAGATGAATCCCTTCATCAGTAACCTAGTTAAGGGGAGAGATTTTCCAGCAAGGTTGGCTAAGAATCACTGAATGTAGGCAAGTTTCTCTTAGAGTATCCTCGATTATTTGAGATTTCTGGGGCAACATCACTAAAATTGAACTGGTCTTCTATGGGTCCACATCAATGCCATGATGGAATACCACAATGGCTTGTAATTTTCTTGATGTTACCCCGAAAGCATACTTGAACAAAATCATCTCTATACTATGTTGTCATAGCTTTTCGAAGATTGTTCATAGATCCGTGAGGTGATCAAATCATTGACATGATTTGATGATCAGCTCTTTGACATAACACTCAATTATCCTTCCAAATAATGTCTTAAAGATGTGAGGCATGACACAATGATATTTTCCTTCGGTGTTATTTAATACAAAGGACATTACCCAAAAGTAGAAGATCCCTTGAGGAACTCTAAAGGAATTGGATTCTTCATCCTTGGGGGTCATCTTGATTTAATTATACCCCAAGTAACCATCTATAAAAGGAAAGGGATTGGAAGACATTAGTTGTATCAATTTAGAGTTATGTGATCAATAATGGGATGTAGTATTTCGAGCAATGTCGACTAAGGTCTCTGAATTCAATGTAGACACTAATCTTCCTTTTCAAAATTTTGATGGGATGATGTTGTAATGCCGCCTTGGGTATTTTACTTCTCTAATAAAGTTGTATTTGTTCAATTTTTAAACTTCCATCTCTACATTGGTGGATTAAGAGAGTTCCATTCTCCTTATTTCATTCTTGAAGACTTGATGATCATTGGGAAGTTTGAGATTGTAACACCCCAAGCTTCTGCGGTACGTTTCCCTTTGAATAATGAAATGGCTTGCATTGTACACAACTTCGAGATTATAACACACCACAACCAATCAAACTAGATGTTATGAATAGTAATACCAATTTTTTAAAATTTTATAAGTTTTATCTTTCAAAATGGACTTCAATTTTGTATTTGGAATATTGAAATTATCTTAGGGTGAATTTTTGGTATTTATCTTAAAACTTTCAATTTTTGATGAATCGTGGAAAACACTGACTTATAGTTTAAAACTGATTTTTTATTTAAATAATTATTTATTTTATTTAAATTTATTTTAGTTCAAAGTAGATACATAATACTTATATAAGTTCAATTTAATTCATTAGAGTATGTTTATAATAGTTTTAGATATATAAAAATTTTCTTGAACTTTTTACCGTCTTTTACCCACCTCCTAGGAGCATTTGAAAATTTGCGTAAAACATAATTTTACCGCCTCTATGAGTTGAATTTCAAAAAACTGAGAGACACGGTTGATATTAGTATGTAAAATGTTGTTCAATAAGATTAAAATAATTTTTTTGGTGAATAGTAACTTTTTGCTTTTATTTACCCCGGTTAAAAGTAAACAGGGTAATTAAGGGTAAAAATGATATTATTATAACCCTAAGACATGTCGTAATTCTATTGTATAAGTATAATTTGACCAAAAACAACCTTAGAAATAAAATATGAACCTATTTGGTCCACTTTGATTTGATTAGGACATTTATTATTATTTAATTCAAAGAAGAGTTAAAAGAGTTAAAATCAATGTTTAAAAACTAAAACATTTTTAATATAGTGTTACACATAAGATAAATTCAACTATAGATATTAATTATAAAGATAAAATTATTTCCTACATAATGGTAATTTATTTATATTTTTTAGATAGTAAATAATTTAATTTATTTATGACACAATGATGATGCAATAATTACATAATTAATGAAATATTAAAATAGTTGATATTATAAATATCCAAAAAAATGTAATTTGGGCCTTTTAATGAATTAAACTAATTTTATAGGC
This sequence comes from Viscum album, assembly GCA_963277665.1. Taxonomy (NCBI): domain Eukaryota; kingdom Viridiplantae; phylum Streptophyta; class Magnoliopsida; order Santalales; family Viscaceae; genus Viscum; species Viscum album. The sequence goes on from OY728166.1 coordinate 972,858,828, forward strand.
TAATATGACATATTAGGGTTGGTTAAATGAATTTTTTTCGAAGTAATAAAGGTTTGATGAATTTAGAAAAAACAAAATACCAAATAGTGTCAAAATTAACATAAAAGAGTTGTTAAAACAAATATTATATTATTAATTTATATTCAATTCCTAAAATTATAAGGTTTTTTCAAAATACTTATATAATGATATTTGAATCATTATTGAACCACTTTTTGTTCCCTTGGATGTATATAGTTTTTTTATTAACCATATAATATAAAAATTCAAAGAGAGATAGTAAATGTCAAACTATTTAACTAAGAGTTAAATCTAAAACATAAGGTTAGTATAGTGACCCAAACCTATCAAAAACCTATTGGTTGAGTGTTTTTCGACCCATACTCACCTTATAATTTAAATAATCCATTTTGGAGCCATTAATGACCGAAAATGATTTTATTATAAAATAATATTTCAAGCTTTTCCTAAGGTGCCCCTCACCCCTCTTATAAAAGGGCACTTCCCCTTCTATCTTATTCACACCTTAAAATCCTTTGGGGTTGGCCAAACCCTGACCAAATACCCTATAAAATATCCTCACTTAATCCTATAGTCCTTACTTTAGTCATTAATCCAACCTAAGGAGCCCTTTTGATCAAATCAAAAGGAACAACTTGAAGAAGAGGTAAATATTTCATCACCTCTTTCAAGTTCATTTCTTCTTCCACTTCCTCTTTGTTTGTTGTTTATATTGTAAAAAAATAAATAAAGTATCCTCTACATACATTTATGTTATTATAAATATGGTACAACCATATTAATTATTCTATCCATCCTTTTAATGACATGTCAGCATAAGTGTGTATGTATGGCTTACCTTCTCCATGTCATGGTGTAATTGTTATTCAATACATTAGTATATGTTTGGGTATAATAATGATGTGTAATTGATATAAATAATAAATATAACATGATAATGATTCAGTATATATTATATAACATCCAATTATATATTATTTTAATACCAGAAGAATGATATTATCGCTTCTGCGTACGTACGGATAACCATCTCCACGAACGCGATGAGATTCATTCCCCATCATATCCATTCAAGACAAATTTTCATTATATGATTAAAAATAATGTTTAAAGACTTAATAAAATTATTTATATCAATAAGATACATCCTATACCTAACAAACACACTTTTGTATCAAAACATATAAAGGAAAATGAATCAGTTGACACCCGAAATGACGATAATACTAAGATATTATTAACAAGACAATGTTAAAAGATCATATATGATATCATATTAATGAATATGATTATTGTATAATTTAATAACAATTATTTCACCATTATACAGGAGGTTAACCTAACCTATACCAATGAAATTTTCAAGGCAAGGGTTAATTTCACAATCTCTTTATTATCCAAGGTTGTTTTTATGTAAGTATCTACTGGGACCCCTTTATCATCCACATCCTTGTTTCTTAAAAAGGTATTTCAAAACATCCTTAATGTTTTATAGACTATGGGTTAAAGTAATTTATAACCTTGTTTTACTTTCTATAATATTTTTATAAAGGAATATTTATGTCATTTTCCAAACAAGGTCCTTTACAACCTTTTCGACAAAATTAAGGTAAGAATGTTTTTTTACTTATACGGCGGGTATAGCTATTTTCTGCCATTATAACATCATTCAATATTCTCTTATAATATTATAACAATATTTTCAAAATAAATATTTTTTGTATAATTATTTGACTCTTAAATTATTTCAAAATAGAAAAAGATATTTCACTAAAAAAAGGTTTTGATTTCATTTATGTCAACATACTTTGATGGATTTTACGTTTATTTGAAGTTGATTTATTATGATACAAAACATCCATATTTTATTGATGGTTTTGTGATATTTTTTACTATGTATGTGTTATTTCATACCATTCATGGTTTATGGATAAATTAGTGACATTTTGTATTCCATTTTTAATATGAATTTTTATGTTATGTTTAAAACTTTTCATATGAGGAATGCATTGGACTTAGTAAGTGATGGATGGATCCCAATATAGCTCCCCAATGTATCTATAGTTATCATGAGACAAAATAATGTATTGGAACAAGGTATTGAAAAAATATTATTTGTATTCTTGCCACAAGTCCTTGACTACATGATTATGAAAGTCTGGCATTATGCATTCCATCATTATGAAAGTTTCTATTGATATTGCATGTGATTATTAGACTAGTAGAATATCCATGTGAGAAAGTAAATGGAATTATTTTCATTTATATTTTTCATATTATGATATGTTGAAAATGATTTTGTTTTAGTTTTATACATTGCCTTAAATTTTTATTCTTATTTATGAATGTTTCTTCTATACTGTTATCCTTACTGAGCATCTGAGTTCACACCATTCTATGTTTTATTTTTCCTAGTATGCGAAGTAGTATATTATGACTGACTTGTAGGGATAGTCTATGGGATATTAATGTTTTCTATGGAAACAATGTTATTTTAGTTTCCCATTTTATGATGTAATGTAAACCATATGAATGTATCTATTACTTCAAAGGCTACTAAAATAATCGATCGTTCGACACTTAATCTTTTGTGATCATGCCAATGATACATAATAATGCACCGACTCTAGGCTTCTAGGGTTAGGGTGTTACAGTTGGTATCAGAGGTAGTTTTTTACAAACATTGGAAACTAGATTTAGATAAACTATGATTAGAGCACAGTATCCTAAAGATAAAATTTGAGGATTAGTATAGAACAACATCCTATATTATTTGTATTGTAGATATTTTTTGAGTTTTCAAAGAAATACATCCATGTTTGGATACGAGCAGGTAGAGGCGGCTCTAGAACATAAGTACCTAGGGGTAAATCCCAAAAACACCGCTTTGAGCTAGACTCGAACGGGAACTGGTGCACGAAAATGGGTCTTGTTGCACTCTTGGTTATGACACTCCCAGGGGATATGCTTAGGATAATTCTCATTTTCATTACAAAACAGTATGAAGGGTTTATGAGTATATACATCTTCAATGAAAACATTTTTATGATTATGGATTATATCCATAAAATGTTCAATTTTTTAAGTGTTTTACATGTTGGGATTTATGTATTGTGATTCATAAACTAATCTAGTGTATGCCATTATTTAGAAGTGGAACCTAGTGGAATGAATGGAAACCTTATCAATGCAGGAAATCCAAGTATGGATTTCCCTCATACTCAAGATAATTATAGTGGAACTGGTGAAACAACTGGTGCGGATCATCTTATTAGCATACTGGGAAAACTCACTCAGGTTATGAATAATAAGCTTACCTATATGGATCACCCTGATCTGTAGTGTGGTCGATCAATGTTAGACCACTTCATGAGGTAACTACCACTAACATTAAATGGGGTACAAATCCACTAGTAGATTATAAATTGATAAATTCCTTAGAGAAAATATTCCACGCCTTGGGGAGTAGCGAAAGAGAAAAATTTGTCATGGCAGTTTACCACCTCACTGGAGATGCTAGTCAATGGTGGTCATTGATTCAAAACAAAAAGGAATATTATGATGTATCAAATATGTAATGGATGTATTTTAACGAAATTTTCTTAGAAATATACTTTCCTCATGACCATCGAGTGGATATGGAAAGACAATTTCATAGTCTGAGGCAAAAGGAGGATGACAATGTCGCAAAGTATGAAGCTAATTATACAAGGTTAGTGAGGCATGCTGTAGATTATATACGTAAACTGAGAAGTAAGATTGATCATTTCTTTGATGGGTTAAAACCATTTCTCCTTTGAGCATTAGTCTCACAATCCTTCCTGTCGTACAAAGATATTGTCCCATGTGCCATCAAGATAGAAAATTAATTCTCTAAGTCATACGACTTTAAAGAAAAGCAAGAGAAGAAGAGATCTGTTGAACACTCTAGAAATGGAAATAAGTGGAATAAGAGAAAAGTTCAATATCCACCCTGCAGTAAATGTGGGAAGAAACACCCTTGTACTTGGATGAAGGGAATGTGAGTCTGTTACAAGTGTGGTGAAAAAGGCCACCATGCTCATGATTGCAAGAGGAAGAAAGAGGTTATTGATGTTGAATGCTACAATTTTAGAGAAAGGGGGAATTATGCGAATGAATGTCCTAAGAATCAAGGGAACTTACCTTAAAAAGGCCATGGGATCAAGGCCAATATTATGATATCACTACTGTTGAGGTTGAAGCTTCTAAATACATAGTGGAAGGTAATTTAATGGGTTTCTCAAGTTTAACCAATACTTTATTTGACTCTGGATCATCACATTGTTTCATATCTTCCTCATTTGCTAAGAAAATTATATATTTCTAATTTGATTTAAAAAGGGATTTGTCAGTCAAAAATCCTAAGGGAATTATCATTACAACAAAGTATTGTGAATCCTTACCCATTAGGAAATATAAATGTTCATTATTTGCTGATTTCATCATCATACCGATGATTTAATTTTATATAATCATCAATATGGATTGGATTTCTCACCATGATGCAAAAATTTATTGTAAGAAGAAGGAGGATACTATTTTTGATGACGATGATAAAGAACACCTTATATTTAGAGTAGAATCATTGCGACCTAATTCTTATCTAGACCCACCCCCAGTAGCTCAACTAAATTCAATTATTGGGGAGGAAGAGAATGAAATGACTGTGGGTGAGGAAAGGAATGTTCAAAAATAGGATGTACCTATTGTGAAAGAATATGTTGATGTGTTTCCAGAAGATTTACCTGGACATCCTCCATAACGAGAAATTGAGTTTTCCATTGATTTAATTCCTGGTTCAAGGCCCATATCAAAGACCCATTATAGATTGTCCACTATGAAATTAGTGTAACTAAATAAACAACTAGGGGAATTGAGTAATATGGGATTTATTCGCCCTAGTGTTTCTCCATGGGGATCCCCAGTTCTTTTTGTTAAGAAGAAAGATGGATCTATGAAGTTGTGCATTGATTATAGGGAGATCAATGATATAACAATAAATAACAAGTATCTCATACCTCGCATTGATGATTTATTCGACCAACTTCAAGGAGCTCAATATTTTTCAATGATTGACATTCAATCTGTATATCATCAGTTATGTGTGAAGAAGGAAGAAATTCCGAAAATAGTATTTTGAACCTAGTACGGGCATTATGAGTTTACATTAATGACTTTTAGATTGACAAATGCACCCTCTTTCTTCATGGATCTAATGAATAGAGTTTTCAAGGAATAATTGATGACTTTGTAGTGGTATTTATTTATTATATCATGGTATAATCCAAAAGCTACAAAGATCATGAAAATAACTTGCGCATTATTCTAAAGACTATTAGAAGACATGAATTATTTGGAAAGTTTAGTAAGTGTGAATTCTAAATTTAAGAGATTTCTTTTCATTTCCATATTTTCACTAAGGATGGAATCTCCGTCAATCCTTCTAAGACAAGAGGAATCCAAGAATGGGGAGCATCGATGAGTATAACTAAGGTATGCAGTTTTATTGGTTTAGTAGGTTATTATAGGCATTTCATCTAGAATTTTGCTCGATTGGCTAACCCATTAACCAAGATCACACGTAAACTGTTTCTCATAAGGAACTCATCATGAGTCAAAAGAGATGGATTGAACTACTCAAAGATTATGATTTCACGATACACTACCACCCGGGGAAGGCAAATAAGGTGGCAGATGCCTTGTGCATAAAGGATCATGGAGTTTTGAACAAGAAGATTGTTGAAGGGGATCCTATTTTCATGGATCTAGTAAAGATGGATATGGGAATAACCATTGAAGGTGAAACATCAATTCCTTTTAAAATGGTTTCCAAACCATCTTTACTAGAAAGGACAAAGAGTTCTCAGACTGATGATGAATAGTTTCAAAAAAAGATTAATGTTGTGAATGACGGGAGATTTAGTGACTTCATATATGAAGACAATATTTTGAAATTTGGGAAGAGAATTTGTGTTCCTGATATACCTGATCTGAAACGGGAATTGTTAGATGATGCTCATAGTTCCAATTTCTCTATACACCCGGGTATCACTAAGATGTATAAATATTTGATGGAACATTTTTGGTGGGATAACATGGTGAGGGAGATTGTTGATTTTGTGTTAAGATGTATGGTTTTTCAATAAGTTAAAGCTGAAAGTAAATAGCCTGGAGGAGTCATGAAACATCTTCCCATACCTGAGTGGAAATGGGATAATATTACGATGGACTTTTTCATGGGACTACCAAAGACTCCTAGAAGGAACGATGCAATATGGGTCATTTTTTATCATCTTACCAAGTTAACGAATTTTCTTGTTATAAGAGAAGATTTACCGCATGAATGTTTAGAAAGACTATATATTAATGATGTTGTAAGACTTCATGGAGTACCACTATAGATTGTTTCTGATCGTGATTCCGGTTTTACATCAAGATTCTGGAAAAGTATTCAGAAAGCCCTGGATACTGAACTTCATTTGAGCACTGCCTACCACCCCCAAACTGATGGATAATTAGAACGGACTATTCAAACCTTAGAAGACATTTTGAGATCATTCTCACTTGAATTTTAAGGTATGTGGGATCAATATTTACCTCTGGTAGAATTTTCTTATAACAATAGCTTCCATTCAAGTATTCAGATGGCAACATATGATGCATTATATGGAAAGAGATGTCGCACACTAACCTGTTGGGATGATGTTGGTGAAAGAAAAATTATAGGCCCAAAACTTGTGGAGGAAACGATGGAAAAGGTGAAGGTGATCCAAAACCACATTAAAGCAGATCAAAGTAGGCAGAAGAGCTATGCCCATAATTGAAGGAAGAATTTTGAAATTTCAGGTAGGAGATCATGTTTTCTTGAAGGAAACTCCATGGAAGGGTGTTATACATTTCGGTAATAAGGGAAAATTAAGTCCCAGGTACATTAGACCTTTCGAAATTCTAGAACGAATTGGGGTTGTAGCTTACCGTTTGGAAGTGCCACCAAGTATCTCCAAAATCCATGATGTGTTCCACTTGTCACTATTGAGAAAATACATGCCTGACCCAATGCTTGTACTCACCTATGAGAAATTAGAACTGGAACCTGATCTATCTTATTGAGAAGATCCTGTCATGATTCTTGATACAAGAGAACAAGTGTTGAGAAACCGGACGACTCATCTGGTAAAAGTTCTATGCAGAAACCATAAGATGGGAGAGGCAACACGGGAACCCAGGGAACTTATGATGAAGAACCACCCGAGTCTTCTTATGTAGTAAAATTCTAGAAATTTCAAGAATGAAATTATTTAATGAGGGGATAATGTAACACCCCAATCTTCTACAGTATGTTTCCCTTTGAATAATGCAATAGCTTGCCTTGTACGCAACTTCGAGATTATAACACACAACAACCAATCAAACTAGCCATTATGAATAGTAATACACACTTTTTTGAAATTTTATAAATTTTATCATTCAAAATGGACATCATTTTTGGATTCTTAATATCGAAATTAGCATAGGGTGAATTTTTGGTATTTTTCTAAAAACTTTCAATTTTTTATGAATAGTGAAATACATTGAGTTATAGTTTAAAACAAAATTTTTATTTAAATAATTATTTATTTTATTTAAACTTATTTTAGGTAAAAATAGATACATAATTCCTATATAATTTCACAGTGGTTCAATAAGATGAAAATAATTTTTGGTGAATAGTAAATCTTTACTTTTATTTACCATAGTTAAAAGTAAATAGGGTAATTAAGGGTGAAAATGATATTATTGTTACCCTAAAACATTTCCTAATTATATTAAATAAGTATAATTCAAAAAAAACCTTAGTATTAACATATGAACCACTTTGGTCCACTTGGATTAGATTAGGAAATTTATTATTATTTAATTCAAAGATGAGTTAAAAGAGTTAACATCAATGTTTAATAACTAAAACATTTTTAATATAGTGTTACACATAATATAAATTCGACTATAAATATTAATTATAAATCTAAAATGATTTCTGACATGATGGTATTTTATTTATATTTTTCATAAATTAAATAATTTAATTTATTTATGACACAATTATGATCCAGTAATTACCCAATTAATGAAATATTAAAATAATTGATATTTTAAATATCCAAATAAATGTCATTTGAGACTTTTTATGAATTCCACTAATTTTATAGGTTAATATGACATATTAGGGTTTGTTATATGAATTATTTTCTCATTAATAATTCAGTTATAAATTTAGAAAAAACAAAATACCCAATAGTGTCAAAATTGACGTAAAAGAGTTTTTAAAACAAATATTATATTATTAATTGATATTTTATTCTTAAAAATCTATTGATCAGAAAAAAACTTTTCTAATGATAGGTGTGTCATTAATGAAACAATTTTGGTTCTCTTGTAAATATATAGTATGTTTATTAACCATATAATATAAAAATATAAAGAGACATGGTAAATGTCAAACTATTTATCTAAGAGTTAAATCTAAAAGATAAGGTTAATATATTGACCCAAACCTATCTAAAACCAATTGGTTGAGTGGTTTTCGACCCATACTCACCCCATCTATTAAATAATCAAATTTTGAGCCCTTATAAACTGAAAATGATTTTATTATAAAATAATATTTCTAGCTTTTCCTATGCTGCCCTTCACCCTGGTTATAAAAGGGCACTCCACCTTCTCTCTAATTCACACCTTCAAAGCCTTTTGTCTTGGCCAAACCATGAAAAAATACCCTCTCAACATTTATCAATTCATTATAGAGGTGTTACATTAATCATAAATCCATCCTAAGGATCCCTTTTGACCAAATCAAAAGGAAGAACCTGAAGAAGAGATAAATATATCATTACCTCTTTCTAGTTCCTTTCTTCTTCCACTTCCTCTTTATTTGTTGTTTACATTATAAAATAATAACTCCAGTATATTATAGATACTTTGATGTTATTGTAAATATGGTATAACCATATTCATTATTCTATCCGTCCTTTGAATGACATGTCACCATACGTGCATACGTACGGCTTACCGTCTCCACACCGTGGTGTAATTGTTATTCAATACATTATTAATTGGATGGGTATAATAATGATGTGTAATTGATGTAAATAATATATATAACATGTTAATGATTCTGTATATATGATATACAATCCAATTATATATTATTTTAATATCAAAAGAATGATATTGTCGCTCATGCGTACGTACGGATGACCGTCTCCACGAACGTGATGAGATTCATTCCCTATTGTATCCATTCAAGATAAATATACATTAGATGATTAAAAATAATGTTTAAAAACTTAATATAATTATGTATATGAATAATATACATCCTATCCATTCCAAACACGGCTTATGTATCAAAACGTATAATGGAAAATGAATCAGTTAAGACTTGAAACGACGATAATACTAAGATATTATTAACAAAGCAATGTTAAAAGATCATATATGATATCATATTAACGTATATGATTCTTATATAATTTAATAACAATTATTTCACCATTATACATTAGTTTAACCTACCCTAGTCCAAGGAAAAGTACAAGTTAAGGGTCAATTTCCCAATCTCTTTATTATATGTGGTTGTTTTTATGTATGTATCTACTGGGACCTCTTTATCATCCATATCTTTTTTTCTTGAAAACGTATTTCGAAACATTTTTAAAATTTTATAGACTATGGTTTAAAGTCATTTATACCCTTTTTTTACTTTCTATAAGATGTTTATAAATGAATCTTTCCGTCGTTTTTCGAACTGGGTCCTTTATAACCATTTTGACAAAATTAAAGTAAGAATGTTTTTCATACTTATTCGGCGGGTGCGGCTATTTTTAGCCATTATAACATCATCGAATCTTCTTTTAAAAGATTATAAGAATATTTTCAAAATAAATGTTTTCTTTATAATTATGTGACTCTTAAATGATTTTAAAATAGACTTAGATATTTCTCTAAAAAAGGTTATGATTTCATCTATGTCAACATCCTTTGATGGATTTTAAGTTTGTTTAAAGTAGATTTATTATGACACAAAACATCCATATTTTATTGATGGTTTTGTGATATAATGGACTGTGTATGTGCAATTTCATACCATTCATGGTTTATGGATAAATTATTTACAGTTCTTATGCCATTTTTAATACGAATGTTTATGTTATGTTCAAACCTTTTCATATGTGGAATGCATTGGACTTAGTAAGTGACGGGTGGAGCCCACTATAGCTCCTCGATGCATCGATAGGTCTCATGAGAAAAAATATTTTCTTGGCACATGACCTTGAAAAAATCTTATTTTTAGTCTTGGCACAAGGCCTTGACTATGTGGTTATGAAAGTCTGGCATTATGCATTCCATCATTATAAAAGTGGTTATTGATATTGCATGTGATTATTCGACTAGTAGAATATTAATGTGAGGAAATAATGGAATTATTTTCACTTATATTTTCCATATTATGATTATGTTTATGTTGAAATGTAATTTTTTAGTTCTATACATTTACTTAAATGTTTATGCTTATTTATGATATTTTCCACTATATTGTTATCCTTATTGAGAATCTGAGATCACACCTTTCTATGTATTATTTTGCACAAAATACGAAGAAGTATATTATGATTAACTTGCAGGGATAGTCTATGGGATCCCATTTTTTTCTATGGAAACAATGTTGTTGTAGTTTTCCATTTTATGATGTAATGTAAACCTTATGAATGTATCTAGTACTTCCAAGGCTACTAAACTAATCGGTCTTTCAAGACTTGATATTTTGTGATCATGCCAATGATATGTAATAATGCACTGACACTGGGATTTTGGGGTCAGGGAGTTACAGAGATGGTGCGTATCCACATATGGATTGATTTTGGGAATTTCTATATAATTCCATTAAAACACATAACAGTTCTCCTTTAGAAATTTAATGTACATCTATTTCTCTACAAGGGTCATGGTGAAAATAATCAGAGTAGGTCATGGGTCTTCTTATGTTACTAGATTTTTCTTCCTGAGTCCATCTATGGTGCTAGGGACACCTTCCTCCAATGATATAGATTAATATCATCATCATCCATTTATGAGTCTGGGGAGACATATTCATGTGAAGATGGAAATTTGGGGGTCCCTCCATCAATATTAGGGTGAGGGATGCTAACATAAGAGACATTGTCATCCCTTTATATATGATTCATTACAGAGATACGTTAGAGCTTGTTGTTGTCAATGAATAATGGCGAGGAATTGGCTTTTGGGATAAGATCTACTAATTTGAACATGTTTATTGGGAGCACAAAATCATCTACAATCATGATCTAGGGATTCACCGAGGTTTTCCCTAAGTCATTGTTTGATGAAAGCTATATATATTCATACTATATTGATTTCTTACATCCCTTATTAAAGAAATATACTTCATCATATGTCTCTCTACGAGTCTCAAATGGGTAATTGTCTCCATGTAGTATGCCAAACTTTCCATTGATGGGGCACATTAGACATTGATGGGATGTTGATAGTACCACCAAGTGGATATAGAGATAGGGCCTTCCAAATAGGACATTATATATAGTGTCTTGTTGGATAACCATGAACTTATCCTCATATGTGAGTTCCCCAAATTGGTCATCATGATTGATCTAGCAAGGAGGCCTTTTATTATTCTTATCATATTCTAGAATGGTTAGGTTTGTAGGGGAAAATTCCCCTTCTCTATACCCAAGATTCTAAGAGTCTAAACTTGTAAGAGATTGATCCTAGATCCATTATCAATAAGCACCCTTTGGAAATTGAAATTATTGAGTCCGCACAAAACATATAAGAACCTGATATTCCCTTGGATGGCCTCCACCTGATCATTATCAGTGAATGAGATGGAAACATGGAATCCTAAAGACAAGGTATCCACTAAATATATATTGACAACGTAATGTTTTATATCGAATTATTGTGCTATTTAGAGGTCTTCAAGGTGTTCCTCCATGAATTCTTTTAAAATAAGAAGCACATCAAGGATTAAAAGTTTAACAATGAAAAATTATAGCTATTTCAAAATAGTGTACTTTTGTACCAGAGGTCAGCGCTAACTGGTATAGGGATGATCTTCGGCATACAATTCAGGAGAAGGATAATATGAGGGAGGTGGTCCTTGGGTTTGTGTGGAGGTTGAGGAAGTATATGTTTCCAGTGGTGTAGATTGTGCTGGCCTTTACCGCTGCCTTGGTAGATCGGATTGAAACCCCATTAAGAGGTCATGCATGATAATTAGATGTGGGTGACTACTGGAGGGATCAGAGGCACCTCATTGCCTCATTTGAGTATTTAGGATCAAATTCTCAGAGGTCTCAACTATATATATATATTTTCCATGGGTATATGTTTGGAATATTGAGTCTGACCATGACCATATAGTACCCTGTATCCTTGGGTCTGATGCATGCGGCCTCCTGTTCCCCAGTTATACATGGTAAAACCATATTCGGGGGGTGGGGTGGGGGTGGGGGGAATAATCATCATTGAATAATGGGTTTGTAAGGTGTATCACTATGCCACAACAACATTTGAGTTCTTCGTCCAATGAGGAATCTGTTTGGTGGGGAGGTTCTCATGTTGTAGATATCACAGGGAAGAAATCTACAAGAGTTTTGGATTTCTATAGAGAAAATTTAGTTTCTTCCTCCTCTATCTTTTCCTGCTTCTGGTGGTCATTCCCACCCATGGGAGGAACATATAACATCTCCCTTTTAGGTGGTGTTTCTCTTGTGGGTTTTTGAAACTGTGATTTCAGAGCAGTATGAGCTTGATTAGCTGTTTTCCTAGTCATCCGATTGTCAAACTTTTACACTCACATGGTCAGAACATTCTTCCAACAATTATCTTCATCTTACCGAGTGATGGTAATACAATCCACCTACTTTAGGGAATTGTCTAATTTCACATGTCTAGATATGACCATGCCTTGAAATAAATCCTTTGAAGATGAAACAATTCTGGATATTTTGACACAAACTTCTGTGGAAAGGGTAGTAATCAAGATGGTCAGTGATGTTGACTTCATCATACCTCCTAGGTTGTAGGAGTGTGAGCATGTTATATCCCACATCTTATATGAAATAACCCAATACATGATCTCTTGGTTCGAGTGGACACTAAAGAGGGGGGGGGGGGGGGTTAATTTAATTCCAATTAAAATTTCTGTTTAAAATCCTTTACAAAAATCCCCCAATTTAAAATACTAATTGAATTGTAGTGACTTTGAACTAAAGAAAACTTTCAGTTAGGTTCTAAAGGGATTGATTAATTCCCAGTTAATCTAATCAGAATATCATATTATCTTTTGAAAATAACCTAATGATTTGTAATTAAGGAAAACACTTTCTAATTTAATTATCAGAGTAAATTTGAAAAACAGTTTAAGTTTTAAATAACTTAGCAGCAGAATAAAAGGTTTTAGATAAAAATAAATAAAGCACAGCAGATATAACCAAGAGGTTCAGTATCAAGCTGAGACTTAGTCCTCTCAACAATTTATAGATTTGATCCACACCCTGGATCTGGGTTCACAACAGTTTACAATTTTACAGGTCAAATACCTCTACCACAGTTCTTTGTGGGAAACAAAAACAACAGAAAATACAGCTGTCCAGGTCACACACGACCTCTTCCACTATCCACAGTAGGAAATAGAAAAATCAAGGAGTTTGAATGAGGATTTACAGATCCTCCAGTTAAGGTTCAGGAGACATTGTATGTGTAAATTAAAACTGATGACACACACATCTCGTAATGAAAAGAATAAATCATTGAGCAAGATATAGAGTTTAGAATGGATCTAGTGATTGTAGTGTAGCTCTGGAATCCTTTGAATTGATCATAAATAGTTCTGAGTCCTTTTCTGGTTTTTTTCTGGAAAAAAAAGTGTCGTCTGCTTGACATCTAGGTTCAGAGACAATGAAAAAGTAGTCAATGAAGTTCTTTAAAATCCTCATGAAAGTACACAGATCTTCTTGAGTAAGCGTGAGTGTGTATGAGCATCTGTGTCTTCTTGGTCATGCAAGTATATTTGTATGAGCTCTTCTTGTGTATGTCACTTGTAGATCACTTTTGTATTTCCCTTCTCCCTTCCTTGTGCAACAAGGACTTCTTATATTTATGGAACGAGCTTCAGAAAAAGAAATGATTTCTTTTTTGCAGGTGCGATGTACGGTTCCTTGACATCCAACAACCTTCATTAAATAAAAGACAGAGAATTAAAATATACCTGATATGACTGTTGGTTAGATTAAACAAAGATAAATAAATTAAGGCAGCGTTGGATTCTATGGAATGGAAGCTTTGGATATCGGTAGCCTTTTGTATCGGTAACCTCTTGTGTAACGGTAGCCTTTCTATTCGGTAGACTTCATGTCTGTTGGTAGACATGATCGGTAGCGGTAGACTTAATGTACCTGTGTCCTTTCGTGTAACGGTAGCCTTCATGTACCAGTAGGCTTGCATAATGGTGACTTCTTTGTATTGGTAGTCTTGCATAATGGTGACTTGTCTGTATCGGTAACCTTCACGTATCGGTAGACTTGTTGTACCGGTGGACTTGATGTATCAGTGACCTTCATGTATTGGTAAACTTTCATAACGGTGAATTTTCTGTATCAGTGGCCTTATACATAACAGTGGACTTGTCTTTATCTATGACCTTATACATGAAGGTGAACTTTTATGTATCAGTGATTGTATATATAACGGTGGACTTGTCTGTTTAAGCATTATATTGGAAAAAAGGGTTAAGTTAGAATATATATCCATCCAGTAAATGAATTATCTAAAGATAATGTAAATATTATAATATATGAATATGTTCATGGTGTACATAAATACTGAAATATGTAATTAACCATTAATCAATATAGGGATTATCAAACTATAATTGAGAAAAATTGGGATTATCAAAATATGAGTGAGCATAATTTAGACTATCAAAATATAATTGAGCATAATTGGGATTATCAAAACATGAGTTCAACTAATTCTCCCAGAGGGTTCAACAATATCCCCCTTTTTGATAATCACAACTTATTCCAAAGTATTAAGAAAATTAAAATGGAGTCAGAGGAAAAATCTCTTAAAAAAACATTAAAACAAAGTCTTCATTTTTCTCCCCCTTTCAATTGCACTCACAGTTCTCATTTACTTTATTTTCTCCCCCTTTGTGATTAACAAAAAGAACGGTAAAATCAGAGAAATGTAGAGACAAAAAGAGAACCGACGGAGAAAAAAATAAACATAGTAAAGTGGAGAATGTAAGAGTAAATTTCCATTAAGTCACAAAAGGTACAAACTGAGAAAGTCATAATTACAAAAAAATACAAGTGAATCCTATCAAAAACATCTAGAATCACTCAATCATCCTCTTGAACAGGAGTCTTTCCATTAGGACTAGTACTGGGTGCAGGTTCAGATTGAGTAGATGGCTTGG
The DNA here is from genome assembly GCA_963277665.1 of Viscum album. Lineage (NCBI taxonomy): Eukaryota > Viridiplantae > Streptophyta > Magnoliopsida > Santalales > Viscaceae > Viscum > Viscum album. Next base: position 972,874,369 of record OY728166.1, read on the forward strand.
GAATAGCTGAAAGAACAACTGGAGGGTCAGCCACTGAAACTGTACCAGATCTGAAATATGTGCTTCTCTGTGGGATCATAGGAGTTAAGCTTTGTATAGACTGAACTGGAGTCAACTGAGGTGTACTCTCAGAGGCAGAGGCAGGAAGAGGAGGAGGTAAAATCATAGGTCTGGCATCCACAATCAAGAATGGTAGAAAAAGTTTCCTGAAATCCATAATAATACTACCTCCTCTCTCCATTGCTGACACAAAATCATCTCGATTTTCAATGAATTTATCCAAGGCAGGAGTAAGCTCCCTAAGCTTAATAACCTATTCTCTGAAAGCTTGAGTTACTGGAGGCAACTTTATATTCTATATCAAGAGATTGAAATGGTTGGTCATTTGATGCTTGGTATAGACATTCTCAATGTAAGAATCCACCTTATTCTTAATGGCCTCTTGAGAAGCAGTAGCTACCCGTAGGAGATCACGAACAAAACTGCTAACTTCCCTAGTGGTAGAAAGGATCTGAGTATCAGAGGTGCCACTGGTATTGGCCTTAGCCAACTCTTCCTAGATCACAATTCTGATCTGGTCAATGTTCACAGTGGAGCTGGATGAGGGAAAGGGGTTTTACCTAGAAAGCTACTATCTCTTTGAAAGACTGTGTCAAATTACTAACCACCTTCTGAACAAGTGCATCTTGACTATTCAAATGTTCATTGAATGATGTCTTAAAAGCCTCAAATACTTCCACAAACTGCTTGACTACTTCTTTGATATATCTGATATCAGTATTCACTTGGGTTTGAGAGCTGTTCGTGGCAGTCAATGAAGCAATCGATTGTCTTAGAACAACCACAGCTCATGTCCAACTCTCAATTTGAGTATGGAATACTTTAACTTCATCCATAATTTCCTTCATTGGACTAGACACAGCACATCCCAGAGATAGCTCCAGGGATTTCTCGACACTCCTCATTTCATTAACCAAGCTTTTCTTCAAATCCTCCACTGGTTCTCTCAGTTCTTCTTTCATTTTAGCCTTTAAAGACTCAAGGTCCACTTTGGTTGCCAAATTTTCAGCCACAGCAGGTAGGATAACTGACTCCCTTTGAGGCTGGTCATCCTCATCAGAATCTCCATAATTAAGTCAAAGAACCATATATCCTAGATCTGATGACCAACCTTCGTTGTCATACAACACAAAAACTGAACCAAGATGCTCCCCCTCACTTAGAGCATTCTCCGGAGGAATCTCCTCTAACTGTTCTGCTCGTGGTAACTCCACAACCTCCTATACAACTTCATTAGATTCAATAACCATTTTCTCTGATAGTTCAACAGTGGGGTGAGTCCTATCCATTTCTGAGTCATCAATGACTCCCTCAGTAATGGCAGTAGGTGCCACTACTGCTTCCTAATCAGGAACTATCTTGACTATACTATCTATTAGAGGGCTCAAACTGAGCTCTTCTTATTCATTTTCCTCATCATTTGCTTCATCAATATCCTCCTTTTCTTCATGAGAAAACTGATCTGACTCGATTTCCTCATCCTCCTCAGAGGTGTCTTTGACAACATTCTGATATGCTTCTTCTTCTTCTTCTTCAGTGGACTCAGTATCATTGTCCTTCAGAACAGTTTCTCTCCTTGGTAGTTCATTTGGAGGTCAAGCTTCTACATAGGAAATATTTTGGTGTACAAGACTAGGAGGTAAATCTGGGTCTCCTCCTTCCTCAACTGACATCTCTTACTCCTCAGTTTCAGCCTCATCATCACTGTAGATAGGTTCTAGCTCATCTGGTCTAAGACTCGGATCCCTCACATCCTTTGGTCTAGAAGGATGATCCAAAAGAGTTTACATGTCATCAATTTTACCTTTGTCATTAACCCATGATTTCTTCCAAGGGTTCCAGCTAACTTTTATAAACATACAAACAGTCCTGGTGATGAAAAATTTATCCTTAACCACAACAGTTTCATCTTGAGGTTCAGCTACCTCCTTTGCCTTCAACATAATAGAAATCAACTTAGAAAAGAATAGTACATTTGACTTAGACTTTGGTCAACTCATATCCTCAATCTAAATCATTAGAAATCTGCACAAATTCACCTTTACTCCATGCTTTAATAGATACAACAAATAAATATCCTAAAATTTGAGGGTAGCAAAATCTCCTCTCCTTGGACTAATCACATGCTGAATGAACTTAAAAAGTAGTTTATCCTCCCCTACCATCTCTGCAGTAATTATCTTTCTAGGAGTTCCATTTCCTGTCAATTCTAACAATGCATCCTCATATTTGAAAAATTCACTAGCAGTAGGTACGGATTTTGAATAAAATCCATAATCACCTCTATGAGAAACTCTAATGTTCTCAGCCCATTCAACAGATGAAAACGAAAAATTTTAACCATTCACAAAGGAAATCATCCTATTCTCCTTTTCTGATGTTTCAAAACAAGCACTCTCGTAGAACTCATTTACCAGTACTGGATAATACGGTCAATTATTTTTCATGAAGCATTCGAGCCATCCTTTCTCTTGAAAAATCATCACAATCAAGGACTTACTTTCAAATAGCCATTCCGCACATAACTCATTTTCCACTTCAATTTCTCACTTCAATAAATACGGATTCACAGGATTATTTCGAACAACACCTATACTACTTCCACTAGCACCAGCATTGGTTACATTCTGCTTCTTAGCATGCAGTGCATCACTCCCTTCATCCACTGAGGGTCACTTCACACAGGCCATTTCAGATTCTGAGGCCTAGGGTTTTGCGAGCTTGAGAGGTTTAGGTGGGAGTTATTCGAACATATGGGTTTGCAGTGATTGAGTGAAGTATAGAGTCGGGTTTAATATCATTTAGGATTCACATATAAAATAAATCTCATATTAAAAAAAATGTTCGAAGTCTCGACCTTAATATGAAAATTTAAAACAGTGCGAGAGGTGTACCGGTGAGGTGTCCTTAAACGGTGAGGTCTATCCTAACGGTGAGGTTTAACCTAACAGTGAGGTCTATCCTAACAGTGAGGTTTATCCTAACGGTGAGATCTATCCTAACGGTGATGTTTATCCTAACGGTGAGGTCTATCCTAATAGTGAGGTTTATCCTAATGGTGAGGTCTATCCTAACGGTGAGGTTTATCTTAACGGTGAGGTTTATCTTAACGGTGAGGTCTATCCTAACGGTGAGGTCTATCCTAACAGTGAGTTTTATCCAAACGGTGAGGTTTATCCTAACGGTGAGTTCTATCCTAATGGTGATGTCTATCCTAACGGTGAGGTCTATCCTAACGGTGAGGTTTATCCTAATGGTGAGGTATATTCTAACGGTGAGTTTTATCCTAACGGTTAGGTTTATCCTAATGGTGAGGTCTATCCTAATGGTGAGTTTTATCCTAATAGTGAGGTATATCATAATAGTGAGGTTTATCCAAATGGCTTAAGAGTAAGTTATCATTCCTAATTCATGATTAATGTAACTTAATCTTTCTGAACTTAAAGTCTTAGTGAATACATCAGCTAATTGGAGTTCAGTGCCTATAAATTCAAGAGTTATATCACCTCTTTGATAATGATCTCTTAGAAAGTGGTGTCTAACATCAATGTGTTTGGTTCTAGAGTGATACATAGGGTTCTTAGAGATGTTGATCGCACTAGTGTTATCACAGTTAATTGAAACATGTTTAAAATCAAATCCATAGTCCAATAAAGTGTGTTTCATCCACAAAATCTGTGCACAACAACTACCAGCAGCTATATACTCTTCTTCAGCAGGAGATAATTCAAGTGAGTTATTTTTCTTACTACACCATGATACTAGGGACTTTCCAAGTAAATGACATGTTCCAGATGTTCTCTTTCTATCTAACTTGCATCCAGTAAAGTCCGCATCTGAATAACATATTAAATCAAATGATTGTCCTTTTGGGTAAAACAGTCCCAAATTAGCAGTATATTTAAGATATTTGAAAATCTTTTTAATAGAAAGAAAGTGTGACTCTTTATGGTTAGCTTGAAATCTAGCACACATACATACACTAAACATAATATCAGGTCGACTAGAAGTAAGATAAAGTAAAATCCCAATCATTCCTCTGTAATTAGTTTGATCCACTGGTTTCCCAGTTTCATCAATATCCAATTTACAAGTGGTACTCATAGGTGTATCACTTCCATTAATACTATCCAATCCAAAACGTTTTAATAAATCCTTAGTATATTTACTTTGATTCAAAATAATACCATCTTTAGTTTGAAATATTTAAAATCTATGAAAGTACATAAGCTCTCCCATTAAGCTCATTTCAAACACATTTTTCATTACCTTTGAAAAATCAGTACATAAACAATTTTTAGAAGATCCAAAAATAATATCATCAACATAGATTTGTACATTTTAAAACATATTTTGAAATTATTTTTATAAAAATATTGTGATCATCAATTCCCATTGTAAGTCCTTTTGAAATAAGAAAATTTTTATGTCTTCCATACCAAGCTCTTGGAGATTGTTTTAAACCATATAAAGCTTTAGAAAGTTTAAAAACATGATTTTGAATGTGTGGATTTGAAAAACCAGGTGGTTGTTTTACAAAAACAAATTCAACAATATAACCATTTAGAAAATCACTTTACACATCCATTTGATTTAACTTGAAATTCATATGTGAGGAAAAGTCAAGTAAGATCCTAATTGCCTCTAATCTAGCTACAGGTGCAAAGGTTTCCTTATTGTCAATTCCGTCTTCTTGATTGTAACCTTGTGCAACTAGTCTAGCATTGTTTCTAATGATGTTTCCAGATTCATCAACTTTATTTCTAAACACCCACTTTGTACCTTTGGTTAATGTGTCCTTAGGTATTTCTACTAATTCCCAAACTTTATTTACTTCAAATTGATTAAGTTATTTTTGCATAGCCATTACCCAAAATTCATCATTGATAGAATCATTGATATTTTTAGGTTCTAACTGTGAATGAAAGGCTTGATGTTCACCCTGATTTCTTAGAGAATCTCTAGTCTGTGTTCCTCTATCTACATTTCCTACAACAGCATCTGAAGGATGGTTCTTTAGAATCCTAGTTGGTCTCGAAAAGGTAGAGCTAGTGATTTCAGGTTTATCAACTGGTTGGGAATCAACAGAAGCAGGTTCTGGAAAATTTCCAGAACTGGATGTTTTAACTATAGTTCTACTTTCTTTATCATTAAGATTCAAAACAGAGAGATAATCTTCAAGATTTTCAAGAGAGGTCTTAGGTTCATGTGGATCAGTTTCATCAAATTTGATGTGAATAGATTCCTCCACGCATTTGGTTCTCTTATTGAAAACCCTATAAGATTTACGATAAATAGAGTAACCTAGGAAAATTCCTCCATCACCCTTGGATGCAATCTTGTCAAGATTATCTTTGGTATTAAGAATAAATACTTTTCAACCAAAAACTCTGAAGTTGTTAACCTTAGGTTTCCTATAGTTCCACAACTCATAAGGGGTCTTCTTAAGAACAGGTCTGATCAGGACTCTATTAATAACATAACAAGCTGTATTGACAGCTTCATCCCAAAAATAAACAGGTTGGTCATACTCATTGAGCATGGTTCTAGAAATTTCCTAAAGGGTTCTATTCCTCCTTTCTACTACACTATTTTACTGAGGTGTCCGAGGGGCAGAGAAATTATTACTATAGCCATTGTGTGAGCAGTAGGATTCAAACTCATGATTCTCAAACTCACGGCCATGATCACTTCTTTTAATCTTATGTCCACTAAGGTTCTATACAAACATGGAATATTTCACAAAGTAAGAACAAGATTTACTTTTGTGTGCTAGAAAATATACCCAAGTATACCTAGAATAGTCATCTACTAGAACATAGACATAGATCTTCCCATTTAAACTAGAAACTATAGAAGGTCCAAAAAAATCCATGTGAACCAAATCGAGAGGTTGAGAAGTTTACATTTCTTTCTTTGATTTGAAAGAAGCATTATGTTTCTTTCCCTTTTGACAAGGATTACAAACTTTATCTGCTAGGAATTCATGTTTTGGTAGGTCTCTAACTAAGTTCTTCCCAGTAAGTTTTCTAAGTGAATGTACATTGCATTGTCCTAATATTCTGTGCCAATGCCAGGACTCTTTATGAAAAACATTTAAACAAGTAATATTTTGCATAACTAAAGAATTTGAATCAACAACATAGAAATTTTCATTTCGCAAAGCAGAAAATACTAAAGCATTTTTAGAATTAAAAACATTGCATGAATTATTTTCAAATTCAACATTAAAACCATCATTACATAACTGAGAAATAAATAGTAAATTATACTTAATCCCATCGAAAAATATAACATTAAAAATTAATACAGAGTTAGTGTTAGCAATTTGGCCTAAGCCGATGATTTTCCCTTTAGAATTATCACCAACGGTGACAAAACCTCCATCAACACTGAATAAGATTTTAAAGCATGAGAAGTCTCTTGAAATATGTCTTGAACATCCACTGTCCAAGTACCAAGTCTTTCTATAGGAGCTCTTTAAGCAGGTTCCCAAAAAAACAGATTTAGATAGGAAATGATTTTGGTACCCAGATTTTCTTGGGTCCAGAAACGTTAGCCAATAAAACTTTAGGGCCCAAAATTTGTCTTATGGGTCTCATAAAATTTGTAGAATCAACATATTTTGAAAGATAAAACTTGTTGGATCTGTAACTATGAATATAACTAGTTGAAGCATATGAAATTCTAGAACTAGAACTATCTACATTCTTTCCAGATTTAGGAATAAATCTTGTTTTGGTAATTTTTCTTTGTCCAAGTTTGTATCCTATACCATTAGTATATCTAGGTGCAATCTGCTTACCTAGTATTTGAGTAAGAGTATATTTTCCATTTGTGAACTTTTCTAAATCCTTCCTAAGTTTCTCATTTGATAATTTCAATTCAGTGTTTTCTTTACGTAACTGAGCATTCTTTTCCATTTCTATGTCAAGATCAAATTTATGTTTAATATTTAAAGCATATTGTTTCTTTAAACCTTTGTATTTGTCTTTCAGCTCATTACAAGTTTCTTCCAATATATCACAGTATTCAAACAGTTCAGTTTATGACATATTTTCAGAATCAAAATAATCTCCAGAATAATAGGTATTTAAAGCAGGAGTTTCAGATGCTACCTCAGAAGTGTTTGTCATAAAACACATATTTTCTTTATTTCTGTTTTCAGTCTTAGAAGCTTCAGATTCACTGGAGCTATCCTCAGAAGCACTCAAATTAGCCTTCATGGATTTCTTATAGTTATTGTCCTTATAATCATACTTCTTGCATTTCAGCTTTTGATAGTCTGGTTTTATATGTCCTTTTCGTTTGCATTCATAGCAGACAAATTCATCAGATTTGTCAGATTTCTTCCAGTCCTTTTTCCAATGACCCTTGTTGTCATACATACCTTTGTAATTTGATTTTTTGAAAAACTTCTTCTTCCTATAAAACATCTTAAATCTTCTGGCTATGTGAGCTATTTCTGCATCATTGTCATATTCACTTTCATAACAGCTTGAGCTATCACTCATGGTCTGAATTTTCTCTTTATCCTTATTCTTTGAAGTAGATGTCTTGAAGGAAACTAACTTCCTTTTTGGTTCATCTTCTTCTTCTTTGTTTACCTTAAGTTCTTATTCATACATCATCAACTTTCCAATAAGTTCCTTAACTAGCAGTTTACCAATATCACAAGATTCTCTGATTGAAACAGAGGTGCCCCTCCATCTTTCAGGTAGGCATCTCAATATTCTCATGATCTGCTCCTTTGATGGAACATCCTTTCCCGGTGAGATCATTTTATTGAAAATTTTGTTAAACCTGAGCCACATATCAGATATGGGTTCATCAGGCTTCATCTTAAAATTATCATATTTAATAGTACAGGTGTTCAATCTCATTTCCTTTACATTAGTTGTTCCTTCATGAAGAAACACCTAAAGTATCCCAAATTTCATATACAGTCTTACAAGCAGATATTCTATTAAATTCCACATCACCTAAAGCACAATACAAAGCATTCATAGCCTTGAAATTATTATTGTAAGTTGTCTTAGTAGCTTCATTCCAAGTAGATCTAACAGTAGTAGGAATTTTATATTCTGATTCTATGGAAGTCCAAATATCAGAACCCATGCTTTCTAAATGAATTTTCATCTTAATCTTCCACTAAGTATAGTTGTTTCCATTGAAAAATGGTGGTCTATTAGTAGCAACACCTTCAAGACTGCTATCCATGATAACTAGGTTAAAACAAAAAAAAATTAAAGAGATAAAAAATTAGAAATAACAGAAATTTTAAGAACTTTAAAATACAACTAAAATCACTGTTGAAAAACATAGTACTTCAGAAAATATATTAAACCTTTGATACCAAATGTTGGTCAGAGTGGACACTCAAGAGGGGGGGGGGATGAATTAATTTCCAATTAAAATTTCTGTTTAAAATCCTTTACTAAAATCCCCCAATTTAAAATACTAATTGAATTGTATTGAATTGGAACTAAAGCAAACTTTCAGTTAGGTTCTCAAGGGATTGATTAATTCCCAATTAATATAATCAAAAGATCAGATTAGCTTTTGAAACTAACCTAATGATTTGAAAGTAATGAAAACACTTTTTAATTCAATTATCAGAGTAACTTTGAAAAATAGTTTAAGTTTTAAAGCACTTAGTAGCAGAATAAAAGGTTTTAGATAAAACTAAATAAAGCACAGTAGATATAACCAAGAGGTTCAGTCTCAAGCTGAGACTTAGTCCTCTCAAAAATTTATAGATTTGATCCACACCCTGGATCGGGGTTCAGAACAGTTTACAACTATCCAGGTCAAATACCTCTACCACCGTTCTTCATGGGAAACAACAACAACAGCAAAAACAGCTGTCCAGGTCACACAAAACCTCTACCACTATCCACAGTAGGAAATAGAAGATGCAAGGAGTTTGAATAAGGATTTACAGATCCTCATGTTAAGGTTCAGGATACAGTGTATGTGTAAATTAAAACTGATGACACAAACTGCTCGTAATGTAAAGAATAAATCACTGAGAAAGATATAGAGTTTAGAATGGATCTAGTGATTGCATTGGACTCCTTCGAATTGATCAGAAATGGTTCTGAGTCCTTTTCTGGTTTTTTTCTAGAAAACAGAGTGTCGTCTGCTTGACATCCTGGTTCAGAGACAGTGAAAAAGTAGTCTATGAAGTTCTTCAAAATCCTCGTGATACTACATAGCTCTTCTTGAGTAAGCGTGAGTGTGTATGAGCTTTTGTGTCTTCTTGGTCATGCATGTATATCTGTATGAGCTCTTCTTTTGTATATCACTTGTAGATCACTTATGTATTTCCCTTCTCCCTTCCCTGTAGCAACATGGACTTCTTATATTTATGGCACGAGCTCCGGAAAAAGAAATGATTTCTTTTTTGTAGGTAAGAGGTACGGTTCCCTGACATCCAACAACCTTCATTAAAAAAATAACAGAGCATTAAAATATACCTGATATGACCGTTGGTTAGATTAAAAAAATATAAAGAAATTAAGGCAGCAACGTATTCTCTGGAAAGGTAGCTTTGGATATCGGTTTCCTTGTGTATCAGTAACCTCTTGTGTAACAGTAGCCTTTCTATTCGATAGACTTCATGTCTGTCGGTAGACTTGATCGGTAGCGGTAGACTTAATGTACCAGTGACCTTTTGTGTAATGGTAGCCTTCATGTACCGGTAGGCTTGAATAACGGTTACTTGTCTGTATCTGTAGGCTTTCATAACGGTGACTTGTCTGTATCGGTAACCTTCACGTATCGGTAGACTTGTTATACCGATGGACTTGATGTATCGGTGACCTTCACATATCGGTAGACTTGCATAACGGTGAATTGTCTGTATCGGAGACCTTATACATAATGGTGGACTTGTCTGTATCAGTGACATTATACATAACGGTGGACTTTTCTGTATCGGTGACCTTATACATAATGGTGGACTTGTCTGTTTAAGCATTCTATTGGACGAAAGGGTTAAGTTAGAATATATATCCATCCAGTAACCGAATTCTCTAAAGATAATATAAATATTATAATATATGAATATGTGCATGGTGTACAGAAATACTGAAATAAGTAATTAACCATTATTCAATATAGGGATTTTCAAACTATAATTGAGCATAATTGGGATTATCAAAATATGAGTGAGCATAATTGGGATTATAAAAAAATATTGGAGCATAATTGGGATTATCAAAATATGAGTTCAACTAATTCTCCCAGAGGGTTCAACATGATCATTTTGTGATGAGTATACATTGTTCATTCATTCCTCAAATATCAAGTGAACCTTATTTATCTGTGCTTCCAATTGAGAATTATTCTATAGTGGTTGTCGATCGATAGGAGGTGTTGGGTGGTTTGGAGCTTGCTAAAAATAATGGAAGTGCATCGTAGTAGGATTGGGGGTGGCAATTTTATCTTATTCTCTACCTTTATTCTTCCCCTATGTTGTGAAAATGAGTTGAGATTTTGATCAGGTTTGATGAATAGAATCTTCAAGATGTTCTTCCATTTTAGTGAACTCATGGAACCAACGTAGAAATTTCCTGGGAATTAGGGTGCCTATAACTCGACCTTGAGATTTTCTGTATGGAGTTACAGTAGTTGACCTTGTAAGACGGGGATGTTGAGTGAACAGGATAAACATTTCGAACTTGCTATGAAATCATCCACCCACTCATTCATACGCTTCATGATGTTTTTCTGTTCGATGATTGTAATTTTCCTCATTTGTGAACTGAACAGATAAAGTAGCTGATGATGAAGGACTTCCCCACCTACAACTGATTCTCTGGTAGGTTGTTAGACCCAAAAACAGATGGTCATGTTAGAGTATGTATGAAACACCTCAGTTTTGTTGGCTCCTATTGATTTTAATGTCCCGTCATCGGCCCACATCGAGATATAAAGTGTGTGTGATGTTTTTTAGGGTATCCTACACCATCAAAGGTAGAAAACATTGGTCTATCGATGTTGGTTGGTGGTGGAGTATCATCCGCCCATTCGGGATATAGAATTCTTTCAGGCTACATCGGTGTGTACCTCCCTTCCATGGATTCCATTTGAGTGTCCAGGGATTCAATAATAGTAAGTAACTTTGGGGGTGCTACTATCTCATGAACCTCCCAACCACAGATAGCCAGTGGGGGACAATGAGGTTGTCCCACATTAATCTACTATTGATCCATGGTTCTTCCTTTTACTGAATGATTTCCCTGGGGAGGGAGAGGATGTCACCGTAACAGAGGGAATTATTGATCATTTTCATCATCCTCATTTATGTATACTAGATGTCTAGATCCATATCCATTCTAATGATCATATTTCACTCTTTCTAGAGGATTGGATATGGGAGGGAGAATATTTGTCTCTATATGGAGATGATATCTAGTAGGAATATTTCCCCTGAGTACCTCCTCATTGAGTTGTCAAAGAGCTCTTAGTTCACTCTCATATTGTGAAACTATTTTTATGTGGATGGGAACAGAGATGTAGTTTCATATTTTTCTTTTTCATTTCTATTGTTCCTCTGAGGAGGTGGTAACTCATTGTTCAGAGGTTCCAAAATTTGAAGCCTTTTTTGGTTCTGGGTGTGTGAAACCTCATTTGGTGCATCCAAATCACCCATCTCTATGGTGCATGTTCTGTGTTGCAGCCCTCTACATTTTTATCTTGATCAACTTATATCATGTTGATAGTGATGTAATTCACATAGGCATATAAGGAAATGGTGGTTGTTATATTTATTTCTACGCAACAAGTTGTTTCCTCACATCTTCCATTATGGTTATTATTCAAAACCTTGGCCTTGTTGATCTATTTTTTATTACAACCCTGGTGGGGTTTGATTTCCTATTTTGTATGGTCCTCCAATATTGGCCTAAGAATATTGACTTTGAGGGAGTTTTTTCTTGATTGTTGAGTGAGCCCTAACCAACAAAGGTTTGTATTGTAGTGATAATAATATGTGGGACGTTGATCGTTGATTTGTTCCTCCCAACTTGGAGAATAATGATTCCCTCTATGGTGATGATGATGATAAAAATTCCCCCAGTCATGTGGGGTTGGGGTCATATTGGGCTGCCATTCGAAATTATTTTTCTATTTTCTGAGAATCCAATGGATCCATTCGGGAACTTGATGATTCTCATGTCAGACATGAAGATATAAGTTCCCCACACTGAGTAGGGTGGCGGTGATCTAGAATACTCATTAATGTCTCCAGGTTCCTCATGGGGGAAAATAAATCTTTTTATAATGATTGATATATAAATGCCCCCAGCCCTACATGTTGGTGTTCACCTACGATTATTGAGGGTATGTCCTGAATCCTCTCAAGTATTGATGACCATAGGGTTGGAGGTGGTGGTAGATATTCTTCTAGTCTAGGGGGCTGAGTCCTCTTCTATACAACCATTATGATAGCTTCTACTACATCTGGGTGATCTGGTGTAGCTTTGCTTGCATGGGATCTAGGTGTGGTGGTATCCCATGGTAAGAATTATTCCTTACAGGAAGTTTTATGGGTGATCCCAACATTGATTTCTATGTTTGTAATTTCGTCCTATTATCCTAAGGGACCCATTTTTAAATCTTATCAACTATCCTGTCTCTACATCCATGGTGTCTTGGCACCGTCGATGCAGGGGCATTCAGTTATAGTGACCAATTAATAGGAGTGTTACCTAGTCTCCTGATTTCACAGGAATCTATAAGAGTGCAAGATCTCATTTCTAAAATCCTATGTTATTCCAAGGGTGTGGAAAATTTTAACACTCCATATATTCCTTATCCTCACATGTGGATACCTAACTTGTCTTCATATATCATCTTATGAAGTTTCATGATGCCATGGTGGAAAGCCTATTGTAGGTTTTTACTGTGCTTTTTCATTTTTTGATATCGGTCCATGGAGATAGAAGATAGGTTGAGCTAGCTATAGAGTATCTTGATTGCCTAAAGGTAACACTCATATACCAGATAAGGTATATATTGATCCTTTCATCACTGATGAGAAGCCCACATATTTTGGAGCAGATAAAGAATTCACTCCTTTTCTAGCTCATCAGGGTTCACATAGCTGGAAGTAGTGAAAGGATAGAACATGATGGGGAGGTTGTTTCCAACTAGCTTTCTCAATATATTAATGTCAAATTCATCATAACAAAAAATATATGCCTCCATCTGGTTAGACCATATACGATGGCTCATATGGTCACATACTGAAGAGAGTGGAGTGTTGCTAGATGTTGATGGGGAACCCTATATAGTTCACCCTAGTGTTTTGAGCACCTCTCTATATGAAGGTGTTGGGGTTTGGTTCACCTCTCTATACTACGTTTTCTTGAAAAATAGAGGGTTTGCTTACCCATAAGAGATATCAACATAGTTTGGGTTACCATAGTGGACGTTAGGAGATGAGTCATGGGATCCATCTCCTCACTACCACAAGGAGGACTATCGTGGTAATGAACACCATCAGCTTCAGATTCATTAGAATAATCTATGGACCCTTGTAGTACTGAGAATGTGTCTTTAATTACCCCAAGGACACTAGAATTCAGAAGATTGGAAATATGGTCCCTGTTCTGTGTCATGGATGAAATATGTCAACCTACCTTTTGTGATTGTTTAGGGATATGAGCCTATTGTGTGAAGGTTGTTGAAACCTGTATATAACTAATGGGTACTACGGCAGTATGACCCCAATGCGGAGAAGCTACTGGAATGTTCTAATAAGATATCCCATTATCGATATGGATACAAGCCTATCCTAAGGCATGATCCATTCTCACTTTGTGACCCTTAGTTAAGAATGGAGTATGTGCCAAATCATGATGCTTTAGAATATGTTTCCAGTCTTCCATGGTGGGAGTATGAGCCTACCCCGAGGCATGTTCCACTATCTCCTTGTAAGCCCTGGTTTGAATAGGAATATGAGTTCAGACTGAATATGCATTTCCCATTGGAATATTCTGATAGACCTCTAGAAAGGTAGAAGGAATATGATACTCCTCCTATATTTCTTTGAAATCGTAATTGTGCACTCATTTTTTAGTGGGAGTTGGAATATGAGCCTTTCTTTCTTTGTCTATTGGAGTATGCTAGGAAGATTCACTAACCAGAATATGAGCCCACCCTGAGGTGTATTCCATTTTAACTCGGTTATACTTAACTAGAGTGGGGATATATTCATTAATCCTAGGTATTTGGTGTATTCCACTAGAATTTTTAGATATGAATTTGAGAATTTCATGAGGCTTTTCCCCCTCTCACACAGTGATCCCTGACCAGAACAGGGGTGTGAGACTGATCTTGGTCCTTTGGAATATGTCACTGAAATTTTTCTATAGGAATGTGCCCATGTCATGAGGAATATACCTCTCTCACTTGGTGAGCCGAGGTCAGAATGATAGTATGAGCTTGGTATAATTCCTCACCCTTTATTGGGATATGCTTATAATCCAAATGGATAGGAGAAAGATTGTGTGCTTTCTCCAGTACAACCACTTATTCCAATGATCATAGTGTTGAGTTTTCATGGTTGTAGGTAAAGAGGTATGAACCTATCTTTTTATCTATAATTGATCCAGAATATGCTGAAATATCTCTTCATATGATTCTAAAATATATTTTCAATTTAGAAAAATATGTTTTGGGGTGCAAGCATTCACATTCTCCATATCTATTATTTTCTGAAATATATCATTGATCGAAGCAAGGATATGTTCCCAATTCTATCCTCCTTCTTCCATAATAGTATGTTGATGGGATTCATGCAAGGGTTGGGAGTATGAGCCTCCCTCATGTTTGTTGGGGGTATATTCCTGCATACTTGTTCTAAGCCAGAAAGGATATGAGCATGCTTGTTGGTTCCTACCTGATTCTACCAACATGAATAATCAGTAGGACTGGGGATATGATCCCTATCTTGAATATCCAATTCCTTCATGCTCATATGTGTTTTCCATAAATCCCAAGCATGGATGTATGAGGTGGCTGTGTATCGGGTCGTATCCTCGTCATGCGACTGATGGGTACCATCGGGATGGTGTTGGGGATGGAGGTTGGCAGGTTCCCTCCTCGGAGGAACCTGGATCAAAAGGATGCTATATTCAGCCTCCTGTTATACATTCATCAGATTTAGAAGTTTGTAGTTGTTGTTCTTTGGGGATATTCTCCTGAAATGGTTTGTCATAGCAATGAGCGATTCTTGCTTAGCAGAAGCCTTTGTCAGGCAATGCAGATTCACTGGTTTCTGTGCTTTGAGAATATCACATGCAGCTTCTATGGTTGAGATCGTACCGTTCTGTTGGTTCTATGGGACCATAGTATTTACTACCCAATGTTGGAGTTTTCGATCAGGTGAGATTGCATTGTGAATCGTAGGGGTCGCAGTAGCAGATGATTTACCAGAGATAAATCTAGATAATGAAGATATTTCATTAGGTTAGGAGTCTGTTGATTAGAGAAGAATCTAATATCACACAGATAATATGGAAAAAGGGTACTAATTAGTGCTATATCATATGAATTAAAATGATCAATCATATACTAAAGGTTAACACATTTTTCATGTGTTCCCTTTTTGTCCATTCTGATTGCGTGGACATGGAAACACAAGGATGGAAACACAAGAACCCAGGTTAATGCTGGTCATACTAATTTTATATATATATATGGATTTCAAGAAAGAGTTTCCGAAGAGATCCAAGTCCATCCTATTAATTTTGTTTACATATGGGGAGAAAGAAACAATGATTGATGAATTATAACCCAATATTTTATTATTGCAGAGATCCACATCAATTTCACTATTTTTGTTTTGTCGGGTTTTAATGCAGATGTGGGATGGGATACCATTGATGGTTTGATTGAGGGATATTTTATGGACTCTCTTAAACACACACATCTGGTGAACCATCTATTTCCTCTTCCCAAGGAACTCCCTACGGTTCCCTCATCCATAGTTGGGTATGGATCTAACTTCCAAAGGTCAGCAAGCATCCTGGATTTCAGGCCCATCGAACCTTGGGTAATTGTATCGGTTGAGAGGATGGGAGGTCGGGCTCATCACAACCTTTTGGATGAAATTATTTCATACTATGATACTCTATTATATATTTAAGATATGTTTGTGAGTCACTTTCTAATACTGATACGGGACTGGTTACCCTAATGAAACATCTATAGGTTAATTATTTTTCATATGAAAAACATTGGGATATCTTTAGTGAATCCATCTGTATGTATATGAGGTTCTTCAGAATTTTTCGGTAATGGGTAGTTAATTATTTACTGAAGTCTTGTAACCAATTTCTTTGATTCATAATTCCATTTCTAGAGGCAATTAATATTATGAGGATGTGATTAAGTCATTATGAGGTGTCCTACTTATCCTAATTATTATAAGAATCAAACCCCACTTTGTTCATTTATTCTGTGAAGTTTAATTTCATGAAGTGAGGACATATGTTAGGGTACCGAGACACAAAATATTTTATCTTGAACACTTAATGGGGTTCCCTAAGTATCCCAAGTATAGAAAAAATTGGAGTTATCGTATTTATCATTCTTATAGAAATTATTTATTGGGTTTTTCCCATGTCATTATGGAGATTCATAGTACAGAAGATATGATTACCACAACTCCCTAAGCTAACGTAAGCTATGCTTGGTGTGAGAAACAAGGGACGTTGAATATCATTTCACTTATCATGATGTAGTAATTTTAAACTGGGACTACATTGATATGATTTATCATGGTACTTGTGTCTTAGATTGACGTATTATGCATACTGGTTATGGTAGGAAGTAGAGTCATTTTTCCATGGTAGTTTTCTTAGTCTGCTGATGGATGAGATAGAGTGATCATCTCCTATGACTAATTGTGTCCTTATGGTTGATAAATCAGATTCGTTTTAGGACTTATACCGAAAGGAGAGTTTTATTTGATCTTGGGCCTTAAGAACATGTCCTTCATATCTTGGTTATGAAAGGAATCCAAGTAACCATATTTCAGTTTATGTTGTTGATTAAAAATTGAGGATTCCCTATACCATTCTGGGGGATTATAGTGAAGATTATATGATCATTTCCACTCCCCAAGACCATGTTATCCATGATCATTGTGAGAATCAACATATAACAAGTGATCAATGTCATTTTTTTAAATAAGGGATATAGATCCTAGGATTCCTCAAGACGACCAATATAGGGCTCGATCCTTGGGGACAGGTAGGCTATGTATACTATATATGGATGGAATCATATCCATTGTATTTCTCTTTATGTAGGCTCTTACACACTAACACTACCCTATATTGGGGGCTTAGTAACGGTAAACAAACGATGTTGTCATGTCATGGTATGCCCTATTAACATGGCCTACTTGTCTTGAAGGTGTTGTATGACCCAATTGGCATATACTGGGCGACATCACATGACCTTTCATGACACATATAGAGGTTGTGATGAGATTTAATGTGGAATAGTCTGAGGGGTGTCATGTATCTTTGACGAAACCTCTAGAAGACATCGCGAGACTTGACTAACACGTCTGGAGTGCGTCGTGAGTCCCAGCTAATTTTCAGAGTGGGTGTTGAGGATCATGGTTATCATGTGTGGGTTCTTTTGTATTCCCATATAATATGATTAAAATTCAATATATGAGTCAGGGGATGTGTCTAAATAACGTTGAAAGTCCTAGGTGACCGACATAGATGGTGTATTAGGAGCTTGGTAATCATGTCCAGATGCTTTCATGAGACTTGGATGATATGAGAAAACGTCATTATATGAGTCAATCAATGTGTCCAAATAATGACACAAATCCTGGGTGACATACCTAGAGGATGCCACAGGATTCTAGTAATCACGTCTAGATGCTTTCGCGAGACTCAGATGATATGAAAAAATATTGTTATATGAGTCAGGCGATGTGTCCAAATGGGATCAAAAGTCATGGGTGATAGGACTAGAGGGTTTCCTGAGATCAAATAAGTGTCTTCTAGGGGAAACAGTGTGACTTTCTATGACATGTATCAAGTATTCTGTGTGTCCCAAATTTCAAGTTGGAGGTGTGTCGCGGGATTTAGGAAACATGTCCTGGTGTTGTATCGTGTCTTTGGGTGACTCAGATGGAAAGCACAAGGGCTATAAATCAAGCCTTTCACTTACATATTCCACTATTAATCTTTGTTCTAACCCTTGCATTGAAAAAGACATAGGTTTATTCAGTACTAGTTTGTTTGAGTCTTGTATGATATGGAATACATGAATAATGTTACATGAAAGTATTTATAGAATTACTTCGTGTGATCTATGAATGATCACATGAAGAACCTTATGTTTGGCCCATGATTTCTCTGGGTATCTGTCGATGTATTACATGATGAAAATTTTTCATTCAGGTGATTTGTTGCTCCGAGAAATCCACAAATGATGAGATTTGAATTGTCCAGAGTCCAAGAATCTAGAGTCTAAGAGTCCAACCCTTTAATCATGTTGGATTGTGGAATTTATAGGTATCAACAACCATGTTTCCCAATGCTTTATGTGGTGTATCTAGTGTGAGTCCAGACTGGAGTCAGTGAAGTGGTCTACCGCTATGCATATTCTCGAGTCTCTAGCATGGACTACTCTGAGTGTGTTGCCTGATTTTTAGGGATCGTGATTCTCTTACATCAATTCTCTATTTATTATATTATATATAATTAATGGGGACTTGATTGATCATGCAGCCATGTCTACAAAATTCTATATTTTCATGCTGACATGTCCAAGGACCTTCGCAAGATCTAGGTGTCTATTGGAAGATAGCTGTGAGACCATGGGTGACTTGTATTGGGGTCTCACAAGATAAATATAGTTTTTCATTGGTCTCACAAGACCATTCCACAGGTGTGATGGGCACATCACATGACTTTCAGTGACAATGAATACCTCTAACCTCCTCCCTTTCGATCCCCTTTTTTTGTGAAAAAGGTTGGGAGTCATGAAAGATTTCATTTGTGTTGTTGAGGGTATTTTTCTATTTTTTTTGGTAATTCTTCACATGACCGATATGGGTCATTTGGGGTGCATGAGAATCCAAAGGAAAAATATATCCATTTGTCTTCAGAGCATCATATAGTTTCTTTGGGCGCATTTCATGGTGAGGATGACATGTAATAGGGCTCTCACATAGTGCGGTGGACATGTCGTTGTGGACCTTTGTGGATTCTCATAAATTTTTATGGGAAATTCGCATGTCCTATAGTGACTGTGAACATCTACCACCTCCTCTATTTATATATTCTCTATTTTATTTTATAAATTTCTTGGATTATGAATGTTTTCAAAATAAATGTCTAGAATTTTTTTATTGATTTTTTAGTTTGTCTCACTTGACCAATATGGGTTATATGGAGTGTGCGCTAGCATGTAGTGGATAGGTTTATCTGTCTATACTTAGAGCACCAATGGGGGTGCCCTGACAAGACTGATGACATCCATGTGGTGAGGCTGACAAGCCAATGGAATTTTGTGAGATGGGGAAGACACTACGTTGAGGTCCTGTGGTGTCTCACAGATTGCCTGGGGTGCGTGTTACATGTTTTCAAGTGACCAAAAACTTCTCTCACCTCCTCTCTGTCATATCTTTTATGTTATCCTACAACGGTTCATAGGTCTTTTTAGTTTTACTGTATGTAACCAAGGTATTTTAATCTTCCCAAAGATGATATAAAGCATGATATTTATGACCACTAGGGGTCTATTCCATGGAATATCATACCTTCTTATTTTTGATTGATTTTGGGTGGTTTTTTAGTCACTTTCCAATGAAAAACCATGTGGCATGATGGTGTTTTTTCATCTATCACTATTTGTCCAAATGTTTTCTGAGGAGATTTCTCAAGGGTAGGAAGTTTTTTTGATGGGGGGGGGGGGGGGGTTGCGAGACTTCATGTCAGTTATGAATCATGTGTGGAGCCTTCGCATGACCTTGAAATGGTCACGTGATCCTTATTCCTTTAGAGGATCATGCGATCTGCAGGTCTCTGCAAGCTTCATATTCCATTGTTTTGTGTAAAAAATAATACCCATATTCAGGTACTTATTCCTTTGTGATTCTCTCTATGTCCATTTGGAGGGTGTCAATAATGAGTGAGCTACATTATCTCCCACTATGTTATCCATGAATAGCACCCATCTTAGAAATATCATACATAAAATAAATCTTTATAACATTTGGAAGGAAACATAAAAAGGGGAAACCTTAGAAGCTTAATAACGGTAAAAAAGGGAGATATATCAGCATAAACATGAAAACAAGGGTATTGT
The DNA here is from genome assembly GCA_963277665.1 of Viscum album. Classification (NCBI taxonomy): domain Eukaryota; kingdom Viridiplantae; phylum Streptophyta; class Magnoliopsida; order Santalales; family Viscaceae; genus Viscum; species Viscum album. The sequence continues at coordinate 972,894,784 of OY728166.1, forward strand.
AATGTGATCATCTCATCCGATGATCATACCCTATATATAAAAGATTATAAACATGAATCATATCATAAATATTAGCAATTCATAAGTCACGAATCGTGTGGGAAATGAGGGCATGATCCGTGATGGAATAAGACATGGAACTCTTTGAATACACATTAACATAGAAATCCCTATGTCAAGGATACATGCCAAGACCTTCATAAGATTTTAGGTTAGGTCAAATAACCCAGGTTCTTGCTTCGGGAATGGGATTCCCTTATGTGTACCCCCTAATTTCGGGCTTGGGATGCCCTCACATTTAATTAATTATTTTTGGCTTCAGATTCCCTCTCATTACCTATTCTTTGGGAATTAATATTCCCTCTTATTTCAGGCTTTGAATTACCTCCCATGTACCCTCTTATTTCAGGATTAAGATGCCCCCAGTTTTTTGGCTTGGAATTCCCTCATGTGTACCCTTGTTTCCGGAGTAAGATTCCCTCTTATTTCAGGATAGGGGTTCCATCCCGTATACCCTCATGATCTCATAAAACATTATCTTCACCCTATGAATTAATGGGATATATAAGTCAGACATGTCACATGATAAAATCTTAAATACTTGTTTCACAAGATAACAAAACATTCATCATATCATGACCCATGAAAAAATAGTGGTTTATAAACATTAAATCATTACCCATGAAAGCAACTGGGTATCATTAAAATTTCATCACATCATAACCAATTAAAAATAAATAGGTTTATTAATCATTTAATTAAAGAATAATTGTTGAAAATAAGTGGGTCTAAAAACTGTAAAACCTATTGAAGAAAAATGGGTGTCATAAGAATCATTCCAAAAAAACATAAACTCATCAGGAAAGAATATGGAAGGAACCTTTGGATCATTTCTTTGAAGGGATGAGTAACTTAAAAGGATGTCATCATAGATATAAATAATTTGGAAATATACTTTTAAATTTTTTCTTAAGGAAAAATATCATTTCTTATTTAAAAAACTCTTTAAAACATAAAAATATTTGAAAACCATTTTCATATAAAATACTTCGATAACATCAAAAGAAATGTCGAAGTAATTTTGAAAAACTTTTTCCTTGAAAACATATAAAAGAATCTTTAACAAATTTGGTAAAACTTTTTCAATGAAAATACAATTAAAATTTATAAAAGAAGATTTTAAATCATTTAAATGTTTTAATTTAAAAACAAACTATTAAAAACAAATAAAGTATGTTTTGAAAATCATTTAAAATAATTTGTAATCCTAAAATATTTTAGAAACCCTTTTAAATGAAATACACTTTAAAAAATGAATTTCCCGAATTTTTGGGAATTTTTTTAATAAAATAACTTTTTAATATTTTAATGTAAGATTTATGTAAATGAAAGTCACGATAGTGGGTAAATATGCATATGTCTAACATTCCTTTGTCACCATAAAAAGTTTTGAAAAGTTACTTGACTATAACAAAATAAGAAGATTCATTTTTAAAAATATTTTTATTAAAAATTTGAAATGCGGTTAAATTTTTTTTAAATACCATAGGATAATAGTATAATAGTTTTTGGAAACTATTTTAGAAAATATGGTTTTGAAGGAACACAAATTTCTGACTGAAGAGATAGGTAAGGTCATGCTTTCTTAAAACAACATTCTTAATCATATTATGCACTAAATAAAAAAGAAATATTTCCATTAAAAGGATACAACATGAATAACCAATGTGTAAGAAAACACAAGAGATTTATTGATATATGGATCATAATATTTCATTATTGGGAGGATAATCATAGATAATCTTGATAAATGGTGAGATTGTAACTATGAACTGTTAACAGTTTGTTAAGACTAAATCATAACACAATGTAAAAAATAACCCAAAATAAAGATTAACATAACATGAAAAGAAGGAGACTCATGATATATAATGTCAAATAAAGTATATAAACCTCATAGAAAAATATATTTTCATAACATCCCATGGGTCTCAAAGAAAAAAAATTTGAGACAAAATTACATTACTGATTTGGTAACTTCTGAAACCTAAATCCCATGAATTAAAGATCATCAAATAGAAGGGTAAATACCTAAAAACTTAAGCATAATAATCATGTAATTCATAAATTGGAATTATATATATATAATATAATAAATAAGAGGTGCACATGTCCTGTGTCTCATAGAAAATAAAGTGAGATGAGAAAATCCCTTACCTTGAGTCCAACTTGTCACGTGTGTCTTTATCTTCCTCAATAATATACTTATTTTAATTAATTTCCTTAATAAGAACAGTTTCCAAGTTTATTATTAATTATACTTCACTTGTTATCATGTTTTATACAAATAGTTAAACAATTAAGTATATGTCTTTTGTTTTGACCAAATTTGGTTCATGTGTCAAAAAGAACTTTGGTGGGTCCACTGTGGTCAAAAGAGTCATTTTATAAACATATATATAATAATAATAATAATTAACTAATTTTAATATTTAAACTTCATTTATATTTTTAAAACCAATAATGAATGAAGTTTATTAAAAATTAAGTAATGTTACAATCATTTAAATGGTAGGTCATAAGTACACATGAGTAACGTTCCCATTTTTAAATGATAAGTATGGGAAGAAGGTAAGAAAAAATATAGATTTCCAAAATGTTCCTTATATCATAAATAACATGTTAGTAAATGTTATATACTTATATATATAATTATTATGTTGTAAAAGGAATCATATCACGTCGTGGAGGTGGTAGTCGACACATCCATGACCAGCGTCAACACTTTTTGTGTGTGAAAAGGGTAACAATAAAAATTATATATTATAACTATTGAAAGTTAATTATGTCATGAATATCATATATATTTTTTTATTTTTCACATATTTTTAATTAAAACTATCTTTAATGCATTCCATGTTTTGTGTGAACATATGACATCGCTTTGAGGGGGTGGTAGTCCACACGTCCACAAACGATATTAAAATATTTACAAAAGATTGAAAGTATAAAGGTATGTGTTATAAAATAATTAAAAAGGAATATAAAAATAATAAATATATTATACATCTTATATAAAATTTTTTCCATCATAATTCCCAACCATGATATGCTGTAAAAGAAAGATAAACAATCATTATTTCGTGAGGTGGCAGTTCGTTGTACACATAAACAGTTTGCTTGTTTATCATTAGATGGACATGTGTGTATGTCTACATGAAACCCTTATATAAAAAATATCAGTATATTAAGAATAATTTTTTCATATTAATTGAATAATTATATTTTAGGTGTGGATAATGGAAATAAAACTAAATATCTTGAGGAAAGATGTTTCCACTTATTCAGCTAACACCTTTTGGTTTTTGTAACAACCCAAACTTTTTAATTATATTTGTTTCATTTTTTTGTGTGTAAATTTATTTTATACTCAAAAAAACTATATATTTTAGTTAATAAAGTGGGTATAATTAAAATGAGACCATTGGGTTTCGACTGTTATATGACCGTTGGTCAATATGACTATTGGAAACTATAATCTTAACATTGTGTTTTTTTTAAATACTATTATCTTGGTTAATTAAAACATAAAGTAGATTGAATGGACTCATCCATTAGATTCAATCCTTATGAATCTCATCTGTCGAAGCTTTGGAAGGAGATAGCATCACTGGGCTTTGCTCTGGGCCAATCCCAAACTGAACTTCAACTTAAGAAGCTTGAATGGAATCGCCTAAAGGAGAAGTTAAAGCTGATAGAAATCACTACTCAAGCAATGTTTTCTGATCCACCCCATGATTATATCACCATAGCACACCTTACACTTAGGTCCAAGGCTGGTGCTATAAGGGGCTATGCAACGAGACCTTAACTGCTTTGTGTTATCCTTTTATATAAATAAAATTGTTATTTCTTAGTATAGCAATGTTTGTGAATTAAAAATATCTGAATAAATATAGGATGTGTATTATTGAATAATTTAGGAAAAAAAAGTATTTTTAAATATTTTTTTATTAATTAAATAATTAATAATGTGAAATGATTTTCCTAAAATGGTCTTCTACAGTTGTGTTCAGTGAGAAATTTAGAGTCTAATAAGATCAACTTGGTTTTTAATGAATAGTAAAGTAGGAATAGTAACATACCCACGTGAATAGTAATGAATAGTAATTTGACCAAAAAATGGAAGCTTCCCCCATGAATGTATAAATACATTTTAGACATCTTAAAAGTGAAAAAAATGATCATAGTTTTTGTTTTGGTATTTTTTTACGCCATAAATATTTTTTTTACAATTTTATAATTAATTTAATGATTTAAAATGGAAATTTATTTACATAAAATTTAATAATAAATTGTTACTTTATTGTCTTATGGGTATTTGATAATTTTATGGGACCTTGATTACTCTTTTAAGGTGTCACAAAATGAGTTATAGTTTAAAAGTTGTATTTTTGGGATAAACAATATTTTTATTTAAAAATAAAAATAAAAATATTTAGAAACATATTTTCATAAAATGGACTTCATTTTTGAATTTAGAGCATCGATATTTGGTTAGGGTGAATTTTAGGGATTTTTCTGAAACAGTTGAATTTTCAGTGAATAGTAAAAATGTAGTTTTGAGTTTCGGGTGTTTAATGACATCATTAATGATGTAATAATGATTTAATATTTCTGGTCGACTTATGAATAGTTATATATGATATGAGGTGTCCCAAGTGGACAATACCATGGAAAAATACCATGGGAAAGCCCCTGGTTTTGCAAATACCACGGATGAGGTGTCCCTTGGAAATTAATAATTTATTCACTCACTTTTCCTATAAATACCAAGCCATTTCCCTCATTAATTTCATTCAAAAATAAACCTCAACGAATTTCTGGTCTCCTTACCTCTCAAGGAGTCCTCCCAAGGTTCCTTCAAGCCTTCCAAGGTCCCGACCTTCAAGCTGTCAAAGTTACTCTTCAAGGTAAGGGATCCTTTCACCCTCCTCTTTTAAGTCTTGAATTATTTTATGTTGCGTCTTCAATTTTCCATCTCTTTTTGTTGAGGGTATGTTTTTATTTGTTCCCATTAATTTCCATTTCATGTAAAAATGATGAGATACCCTTTCTTCTCATATCAATTTGTTTTCTGAATTTTTAGTGACGCCGTTAGTCTGTCGAATTTCTCATAAAAGAAAGTGCATCGTCTCTTTCCTTTCAAGTTTCCTTTTCTTGTGGTATGTCATTAAAATATCCATACCATGTTCTTATCTCCATATTATTCTGTATTTATATTCTAATATGAGTTATTTATGAGTGGGTTACCCTTGTACCCTCTCTTTTTATTATTTTCAAAAACCATGTTATATTGCTGTTATGCTGCAGAAATTTCGTCTCAAATTTCTATCTCTTTCTCTCATGAAATTATATTGTTTATTTATGTGAACACCTAGAACTATTTTGTTTCAATGGGTATTCATAAATATATAAAAATGATATATTTTATTCTTTAATGGATATACATATAACCCTCACTCCCTTTCCATGGGTTATAAATGATATAATGATCTTATTTTTTTGGACTTTTAAAATGTCACCATTTTGAAATGAAAACCATTTCGTTTATTCTATATGGGTTATTTATGAAGTGTTTGATTGTGATATATGTGGAGCACATGAAGTTAAAGATATATTAAGGGTGCACCCTAATAGTGCTCCAATGCATTGTTTAAATAATTAATCTCTAGAGATGACAAGTTTCATGATACCTTCGTGAATAACATTTGTAATTTTTATGACACCTCAGGGATAAAAAGTGGTGATATGTTCATGAATGTCTGAATGAAATGTTGAAGCCACATATTCAAGTTATGATTAAAGTTATTTTTATTAGGATATTCCTATTCTTCCATTTATCATGCCTTTATGACTTTTATCATTTTCTTATTAATATTGTTCAATATCACATGTCAACTGTTTCACTTGTTTTCCTTACTGAGCCTTTTTCTCAATATTTTCTTTGATTTATGTCTCTAGGATATGAGATGCAATAATAGTACATAAGATGAACCTAATATGAAGCCTTATGAGTGGTTTATAAGAATGTTTTATGTTGTTTTCATGTAATATGTTCCTGATTTTCAAGACACTAGACTTTAAATATCCTCTGTTGGTAAGATGTAATGAAAAGTTATGTAATAAAAAGGCAGGATTCCATAGTTGGTATGAAATGATAGATTAGTTATTTATAGAAATAAGGATAAAATGTTTAATAAGAACCCTATAGAAAAGTTTAAATATAGTAAAACTTCCTGGTATTTTGGTGAATATTGAGTAAGTGGTTTATCGAAGAAATACCTCCTTGTCTGTATATGAGTAGGTAGAGGCGGCTCTAGTATAGATGTACATAGGGGTAATACCCAAAAACACTACTTTGAGCTAGACTCAAACTAGAACTCGTGCATGACAATGGGAATTGTTGCACTCTTGGTTACAACACTCCCGGGGGATATGTTTGGTTAATCAATAGATTTTTATGAATCATTATGAAGGATTTATAGAGAAATGTAATTGTTTAAAGAAGTTTTAAGACATAAATCCGTTATATTTAAAATATTTTAAAATTAAATAAGTTTCTCATTAAGTTCTTATTATTTTAGAAATGGCAGGAAATAGGAGGAACCATGAATATGGACACCACAATGGACCATGCGCTGACGGCCCTCCGATGGAAGCCAGAATGGAAAAATTCAAGAAAATGATTAACTAACTGACTCATGTTATGGGAAATAACTTGAATTAATCTAAGATACCGATCTCACTGTGAAGGGAACAAAATTTTGTTGAGTCATTTATGATTCAATGAACACCAACCTTTAGTGGATCGACTGGCCCATTGATTGCTGAGTAATGGATCAGCTCTATCGAGAAGATCTTTTCTGTACTCCACTATTTAGAGCAAGATAAGGTCACCCTGGCTATCTATCACTTAGAAGGAGAAGCTAATCAGTGGTGGGAGATGATTAAAAACACAAGTAAAAGAGTGGAGGTTGAAGCTATGGAGTGGGAAGAGTTCATAGGGATCTTCTTCAGTAAGTATTTCCCTTGTTCCATGAGAACAAGAATGGAGAAGGAGTTTCTCGTGCTGAAGTAGAAGGAGAATGAATCTGTGGGAAGCAACGAGATGAACTTCACAAGGCTTTCATGTTACACCTCTATCTTTTTCATTGATCCAAATGGTAAGGTTGATAGATTCTTTGGTGGACTGAGACCTCATCTATGGACGAATCTATACAACTGAGATTATGATAGCTATGAGGAGATCATGCGAAGTATGATGAAAGTCGAACTGATGTTTGGTGAGACCCAGTGGTCTAATAAATCCAATGACAAAAAGAGATCATTTTATCCAATCTTAGGGAGGATATTTGATCAAGGAAGAGGAGGCAAGAAACTGCAACTTCCCACGTGTAATAAATATGGGAAGAAGCATTTAGGGAACTATCTGCTCGGGAGCAGAAAATGCTACAAGTGTAGAAGAGACGGCCATATTGTGAGGAATTTTTGTAGTGAGGAAAAACCTCAACTTCCAAACACTAACGACAAGGGTAAGATAATGCAGGCCCTACCTAAAGACCATTACATTATGTGTGGAAAACTTCAGCACTTTTCCAATCACTATCCAAATCTTAGGGCAGTGGAGGGGAACCACCATCAGCATCAGCAAAGGACAAGGGAGAACGGTTGTGCTTTTTCTATCATGACAGCTGAAGTTGAAGATCCAAATGATGTGGTAGCATGTACTCTTGTTGTTCTCTCAAAGCTGGCATGTACTTTATTTGATTTTGGTTCTACACATTCCTTTATATCCTCCATGTTTGCAAAGAATTTAGAATCAACCACCGACTTGGTAAAAGTAGAGTTATCAGTCAAGACTCCAGGTGGGATTATCCAAGCATCATCTGTGTTTAGAAACTCTATTATTTACTTCGGTGAGAATCATATTATATAAAATCTAGTAGTCATTCCCATGCTGGAATTCGACATTATACTAGGGATGGACTGGATCTCAAAGTATAATGCTAATATCAAATTTATATGTAAGGAAATATCAGTAGTCTTTAATGGAAAAGCAGCAGTTATCTTCCAAGGAGAGATATCTCAACCTGATATTTGTCTTGAATAACCTCCTTTATCTTTCTCTATGGAATTTATTGGTGAATAAGAAGAAGGAAATGAGAGTTTGAGGATAGAAAATGTAAGCATCATCCCGGAATACATTTATGTATTTCCTGAGGATTTACCTGGACCTCCCTCATAATGAGAGGTAGAGTTATCCATTTAAATCGTACCTGTATATCATCCAATATCAAAGACCCTGTATAGGATAGAAAATGTGAAGCTGGATGAATTAAAGAAACAACTCCAAGATCTTTTGGAGAAGGGGTTTATCCGATTGAGTGTGTCTCCTTGGGGAGCACCTATTCTCTTTGTGAATAATGAGGATGGATCGATGCAGCTATGCATTGATTATAGAGAACTGAATGGAATCACAGTAAAGAACAAATACCCTCTTCCAAGAATTGATGACTTATTTGACCAACTTCGAGGGGATCAATTCTTCTCTAAGGTTGATCTTCGATTTGGATATCATCAATTGAGTTTGAATAAAGAAGATATTCCAAAAACTACCTTCCAATCAAAATATGGGCATTATGAGTTTGTTTTTATGCCTTTTGGATTGACTAATGCACCTCCTATTTTTATGGATTTTGATAAATAGAGTCTTTAAATATTACCTTGATAACTTTTTGGTAGTTTTTATTGATGATATTATGATATATTCCAAAAGTCATGAGGAGCTTGAGGGTCATCTAAGGGTTATTTTGAAAACTCTACAGATGGAGAGACTTTTTGGAAAGTTCAGTTAATATGAATTCTAGTTACAACAGGTTGGTTTCTTTGGGCACATTGTTACAAATGAAGGAATCACAGTTTACCCTACAAAGACAAAAGTTATAAAGGAGTGGCCTCAGACTACAACAATAATGGAGATTCATATTCTCTTTGATTTAGAAGGATATTGTAGGAGTGTTGTGAAAAAAAAATTCATGACATTCTAATCCATTAACCAAGTTAACTCAAAAAGGGGTCAAGTTTATTTGGACAAAGGAGTGTGAGGATTGTTTCCAAGAGCTGAAGAAGAGATTGGTTACTGCACCTATGTTAACTCTGACCTCAAGTGGAGAAGGATTCATTATTTTTAGCGATGCATCTATGAAAGGGATCGGGTGCGTCCCCATGCAAAATAAAAATGTATTTGCTTATGCATCTCGACAGTTGAAGACTCATGATAAGAACTACCCTATGCCTGATCTGGAGCTGGCTGTAGTTGTTTTTTCTCTGAAGATATGGAGGCATTAACTTTATGGGGAGAAATGTTATATATACATAGACCATCAATATTTGATGTATATTTTCACACAAAAGGAATTAAACCTGAGACAAAGGAGATGGTTGGAACTCCTTAAATACTATGATTATTCAATTCATTATCATCCTGGAAGAAAAAACAAAGTTGCTGATGAATTAAGCAGGAGAGCCCCAGTTGTTATTTCCATTATGAGGATTCAAAGAGATCCTTTGATCAATGAAATAGTAAAGTTGTACATGGGAATTATAAGGGAAGGGAAATCATCAACCCTAACCCAAATTATTTCTCAACTGTTACTACTTGAGAAGATAAAAAAAAGCTCAGAATGAAGATATTTTATTATAGAAGATGTTTGAGGCTGTAAATGATGGGAAGTTTGTTGATATCAATATGGATCAAGATGGTGTACTGAAATTTTGTACAAGACTATGTGTTCCATCTATTTTGGAAATAAAGAAGGAGTTGATTGATGAAGCTCATATCTCTACTTTCTCTATACATCCTGGTATCATAAAATGTATAGGGACCTTCGTGATCATTATTTTTGGGATAATATGAAAAGGTAGATTGATGACTACACTTCAAGGTGCCTAGTATGTCATCATGTGAAGGTGGAGCGACAAATTCTTAAAGGGGTATTGCATCCACTACCCATACCAGCATGGAAGTGGGACAATATCACTATGGACTTCGTCACTGGTCTCCCAAGATCTTCCAAAGAAAATAATGCGATATGGGTTATTGTGGACCGTCTCACCAAGACTGCCCATTTTATCTCCATTCGGGAAGATTTATATCTTGATCAACATTCCAAGATTTATGTGAAGGAAGTGGTAAGGCTTCCTGGAGTTCCACTTTTTATCATATCTTATCTTGATCCAAGGTTCACACAAAATTCTAGAGAATTCATTGACAATCTCTAAGCACTGAATTGAATTTCAGTATGGCTTATCACCCCCAAACTGAAGGCCAATCTGAAAGGACTATTCAAACACTCGAGGACATGCGGAGAACTTGCTCAATGGAATTTAAGGGTGGATGGGATCAACATCTCTATTTAGTGGAGTTATCTTACAATAATAGCATCCAATAGAGCATTGAAATGGCACCCTATGAAGCTCTATATGGGAAGTGATGTAGAACTCCTACTTTTTGGGATGAAGCTGGTGAGAGAAAGCTCTTGGGCATGATCATGTGCAAGAGATGACAGAAAATGCCCATGCCATCCAACAACACAATAAGGCTGCTCAAAGTCAGGAAAAGAGCTACGCTGACAACTGAGGAAGAGACTTGGAGGTTGATGTTGGTGACAAAGTCGTTCCTCAGATTTCACCTAGGAAGAGACTTATATGGTTTGGGAAGAAATGTAAGCTCATCCATAGGTACATTGGCTCAAATGAAATCCTTGATCATGTGGGAGCAGTGGCCTATTGGCTTGCACATCCTCCAAATCTAGCCCAAGTTCATGATGTCTTCCATGTATCCCTCTTGAGGAAGTACATACCTGACCCTTCACATATACTAAATCTAGAGGAGGTACAAATGGAACATGACCTCTCTTATGAGGGGCAGCTGGAGGAGATATTGGATCATAGAGACTAGGTTCTATGCAACAAGACTACCAACCTTGTTAAGGTGTTGTGGAGGAACAACAAATGTGAATAAGCCACATGGGAACCAGAGGAGTCCATGAGACAGAAGTACCCACACCTTTTACAATCATAGGGCACGAGATAAAATTTTGGGGATGAAATTTCTTAATGGGGGAAGAATGTAATTCTCCAAACTATTTAATTATATTTGTTTCCTATTTTGTGTGTTATTTTATTTTATACTCAACAAAACTATATCCGGTTAGTTAATTAAGTGGGAATAATTAAAATGAGACCATTGGGTTTTGACTGTTATATGATCGTTGGTAAATATGACCATTGGAAACTATAACACTAATGTCGTGTTTTTATAAATACGGTTATCTTGGTTAATTAATACAGAATGAAGATTGAATGGCCTCATCCAGTAGACTCGATCCTTATGAATCTCATCTGTCGAAGCTTGGGAAGGAGGTATCATCACTGGGCTTTGCTCTGGACTAAGACCAAGCCGAATTTCAACATATAAAGCTTGAACATAATCTCCTAAGGGAGAAGTTCAAGGTGATATAAATAACCACTCGGGCAATGTTGTCCAAGCCACCCTAAGATTCTATCCCAATAGCACACCTTACACTTAGGTCCTATACTGTGGTTATAAGGGTTTATGTAACAAGACCATAGCTACTTTCTGTAATCCTTTTATATAAATAAAAATTTTATTTCTTCTCATAGTAATGTTTGTGAATTTCAAATATCCCAATAAAAATAGGATGTGTATTATTGATGAATTTAGGAAAAAATGGTATTTTAAAATATTTTTTTATTCATTAAATAATTAATAATGTGAAATGATTTTCAAAAAATGGTCTTCTACAGTTGTGATTAGTAAAAAATTTAGAGTTTAATAAGATCAACATGGTTTTTAGTGAATAGTAAAGTAGGAATAGTAACATACCCATATGAATAGTAATGAATAGTACTTTGACCAAAAAAATATAAACTTCACCTTGAATGTATCAATACATTTTAGACATCTTAAAAGTGAAAAAAAAACAATCATAGTTTATGTTTTGGTATTTTTCTATGCCACAAATATTTTATTTACAATTTTATAATTAATTTAATGATTTAAAATAGGAATTTATTTTCCTAAAATTTAATAATAAATTGTTACTTTATAGTCTTATGGTTATTCAAAAATTTTATGGGTCCTTGATTACTCTTTTAAGGTGTTACCAAATGAGTTATAGTTTTAAAGTTGTATTTTTGGGATAAATAATGTTTTTATTTAAAAATTAAATTAAAAATATTTATAAAAATATTTTCATAAAATGGACTTCATTTTTAAATTTAGATCATAGATATTTGGTTACGGTGAATTTTAGGGATTTTTTTGAACCAGTAGAATTTTCGGTGAATAGTAAAAATGCAGTTTTGAGTTTTTTGTGTTTAATGAAATCATTAATGATGTATGATTTTTGATCGACTTATGCATAGTGAGATATGCTATGAGGTGTCCCAAGTGTCCAATACCATGGTAAAATACAATAGGAAAGCCTATGGTTTTGTAAATACTACCGATGAGGTGTCACTTGGAAATTAATAATTTATTCACTCACTTTTCCTATAAATACCAAGCCATTTCTCTCATTAATTTAACTCCAAAATTATCCCCAACTATGTTCTGGTCTCCTTAACTCCCAATTAGTCCTCCCATGGTTCCCTCAAGCCTTCCAAGGTTCCGACCTTCAAGCATTCGAAGTTACTTATCAAGGTAAGGGATCCTTTCACCATCCTCTTTTAAGTCATGAATTCCTTTATATTGTGTGTTCTAGTTTTCATCTCTTTATCTTGAGGGTATGTAATTATATGTTCTAATTACTGTCCATTTCATGTCCAAATGATGAAAGACCCTTTTTTTTCTCATCAATTTGTTTTCTGAATTTTTATGTGATCCTGTTAGGCTGCATAATTTCTCGTAAAAGAAATAACATCTTCTCTTTCCTTTAAAGTTTCATTTTCTAGTGGTATTTAAGTCAAATATCCATACCATGTTCTTATCTCCATGTTATTCTGTATTTATATTTTAATATGAGTTATTTATTGGTGTCTTACCATTCTACAATATCTTTTTAGTATTTTATAAAACCATGTTATATAGACGTTATGCTACAGAAATTACATCTCAAAATTTCTATCTCTTTGTCTCAGGAAATTATATTTTTATATGTGAACACCCAGACCTATTTCATTTCAATTTGTGTTCATAAATATATAAAAATGATATATTTTATTCTGTAATGGACATACATATAACCCTCACTCCATTTCCATGGGTTATAAATGATATAATGATCTTATGTTTTTGAACTTTTAAAACGTCATGATTTTGAAATAAAACCCCTTTCTTTTATTCTCTATGGGTTATTTATGAAATGTTTGATTATGATCTATGTGTATCACATGAAATTAAAGAAATATTAAGGGTGTTCTCTAATATCACTCCAATTCATTGGGTAAAGAATTAATCTCTAGAGATGACAAGTTTCACGATACCTTGGTGAAAAACCATTGCAATTTTTATGACACCTCGAGGATAAACCTTGGTGATAGGTTCATGAATGTATGAATGAAATGTTAAATCCATATATTCATGTTATTATTCATGTTATTTTTATTATAATATTCCTATTCTTCCATTTATCATGCCTTTATGACTTTTATCATGTTCTTATAAATATTTCCCAAGATCACATGTCAACTGTTTCACTTGTTTTCCTTACTGAGCCTTTTGCTCACCCTTTTCATTAATATTTGTCTCCAAAATATGAGATACAGTAATTGATCATAATATAAAGCCAATATTAATATTTAAGAGTGATTTTGAAGATTTTTTTATGTTTTTTTCATGTAATATGTTCCTAATTTCCAATACACTAGACTTTAAAGATCTTCTGTTTGCAAAATGTAATGAAATGTTATGTAATAAAAAGGTGGGATGCCGTAGTTTTCACCAAAGTAATTCCTTAGATTGATTTTTGCATAGGGTGATCATTATAAGTTGAGATGAAGGGGTTTATAAGATCTATTTGGGTAGATATTTTTTAATCCAACTTGTATTTATAGGTTTTTTTGAAGTGGGAGGTGTTATTTACTTTTTATAGTGGAGGGAAAGGAGACACATTGTATGTTTTGAAAAGAACGGTGTGTTGACCAAGAATTAATTATTCCCAAAGTGTCCAAAAGGATCATTATGGAACCATATATGTGTATTTTCTAAAATATGATCATAAAATATGTTTTTTACATGTTTATAGGTCATTTTTATCTAATATTATGGTTTGGTCTATTGTTAATCCAAATTTTAGTTTAATTATTGTAATTAATTTTAATCACTTTCACTAATAATTTTGGTCAAAAATTAAGTTGATCTAATTAAACTATAAAAAACATACCAATTAAAATAATTTATATCAATTTTTCAAAATTAAATTCATGGAACTAGAGAAACTATATTTACTTCTAATCTCACATACGTGGGGAGAAAACAGGTTTCAAAATTGAGAATGTTCAAACGTTTATTAAGATTTTATATTTAAATTCAATATAATAATGATTTAAAGGAACTGATTTTGATTAATAGATGTATTAATTATATATTATAACTTCAAAACTAACTTAAAATATAATTTAATGATATTAATATATTGTAGGAAAAAGCAGTTTTGTATTAAAATGTAGTATTTTTTACTATTAATCAAAAAATGAATTTTCTCATAAAAATCCCAATAATTCACCCTAAGATAATTTCAACATTATGATTTTAAAAATTAATTTTATTTTATCAAATTAAATAAATATTATTCTCTAAAATTAATATTAATATTGTTTATAGAAGGACATAAAAAACATCTCCTATAAGAAAATAGAATTTTCCAACATATAAAGACTTTATTATAAAATACATATTTCATTGTCAAATTGTTTTATTTATATGAAAAAATTATAAATTATATTAAAAAATTTGTTATTAATATTCATATATAAATTTTTAATGGGTAGTTTTTAGATATAGTGTTTCAATATTTATATAAACAAAGTTTTGTTTCACAAAAACTCAATGTTGTGTGTAACGGAAGACAAGTCAGTTTTGCGCTTAGCACAAGCTTACCTCAGTGTACTGTATAATTAATATATAACATAGAGATTTAATATATATATAATCTATTTATAGTGTTGTGTGACATAGTAATGATAAAAAATAATAAATTAATTTGAAAATAATAATTCACAAAATCTCAAGTTGTTACATTTTACCCCCTTAAAATGAGTTTCACCCTCAAAGTTCATCTGGGTTAGAAACGGTTTAATAATTGAAAGTTACATTCATAGAAACACACATCCTAAAAACTAATACTAAAACTTCATTTGAAATATTTTTGGAAACATAATGGTTACACAATGTACCTCAAAACTATATTAACATATAGGGGGACATATGTGGTAAGTGAAAATATGGACTTGGAAGAGAAATATATATAACTATTATGTTCTGATGGAGATTGATAAAGAACATTGATCAGTATAAGTGGATGATCACATAACCATAAATCTATGATGATCTAGGGGCCCATATTATTCATCAGATATAAAGGTGCTGGGATATATATTTTTCAATATCATTTTTTATATTCGAGGAACTATTTTTATCTCTAGAATCACAAGGGAAAATACTTATTTGATTTGATTTCATTTCATATGTAACATCACCCCCTTGGGTTATTTATTTATAAATTCCCACTTCATCTCTTACTCCAGGGAATGATGTTTAATTTTACATTCATGAAGAACTAATAGTTTTTGAGATCAATAAATATTAATATAAGTCATTCCATATTCCATTAATTATCATCACAAAAAAATAATTATCACAACTTATCCAACTTTCATAAATCCTCATATGGTGAGATTAATTTAATCTCAAAAACATTATCATAAGTTTATCATAAATCATTCCATAAATGGATAACCTTGTAACTCATATAGTAGATAAAATTACAAAACATTATAAATTATGTAATGAAATCATCTTAACATTGATCCCCCATATATCATAAAGTATCTCTTGGTTGTCACATTCTAAACATGTGAATACCCTCATCGTATATTATCTAGAAATGTGGTAATATTTTAAATCACCATACATCCTTATAAAAAACATACACGCTTTCTTTTGGATATAATCTTGAAATTCAAAAAAGGTTGTAAACTTCATTGATGATAACATAAACCACATTTTTCAACAAGTCCTAAGTTAGTTACAATGTAATCAATACAATCCAAATTACTTATTCATATCCAAAATATGTTTATCAACACATAATTATCTCTTTTTCCAAGATAATCACAAGTTTACCAACACATTTAACACATTAATGGTTACCTTACCTTAATAAAAATATCACTTTTTTATATTATATAACTTTTCTATGACTTAGTCTTCATTTAATGTATCATTTTGAATCCTTAATAAAAAACTGATACTAAAAATAATTATATATTTCATAATTCAAATTGACTAATCTATGAAGTCCATAACATAAATACTTAATTTATCCAACTTTATTCATAAACCATTGTTCATGCATCATCATCTTATTCCTTAATTCCCTTTTTCTATTCTATGAACTATGAATCATGTCATAAGGTTATTCAACCTTAGTATAATAATTATTCATATGTTTAATGAAAAAAATACTATTAGAACAACCCTAACCTTTCTCATTTCATTCGTGGTCTCTTTATCTTAAATAGTATAAACATTACTTGTACCCCCTTCCTGATTCTCTTCATGAAAATTATGCTTAAGAAATTGATTTTCATAATGAAAATACATTGCACATGTAAAACATTCAATGATAACCATGTTCTTTCTAGCCCCTTCAATTAATTAAAACCAACAGGCATTGAGTGAGAAAAATTTATCATAATGAAATAAAATATAAAAATTATGAATTAATTATCGGTTGCCTAAAAAATAACTCATACATTCTTTAATCTATGACACCTTAGATTTATCCTAGGTTATTCATAATCATAATATAGTTAAATCATTCATGATGGTTCATAAATAGTTTGTGAATTCAAAAATATTTTCTCATGAGAGATTCAACCAAGGTGTATAACAAATCCTATTGTCATGTACTAGGTTACATCAATTCAAGCCTGATGCACCTTGTTGGAGTTGTTACTCCAAGGCACATATATTCCAGAACCACATCCACATGTATTATCCCTATAAGAATGTATTTCTAAGAAACCACTCGGTCTATCCTTTACTAATATTCAAGGACATTTCCAATAATTTTCTTTATCCTTAAAAATATCTTTAGAGACATTCCTAGACATATCCTTATAAATATACCTAGGGATATCATTAGAGGTTTCTCATCCTAGTTCCCAAAGAATGACTAAACCATCCCTTTAATACCAGCTTTAAAAACCGATCCCTAACGTATGTGGACATTACATAACTTTTTAAGAATACAAAACATATTAAAAAAAATACTCCCAAACACAATATTAGTTTATTTCCCTTAGAAGCTTAGAAACATAAAAACATGAACATTGGTTGGCTATATTATCTCTGACTAGGTTCTCCAAGAATATCACCCTTCTTAGACATATCATACATAAAATTTATATTCATAACCTAGGGAAGGAAAAATAAAAATGGTTGAGCTCAAATACTCAGTTACAGAAAACAATGGAGTTATATAAGAATTAACATGAGAATATGTGTATGTGAATTTGATCATAACATTATATGATCATAGCTTGAATGTCAAAGATCATAAACATGAATCATTTCATAAATATTGGTATTTCATAAGTCATGAATTTTAAGGGAGAAAAAATCATTATCTAAGAAGGAATAAGGCATGGAACTCATGGCATAAACCATAACATAGAAAATCCTATCTGAAGGGTACCGAACAAGACCTTCATAACATGTTAGTCTGGGGATTCCCTCTCATGTACCCCCTTGTTTCAGGCTTCGGATGCCCTCCCATTTACACTATTATTTTTACTGAAGATTCCCTCAAGTGTACCCTTTTTTTTGGGCTTAATATTACTTCTTTATTCAGTCTTGAGTTGACCTCCCTCGTAGCATCTTGTTTTAGGCTTATGATTCCCTCTTCTTCTAGGTTTTAGATTCCCTCTAGGGTACCCTATCATTTTTTCTTATGATTACCTCTTGTTTTAGTGTTCAGATTCCCCCCATATACCCTATTAGTCTCATAAAACATTTATCATTACCCAATGAATTAGACGGAGATATCTGTCCCACACATGACATAATAAAACCATACATACATGTTCAACAAGATGAAAAAACATTCATCATATCATAACCCATCAAAGAATATGGGTTTTATATACATCAAATGATAACCCATAAAATGAAATGGGTATCATGAAAATTTCATCACAACATAATCGATGTAAAATAGATAGGTTTATTTATAAGTTCGTAAAATCATAACCCATGAAAAGAAGTGGTTTTCAAAAGAATATAACACATGGAAGAGAAATAGGTGTTGTAAGAATCATTCCAGCCAAACCTAAATCATTCAATAAAGAATATAAATGGAACATTTTGATCATTTCCTATAAGGGTATGAGTAACATCAATTCATGTAATCTTAGACGGAAATAATTTTGAAATATATATTTTAAAAAAGTTTTTTATAAAATTATACTTTCTTCTTTCAAAAATTATCTTTAAAACATGTAAAATTTTTAAAACCATTTTAATATAAAATTCATTTAAAACATATAAATAATGATTTAATTTATTTTTAAAACTATTTTCCTTGAAAATATATAAAACAATATTGACCACTTTTTTTGAAAAGTTTTTTCTTTAAAAATAATTTCAAAACATATAAAATAAGAATCAGAATCATCAAAACCAATTTCAATGAAAAAAAACTTTTGAAAACTTATAAAGGAGGTTCTAAAAATCCTTTGAAATAATTTTTAACATACATTTTTTTTAAATCTATTTCATTGAAAATCAATTTAAAACAAATTAATTTCTAAAATATAATGAAGATATTTTATTTAAAAAAATAAAATTTTAATATTTTAATGGAATCTCCATGGTAATGATAGTCAAGACATCGGGTAAATCAATATATGATAAACATTCCCTTTTCAACATAAAAATGTTAAAAAAGTGACTCAATAAGAAAATGAAAATAAGATTCATTTTAAAAAACATTTTTTCTAAAAATATAAAACATGGGTAAAAAGTTATTTTAATGGTCATATAAAAATAATATAATATTTTTAGATACTCTTTGATAAAAAATGGTGTTGAAAGAATACAAATTTTTGACTAAAGAGAGAGGTAATTTTGTACTTTATTAAAAACACATTCATGATAATATTTTGAACCAATTTGTGAATAAATGGTACCATTTCTTGGATATAACATTAATAAACATACGGTAAGAAAATTAATGAGATTTATTGATATATGTATCATAATATTTCATTAATGGGAGTATAATCATAAACAATCTCCATAAATGGTAAGATTGTAGCTATAAACTATTACCAATTTGGAATCATTGAATCATAAAATAATGAAAAATAAAACCTAAAATAAAGATTAAAATTACTTGAAAATAATGATATTCATGAAATAACATGTCAATGTTATTATATAAACCTTATTGAAAAATATAGTTTCATGACATGGGGTGGGTCTCAAGGAAGGAAAACTGAGAAAACATTACGTTAAAGATTTGGTAACTTTTGAAGAATAAATCCCATAAAATTATTGTCATTAATGGATGTGTAAATACAAATAAATTTATGTATAATAATCATTTAATATATAAATGGGAATTATATACATAACATACAGGAAATAGGTGGTGTACAGGCTTGTGTATCACAAAAATTAAAAGTTAGACAATAAAGACCCTTACCTTGAGTCTGACTAATCACATGTGTATTTATCTTCCTTAATAATAAACTTATGCAAATTAATTAATTGATTTGAAACATTTTCATGTTTATTATTAATCTTAATTAACTTATTACTATGTTTTTTAAAACTACTTAAACAATTACATTTAAGTCATATGTTTTGTCCAAATTTATTTCATGTGTCAAAAATATTAGGTCCACAAGGCTGAATATCCTGAGAGGGGGGGGGGGGGGTGAATCAGGGTATGACTAATTTAAAATTAAAGCCGGTTATGATATTGTTTCTCTGTTAAAAAAAATAATCTTCTCTCTCTCTCCTGTTGCATGATATAAACAGAAAGTAAAGGAAGCACATGACACAACAATTTAATTTGGTTCACCGCTAAGAGCTATGTCTAAGGAGCATATGCCGACAGGTTGTCGGTCGTACCAAATTCCACTAAACTTCACTAGTTGTGGATTATATGGTTTGGTCACAGTCACTATTTTGCAGGATCACTGCCTTTACAATGTTTAGGGTCAGTTCACTTCTTTCCCAAGGGTCACTCCATGTCTCTCTCTCTCTGGCTCACTGCCGGTGGAGAGGATCACCTTCTTCTTCTTCCTTCGCTCACTGCTCTGGAAAGGATCCACTCATAGTTTATATACCTATAGGTCTATTCATTTGCATGAAGTAATGCATCTTATTATGTATGTAGATACTCTGTTGAAGTCCAACTATCACCCGTAGATGAATATCTCTTTTCACCAAAGGTATCGGTCAAACTCCCAGCTTCCACATAGCCTGAAAAAACTACCAGAAAATCAACCTTACTTGGTGAGCAAGTCTAATCCAGCGTGCATGTAACGACGCGCAAGTCACAACTGGCACGCAAGTCTACCTTAGACACTTGTGTGACACAAGCTTCTGAAACTCCAAATCTACGAGACTCACTTCCCTTTATGCCCAAACCAATATTGGCGTGAAACTAAAAACAACTGCCCTTCTTCAAATCTGGCGTGCAAGTCCCACTTGCGCGACACACCAACACTTGCGCGACACAACACCACTTGCGCGACCACCACACCTGTGCGACGGGAGCTCTGATTTCTCAATGTGTTGAACTCCGTTTCTAAATGAGGATAGGTGGTCCAGTATTTATAGGAAATTTGACCACCCTGCGCGACGGTGTGGAAGTCAACCCTCGGCGCGTAGGTCTCGGCGCGCAGCTCTCTTCCCCTGCTAGTCACTTGCGCGACCCACTCCCAAACTTGCACAAACCTGTTTTCTTTGCCATATTTTGATCTTCTGATCTTGAAAACCCATAGGCTCTAAAGTTCCCAAGCTTCCAAGGCATCGACACTCAAGTCTATTTCACGGCACACACGTCACTTGCGCGACACCACCAATACTTGCACGACACTTATCCCTTTGCCATATTTTGATTATATGATCTTTGAAAAAAATATGGCACACAAGTTTCCAAGTCTTCAAGTATACGGTGTGAAAGTCCCTTTACCAAAAACCACTTTTCTTCATTTGACTATTTTCATGCCCAAAAATTTGGCAAACACTGGAAAATAGTGCCACCTTGTATCTGTTCTTTTTGTACCGCCTCCAGATCATCCATTCCTTTGTCTAAGTTCTTGAATCAAACATTGATCGTTAACCAAAACTCATGAACTCGATATTCCACCATGAAATCCCCTTTTTCAAAAAATTTATATGTCATTTTTTTACTTTGTCAACAATCACCACTCAGATTTCCACTTTTTCAACAAACACAATCACCTCAAAAATGCTTCAATGATACCTTGAGGGAATTTTTCCCAACAAAAAACAACATTGGTAGGTCGACTATAGTCAAAGATGTCATTGTATAAACATATCCATAATTATAATAATTAAATAATTATTATTTTTATATTTTAATTATACTTTTAAAACCAACCATGAATTATTCTTATGAAAAATGAACCAACATAACCATCAGGAAGCTGGTAGGTTGTATGTACGCTTGAGTTACATTCCCATTTTTCAATGATCATTATAGAAATGATCAAAAAACATTATATATTTCCCAAATTATCCATATATAATAAAAATAATTTTATTTAATCATATAAACATATATATTTATTTATTTTGATGTAAAAGGAATCACATCGTGTCGAGGAGGTGGTAGTTCGGCCATCCATGATCTATGTTATCCCTTTTTGTGTGTGAAATGTCTAAAAAGGAAAGTTATATATTATACCTACCTAAAGGTATTTATGTCATGAATATAATATATATTTTATTATTTTACATATTTTTATTTAAACCCATCCATAATTTATACCATGTAGTATGTTAATGTATTATATCGTTTTAAGGAGGAGGTAGTCCACACGTCCACAAACGATGTTATCGTATTTACACAAGATAGAAAGTATAATGATATGTGTTATAAAAGAATTAAATAAGCATAGAAAATTAATAAATATAGTATATATCATATAAAAATAGTGTGTCCATCATGATTCCCTACCATGAAATGTGGTATAGGAAAAGAAATCAATCATTGTTTCGTGAGGTGGTAGTTCTCCGTACACATAAAAAATATATTCATTTCCCATTAAATATATGTGTGTGTATGTGTAGATAGAAATATTAGAATAAAAACTTCTAATTATATTTATGAAAATGGTTTTTTTATAATCATTTAAATATGAGATTTTAGGGGGTGTAGAATGGAAATAAAACTAAAGATCCTAATGAAAGATGTTAAATCTTATTCGGGTAACACCTTTTGGTTTTCACCAAAGGGATTACATGAAAAGAATTATGCCCAAGTTGAGGCTTCAAGGTTGCGGTTAGGGAGTTTTTGAACTATTAGGGTATATTTTTGTTGATTCAAAGTGTCTTGATAGGTGTCTGTAAGTGGGAGGTGTGAGTGCCTTTCTATAGTGGAGGGAAAGGACACCGATGATGTTTTTTGAAAATAATTGTGTGTTCCCCAAGTATTTGTTATTACAAAAGTGAAAATATGGACCATTATAGAAATTATGATGTTTAGTTTCATATATATTACCATAAAATAGGGGTTGGAAAAGTTTATAAGTCATTTTCCCCTTAATATTATGGTTTAGTCTCTTGTAAAGATTAGTTTTACCTTAATCACTTTTACTAATAATTTAGGTCAAAATTTAATTTGATATTATTGGAATATAAAAATATTATTTATTAAACCCATTTATTTCTTTTTAAAAAATTCAATTCATAGAAGTTTCAAAATTAATTTCAATGCCAATCCCACAGATGATGTGAGAAAGTTGGGTTTTAAAGTGAGAATGTTCAAAAGTACATTAAGCTTTTATATCTGAATTCAATATAACAATGATTCTGATGAAATAAATTGGATTAATATATTTATTATTTATATATATTGACATTACAACCAACTTAAAATTTAATTAAATTATAAAACTATATTAGATGAAAAATTAGTTTTGAATTTAATTCAATATTTTTCACTATTCATCCCAAATTGACGATTCTTAGAAAAATAACATAATTATACCCTAAGAAAATTTCAGTGTTATGAATTAAGAAATGAATTTTATTTTATAAAATTCAATTTCCATGTATTTATAAAATTAATTTTTTTAATCTTCATAGAAGGACATAAAAAGAATTTCCTTTAAGAAAGTTTTATTTTTTAACATATAAAGACTTTTCCAAATATATGTATATATATATATATTTCATTTTCAATATGTTTTATTTAAATGAAATAATTATAAATTATATTTAAAAAATATTCATTAATATTCATATTACAATGTTTAATGGTTGTGAATAACTATCTAGTTTAAAAAATTATAACAATAAAGTTTTGTTCCATAGAAACTCAGTGTTGCGTGTAACACAAGCCAATTTAGTGTTGTGTGTAGCACAAGCTTACCTTGGGGTAGGGTATAATGAAATTATCACATATAGATTTAATATATATATATATAAACTATTTATACTATTTATTGAAATTATAAATATCTGAAATATTAAATTAATTCCAAATAAATATTTCAAAAAAACTCAAGGTGTTATTAGAAAAAGGAAAAAAAATAAAGAGAACATATAACCCAAAAGTTCATATATTTTTTTAAAGACCAATATTTATGTTTTGAAATAATTGTTTCTTTTAAAATACCACATTTTAAATGAGGATTAAAATTTTAATTTGAAATGTAGAGAAGTGAAATATGAAATTCACCTGAAATAACATTTAATTGGTTTTCCAAATATAAAGGATAAAATTGTAAGGAATGGAAAATTTTGACATTGAAGAAGAAAATAATTAAATAGAATGAAAATTATTGTAAACAATTTCATAATTATCTGGCGAAGAAATTCATCTAGGAAGAATTGAATAGAAATATTCAATTTTCAAATAGAGGAAGATAAATTTCAATATAAACTCTTAGGGTTAAATAAACTATGAATAGAATTAATAAGTACAATATGAGACCTTATAACCCAAATAAATGTTGTTTGGGTTATCAAAACACTTAAAATGCTGTAATATTTCAAAAAAAAATGCATGAATGTTATAACATAGGATATATTTTAAAATATTTTTTATTTCATGAAATTTATGAAAAAAATTAAATCCATTTTAAATATATAAAATAAAAAGAAGAACAATTGGTGAAGATGAATAATATCTCAATGAAACAAAATTGGGGTAAAAACCCCTTTATTTAGGCCTTGATTCATTTTGTGTGTGCACCAAATATCCTCTATAATCCAATTATGTTTATTTAAAATTTATTAAGATCCTTATTTGCCAATATTTAGTATCATATGGTCTATCTATTAACCTATTTTTAAATTCACTCTATAATTTTCATTCATGTTGGTTACCTGAGGGTTTTTGGTCAAATTCTTCATAACAATATTGATATGCTAACCATTTTCAATGGTGTTGTGAGATAACATGATAATATATAGATTTATATATGTGTATTACCTTTATTATTCAATTATAAGAAAAATATGAAAAATATCATAGGTTTTCAAAATAGGCTCAGATAAATAAATTTTACTTTAGATGTTAATTTAGTGAGTATAAAATTTCTATAACCATTTATTATGAATATTACATATAAATTTTCAAATATTGTTCATATATAATATTAATAATTTCATAAATACCATTATTATACATTTGTTACATTTTTAAATTCAACCATGATAAGTGGTTAATTTATAAATTTTATTCATGTTCAAAATATTATTTTTTTCTTTAAGTAACTCTTTTTAACTATCTATGTAAATATTTTAGGACAAAAAGAATGTGTCCTTTATTGAGAAGGTAGTTTGCAAAACATAGGGCGACAACTATATTTCTGGAATGGTTTTTTAGTGAGGTGGAAAAGTTATATTACATTTGTACAATAAAATTAATAAAATTAATATTAATTAATTTTATCATACTTCTATGTATAAATAATTTTTAAGGGGGTAGTGGAAGATTAAGAGTAAAACACTAAGGAGTGGGAATTACTCACATGAAGAGATTAAATATCCTTTTAAAAGTATTTTTGGAAATGAATGTATTGGGATAAATTATAGAGACTATGGGATTATAGTTGTGAAGGATACTTCTAATAGATTCAAATTTTTCATATGTTAATGAAGAAACTAAAACGTGGAGTTGTCTTTATGGGGTGGTGAGAGGCCCCTTTTATAAGTGAAGAAAAATGGATCTTCTGTAAATACCGAATACATCTCAATGATACCATGATACTACACAAGGGAAAATGTATCCAAAAGTGGACTAATTTATTAGATAGTGTCTCTAGTTATGAAATACACTACCATACATTTGAACACAATTTTTAAACATGTTTTGATTCATTTACCTTTATATTTTTACACAATCAATTTTTTCATCAGTAACTAGTTTTTAAATTTGTAATTTATTTTTTACTAAAAATATAAGATCAGAATTCAAAAAAAATTGGGGTTTTAACCTCAATTAAACAACTATTTATTCCAATTTAATTTATAATAATGAAACCATTAACTTTTAATTTAAAATTTAAAATATATAAATAATCAATTTTTGTAAAAAATTGATGTTTTGACCATTAAGTGATCCTAATAAAATATAGAATTAATCACTAATTGAATGAATGATAATATATTTTTATATATGTGTTAAAATAGGATCATATTAATTATATAAAATATGTAAATTTAATTTATTATAAAAATTACACAGTATAAATAAATCTATTGTTTTAAAATAAATATTTCATCATTATCATGATCATTAACTTTAATCATAGTAATCATAATTTTATGCAAAAAATGAAATTAACCTTATTAAATTATATTAACATGCTGATATAAAATATAAAATCCAATTTTTCATATTTAATTTATTCAAGTCATGAAAACTAATTTTTAACATCGATGAATAAAATAATTTTTAGAGTATAATTTTACTAATGTTTCAAAAACAATAAACCTAGGTTTTATAAATTCACTATCATATATTGAAATTATTTATTTCAATTTAAAAATTTGAATTTTTATATAAAAACATTGAAATATAATTTATCCAGAATTTTTATATGATACTATCATAATAGCGGTGGATTCAGCAAAATGAGTATTTTTCACTATTCACATAAAATCATATAATTCAAAAACAAATCCAAAATATTACTCTTAAGATAATATTATGATTATAAGTATAAAATATTAAATTAATTTAGATAAATTAAAACATTAAAATACATTAATAGACTTTTTAAATGAAAATATAATTCATAAATGATTGATTCTATAATTGAAAATTTTTCTTTGAAAAAATTGAATTATTTTTAATACTATTTTTTATGAATTTATAATTTATTATTTTTTTATTCACTTGAGGTTTTATTATTATTACATTTTATTAATAATATTCATCTAATGTATTGGACCTCATTTTGGTTTGGTGTTGTTTTTGAAACAAGTTATCAATCACAATATTAATTTAGAGAAAATTATATTCTATAATATAGGGGTGGTACACATTACATTCATTAACAATAAATACAAAAAGCACAATTTGGTTTCAAAACTCTAATTAAGATATTTGATATTTCCTACTTGTACTATACATGATAGTATCCACTTTGCATTTTTTATCAGTTGTATGGTTTAAGATTTCTAATGGCACTTACCCATCCTAAGAAATCCCTTATGATAGGGAGGGGTGATTTCCCATGCTATATAGGGAATTACTTGAACCTCTCATTCCCATTATGGGACTTTTATCATGTAAAGAGATAACCCCCTATGAAATTTATGGAAGGATTTATAGAATCAATATTTATAGTGATGCAAGATAAAAAAATATAAATAATACATTGATTTCATTCTTTCGATTGTATATCTCACAAAAGTCACACAACATTAGGAATTAATGGTTTAGTGCCTTGAATACTAGATACATAAACATGATATTAACAAAACGTGTTAACATTTCTCTATAACCATGATCATATGGGGCCTATTATTAACATATCATATGATATAATCATATTTAGAACATTCATAATGGTAACATAATAAGGGATTTATCTAAAATTCTAAATAAGGGGATAATTATAAATATTTTATCATTGGTAATATAATAATGGTATGAGAAAACATGAGTGTAGAAGGAATATCTTATTAAATTAACATGGAACAATAAGAGTTTTTCAAAATTCATGAGATAAGGACATTCAGTCTCATATGAACAATATATAACCTAAAATAAGAGTTTGAAATCAAGATAAAATAAAAAAAAGTGGCATAGAGAATAATCATAGGCATATGGAATGGAAATTTTACAAACCTTTAAAACCTATCATATTAATGGACTTTTGGACAAACATATTCATGGGAGAAATTATAAAATTATGAACAAAGGGAAAGAACAAGGGTGAATGATATCTCGTCCCTTTTTGAAGATTAAATGGGGCAACGGTTTAAGATCCGGTTAATTCTCCATTAAAAACGGATTGCATTAACCCACGAGGTTTGACCAAGTAAAACATTCCAAGCCTTAGGAATAATTAATATAGGATTTATGGCATTTTAAATGGCCTTAAGAGCCCTTAAAATAAGGCTTTAAATGTATTTTACGTCAAAGGAAACGTCAAAAGGGGAAAAACTGTAGGAGTCTGGAAACACTGTTCATCCACTGTTACTGTACATGAAACTGATCTGTGAAACCGATCTGTGAAACGGATCTATGAAACCGATCTATGAAACCGATCTGTGAAACTGATCTGTGAAACCGATCTGTCAGACCGATCTGTGAAACCGATATGTCACACCGATCTGTGAAACCAATCTGTCAGACCGATCTGTGAAACCGATCTGTCACACCGATCTGTGAAACTGATATGTCAGACCGATATGTGAAACCGATCTGTCACACCGATCTGTGAAACTGATCTGTGAAATAGATATGTGAAACCGTTCTGTGAAACCGATCTGTGAAACCGATCTGTGAAACCGATCTGTCAGACCGATCTGTGAAACCGATCTGTGAAACCGATCTGTCAGACCGATCTATGAAACCGATCTGTCACACCGATCTGTGAAACGGATCTGTCAGACCGATCTGTGAAACCGATCTGTCACATCGATCTGTGAAACTGATCTGTCAGACCGATCTATGAAACCGATCTGTCAGACCGATCTGTGAAACCGATCTGTCACACCGATCTGTGAAACCGATCTGTGAGACCGATCTGTCAGAGCGATCGGTGAGACCGATCTGTTACTGTTCATAAAACTGGAAGCACTGTTCACAGAACTGGAAATTTGGCAAAGTATTGGGGATAAGTCCCCTTGACCTCCCGGAACACCTCCAACACCAAAATTCCACAAAGTAATCGACCGGAGAGGTCTGGGCCATTACATTAGATACCTCTCAAAACATTCTCGTCCTCTAGAATTTAAAAACCAACCCAGAAGAAAAGAGGGGTCCGAACAACCACCCCATAAGATACCTCTCAGGGGAAAAACCACCATGAGTTTTTCGAAAGATGGAACAAAACTACGACATCCGGGAATATGGGAACAAACAATCCATACCCAAACAATTCATTCATAACATCACATGAAAAGTATATAAACAAAACATTAAGGGTCTAACCAGAGAGGAAACATCATTACATAAAAGGAGTTAAACATTGAACAACTCTGGGTACCGAGCACGTATCTGTGAATCACGCTCCCAGGTACTCTCCTCCATGCCACCGTGTCGCCACAAGACACGAACTAAGGGGATAGAACACCCACGCAACACATTCTCCTTGTGGTCTTGGATCTCCACAAGTCGCTCCTCGAAGGTTGCATCATCATCAATATCGATCTCTCCCCAATTGATAACATGAGATTCATCATGAAGATAACGACGGAGCTGTGATACATGGAAAACATCATGTATCCGACTCATATGAGGGGGAAGTGCCACTCGATACGCCACAGCTCCAACACGAGTTAACACCTCGAAAGGCCCAATAAACCGGGGAGAAAGCTTACTCCCATGACCAAACCTTCGCTGCCCACGACGGGGAGTCACCTTTAGAAACACATGATCCCCAACATTAAACTCTAACGGTCTCCTTCTTTGATCAGCATATGATTTCTGACGATCATGTGCTATCTTCATCCTCTCATGAATCACCTGAACCATCTCTGTTGTATTCTGCACTAGTTCTGGTCCGAGAATTGCTGACTCTCCAACCCTAGTCCAGCACAACGGAGAACGGCATGGCCGGCCATACAAGGCTTCAAACGGTGCCATGCCGATGGTAGAGTGAAAACTATTATTATAAGTGAACTCTACCAAGGGTAAGTGCTTCACCCATGAACCTCCAAAATCAAGAACACAAGAGCGCAACATGTCTTCAAGAGTCTGGATGGTTCGCTCTGTCTGACCATCCGTTTGAGGATGAAAAGCAGTGCTAAGGCACAGTTGAGAGAAAAAAGCATGTTGGAGACCTCTCCACACCCTAGAGGTAAAACGAGGGTCTTGATCAGAAATGATCTTCCTAGGTACTCCGTGAAGCCTCACCACCTCCTCCAGATACTGCCTCGACAAAACCTCCACTGAGCTCGACTCCTTGATTACTATGAAGTGGGCCGATTTAGTTAAACGATCCACTACCACCCATATAGCATCATGTCCTCCCGGAGCTCGAGGTAAACCTGTAACAAAGTCCATTGAGATGTCCTCCCACTTCCACTGAGGAATATTTAATGGCTGGAGAAGACCACCAGGAACACAGTGTTCGGCCTTCACCCTCTGACAGACTAAACATCGAGACACAAACTCTACCACTGCACGCTTCAGCCCAGACCACCAAAACTGACTCCTCAAGGATCGGTACATCTTTGTCACACCAGGATATACTGCTAAGGGCGACCTATGGAACTCTCGGAGAACTGTCTCGCGCATCGCCAAGGGAACAAAAAGCCTGCCATGATACAACACTCGGTGTTGTTCATCCTCCGACCAACCATCAGGGGCCTCTCCACAAACAACTCTGCCTCTCTAGACTTCCACCTCTAGATCACCCAACTGAGACTCTTCCACCTTCTACATCATAGATTACTGCACCGTCATCTGTAAAAGAAAACCTCTACCCCCAACTTCTCCCATATCAAGATGAAAAGCTGATAGCTCTTCCATCCCTCTCCAGGAATCACCAGATTCACGCACAACATCATTACGTGACTTTCGGCTTAGTGCATCAGCTACAACGTTCCCTTTTCCAGGTGTATACGATATTTCAAAGTCATATTCCTGCAAGAACTCCATCCACTGACGCTGCCGCAAGTTCATGTCCTACTGAGAGAAAACATACCTCAAACTCTTATGATTGGTGAAAACCACAAAGTGCTCACCAATGAGGTAATGTCTCCACAACTTCAGCGCAAACATTATGGTTGCCAACTCAAGATCATGGGTGGCACAGTTGCATTCATGGGGATGCAATTGTCGGGACCCATAAGAAACAACTGACCTTTGTTGCATAAGAACACAGCCTAGCCCTAGATGTGAAGCATCACAGAAAACATCAAACTGGACTCCCTCCGCTGGAAGACAAAGGACTGGAGCACTTACCAACTTCTCCTTTAGATATTCGAAAGCTGCCTGACACTGATCAGTCCATATGAACGCTTGACCCTTCTTGGTCAAAGCTATAAGAGGAGTCTCAACTCAGGATAAATTGGCTACAAACCTCCTATAATAGCCTGCGAGACCAAGGAAACTTCGCACCTATAACACGGTCTTGGGGGCTGCCCAAGACACTACTGCTTCTATCTTCGATGGATCCACAGCTACTCCCTGTTGGGACACAACATTCCGTAAGAAACAAACTTCTCGAGCCCAGAACTCACACTTGGACAACTTCCCAAACAACTGATGTTGGCGAAGAACTCCCAAAACGGCTCGTAGATGCTCTACATGCTCTTCTTCAGATGTGGAGTACACAAGGATGTCATCGATGAAAACCACAACAAACTTGTCCAGGAATTCAAGGAACCCAGCATTCATCAACCCCATGAAAACAGCTGGAGCATTCGTCATGCCGAATGGCATTACAACAAACTCATAATGCCCATGACGACAATGGAAAGCAGGCTTTGGGATATCCTCATCCTTTACACGCATTTGGTGATATCCTGACCGCTAGTCGATCTTTGAGAACCAACTTTCACCCTTAAGTTGATCTAATAGGTCATCAATCCATGGAAGAGGATATCTGTTCTTTATTGTAACTTTTTTTAATCAATGATAATCGACACACAACCGCAAACTGCCATCATCCTTTTTCACAAACAAAACTGGTGCACCCCACGGTGACACGCTTGGCTGAACAAAACCACACTGCAATAGACCATCAAGATGAATACGTATCTCTCGTAACTCGGAATGGGCCATCCTATACGTAGACATAGAGATAGGAGACACTCCCGGCTGTAGCTCGATCGCAAACTTGATCTCTCGTCGAGGGGGTAAGGATACAACCTCTCCTGGAAAGATGTCAGGGTACTCCTCTACGACCCTAGGAAATGCCAACTGTTGAACCTCTGAAGAACTCAGCATCATCCCAGCCATCATGGATGATAAGGATGGAACTTGTCTATGACTCATTCGAGGATCTCTCTCACCAAAAAACACCACTTCCTCTCCATCTTCATCAAATAAAACGACCTTCTTCCTGTAGCAATCCACAATAGCCTGCACCGAATACAACCAATCCATGCCGAGGATGACATCATATGGTTTTATTTGTAAACATAGGAAATCTCCCCAAGAGCGGTGATGCCCCAACACTAGCTCACAGTCTCTACATACTTCAAACAAACTAGCTCAACCTCCAACTGGCATAGTCAACGCCAAGGGCACTGGAAGCCTCTCTACCTCAAGTCCCAAAGCGTGGACAATGGTAGGGGATATAAAGGAGTGTGTCGCTCCTGAATCATACAAGGCATACAACAAGGTAGAAAACAAGCAAAGGGTAACTCGGATGACGTCTGGCTCTCCTGGAGCTGGCAACGCTAGAGCATGAAGCTGACCACGAACACCTCCACGGCCTCTCTGAACCTGATGACGACCACCACCATGGCCATGCTCTGCTCTCTGAGGAAGGGGAGCGTCATGGGGTTGTCCTCTGTCTGCTCCATCTACCCTCTGGTGATCTGAAGCTGGTGCAACCTGCTGTTGCTGCCTCGACTGAAACTGCCTCAACGGAGGAACTTGGAGTGGAGCGCCTGGTGCACGATGACTTCTCTGAAAATTCGGGCACTCCCGCTGCTGATGACCATGACCACCACAAGAAAAACAAGCGCATGATCCCTTGGTATAGTCCTGAGAGTTGCTGCCTCCAGAGAAACGAGATGGGAAGGGCTGGGACCTACCCCCAGGTGAACGGAAACTCTTATGTCCTGAAAACCGAGAACCCCGGACCACAGCTCTGCTTCGTGAGGAATCATGAGGATTCCCCTCTCGTGACGATCTAGTCCTGGCCAAAGTCCTCTCAACAACCTCTTCCCTCGCCAGCACCTCAAGATATGTCTTTAGCATAAATGGGGTGACCTGACGCTGGATCTCTGGACGCAAAGCCTCCTCGAAATGCCTCGCCCTGGCCTCATCATCTGGTAACAGGTCTGAAGCATATCGTAGAAGGTTCTTGAAATGGATTCCAAACTCTCAAACACTGGAGCTCCCCTGTTGAAGGGTAAGAAGCTCCTGGCAACTGGACGCCTTCGCAGTCGAAGAAAGAAACTCGACTCTAAACCTGTCTCGAAACTCCTCCCATGAGATCACTGACTCCTCACGATCACCGAGGAACAAGAACCACCACTGCCTCGCTGCTCCATGCAGCATCTTCACAACCAAGGACACCCAGTGTTCCTTCCGAGCACGAATCGAACTGAAGCCTATCTCGATCTCCTCCAACCAATCTTCTGTGACTGCATCTGAAATGGATCCCTCGTACTTCTGTAGACTCTGGCGCTGAAACTCTCGAAGTGTCTTCCTCCAAGTGTCATCGTCGCTAACCTATACTCAGTGGTGATCTGCTAGAATAGCCTGTTGGGCATCTTCTTCGCAAACCTGACGAGGACGTCGACCTGGAGCCATACATGTAAAATAACAACTGTTAGAGCTCCTAAGCCTGGAATATGGAAGATTCGCATTAATTAATTAATTTTTTTGTTTTATTAATTTCAGGTTACCTATTTCAAGGTCTAACAATTCAAACACAGGCGCAAAGAATAATGATGCATGATCCTTTCCTAGGTCTCTACCCTGCATCCAGTATCACTTTGTTTAGTAGCCATCGTAAACATAAAGGTCCGTGCAACAGATCATAGGGGGCCCTGAATGCCTATGTCTCTGCCGGTCTCCAGTGTTTACCCCACTTGCTAAACATGAATGACATCGTTGCCCTACCATCCCATGCATCCTCACCTGTGCCTAACTCTGAACTCCATACTATCCCTCAACCAGCCTCTGATACCACTCTGTCACGACCCCCTCCCCACAAAGTGTACCCCTCCTAGGCCGGCAATGTGAAAAGGGATATAATGACCCCCAAGTCTCGCCTCCAGTAGGCCCCGGGTTGGCGACTAGCACCGAGGGTATAATAACATACAAATGGGAGGCATTACCCTCTAAGAGAACACATGCAGAAGAGAGATATAGAATAGACTCCAATCAACTCCAACTTAGAACTGAGATATAAAAGGAAACCAAGTACATATATGAAATGTCATGCAAAAGTACTACAACTGAAAGGGGAAACTAAAAGTACCCAAAAGAAAGTAAAACGACAGCGACCACAAGCCCGAACAGCTCCTCCTCCAACCGCAAGCTAGTAGTAACCAGCTTGATCTCCAACCTGCTCCAAGTGACCTAAAAAACAGTTTATATATACATAGGGTGAGTATAACAGTATACTCAGTAGGATCTTCCCCAATCCTCTCATGAAAAAGTAAAGAAAGCATGATAAAGCCCAGTGAACAACAAGTGAAACTAACTCGTCACCTAAACAGGTATACTATGTTCCCAACCTCACCATGGCTACTCTCACCAAGTAACGCATACAAGAATATAGAATATAGTAAAGAATATCAAGGGTACCCCGCTACTACTTCCCCACTGGTTTGCCGCTTTTCCCCAACGACATACGTCCTGTGCATCTCTCTCCAAGGCTTGCCCGCAGACACCTGGGCTAAGCTCCACAATCTGCACCTCGTGCACCACACAGGCTTGCCCGCAGACACCTGGGCGAAGCACCACACCATCCTCACAACCAAAAGAAACCAGGTAGTTTCCAGGAGCCACCACAGCCCGCATAACGTGTATCATACATCGGGTATAATACCTCAAGCCATTACAGCCCATACTCCGAGTAAGGATACTCAAGCCATCATAGCCTATACACATTACACCTATAGTAGTCCATATGATACTATATCCAGAATATATGTGTGTGAATAACCACAAGCCATTACATCCCTCTACACACATATATGGGGTAACTAACCACTGTGCCTCATGGAACAAGTATCTACCAAGAGAAGAGAGCGGGGCCAAAGGGGGTAGTCATCCA
The DNA here is from genome assembly GCA_963277665.1 of Viscum album. Taxonomy (NCBI): domain Eukaryota; kingdom Viridiplantae; phylum Streptophyta; class Magnoliopsida; order Santalales; family Viscaceae; genus Viscum; species Viscum album. The sequence continues at coordinate 972,929,950 of OY728166.1, forward strand.
TTCAACATCCCATCAAAATGTTGGGGAAAACACCCCCCAGGGCTCAGAATCCCTAGGGTGTCAGTTGCCCTCACCGACAGGGTGGAGTAGCATATAGAAACAAAAAAAGTACAGAATATATATGTAACTCACATCCACACCATGGGCATTACCTAGTCTTAGATACAACTGCAGCTAACGTCTCTCAGACTCCAGGCTGCTACTTCAAAGACTAGGTATCCTATAAGAACACAAACATTTGAAGAGCTTTATTAGATTACTCCATTCTCATTTTATCAGTTCCACTGTACATTAAATTAATTATTTAAACATTAATTAAGAATGAACAATTCCACATTAAACTGAATTGGCATCACATTCAAAAACTGCTCCTTTTTAGGATTCACATCACCTTTAAATTCCAGTATCTCCATCCCCATGGATTTTCACCATTTAATCAATCATTCATTACAGAATTACTTTTCCACATTCCCAGGAATTCTAGAAAAACATCCTATGCTTCTAAACACAAAGGAGGCTCAACAAGGTGAATAGATATACTACCCGTCGAGTCTTTGCCACCTATAGAAAGAGCATATACCCATTCTCCCTCGAGAGGCTAAACACAGAAAGCACATGGCATACCCCGCGCGTCTTTGCCTCCTTCGGAAGAGGGGTAGCAAGACCAGCTGCCTTGAGCAGTGGGGAAAAGCAAAGCAGATTAACATTCAAAGAAAACCACAAGCATCCAGAGATCGCATCCATCCCATTCCATCACCCCTGGTGTCCTCCCCGACACCCACATGCATAACTGATGCATATCGCCACTCTAGGCGTCATCCACTGCCATAACCACAAGGCCTCCACGCCTCCACATATCACAACAGCCATCCAGGCTCACATCATAGCACAAGCAGCAGGAAAACAAACATCACATCATGGGCTCTTGACCCTTTAACAAACAAGAGGGTAACTCAGAACCCTTTTAGAAATTCCCACATAATCTGTTCTCTAATACATATTGAATTAACAGATTCATTAACTTGCCTCTTTATCTTTAGCCAATTATTTAACAAATAATTCCAGATTTACGTTCTTTATCAATTTCCATCATGAACGAGAAACTAATTAAAGAAAAACATAGATATCACTCTATCTAGGAAAACATGAGGCTACCGTTATCACGGTAGAAAGAAACAACATGCGATCAAACAATTCTTTTAATCCGGTTCAAGTATTTAATTAGGTCAATTTCATTGTGATCCAAAGGACTAAATCATGCTAATTCTACGATTGCACATATAAAATTAGAGAAGCCATGAATCCCCTACCTCAAACAGTTCCTCACGTTCTTTATCCACACAACAGGTCACAATCCTCCCCTCGCGACAACTGTATCCACCGGAGGATGATACGGTACGACAGTACCAACCAACCCCAAGAAAACCCATTAGAATATTGTAAATTACATGGTATAATTATGGGAAGGAGGATAGGAGAAGATAAACCCCAAAAGAACGACGATACAACATACCTTATATCGAAGATTGATCGACACGGCTCAGTTGCATCCAAAATAGAGCAGAACCAATACTAGGAGTAAAGATTGATTGCACAACTCCTATAGAAAGGATTGAAAGGTTCTAGTGCCACTTAGTTGGGAACAAAGGGAAAGAACAAGGGAGAATGATATCTCGTCCCTTTTTGAAGATTAAATGGGGCAACGGTTTAAGATCCGGTTTATTCTCCATTAAAAACGGATCGCATTAACCCATGAAGTTTGACCAAGTAAAACATTCCAAACCTTAGGAATAATTAATATAGGATTTATGGCATTTTAAACGGCATTAAGAGCCATTAAAATAAGGCTTTAAATGTATTTTACGTCAAAGGAAACGTCAAAAGGGGAAAACTGTAGGAGTCTGGAAACACTGTTCACCCACTGTTACTGTACATGAAACCGATCTGTGAAACCGATCTGTGAAACCGATCTGTGAAACCGATCTGTGAAACCGATCTATGAAACCGATCTGTCAGACCGATCTGTGAAACCGATCTGTCACACAGATCTGTGAAACCGATCTGTCAGACCGATCTGTGAAACCGATCTGTCACACCGATCTATGAAACCGATCTGTCAGACCGATCTGTGAAACCGATTTGTCACACCGATCTGTGAAACTGATCTATGAAACTGATCTGTGAAACCGATCTGTGAAACCGATCTGTGAAACCGATCTGCCAGACCGATCTGTGAAACCGATCTGTCACACCGATCTGTGAAACTGATCTGTCAGACCGATCTGTGAAACGGATCTGTCACACCGATCTGTGAAACTGATCTGTCAGACCGATATGTGAAACCGATCTGTCACACCGATCTATGAAACCGATCTGTCAGAACGATCTGTGAAACCGATCTGTCAGACCGATCTGTGAAACCGATCTATCACACCGATCTGTGAAATCGATCTCTGAGACCGATTTGTCAGACCGATCGGTGAGACTGATCTTTTACTGTTCATAAAACTGGAAACACTGTTCACAGAACTAGAAAATTGGCAATGTGTTGGGTATAAGTCCCCTTGACCTCCCGGAACACCTCCAACACCAAAATTCCACAAAGTAATGGACTGGAGAGGTCTGGGCCATTACATGAGGTTTATGGTCTCTTATGGGTTTGGATGAGTAATTTAACAATTCGATCCATTATGCTAAAAAATTGGTGTTGTTTCTAGTGATAGGTGTATGGGAACAGATTCACCAGAAATGACTATCCATTATAAAGTGAATCATGATTTCTAAAATGAATAGGTTTCATGTCCTTATCCTAACTTGTCATGTTTATGAATGGTAAAGGAGTGAATGAGGTAATTAAATGTAAAATTAAATGTAACATATACTTGATCACTTACTGATACTTTATCATCTTAGTTTGTAGTTTGGGTAGTATACATTAGGTAGTAAGATTTATTACATTCTTCTTCTACTGGTGATGTTATCCTTATACATAATGTTGTTATGAGGAATGTGAATTTATATTTTTAGACCAATGTCACCACAACATCCTTATATCATATTCCAAAAGGGTGGCGAAGATCATGCTCCAGACATGGTGGTCTCTGAGCCCTAGTCTTACCTCCATGAGTGCCACTCGAGGCACCACATACTATACTTGATCTGGACACGAATTCCCATGTCCATGATAGTTTACTACATCTAATGCAGTCTATTCATGGTTCTTTATGGATGTCACCTATGATTGATAATCTGAAATCACGAGTTCCAACAATAGCATCCTACTAACGTTTCAAAGGATGGAAGTTCGCATGATATCGATTCTTGGATAAAGGACACCCTATATATCATTGAGCATCCAGAGATGCCTCCAGAGTGGAGATTCATTCTTCACACATATATTATTTTTGTTTCACCCATGCATTGGTGGGATGGGATTAACCAGGTCTGTCATCAACAGGGTATGTTATTGGTTGATTTCCAAACTTCCTTCTATGATTAATTCTTTCCTCATACATTAAGAGCTGACAGAGCCAGGGAGTTCAGGCATCTAAAGTAGGGTTCTATGTCAGTCATGGAGTATTCATCAAATTTCATGGAGTTGTAGCACTTTTCACCACTTCTAGAAAGTGATGATATTTCATGTTCTAGACATTTTGATGATGGGCTCTAGTATTCCATCCATACACAGGTGAATGTCTTTTGTCTTCCTACCTTTTCTATAATATTGGATCAAGCTCTTATCATTGAGTGTAACTTGAGGGGTGAAAATAGTATTGGATATAGAGGACTAGTTCTGCCTCAGGACAGTAGTTCTTCTGGTGGCAGGAAGCATTCCCTCGAGGTTTATTTTCATGGAAGTGATAACCAAAGTGCCAATTTTGATAGCTCTAAAGTGTTTCATCAGTATAGAAGATGGGGGAATTCAAAACCTCAGTGTGATAGATACCAACTAGAGTTCTGAGATTGTTATCATATGGGTCATATTCAGTGTTTCTATAGGACCTTTCCACTAGCTTGGAGTGGAAAAGGATTCGTTCCAGCTCTAACTTCAGGAGTGAGTTCCTTTACGCCCTATCAGGTGGGGAGTTGGAATAGCACTGATAGGTCTATCTGGGGAGGATTTTGTTGTCATGGTAGCTAGACCCATGATCACCAGTAGCTCCAGCAGAGTAGTTTTGATCACGGTAGTCCATCTGTTTCATAGGGTCATGGATCATGCTAGTTGAATGCACTATAGTTGATACCTAAGGATCAGGCTGCAAGACCATCTACAATAAGAGTTACTATTCTTCTTGCATCTACCATAGTATGTTTTTTATTGGATACAAGTGCTTCAAACTATTTTATATCCATATTTATCATGTAAATTATCAGACTATAGATACCTTATTACAATGGTGTAATGACCCTAGATCTGTCATTAGGGGTACAAATAGAGGGCATATGCCCCTGTTGGAATAGTCCCCTTGAGGTAGAAAGTTACCCATTCTTATAGAACCTCTTCATTATCGAGATGATAGGCTTCAATTTCATTCTTGGGATGAATATCTTGGTTCACTATCATTACTTTTTAGACTTCTACCACCTCAAGGTATCATTTACATCACCATATGGAAGAAGTTATCAATATAAGGGTGAGTGGGATGTGCTGGCTGGCAGAGCCGGAAAAGAGCATCATAGGCTATGTGGGGTGACATCCTAGATTGAAAATATCTTCATGGTGGATTAGGTTTCATAAAAATTTTATTTCCCACTAGTGGTGGATTATTTCTGGGATGTCTTTTCTGATGATTTTTCTAGCTTACCTCCAGAGATAGAGGTAGAGTTAATAATCTAGCTTGTTCTGGGAGCATCTCTAGTGCCCATTCCTCCAAAAAAGATGGCCCATATAGATCTTCCTGATCTCAAGAAATAGTTAGAGGATTTAGAGGACAAGTTATCTATATGTACCAATACATCCTCTTTGGGTTATCTCATGTGTTTCACCAAGATGATGGATGGATCCTTATGTCTAATCATGGATTACAGAAAGTTGAACCATATTACAGTCAGGAATTGAAATCTACTGCCTCAAATAGATTATATCTTTAACCATATCCGTGGATAAAAGGTCTTCTCTAAGATCAAACTGAGATTAGGTTATCATCATGTATGATTCAGAACATCATACATACCTCATTAAGCTTTTTGTTGCAGTTGTGGTTCATATGATTACATTGTTATGTTATTTGGTCTTATGAATGCACCAGTAGTTTTCATGGATCTTATGAATATGGTTTTCCACCCCTATTTGTATACTTTTGTTGTGGTCTTTGTGGAAGACATCAGGGTGTATTATCACACTTGTAGAGACCATCTTGAGATCATTCTACGTACATTGATAGAGCATCATAATTAATCAAATCATGATAAGTGTCACTTCTGGATTGACACAACCCACTTCTTAAGTCATGTAATATCAGAATCAGGAGTATTTGTTCACCTTGAAAAGGTTAGTGTTATAGTTTCCTAGGAGCATCCCAATAAATTTTTTGATATATGGAGTTTATTTGGGCTGGTTGGATATTACATTCATTTCATACTTGACTTTTCCTTTCATAGTTCACCTCTTGCTTTTCTTACAAAGAAGGGAGTCAATTTCATATGGTTTGAATCATGTGAGAAAGCCTTTCAGGATCTAAAAGGGAGGCTTGTATCAGAACTTATTCTAAATCTTCCCAATCTATATTTAGCTTATAACATCTTCTGCGATGCATCAGGAATCAACATTGGAGTAGTGATGATGCAGGAAGATAGAGTCATTGTGTATGGATCTCGGTAGTTGAGACCTCGTGAGAGAAATTACCTAACACAGGACCATGAGCAAGGATCATTTTTTCATTCCATACATTTCTAGAGATATTATTTATTAAGTGAGATATTTTTTGAGTACACGGACCACAAGATCCTAAAATATGTGTTTTCATAGTGTATCTTGAACCTCAAACAACCAAGATGGGTTAAACATCTATAATCATTTGATTTTGAGATTACCTAGATGATTGAGAAGGTAAATGTAGTTGCAAATGCACTGAGTTGGAAATCTAAAACATAGGTCGTACAGGAAGTTAGTGATGAATGGAAGTTAATGGTCCTTTTTCTTTAAGTGGTACCTAGAGTTTCATTACCATCACAAGTAGTCTTACCTATCATCATTGATAGTTACCTCTTCCCTCCATAAGAAGCTAAAGAGTAGATAGTTTTCATATCATGAGGGTTTGGTACTCTGTGAGAGTATATTAGAAGATAAACGACCTCTGGATTGGTCTGTGGGTAGAGATGGTGGCCAACATAAACATGGATGTATCTGAGTTCCTATAGATATGAGAGAGGAGTTGATGAAGAAATCCAATGCTTCTCAGTGGTCAGTTCATCTAGGCATCTCGATGATGTATCAAGGCATGTGACACCAGTATAGGTGGCCTGGGATGGAACATTGTAGAATAGGATTTATCATTAGGTGTTCCACCTATTAGCAGGTGAAGGTGGAGCACCAGAGACCTACGGGCTTGTTATAGCCACTTCTAGTCCCTGAATGGAAAGGGGAAGATGTTTCCATGGATTTTAAAGTCGTATTACCTAGGTCTTCAGGGGGTAGCGATGCTATATGGGTATTCATTGACCAACTAATTAAATCAAATCACTTCATACCTATTCGGGAGACTTTCTCAGTTGATGAGCTAGGAAGACTACATGTTCATGAGATCATACGACTACATTGGGTTCCCCATACTATCATTTCATATCAGAATTCTAATTTCACTTCATGGTTCTGGTAGAGTCTACAGAAGGCTACAATAACACCAGTGCTTCTAAGAATAGTTTTTCACCCACTGATCGATGGACAATCAGAACAGACAATATAGGTTCTAGAGGATATCCATCCAGCACGTGTCCTTGATTTTGGCAGTTCTTGGGAGAAGCATACCACTATAATTAAGTTCTCCTATAATAACATATTTTATGTGAAAATTTAGATGGATCCATTTGAGTCCTCATATGGCAGGACATTCCATCACCCATGTGTTGGCTAGAGGTAAGTGAGGCAGTCCTAATAGTTCCTCATCTCGTTCAGGAGACTTTAGAGCTGGTTCATCTGATCAGAAAGCATATGACCACTACTCAATATAGAAAGAAATATTATACTGATCACCATCAATGAACTTTTGAGTCTATGGTCAGGGATCATTTTTTTCTTAGGGTATCACCCAGGATAGGGCATATACGGTGACGAAAGTAGGGAAAGGCCTCTTTATTTAGGGCCATTTGAAATTCTAGAGAGAGTTGGGCCAATAGCATATCATTTTATACTACCTTATAGGTACCCTACCATACATAAAATCATCCAAATCTTACAGCTTCTCTAGTATCAAGTTGATACATATTATACTCTTGATCCTGATGAAATTGAGATAGATTTTGATGCTACATTTTAGGAGTATCTAGTACACAACGCTGACCAGAGCATAAAGGCTCTCCGAGGGAAGTTTTTCCCTCTAGTATGGGTGATATTAAAGAATAGTCGTGTGTAAGATGAGACTTGGGAAAAAGAGTTTGATTTATGTTCCCAATTTCTAGATTTATGCTCACCCATGGATGGTTAAATCTGGGATGAGTTATTTTAATGGGGGAAGACTGTAAGAACCCGGGTTTTCACTCAGGTATGGATCCTTTAAATTTGGGTCTAAAACTTTACTTGGGAACTAATATGGATTCCAAAAGAGTTATAAAATGTATAAGAGGTCCCTGGGGGTTGCTTAGAGCCTAAAACCTATCTTTTTGGGGAAACTGGTTGTGTCGCATGGTTGGCGTACGGTTGGCGCATGGTTAGCCTAACTAGGTAGATGGTGTTCTTTCGGACAGAGCCACCTCACATAGTTGGCGCATGACTATGTAGCTGACCCATGAAAGTTCCCCTACTACCTTAGTATCTATATGTGGTTTTTACATAGTTTGTCAAATCATGTAGAGAAACTATGTACAAGGTAATTTTATGTGTAAATTTTCCTTTTTAACCTCAATAATCTATTAACCCTTCTTCTTCATCCTAATATGATAATCAGTGGGATTGAACCATTTTCCTCTCATTTTGGATCTTTTTTATTGTCAAATATAGGGATTCATGGATCTCCTTCATCAAGGATCCGTTTGAGCTTCCATTAATCACATTGGTGTAGAGCGGTATGTACTTTAGTCTGTTTAAGCCATTCCTCTACTCTTGCTCTGGACTTAGTTATTAGGGTATGAGTTATTTATCATTTTCATAGATCTAATTCGATCAAATCCAAATCGAGGGCCAATACCAATGAAGGAGAGTCATACAACACTATTGTGGGTGGTCTCTACCTCATCCCTTATGTCTGTTGATTTTTGGAATTGTCATGTGGGACCCACAAATTTCATCAGGTTCTCTTTGTGGAATTTATATTCCATGCTTATAATCATTATAACCATATGTATATGCTCTTTCCATATATGTGATTAGTTATTTGTAGTTATTCTCACAACTCCATTCATCCTATGTTGGTTATTATGCCATAATTTTTGTTTTAGTGTTTTGACACATTTGAGCGATCGTTCGGGTATGCCTTGGCTTAAACTTCCTAGAGGTAAGTGTTTACATATTAAATGAATTATTTATAATGATAATTTAATAATGGAATATACCATGTATTCTAACCACTTGACATGCCTAAGGTAAGTTCTTCAATTTGATAATAAAATGTGAAATGTGAATTGGAAAGTACACCAGGTAAATGGCTTGGCCTTAAATGTAAATGGACAGTAGGTTGCATATCCATATCACCCCTTATCACATTAATGGAAGGTTGAAGAATAAGCCTTGAATTTGGAATTTTCCTTAAAAGGATTAAATGAAATGTTACATGATACTTGACCTTATCCCATTAATTAAAGGCAAGGATTGAACTAAATGACTTCATTAACAGTTTGCATGCTACTTAACCTTATCACACTAATAAAAGGCAAGTCATGAACTAAATGACTTGATTAAAAGGTTACATGATACATGACCATATCAAACTAATTAAAGAAAATTATTCAATCAAATGAATTGATTGAAAGGTTTAATTCTACTTGAACTTATCAAACAAATTAATGGAAAGGCTTGAATGAAATGAAATATTACATGACTTCATAATCAAACAAGAATGGTCTGAATTGAGCACACCTTGGATTCTGATTGGAGAATGCCATGAGCACTTGGGAGCCCCAATCTGATTCAAGGACACAACTTGCATAGGTTGAGAACCACCTAGATCCCAATCCTTGTCAACTATTTAGAGGCACAATATGACTCCGTATGATCCGTTACATATTATGATAGGATTCCTTGGATACAATTATTTGATCCAGAATTGACAAGTATGTTCCATTGTTAAATCCCCTCAGGCCCAATCATTTATTAGCACCATTTTATCATGGATAAACTCATTAGACTAGGTAATATTCTCATTTTAGAATGTCTTGGACTGTGCCCCTTAGATTACACACTTACTTAATGTTTTTCTACAATTATTACTAATATTTTGACCCTTGAGGTCTATATTACCTTGGTTTTTACCATGGGACTTCACTATTAAATATCATTGCAGGTTGCCTTATTATAACATGGATCGTTCACTATTATTAACAAGTGATATGTTATAAACTGGTAACAACCAAATAATGAATTGGTTACACGTTCATACACAAAACAAGGGTTGAAGAATGTACTTGAGTATTTAGTTACAATGCATTTCTTTACATTATATATACATGATTGCACACGGTTACATTTCCATTACACAGGTCAGACGTTATAAACACCATTGGTGGTGGCCCACTAGGATTTATCCCACACCATTTATGGGCACCATTTAGTACCCAGAGTATATTACATGGTTGAATGTGTTGACAAAGGGAAGCATACAGCTTCAAATAGTTGATTTGTTGTTTTTTAGGATGCAACTAGATAGCAGATTACCAAGCCAGAGCTCGAGATTCTTGGGACAGTATTTGATTTCATTTATACTTTTGTGTAACATGTTATGCTTACTATCTTAAATTCATGTTTTCTAGTTTTCAAGTGACATTACATATCATCATCAGTTTTTTAATGATATTCCAGTTTTTTCAGTTATTGTTAACATTGTCTCTATTTTCCATTGTGCATTCTGTTTACTTATATTTCTTATACTCTTTATCTATGTTTACATTCATTTGTTGTGATAAACATTAGTAATGAGGACATAGTCTTCCCATGGACACACCCTAGGCCATCACAGCAAGTTGGCATCCTCTGTCGTTCGGGGAGATGCACTTGAATCTATGTGTCGCACTGAGCTCAGGGAACCAGTTAAGTGGAATCTAGGTCTGGGACATCACAAAATGACACCATCTGGTGATAAAAATCCATATAGGCATGATATGGGACCAACCAGTCCATCCTAAGAAGGAAATAAAAGACTCTTATCTCAAGAATGAAGTGGTTCTATAAGAATTTAAGGTTTCCTACCTGAAGAGAAAATTATTTACACTATAATTTGCTCTCAATACATATACCCAAAGGGGTTCCAACTATCATAATTCTATAACAGTATAGAATATCAAGCCTAAGGATTTACATGACCAATAAAGATATGAAGCATTTTGATGGACTTGGATCGAATAAGGCAAACACTATAGTATAAGATACTAGAATAATATCTCGAATAGTAGATCTCTCATCCCCAAGCTCCTCTGTTATGGGATGCACTGAATAAATTTTTTTTGATCCATGGCCCTGTGTTGCAACCTGACTAGCTAGAGCGAGTCCTATTTAATGGATATATATATATATATATGATGTCTTTCTAGTATTTACATGAACTACACCTCTGTATGCACATAAAATAATACTCCATATAACTACCTAGAAAGGTGTTATTAATCTTTCTCTTAAAGGTAGAGCCAGTTTGGATCTTCTCCCATTTGGGATAGATGGGATGGTGGTATAGCAATAATGAATATTCTCCAATCTACAACAGACTCGAAACTCAACGGGGTCTCTCGGACAATAGGGATTCCTATTCCAAGGTATCCCACACTGAGGAAAAACCATAGAACTATTATTGGGTATTACCTAGCTTTCTCTACATGCCCACATAGTCACATAGCATCAATTTTGACCTCTATTCATACCACTACCCTATCTCAATCTTGAAATGCCCTGGCTCACACTATCATCTTTCCTCAGGTTCCGCTCAGTGATAAAATCTTGGTTCATGATATCACACATGGTGTTTACTAAAAAACATTCACTTGAGAACAAATAGGATGAATTATCCCATTGTTTAATCATCTATCTTTCGCTAACTCATCTGTAGTATAGATTTGAGAAATGTTCTAAATCCATGTAAAATGAGTTGAGAATTCCATGATAGACATATAACCCTACTAAATGTTTATAGACTCATTTTCATGAATGGAAATTAGGATCATGGGAAATAAATATTCATAGAAGAGATATTTTAAAACCCTTTAAATCACTTCCCAATATATAACTTCCTAGTTTATAATATCCCAAACATATTTGGCAGATCATAAAGAATATAACCGGTGAGATTCAATATACTCTTGGTAGGTGTCTCAACGTTCTAGAAGATAGATAAGACTATATCAAACCATAACATTACAGCATGTGGACCACCATACCCTGAAAAATTTGGTGGATGTTACTGTTGAAACTCATGTGGAAGCTTTACCATAAATTTGGAAGGTCACAAAGCACCATGTATGGTCTTTATAAGTTGAAGAAACTCCTCTCAAACTAGTCATTATATCCATCATCTAGGAAAATATGAGATTCCACATGTGGCACTGATGTAGGTATCACTATTGGATCTGTGACCACCACCTATGAAGCATGGTCATCACCATCCTCCTGATGAATGAGTAGTAGATTCCATGGTAGAATAGCTCTATAAATTAAAAATATATGCCTCATATAGTATAGATCATGGTAAAGATAACTGATATATAAATAGTATAAGTAAAATCCCTCCTTATTGAATTTCATGCTCTTCTGCCTACTTGTATTTCTAGGTATTGGTGTTAGAATCATTTATATCGAACATAAGAGATACTACCCATTTCTCACTACTAAGGTCGATTCTAGGAAAAGAAATGTGTTTGAGTCCAAGTTCACGGTATAAAGAGTTTCAATTTCACTTTATATCTAAAAAATCATTTAAATTTCAATTCCCATTACTATTTATTAGGGACCCTTTCATTTTAAAATTCAATTTCATTTAATTTGATTCTCATCTGTATAAAAATTTTATTTAAGGGATGAACTATATATATCACCACTTTTAAATAAAAAGTTTACGTACACCTCATTAACTGAAGTGTGGAATTCATTAAATCCCAACCAATTAGTTATTATTTCCATGTATTAAATGTTGAAATAACTCATGAACCTAGAAATAAAGGGCCAAAACATGTTGCAAGAAATGCATCTAGTAAGTAAATGTGGCATGTCATAATGTATGAAATATAAATCCAATAAGGTGCCCAAAAGGATGCATGATAAAATATATTCTTTAATCATGATTGTACACATCACATATCATGTATATCACCCAATGAGGGGATGAAATCGACCATAATAAGAAAAATATAGAAAAACATGTCCCATGCCAGCTAATTTGCAATCTCCCAATACATGGGTTAACTACTCCTTAGAAAAGATAATTACCAAATCCTGGTATACTTCTAATATCGTATCTAATATTCCCAAATGATAATTAAAAAGACTAAAACACCTTTGAAACTACTTTCTACATTTTTGAATCCTGACTCGGATTCCATTGAACGGTGCACAGAGTTGGTGGGACACATGGACTCAACCATGCATCCCCATACAACCTAGTCTTCCAACTAGTTATGAGAATCTATAGTGGTGTTGTTGGGAGACTATTCCTTCTTGATCAGAGTAGTGTAGTGCTTAAATACCTAGATAAATAGGAGAATTATTATAAATAAATGACCGTGGAAGGTAAAGGATCCATCAATTTTAAATAACTTACATCCTTTATAATATAAAAAAATGATATGTCATATGTCTCACAAAAAGAAACATTAAATAATGAAATATAATAAATAAATCAAAAAGAAAAAAGGACTAAAAATTTTATCTCTATTACCATCATAATCCATATCTCGTTCTTCTTCTTCCCCACTCATTCTATACACATCTCAAGTATCAACCACTAGGCTCTTTCCCCTGTCCCATCCTACATCCATATAATCTGCCCAAGTACCCTCTGTGGCCTAAATTGGCTATGATAAAAACTCAGTTGGGTACCACCAAGTGTGTCTATAAATATATAGTAGTATAATATAATTTGGAACTATATAGATATTATAAATGATATGTAGTAATATAAACTCTAAAAGTGGTCGTCTCTGGTTCTAGGATGTCACAATGTTGATTATACCAACTTCGGCCTATGTAAAATAGTCTTTGATACGTAACCAGATGTACAGAAAACTATGGAATGTATACATAGTGATGTATACAACCATACATGTCTTTAATTATGCTATAATTGACTCGATCCTTAACATAGACATCCATAAGTTGTAGCATGAGTGTCACGAGTACCAAGGGACACAATTCTCTTTATCATAAGAATAGGGAATGACATGCCATGTGTCATATTAGTAGGGCCTCCATGCTTGAATCATAATAGTAGGGTCATCATGACCATATATAATATTAAGGTTCATTATTACTAGTACCATATTAATAGGTTCAATATTCCTAAATAATAGTAGTAGGGTTCACTATTCACAATATCATATCATTTGGGTCGTTAAGATAGTATCAATTCTATAGGGTCTCCATGCATGTATAACATAATTAATGAGGGTATCAATGCCCATATATAATATCTCATATGGGTCCTAATATCCAATAATTATTATCCATTTGGGTCTCCATTCCCATTTATATTTATTCATAAGGGTATACATACCCATTACTCAAATTTAGAAGAAGGGTGATATGCCTGTAATATAATACACAATTATCATCATTCCAAAATTATAATAGAAGGGTCTTCATGCATGTTTTTATTAATTATAACATTTAGAAATTAATAATAGAAAATATTTAATTATTAACACATAAAAAATTAATAATAATAAGGGTGTGATCATTGGTACATTTGATTATGTGACTTGGGAGTACCACACACCTTCATTAATTTCATTATATATTGATAATAATGTTAGATTTCCTAAATCACAACAATTATCCATTTATCATTTAAGGTATCATGGTTAGAAGTCACACCAATACTATAGGTATGATGCCTTGTCCATTTATAAATTTATAATATCAATGGATAATTGATCAGTACACCTAAGGGGATAGAAAATTTTTTAGGGGAGTTAAGAAGGACATAAGGCTGTCAATTGAAGAATCCATTTGATGGTGGATTAAATTTAGTGGAAATTCTGGGTGGAAATATAATCTAGTACAATAATACATTTTATAAATATTCCCAAAATTAAAGGAAAAATATTATAACACCTACCTTATGCATTTAGAGAACAAATCATCCAGCATCAGGCTTTGGTTTGGTCCATATCAGAAAAAATCGGAAAAACAGAAGAACACCCTTAATATAGGGCATAAGATCATGCACCGAAATATCATTGTTGAGTGAAATAAAAATGAGTAATTGATAAATATAAATCTATTACATACGAATGAGAATCGAATGTGATGAATAGGTATCTAATTAGAGACTAGTTGGATACGTTGTCATCGAACTTAACTTAGAGGATGTGTGAACTCAAAATGAAGGATGAATGGTGCCTCGGTCTATATGAATAAATAATTAATAGGGTGGGTTGAATTAAAATAGATTTATTGGTAAATAGTAAATTTACTAACAAAATATTCAACCTCATGGTTTGGCCACATGATTGGAACAACCTTGAACCAACTATGTGAGGGGCACTATCCCAAAAGGGAACCCACATAGTTAATGCACTCAGTTTGGGAAACCATTCCCAAACTATGTTACACACCTCTACTAAAAAAATATAGATCATCTTGCATAGTCATGCAGCACTAAGATCATGGTTATGGAAAACCATGGGCCTTAATTTTTCCTTTGAAATTACCCCATAGAGGTAGGATAAACTGTGTAGGGTGGTCTTCACAGTTTCTATTAACTATGTGACTTAGTGTATATTCCTCTGGCTAGGGGTTTGGGATCCTAAAAGTCACCAGACACTCATGTTTCTTCCATATACAAACTATGTATCAATATTATGATAAAATAAATGACTTAAAATAGGAATTAATAGATCCTTACCTCAAAAAACTGGATCTTATAGAAAAACATTTACTAAGTTAATTATAATCATTTTATAATTAATTTATCTACCAACACCTTTATAAATTAGAAAATATTCTAAAATACATTTATATTAGTATTTATAAAAATTTTATAAACGATGAAATTAAATTATTATATATATATATCATTATTACTAATTTGTACAATTTTTTTGAATTCATATTCTACTTGTGATAGGCAATGTGGTACAATAGATTTTATAATTAGATAAATAAAAGGAACGTCATGTTTAAAAAGCCTGGCACACATGGACAACATAAGAATAACTGACACAGTTATTTATCATGACATATTATGTAAGGTTTTGTGTGACATTTAAACATCATTGGGAATCCTCAAATCATATAAACTCAATGAACCTTGATTTTTAAGAAATTAACCCCACATATTAGCTATATCAAATTATTATATCCCTCTACATGATATTAAAAACTTTTCTAAGTTGGTTGTGTAAGTTTAAAAATGAATAAACCAAAATCATACTTTATAATAGGAAGATGCATGGGAATAACCTCACACCTAAAATTCATGACTTATAATACGAATTTACTTAATGTCCCCAACCCAACTCACTCTAAACAGTTACTAGATTGGGTTGAAATTCTGATCCTAGGTACACCTCCCCAAATGATAAAGGATAACAACAAATTGTACGGGTATGAAGAGGTATTGTGGAGAGGAAATACCACCTGTATCAGAGTTCACAATCATATCTAAATTACCAAAACTCATCCATAGATATAAGCATCCCTCACAGTATGAATAAATAATAAATACAACTAAACATAATGAATAAAATAATGATAGAATATATATTTACAGTATGTATTTCCCACTGGACCAATCCCATATATAGGTACTAATGAATAAAATAAACTAAAAACCAAAATAAAAGGATATGAGAATCTACTATAACCCAAATCCTTGCATCATTAAGAACATCAATCCCATTAGAGTTACTCTAGATCATCAATGAAATTTAGATCCTTAGACCAACCTAAACCGGAAACAAGTGAAGGCTTGATAAGTAACCAATGTTCTAGGGAATATTGGGGTGTTTGTAGAAATCAGTAGACTACCAATAATGACATTCATAAAAATAACTTATATAAGGTAAAGTGAGTGAAGATGTTCATAGAGTAAAATGGTTTCAAATAAATCCTTCTGAAAAAATTAAAAATATAATGAAAAAAAATAAAAACCAAACTCATAGGCTGGGATCACCCCAATAATAGTACATACCTACTATATCTAGTGTCGCGGTGTCTCTAAGCATGTCGAGATGACCTTGAAAACCAAACCACTCTTGTATGGTGGTAAAATACCCATAGCTACACCAAACTAGCATCTAAAGGGTAGTATACCCATCCCTAGAGCTTTGTGTATACCTAGGTGTCATGTTTACCCCATTCTAAACAACCATATGTGTCCCATGGAGTTTTTTTTCACCCCATATTGACAATAAATTTCATTGTGTCCCCCGGGGGATATGTTCACCTGAGGTTAAAAATCAATTTCATGTCATCCCCATGGGGTGCATTCACCCCAAGATAAATATATATTTTAGTACTTCCCATCTGGGATACATTCACCCTAGGTTAACAATAATTAATGTGTAACATAAAAAAACACACCATAAGTATCATGTAACATTTCCATTACAATAATAAGTTCACCCTCATTTTCTAAACTATTTAGACACCATTTAGAAGATCCATTTCCAAAATACCATTTCCAAAACACCATTTCCAAAACAAAATATCCAAAATACCAACAACCAAGTATAATAACCAAATTTATTAACCCATTCTCATATTTCCTCTTAAAGTTGATAAACTAGTTAAACATTCTATATTTCCATTTTAAAAACCAACCCAAGTAGTGTTTTTTAAATACTATTTCAAGCACCATTTCTAATTCAGTTTTCAAATAACATTATCAATGATTCCACTTACATTCAAAAAACCTTCTAATAAACCCGAAACAAAATTAAATTTAAACATGAAAATTTTTATGGATGTAAAATTCTATTTCACAATCACTAAATCACAAAATAAATTCTCTTTTAGGTCGTGTGAACAAAAAATGAACATTTTACGGAACACAAGCCATAAATATTTAATAAAGAAGTAGGATAATGAAAATAAAGAAAACATGACCACAAATATCATCACAATATATTGATATAAGACTATTTGTTAATTATAGGTTGCAACTACCTCAATTATAACGCTTTTCCATTAATCTCTTTGGGATGACAATAGCTGTCAAGGCCCATCCAAGACCTGTCTCTAGCAAAATGACCTCTATCATACACATAAGAACTTAAATCATTCCCAATACATTCAAAAAATAATTTTAAAAAATTATAATTTATTAAAATAATTTTAAAACCCCATATTTAATTAGGAATAATTTCCAAAATCTCATCAACTATTCAATCATTTGTGAATTCTTGAGAAACGGTCTGTTCCACACCCCTAGAACCCCCTCAAACTTTTTTGTAAGAAATCGTCAACCTAATCCACTAATTAATGAAATATTCAATTTAAAAATAAGGGAAAACCTTAATAAATTAAGTGGAATGAGATAAATTTGATGAATTAATGAAAAGAAGTACACCGAATGCCTCTCCGGAAATCACATAGCTAGGAGGAACCAAATCCCTAATTCATTTGTCAAATTTCTCAAGGTTTTAGTGGAATAAAAGAAAAAACCCTATTTGGGATAATAAAAGAATTGTAATTATAAGAGTATATGAACATAATAAGTGAAAACATATCTTCAAACATTGGAAAATTCAGAAAAAATTCCCCATTTAAAGTGAAATTAAAGGGAGGGAGGAGAATATTGACCCAGGTAAACATGAGCAACAAGAAGGGGGAGAGGGGAATCACACTTTAAAAACTTTAGGGTGGAAGACATTAATTTTCACCCATAAAATACCCACCATATAGCTAGAATTACCTTTATCCATGAAGGGTAATTACAATGTTCCACTATCCAGTTGGTCATGACGGCATCCAAAAGGGGTGTTTTCCATTAGACATTGGCTAACTGGCGGTTTTTTGCAGTTTTCAACTACAGTAACCTCCTAGGATCTCCTTGGGATATTCCAGGACCACAAGATTCTCCTCAAGATCTATACCTCTCCTCATATCACTATTTTTATAAGTATAAGGCCTCATAACTCCACTTTGAATCACGGTATAAAATATGCCCTAACTATTAGTTGAAAATTTAAAATTCCCTATGGAAACTTTCAAATCATCCATACACAAATGGTTTTTAAACCTCCCCACCATAGAACTGATCAACCCCAATAATCCCTATCATGGATTTTTTTCATCAATTCCAACTTTCTTATGTTATCAACTTCTATTCAAATAGTCTTGTTCTAACCTTGAATGACTATCAAAATCCCACGTCAAAACAATTAATCCATGATTCTTCAACCAATGAAATCTGGTCTAATATCCTCTATTCTCATAAAAATTACATGGGGTCACTTACCCGAACCCATTCATAATGATACATGCTTGTGTTTTCATCTAGCAGATAAAACATTCTACGGTGGTCCCCACCATAGTCCATGGATTATTAAGGATAACTCTAATAGCATGGCTTTTTTTTCACCTAGAACTTCTTGTCAAACACACTCTCAGCAGTCCACTACCCTCCTTAGCATGTTTCCTAAAATACCACCCGCGAACACTAGAGAGACCATCAGACCCCATCTGGTACAAAATCCTCTCTCTCAGTTATCAATATAATAAAAAATTTCCTAAACACTCAAAATATGGATAAATCCATCCCTATTATCCTTATGAAGCCCTGACCATATCCCAAAACACCCCTTCTTGTAAAAGATGATGGTTATGATGAAATTTATGGGTTAATTTTCCAAGTTACATTTGAGGGTTGTAATTAAATCCTCCTCTATATTACCTTTCTCAAAAATTAATATCTTCCACTTTCGATGCATTATCCATGACCTAGTATTGATTATTTTACACTAAAGATAACCATGAGAGTGTTCTATTAAATCCCCTAAAGTTTCATCCAGAACTCTAGTGTGATTCCTTGTTTGAAACATCAATCGACCAAGCCTATTATCATGCTCCTCCATGAGTACTCATAAATTATAAATATTATCATATTTGGACCATTTCTTGTTATCCTCAAGACTAATTCCAATGTTTGATTTCCACCCACTAAAACACTCATATCTGTTCCATGAATTTACTCAAGAATATTGTTATACTCATATTATTTTATCCTACATAATCTAAATTCCCTAATGATCATTGAATGACTTATTCCTTGCTTAAGATACCACTACATTATGAGGGTTATACGTCCCATGACTGATGTCATGCTCACCACTATAAGAGTGAACTTATAATCACACTACCGACCCAAATTCCGGATTAGCATGACTCAAAACTTATATGTCACTGAACTCAATAGTCAGATGTAGAAAAACTCACTCATACACAAGTGGTATCATGAAACACTAGATTACCACACACACCCCTATATAATCATCATTCACATTCATGTATTAATATCTTCCATGATTCACCTGAACTAAGTGCTACGACCGCAATTGCCTATTAGAGAATATTCCACCATATATCCTCACACATGTTTCTCCTTATGAATTCAACTTCATCAGGTTCATCCAAAACCATACAGACACCACCCTTCTTGATCCATGCTCCATCACTATTCAAATCCTCAACGCTTTCTTCCTGGTCAAATATTGATTGGACATAACACCACACTGATCCTATTCAAGGAGCCACCTATCCCTATAGATACATGATAATATATACTATAATTATTAGACTACTAGGTCTCTACTTGGGTTATCCATCCCATGATACTTGTTTTATTACAAAATTATCCTCTACTGTGGAGGTACATTTAAAATTCTCAAAAAAATCTTATCCACCATGTCTATAGGTATATCATTGATTTCCATTGGTTCAGGGCTCACAAAATATTATCACTAATCTATAGTCCATGGGAATCACATGTAACTAGTTTGTAATACCTCAACGATTTATACATGATTCGGGTATTCTCCAGTACTACCTAGTAATTGAACCATGACTCACGGTTTTGTGAGTCCTATAACATCAAATTTAGGCTCACAAGCTAAATTAAATAGCCAACCATGCTTCTTGCATATCGATTCCACATAACCCAGTCATTCTAGACACTCTTAATCAATAAAGGCCAAATTACTCACCTTATTTCATGGATAATCACCGAATTAAACTAAAAATTACCATACCACACATCATCTCCAACCTAATAAGAAAACCCTGGGAACATCGCTTCCAAAAAAGGTACATCATCAGTGCCACTATTGAATTTATGATTACCCTCTGTATGAGTTTCATTCATGAACTGCATGCATTTATCTACACCCCTGGACATTTTATCATTTCTGACACTCTTAGCCACCGCCCAATGGCACTCCATGTTACAAGAATATACTACACCCTCATATCATATTAAGATGAACCCACAATAATGGGCTTAGGACTCCAAATGGTATTTTACTTCGTTTCCCATCCCAATACAAAGAACTAACACTTTGTTTTCTTCATCATCCCCATGAATAATTAATTGAACATATATTTCACCAACATAACAAAAGGTACATCAATAATAAAGGAACCCATAATCTTGGATCAAGATTTTTTATTTGATCCCACCATGCATAGAAGATCACCCTCGGGGAATCCCAATTCCCAAACCATGTTGGTAACACCTCATATGAACTTTTTAGAACCTAAACTAGATTCATGTACTGCTTGTCTCCAAGAAAACAATAAACATGTATTAACCCTTTTAATGAATCACCCTCGAGAAGCACTAAAGAGTGGATCCCCAACCAACTTATCCATGTCCTAAGGTCATTAGGTCACCTACCTAGACCAATAGTTAAAGAATCAAAATGGTCACAAGTCATGGTACAATCATCCATGCCCCTATATCAACAAACCACATCATTCATTATTCCAAACACACTCTCACATGTATCATACAAAAAATAAAATATCCTTCCAACTTCATAGAGCATCCAATAACTAACTGTCCCTGAGCATCCTCCAATGGGGGTACTCCTTCAAGAGTCATGATTTGATCAATCATTATAGTTATAACCAACACCATCATCCAAGATGATATAAATTTGGTAATAAATGAATAATTTTTTTTATTTATAATTCCATTCAAATATATATAGGGAAAACCTCTATATGTTATTACTGACACTTTTAAAAATGAACCTCAATACTGATAACCAGTAAGGGGTTTTCCCCAAAGGAATCGAATTATTTTCTCAGCTAATAATGTCCTTATATATATGAATCACCAACAAATAATACCATCATCATCAAGCACCTAAAAATTTATACACATGACCTACCATAAAAGAAAATACATGAACTAGTTGATGTAATTGAGTAGAAATCCACCAATTACTTTTACAAGAAAACATGTATGATTTTTTGCTGAAAATTTAAACATTTGATCATGAGTTTTCAGTGATGAAATTCATGCACAAGTAGGCATGGACTTCATGTGGATCTTATGAGCCTAATCAT
This sequence comes from Viscum album, assembly GCA_963277665.1. Taxonomy (NCBI): domain Eukaryota; kingdom Viridiplantae; phylum Streptophyta; class Magnoliopsida; order Santalales; family Viscaceae; genus Viscum; species Viscum album. Next base: position 972,952,031 of record OY728166.1, read on the forward strand.
GATGCATGTGATGCCTCTTTCCACTATAGTCTACAATTTATTCCCATAATTGGCCTTCTAAAAATGGGATAGGAGCCAATATCCAAACAAACCCATCAAACATATACACTATGTTTATCACAGTAAGTGAAAATCATATCAATCATAAAATCACATACCCAAAAGAGAAGATCCTTATCCCCAAGTAACCAAAACTTTCTACAAAAATTGGTCTTCATGAATCACTATCTTGTTATCCAAGACAGAATTTGACATGTTCCTATATCTATTATATTCCAATACAAAAATATTAATGAAAAAAATTGTTTTGATACCACTTTATAACTTACCTGCCTCATTTCACTCTGAACACTAACTAGACTGGGTCTCTATGGTGACCATTGAAACACCTCCCCAAATTCCATAGGCTACTGACTATAAGTGAGGATCTAAAGATGGTAATGGGGAGGATATACCCCTATGTCATAGTGAACAATCATACATAAATTTAAAAAACTCATCAATTGATATAAAATTCTATCAGAGTGTATATAAATAATAAATAAAACCGAACATTATATATAAAATAATACATTAATACATACTAACATGACAGATATCCCACAAGACTAATCCCATATATTGGTATAAAGAATGAAAATATTGTAAAAAATTAAATTAAAGTGTGGGAGCCTCCACTATAACCCAGAGCCTCATCTCACCACAAACACCAATCTCATCCTACCTAATCCAAATAGATTAGGAAATCATAGACATCATCCCGAAAAACCTACAATAAGTTTAGGGATACTCTGGTATGCTAGTTGAATGGAATACTGAGAGGGGTTTGAGTACAACTCAATAGGCCACCACCAATAACATTCCTATAAATAACCAGTCTAAGGTATAGTGTATACATATGTTCTCAGAGTAAAAAAAATTAAATCAGTAATTTAAAACTTCTAAAACTAGTAATCATAAAATAAATGCCAAAACCCGATGTCGGGTTCACCGTGTGAATTGTACATACCCGAAAGTCGTTAATATACCCTTACCTTGTCCAAACTGGATTTCTGTGGCAATATACCCATCCTCAAATCCCTACATACAACTGAGGGATGTGTTTACTCCAATATTAACAATCACATATATCCTATATAGGTATTGTTCACCCCTATTTAACAAAAAATTAAATGTAGTTCCATGGTGATTGTGTTCACCTCGGGCTAAATATAAATTTCACTACCCCCCCTGGGGGCTGTATTCAACCATTTTTAACCATAAATTTCAATTATTTATCTAGGGGATGGATTCACCCTGAGTTAACCATAAATCAGGCATAATATAAATATTAAGAAAACCATGTCCTAAATATAACTTGAAATTTCAATTTTGTTAACCATTTTAACATCATTATATAAACCATTTCGAAGCCATTTCCAAAAATCTGTTTCCCAAACACCATTTCTAATGCACTACCTTCAAAACCCAATTTCAAAAATACCAACTCCAATGTATTCTAACCCAATTCATTACATTCATCCCACATATTATTTTAAATAATCAAAACTAATTACCAAACCAACCCAATGACTATTTTTTTAATTATTGTTTCAAGCATCATTTCAATTTTTTTTAAATGTATTTTTTCAAATCATTTGTTTCCATTCAAAAAAAATTAAATTAATCCCAAAACCAAGTCCATGTAAAACTTGAAAATATCATTTAGTGTGAAGTTTCATTTAATAATCACTAAATAACTTCATATATTCTTTTTTAGTCCGTGTTAACATAATTTTTTCATTTTGAAGAAGACATGCCTTTAAAAAATTATTTTAATTATTAAATATGATAATTCAAGAAGAGTATGCATGAACAAACATAAAATAACTTATTTATTTATAAAATACTATTACATAATTATAAGTACCATCTACCTCTATTTTGAAGCTTCCCCATTGAACACTAAGGTAAGACAATGGCTTCCAAGTCCCGTATGTTACCAATCTCTACCCAAACAAACTATGTCATACTCTTAAGGTCATAACTAATTACCAATAAAAACAAAAAATAATTTATAAAACATAAAAATAAATGAAAATTTTTAAACAACACATCTTTAATTTGGATCAATTGTTGATATCTCACTAGATGTCAGATTCTTCTTGAATTCTAACGAAATGGGGTATCGACCACCCCTGATGCACCCCTAAACTCAGTCCGAGTAAATTAACAAACATACTCTACTAATCCATGATAAATTTCATTTTAAATTATGGAGAAAAATAAAAAATTACGTTTCATTAAATCCCTTTTATGAATCAATGAACAACGATACTCAAATAGCCTTCCGGGTATCCCCTTGCTTGTCATAACCAAAACCTAAATTCATTCATCAAATTGCACCCAATTATAATGGATCCTGAATTAAAAACCTATTTTGGAGAATAATAAATTCAAAAAAAATAGGATGAGATGACCAATGGAGATCAAAGGAAGTGAAATAAGAGTGAGTGAGAAGGAGCTTGACCCTAGACCATGTGAGAAATAGGAATTGGATTATGGGAAGCCCCCACATAAAAATTCATGGGGTGTGATAAATGTCATTGTTTCACCTTAGAAGACTAAATGGTGACCCAATGGTGACAACATATATATGGGTTGATGTCCTGCTTCTACCAGATAGCTAATGGTTTGCTAAAGTTTTCAACTGTAGTAACCACCCAGACCCTCTTGGGGATCTCCCATGACTTTTGGATACTTTACAATATCTATACCTCACCCAAAAACATTATATTGGGGTGTTTAAGTCCCCATAACTCCACTCTAAATAAAAATTTAAAATCCATTCTAAACACTAATTAAAAATCTCAAATACCTTCTCTAAACATTCAATATGTTCATACACATGGGGTTTTACACTTGAATGGGATTCAACATATTCTAGTAAATTATAATTTATGACATAAATAATATCACTATATTGATATGATTATCTATTTTATGATATCACCTAATACCATCATACAATATGAAAACATATATCATATTCTATAATACAATTAAAGTAGAATAGTTTGGTTATTTTCATCCTATAATATCCAATATGGTAAGACAATACACGAAATAAATTATCTAATGTATCATATGATTTAAAATACAATATAAAAATATGAAGTAAAAATTAATTATTTTAAACATGATTATTTTGATCAAATATAATGGTAGATATCAGATTCCACTACTAGGTTTATGAGGATCAATGAACACTCATTCAATTTATATTAAATGAATTTAAACCCTTTAAACCAAGTTCACCATGAATGAAACATGAAACCATGAAATCTATAAAATAAATAACGTGTTCTGTTTACAAAAAAAATTAAATAGTACTACATTCCTCAGTAACTGTGCTCGATGAAGATCCCTTAGAGGTAATAAATGGACTCCTACCTTCACGGTGTATCCATGGGCTGATAAGAACTACCCATAGCATGAGTGAGAATTTTTTTCAATCGATGAATTAATATAGATTCTAATAGGAATGAATGAATAAGAAAAGATATTTTGGTTGAGGTTATAGGGTATGAAACAAGGATATTTCTAACCGCTCAATAGCATGGTTAAGCCTTTATTATAAAGACCCTTTAGAATTATCCTTGAGTTCCATGAATGTAATCATTAATTAAATATGGCATGAGTAAATTTTCCTAACATTTTCATGAAAAATTGTAGTTGTAAAATGTTTTATTAAAGGGGGATTTTTTTGTAAAATTATTAAAAAGAGTGGTTTTGATAAAATTTCATGAAGGCGTGTTTTGATTAATTAAAATATCAATAACATGTTAATTAATGGTTTCCCCAATTTTATACTATTGGAAAATTAATTTATTGAAAATTTTGTGCCGATTTTCATCTTTTTTTATTTTATTAATATGATCCTTGTCTTTTTTTCATGGTAGGTGATATCCTATTAGTGGGTAGGTTGGGTGTAAGATGAATTATGTCGGCCTCATGGGATGAGTGGTGATTATAGATTTAGTTCCATATGTATGGTTTTACAAAATGAGAGACTCTAGAGTTGGTCTAGATCATAATATATATTCCTTAATATGCTGAGATATACCTCCTGATGGGGTGAGACAAGTGGTTATTCTTATTAGGTTGATCAATTTTGATTCAATAATATAGGTTGGTTCTTCCTAATTTATCCTTGGGATTAATGGGATAGTATTATCTCATAAATAATTGTGTATTTAATAATGAATACAATATTGACTGGATCATGGGTCGATGCTTTATAGGATAGAGTAATGATCGATTGATGGGGGATTAAGTGTTGGGTTATGTTTGGAATTGGTTAGGTTATGCTGGGAATCAATGAATGATAGGTTCTTTTTTATTAAAAGATTAATCTTTTATGGATGGGTAGAGTGGGTTAAGTATTTGGGTGATGCAACATGCTCATAAAGTAATTTTATAAAATTTCAATATATTTTGGCTATTAGTAGTTTTCATAACCTTGAAATATTGTATATTTTATGGTTTTAGGAGAAATATATGGGGAATTATAAATGTCTATAATGTGAGTGGGTTTATGTTGATGAGTAATTCTTATTAGGTAGTCACTCATAGAATGTTAGTAATGGTAAAATAACTTCGGAAATGGTTTGTCCCTCAATGATGTATAAATGGGCCTTCATTAATAAAAATAAAAAATGTCAAGTCATTTTTAATCATTTTAAATTTCATTTCAAATTACCCTGTAAAATTAAACCATTATAAACCAAATGAAAAACATTTTATAAAATAGTTCAACAAACCCCATTTTCAAAATGCAAAACCCTTTCATTTTATATAATTTTTAAAACCAAACCATCTTTTCACATTTTGAAACCCATATGGGGCTAAACACAAATTTTAAATACAAATTTCATAAAGAGAAATAATTTAAATCTTTTTAAAAACTATTTTGAATTCAACACAATTTTAGAAATTTAAACCATTCAAATGCCATGGGGAAACCCTTTTTTCAATTGAATCAACCTTCGAAAACCCTTAAGAAACTCAATATAATTATCATATTTAATTATAATTTAATTAAAAATTGTATTTGAAATTATAATCATAAAATTTAATTCCATTTATAGAATAATTAAAAAATCAACTATGTATGTCCAATTGTAATCTAGCCAGAAGTCATCACATTTGATGGTGAATGATCAAAAAAGATATAACAAAACCTGAGAAATATTTAGTAACAAATACCAATAATAAAAAACCACAAAAAATATTATATCGAACACTATATTTCCATAGGACTCAGGGGGAGATATAAATAAAAGGGGGTGGGGAAAATCTAAGGAAAAAAAGAAATAAAAAGGAAGGTATAAGTATTTACTTCATGGAATTCACTCAAAATTGAAGTGTATGAGATAGAGATTAGTGGAGGAAGGGTGGGAGGAGCTCTCCCTGTAGTCCATGTCTAGTTGACAGAAGACGATAAATAAAGGTGAGAACCCATTACAATTATAAATAGGTAAAAATGAAAAAACACATTTTCAATAAATAGGGAAGCTCATATTGTTACTGCATGGTTTGAAAATCCATGACCCAACCATCTGGAACAAATTTTTTAAGTCTATAGAACATTTATAAATACTTTTTCATGATTTAACATTACTGTGAACAAATCATGATCCCAGAAACTCATACATAAGTGTAACCAAACATGTTCTCTCCTAACTATGCACTACCCATGCAGAATATTTTTGAATTATAAAAAGCAAGCTACAAAATCCCTCTGTAAGAATAAAACACACAATTTCTCCTAAACTATGTGCCTTAAAGATCCCATATAACTTTCACTCATATAGTTTCTAATATTAATTTGGTGACCATGAAAAAACAATTAACATAACAATAAACATCCTAAAAAGTTAAAATTCAAAGTTAAAGATACCAAAATAATTTCAAACCAAAAAAAAATTAAATAATATAAATTATACAATTATAACAACATGAGTGTCTAAAAAATACCATCAAAATGACAATTTTTTCCCCATAAATTCCTTGTTAAAATTTAAATATAAAATAATGCTAAATGAAAATTTTTCTCACTATCCATCACTATAATCATCTACAGAAAATCCTTAAACAACAAGAACACCTTCAAGACAAAAAACAGCATCCTTCTAATCAAAACACCTATGTTATAAAATAATTTTTTATAGGAATCCCTTCCATTTAAGATTTATATAAAATAGTTAAATTTGGTAAAAAAATTCCTAGAATGAACAACTAAATATGAGAACACATTTCTAAGAATTTACCTTAAAACCACCAAAGGATGTACACCCCTACTAAAACAAAAAAAACACCAAGAACCCAAAATCAAGAAATTAAAGGAACATATTTACCAAGGAGAGTTCTATATCCATAACCAAAAATCATCATGAACTGAAGAATGCATCAAAAAAATTCATATTATTCCTAAAAAAACAAAAACATGGGATGTAGACCTCATGTCATTACACTAAACTGGTAAACATAGACCCCAAACATAGAATACCATACCATATTGAAAATAACAAGATAAAGTCATTAATAGAAACAAACATTACTATGGACACATTATTCCTTGTTTCTTATGAATAAATATAATATTTTCACATATTCAAAAAACATGGAAGCAATCCTCAAATGTCCACACCACAACCTAACATCCCAAGGAAAGACCAACTATGAAAAAAAGAACACACAAAACAAAAAATAATTACCCTCCATGAGAGAAAAATCAAGTAATCTTTAATATAGAGTAGTTCAAATTCCCAATGAAACCTGTTATCGATAACCTGATTAAACCAGTGGCATCCATTTATGATAATTCAACTTACAAAACATTAAAATATTTCATAAGTGGTATAACTATGGTAATTACCTAATATATTTCATGTAATATGACTTGTATTGTGTAGGTTATCTATACCGTAAACATGGAATATTCTTCTTATTATTCCTTATCTTATTATGAACAGTCAAACCCTACTCTAACCATTCTTCTAACTTGGTCTCAATTAACTCCTATATTTTATCCAATGGATAATCCAATATTTATTCAACTAAAACACCCAACTATCATCCCATAAAATCTATTTGAAAACAACATCCTAAAAATATGGTAGAATAGTTTCAACCACAATGACCCAAAAATTTGGATGAAGACTACTCTGATATGAGAAGTCATAGTTGGAGAAGCATTTATCTTTAAAATCAGACCATGGATAGAGTCGATATGTGAATAAATGAATCATAAATTATGATAGGATACTTCCTGAATATTGGGCAGACAAATGGACATCCTACATTTCTTCAAAGACTTTATGAGATTCATATTCTAAACACCATGAAACATGAACTTCATCAGTCCATGTTTCCAAAATTCAATCACACAGGTGTAAAAAAATGAAGACAACAAAAACATTTAACTCACCCAACCAAAACACATGAACAAACATCCCCAAAATTTTGACACCCAAAATAAATTTCCAAAAAAACACTTAAAATATCTTATTCCATTTAAAAAAATTTAAAATAAAATATTTTATAATCCAAAATTTCTTATAATATTTCATTATAAAATGAAAACATTTCTAAAAAAAATAGTCAAATAAAAACACTCCCAACAAAATATTTGAAAACCAAAAATCATTTTAAAAACATTTTATGTTCATCAAAACAAATCACAAAATCCCTAATGTAATGACCCCTTTTCATCCAAAAATATATTCAAAATTCTATTTTAAAGATGAATACCCTTGAAAACACTCTTATAATTGAATTAAAAACATCTTGTTTTAAAACTAAATCTTTAAAAAAGTATACAATATAAAACTAAAAAACCTTTATCACAAAAAATAAACCCCTTAAACTCATTTATAATAAATAAAAATTCATGTGATTCATCATTATTTATCACAACTATATTCCAAAACATATTTTAAAAACAAAAAACCATGTTTAACAAAAAAACATAAAACTCAATATGTCCCATATTCAGTATCATAAGTTGTCCATAAAACACTCATAATTAAAATTAAACTAATGGTAAAAACAATTGGTATCATCTCAAAAATAAATATGGTCAAAACAATATTTAAAGAGAGGAAAAAATTGTGTGTGTAGTTTTCTCACATGAGCTAGTAAACCATGAACTAATCATTTAATGGACTCTGTAACAATTGATGAACCATTCTTCGTGGTCTCTGAAATCTTTACCTGGAAATGTGGGTTCACCGTGAAGCCCCAATTTTTTCACCACACCCACCTCCAAAATGAAAACTAACCCCAAAATAACCAACATACAAATTATGGAATAAAATACCATCATAACATATCAAAATATATCATCGATAATAAAGAAAAAGAGTCAAAAATAAGACATAAATAATTGACACCCATGGAAGCTCAATGTTTGATGTTGTGTATAGTTATTCAATAACTTTTCCACACCATAAACCCATTTCCTAATGAAAATATGAATCTCTATACTACCTAAAAACATCTTGAATAGAAATAGGGTTCTCTAATACAACTATCACACAATCTAACTTGGGCCAACCCTAAAAAGAGAACCCGATTCGGCACATAGAATACTCGTTGTGTGTTATAAATCTTCTAGGGTTAGCATAAAGTTATAATGTGTCAATGGAGTATATATTTTAATGATTTAATACCCTAAATTATATACAAGTCAGTTAAAATAAAACATCTGAATAGAGTATGAAAAAATAAATACTTAAAACAGATCAGTTTATAACTAATAATAAACATCCCAAATATAAAATAAAATAAAACCACAGTTAAGATTACAGTATTGATATATGAACTTCCCAAAATAAAATTAAAACTTCAACAAAAAAATTGGCATCTCCATGTTACCAATGGTCATGCTGCACATCCCATACTGATATCCCAAAATCCTAATGGAGACCAAATCCAAGGAACCTAAAAATAGACCATAAAATCTATATACACCGAATGGAGTATATATGTATTGAGAGAAGTTTTTCACAAATGCATTTGTGTTATTCTATTCAAATGGAAGTTCATTTTAAGAAAGTTTCAAATACAATTATGAAATTTCTTTTTCATACACAATTATATAAGGAGAAACTAACATCACATTCATGATTATTATTAAAATTACATTTAATTACATTAAACAATAATAATCACTTTCAAAAAATTTACCCCATCCCAAGAAATATTTATTTAAAACAGTCACTTAATGTACACATTTCAGAAAAAAATAAGAATACACTTTTTGAAAAACTTTTGGATTCTATTTTATAAAAAATAAAAATGTATAAGGACAAAAAACTAAATCACTAAATTGTTGAATCACAAGGAAATAAATGTAATGAAATAGGTAAATATAATTCATTGTGTCGTATATGAAAAATGAACTAGGGAACATAAATGAATATCCCTTTTATATTCACTAAGTATCACAGGTAACACACTAGGTACTGAGGTATTATTGTTTAAGACAATATCAAACAAGTATCAACTACATTACTATGTTTCATCAACAAATAAATCCATCAGACTAGCCTTCACCAATCATAGATTCAAGTGTACTTCCCACTGGCCTAAAAATATAACTCGGGTTATAGTATTAGTGTGTTTCAATCTAGTGTATCATAAATATAGACTTATCACTAAATTAATAGTAAACCTAGGAAATAAAAAAATAGCAGTGAGAGAGATTTGTTATTTATTCTTATGATTATTATATTGATTCTTATTTTATTATAATTCTCAAGGTGAATTTTTAATCACCTCAGTCTATTGATAAGTTCTATAGTATTGAAAACGTATTGGTGGGAATTATTTCATCCCAAAATGGCATACATCTGAGAAAATACTTCAAAAAAATTATGTTGTAAGAAATAATTAAAATATATCATTATCATAGAAATAGTAATAAATATCCCATATAAAATGTATAAAAACCCGATCTAAGAGTTTTTTCTGGATACATAAACATCCTAAAATAAAATTAAAATATGAATAAAAAACTCACAATCTTTATGTGACCATATATCACACTACACAACTAATACTAATAATCTGAAATTTTAAAGGGAACCAAAACCCAAGAACCTAAAAAGAAACCACAGGAGTATCATACACCAAATGGTGTATGCAATGTGTGAGAAAAATGGAGTTCTATAGGATTTCGCTAAAGGTTTTATGTTATCCCTTCAAATTTAATTTAATTTTAATCTAGTTTGAAATACAATTGGATAATAGGTTTTCTATACAAAATTATATAGGGAAAAACAAACATTACATATAATATAATTTTATAAATTCTTTTTATTTCAAATATAGGAAAATATTTGCTTTGAAAATTTTTACCTCGCCCTAAGCCTCATTTGTTTAAAACATTAATTAAGAATCATCCCTTTAAACCACATTATAAGTAGAATTGTTTTCTAAAAAATAGATGAAATTTCATTAAACGATTCAACACACAAGAATAATAAAACCAAAAACTAAACCAACTTATCATAAATAAATAAATGTAAATAAGTTGTTAGAAAGAATATATGATGTAATAGAATCCAAAAGAGGTAAGGGATATAGATTAATGTTCTTTATTTGGTAATATAGTATCATGGGATACACACTAGGTACGATGGTGATATGGTCTTTTTCCTTAACAATTAATGATAAACATTCATACTTTTCATTTGTAGATAAAGACACCTGACTAGACTACACCAATAATATAATTAAGGGTACTACCTAACATCACTAAACACATAACATAGAGGAAACCTGTAGTGTGTGACTATCTAGTGTTGAAAAATATAGAAATATCTTAGTATATAGTGAAATTATGAAATTAATAAATTGGATGTGATAAATTAATCAAGAATAAATACATGAATCATAAGCATAAGAAATAAATCTCTATTACCTCATATTCCCTTAGAAGAAACAAACCTGTATAAAGTTTAAAATCATCTAAAATATAAATCATTCCTCTTGGACGACAACCAATACAATGAAAATCAAAATTGGGCTCATGAGCATCTCACATGCCCATATAAATTGAAAACCATTCAAAATATCCAAATAGGCCTTCACTAAAATAGACACACATTTCTATTTAATTTCCAGACATATTAAATTTCATATCAAGTGATTCTTTAAAATCAAACAATTACAAACTAAATCTACAAAAAATCTAAAAAATCACCAAAATTAATTTTAGAAAATTACTTTCATTTTAAATCATCATTAAAACCAAACCACATTTTCTCATTGCTTGACCCAAACAATTTCAAACACCACATATAAATATCAATTACCTTTAAAATAATCATTTTGATAAACACTTTAAATTAGAAACCATTTTAAAAAATAAAACCACTATAATACCATGAAGACACATTTTTCCCAAATGAATAGTCACTTTAATACACATTAGATACTCAATTTAATTTTCATATTTAACATGAATTTGATAAAACTAATTTAAAATATTATGAATATAATGTCATTCCATTTAATTGAAGACCATAAAAATAACTAACTTAGTTCAACATCATTTGAGTTTGAATTCATTTCATTCGATGAAGAACACATAATAAATCCATAAGGAAACTCGAGTAATACATATCAACCAAAACCACAAGAATAAGGTTAAAAAAACCCTAAATATGACAGTATAATACCATAGGGTTCATGGGAGGGGGATAAATAAAATTTATAAGTGATAGGGGAATTAATAAGAAATAAATAAGAAGGGGGTTTTCCTCAAAGATTCTGTGAGAAATCAAAGAGGAGGAGCTCAAAATGGATGGGGAGGGGAGGGTGGTCTCCCTTTCGTGTTACCTAGATGTATAAATGAATAGAATGAGAAATAAAGGGGAAAAATTAAATTTATTATATTTAAAAATGGTAAAACATATATTCAATAATCTGGGTATCCCAAATAGATAAAAAATTTCGTCTAAAACCATTTTCCAACTATGGAAAACTTCTATGTTAATACTATATAACCAATCACATGGTTTTCAAAATGTTTTAATTAACTATATGAAACCCATGTGACCTAAAAATAACACATATGGAAAACCCCATGTAGTCTCCCATAGCTATTTGGTACCCATGTAAACTAACTCTGCACATACAAAAATGAACTAAAATGTTCCTATACATGGGTAACACACATTGTTTCTCCTAAACCATGATCCCTAAACTATGTTCCTAAATGGTCCCATGTAGGTTTCATCTATATATTTTTTACTAAACATGTGGTGAGTGTGTGAAATGTTTTACCATGATAAAATCACCAAGGAAAATTAAAATTCAAATATGAAGCTCTAAGAACTTTTAAAAGGGCATAAAACAAAATAATATAATATATGATATATAACTAAAATGAAATATGGGTGTAACAATTATCCCCACCATGCCAATTTCATCCCATAGATAGTCCTTGGTAATAAATTGATGATCATAAAACATGGATGGAAAAAATTTCATTATCCATCAACAAGTTTAACTAACTTTAATCTTCAAACCACACCCACATCTCAACTCACAACCAACCTTAAACAAACTAATCTAAAGAAATAAGGGAGGAAATAACTTTTTATTGGTCTTACAACCATTTAGAATTTATCCAAAATTTTGAAACAAATGAAAGACACACCAAAAAACCAAACCACCAACTATGAGAACATTTATCGAATAATTTTCCCAAAAAAACCAAAGTATTTACACTCAATCAGAATCCAATGATCACTGAGAAAACTAATTCTAAAACCCAAACAAACACACAAAACAAGGATATATAACCATCCACAACTAAATACTATCATCAATATGGAAACAATTTCAGTCAAATAATACATTTAGATCAATTCAAAACCATGCCTCAATATGAAACAATATGGGTTTTGTCCCTTTGTTCATTACACCCATCCCGTAAACTAGGCCACTAAGACCGGAAAATTTAACCACATAAATTAAAATAAACTAAAACAAGAACTAATAAGTGTTCGACCACCCAATGGCCAAAATATTACAAGTAAACTATGATCATGCCCAGTAGTTTTCTATTTTAAAATAACTAGTAATCCATCCTAATACTGGCACATAAAAACAAAAAATCCTATGGAAACACCACCCATGATAAAAATGACACATAAAACAAAGATTTATTACCATATATAAAAGAAAAAAATATATATCCTTAATAGAGACTAGTTTGAAATCCAAAATAAACTATCCACTCAAAATCTTATTACACTAATGTAATCCAATTTTGATAAACCAATTTACAAAGAATTTAAATATACCTTAAGTTGCCACACAAATGTCAATCCATCAAAGCATTCATTCTAGATATATTCATATTAATGGGTCTTGGGCATTAGAATCACATATTTTCATTTGAAATTTTATTCTTTTTCTTTTGATTAGAATAACTCTACTCAGCATGTTCTTCAAACAAAGTCTCAACTAACTCTTAATTTTTATCTAACCGAGTTACAAAAATTTATTTTACATAAAATTCATGAATAAAGCCTACCGGTAGGGGTCTAGTAACCACCCCCTCATATGATTATTGATTAAATTCAAAAACAATAGACCCAATATTAGTAAAAAGACCAATCCAATTTGATAAGTTTTGGACAATGTCTAAGGACTAGGAAAACATTTCTCCATCATATGACCATGAGTATAAGTAGAGTTAACAATTGAATAAGTCACTCCTAAATTATGATATAATCCATTAAAAAATTTAATATAGTGGATATAATTTACACGTTTCATCAAATATTCCTTGGTAGGTATACTTTAAACCTCATTAAACATGAAATCCATCAATCCATGTTTCAAAAATACAATTAAATAATACAAAAAATTAAAAAAAATTACAAATAATGTAACTCAATAGACTAAAACTCATGAAAACCACTTTTGTAAAGTTTCCATGCCATATTTTAATTTCCAAAATACACTTAAAACATTTAATTCCATTTCAAATATTTAACAGAACCCTTTTATAAAGTTAAACATTTGATAAATTTTCATCATAAAATCAAAAAAATTTATAAATTTTTTAGTTATGCTAAAATAATAAAAAAATAAATAATTTAAAAATAGCCTTTTTAAACAAATTCTTTATAATTGATAAAAAACACAAAATAAATTAAGTACTAATACCCCTTTGTGACATCCCAACCTGGGTTCCACTCAAATGTTCCACGACCTCTTGTGCCACAAGGTCTCAAGCAGGCCTCCCAATACGCCAAAGTCTTCCAACTAGAAGCGAGGTCCTAGGGTGTCAATGCGGAGAATATTCCCTCATATTAGATTAAATCATAGAGAATATATAAATAAAATAATGATATCAATATCAGAAGAATTACAATGAATAAATAATACAATCAGTGGAATTTATCATAGAATCCATCAATAATAATCAACCCAAAAGTTGAACTAAGGCATATATATAAATTTTGATGTAATTTTATGTTTTTATAAATAAATAAAACATAGATACAATGTAGTTGGATGAAATAATAGTATGTATGAAAAAAAGAACAAAAAGGGAAAAAATATTCATACATATTGAGATCTTTCTTAGTCTTCTGCTACGAAGATCTATCCTAAGAAAGCAAAAAAGTCATGTGTCCAAGGTGGGATGATTCCACTTGTCCATTCCTACAAAAAATAATCTACCTAGTTAACAATGATGGCCCATATAGGATGTCATATAAATCTCTTTAGGCCACCACCAATGAAATTTATACAATCTAGTCAATAAATATAAACTAAGTAGTGTGCATTTATATATATTAATACAATGCAATGCCAAAATAATAATTCATACCTACTTATTCCTCATCTAGTAATGTCTATAAATATGATATCATTTAATTAATTATTTTATTTTCCATTTATATATACATATCATGTTAAAGTGTCATTAACAATGGAAAATATCATAATATCAATAAAAGAGGATCCAAGGTGTAACCAAGGAATCCTTGACCTTAGTGGTCTAGCCAACTCAAAGTAGTATATAATGTAGTCAACAAATAAAGTGGATGAATTTAATCCAATGGGATATCCCAATCCATTACACTATAGAATATTATAAAAGAATCTATAGAGATTGTCCATAGTAATCTCAGGATATTCCTAATTAAGCCCAATGGGGTGAATCCGTGGTATCATGAATCCAAAGTGATCAAGATGGATCTAGGGAGTGTATCCAAGGAATACTAATATCTAGGGAGATATTGAGGGTATCCTATGGTGTCATTATAGGAATATTCTAATAGAAAATGACCATATTCTAAGGTGGGTTTCTCCCTTGGCTATCGACTCCTTGAATCAGAATGTAATCCTCTATGTGATCAAGGAATTCCATTTGGAATCCAAGATTATCTCAAGTGTGGATATTACTAAAAAATTAAAAAGAACTATATAGAATATTAACCTTATAATTATTTCATTATCAAATCTAGGCCATGTAATACTCATGCCAAATGATAAGTCATTAGGTTTATTCAATTTTCTTTAAACCAAAGTGACAAAATCAATTAAGGACATGCTACCAAGTTCTATTAATTATTAGGAAAGTTAGAACTGATACCTATACATATATACTTTCTAGTTACTAATTATGTTCATTCCATTACCTTTCATCCATTGTGAAAAGTATAGATGGGACATGAAACCAATTCAATTCATTAAAAAGTCTAGGCTAAGAGAAATATAAATATACTTTCCCTTAATTAATTTAAGATCAATTTATTAAATTAAATAACCTAACTTGTATGGTTCAAGTGATAATTTTACACATTAAACATGTTCTAGAATCTATGAATTAATAATTCTATCTAACTGAAAAGGTACATACCGTTAGAATTATCAAGCCAACACTCCTGAATGGCGTCTCAATAATTATAAAAAGGGAAGCACCCTACTAGGGTTGGATGTAATTAATGTCAAAACCTCCAATGGAATAAATATCATGTACAAATAGGGCTCTATAATATGAGCACAATAATTAAAATTAAGGCATATGAATTTAAGGGGAAACTCCGGGTGAAATTGGAATGGGCACAAAGACAACCATTTAAAAAATGATGAGTATTTTAGGTAAAAGTAATAGAACACCTAATTTATGCTTATTATACTATACTATTACATTATCAACCCTTGGTTTGGCCTAGATCAAATGAAAACTGAATAATGGATCTACTACTTAGAAATAATACATATGATACTGCATTAAAATTGAATCATTAAGGGAAAGACAATTGATGTATTGAGCCTAAGTATTGAGAAGATTTCCAAGAAGAATCTAATGAGATTATTAGATCTTGAATCAGAGTTCAAATAATGAAACAATATAGAATCCTTTGAAGATATATTTAGGAGAGAATATGATTGGGAAGAGGTCCTCATGTCTACTGAAATGAAGAAAGGGGAAGAATGGGTAAATATATTTGAGTTACTGGGAAAAAATTTCAATTCACTAATATTTAAAGGGGTTGGATGGTTGGAAAAACCATGCATCAACCATGAGTCACGAACATACTATAGAGAGGACTATCATAGTTAGGCAACATGGTTTGAGAAACTGTGTACCAGCGATGCTTAGCTCGCTATCTAAAAGAGGATACCCACACAGTTTGGTTGCATGGCTTGAGAAACTGCACAGTAACCATGAAATTTATCTCTACTAAGAATTGTAGAAATTTGGTAGGGGCTTGCAGCCTTGGTCACATTATTATGATGAAATTTGAGACCTAATTTTCCCTCAGAAATTCCCTTCACGGTTATGAGAAATGTTTTAGGCTTTGTGGCAGGGTTTCTACTAACCATGCAGCCAAGTTCTTTCTTCCACCAGTTGGGGTTCTGAGTTACAAAAAAGCCCTTGACACCCCCAAAAAACTTTTTCTTACCTCTTTGGTAATCTATAACAGGTCCATAATAATGAATTATTCCAAAATTTAATGGATCCATACATCATGAAAATCAGTTCTTATAGTCTTCCCCCTTAGAAGAACTCCCCCCCCCCCGAGTTCTCTTCCAAGGGTGGAAAAAATTTCTCTGGGAAAAACTCCATTAACTGGAATCATAAATCTACCTCAAGATGCGAGGTCTCATTTGTATATGGATCTATTCTCAAAGTAATCACACTAAAGGGATAGACTAGCCTCATAGATACTTTGTTCTATAGTCAATGATGTGCATAGGATAATCCCAAAAAAAGAATCAGCATCTATCTAAACCTCTTCATGATAAAATGTATGATATGGGTCAGCATGATAATTGTGAAGTAGTGAAATGTGTAAAACATAATTAATTACATGGTACCTATGGGTTAATAGAAACATATAGGCTATTAGACTGACTCTATCTAGAATCTCAAATAACCCAACATAATGAGGTGATAGCTTCCCTTGCCTTTGTATCCATATATGCCAAATTTTGGGTGATACCCGCAAGAAAAAAGGATCCCTAACCTTGAACACTCAAGGTCATTGATGGTGATACACATGATTTTTTGTCTAGCCCGAGTAGTAGAAATACTCTTTCTGGTTATTTTTACCAACTTTGAAATCTCCTAAACAAGATGAGGACCTAGTAGCATTGCCTCTCCTACCTCTAACCAGAACATAGGTGAATGGAATGTACTACCTTATAATTAATTATATGGATATATCAAAATCATTTCTTGAAATATATTATTATTGGAAAACTCAATGACAAGGATAATATTATCCCAAGTAACACTAAAACCAAGGATTCATGATTAGAGCATATCCTCTAACACATATATCTTCCATTTTGATTGTTCATTGGTATGATGGTAAATGATTGTTCCCAGAATAACCAATATAACCAAACATCTATGTCATCCCACCTTTTTATTACATAAATGTTTCATTTACATGGTACAAACAGACGATATTTTAAATTTTAGTTTTTTGAAAATTAGGTATATAATAATATAAAATAGAAAAAAATTATTCTAATATTCTTGAAAGGATACATAATAGGATCACAAAAAATATATTTACTGCATATGATAACTTGGGGACATACATCAATGGAAAGGTTGAGCATAAGGTCCAGTAAGGGAATTTAAAGGAAATAGTTTACATTTAATCTTGAGGAAAATCAGTAAGAAATTGAGGAATATAATTAGGGAATGATCAAGGGAACATGATAAATATCACAATAAAAGGAACATTAATAATAAAATTAAAATGTGTCTACACCATTTAAAAACTATTCATAAGAATATCACAATGGTTTGACACCGAGGTGTCCTAAAAATTACCAAGGTTGTTCACCAAGGTATCATAAAAAATGTCATCTCTAGAGATTAAATTCTTTACTCAATGCATTGGATCACTATCATGGGAACCATTAATACGTATTAATTTCATGTGAGAATCATATATCATAATCAAACATTTCTTAAATAACCCTTCGATAATAAAAAAATGGTTTTTATATTAAAATCATGGCGTTTCAAATCTTCTTAAGAAATGATCATTATGTCATTTTCAAACCACAAAAAAAATTGTGGGTTTAATGTATGTAAATACCATAAAATAAATCAATTTGAAATATTTTTTTAATACCATAGGAAAATAAAGAGTCTTGGGTATTCATAAAAAAAATGAAAGATAATTTCTTGAGGAGAAGATGGAAATTTTGAGAAGTAAATTCGGTAGCAAAACTGGCAAAAAATGTGGTCTCATAAAATCATAAAAAGAGAGGGGAAATGGGTCACCCATTGATAAAAAATACATTTTTAGTAAGGTAATGGATAAAAAGGAGAAAATATAGAGTTATGATAACATTCAGAATAAAATAAAAAAATAGGTTCTTGAAACAAAGAGAAAAGAAGGATATTTCCCTTATCTTGAAGAGTTGTTCCTAATACATGATGATTGGGACCCTAGGGGCTTGACGACACATTGATAGGTAAAAATAATAGATATTCATTGACGATGTATTTTTATTTAAAGTAAATGGACTAGAATGTGGGTATTTATAGCAAAATTGGGGGTTATTTATTAATTTCTAAATATTGGCCTTAGAAACCAAGGTTGTAGAAAATGAAAAAACATAGGATTTTGAATGGTATTTTCTAATGGTTTTGTACACATGGGTAATATTTAATGCTATTTTAATCCAAAATAGTATAACATCATTTTTTATTTCTTATTTTGGCATGGAAAAGTAATGTTTTCACAAAATTAATTATTTTAGTGTTATAGTTTACATGTTAGACTTTGGAATGTAAATTATATTGACTAAAATATATTAAAATACTTCATATAAAAAAATAACTTATTTTTTCAAGTATTGGGGTTTACTAGATATTAAATAATTATGAGGCCATTAAACATAATGAAATACTCAAACAGTATTTTTATTATTCATGATAAAATAAAGTATTTTAGAAAATTCTTATTAATTCATCCTAACCATATTTTGATGTTCCAATTTCAAAAATGATATTTATTTCATGATAATAATTCTATAAATATGAGAATTATAAATTTTAAATATTAAAATATATATTTATTAAAAATAATAGTGAATTGGCAATACATTGTAAAATTTTTAACACTTGAAAAAACATATTCTCTCATTTATATATAAATAGGAGTGTTTTTATCATAATATTTAATTAAAATGCTTATTATTCATAATATATTAGATAATTATAAATATTCATATCTTTTATACTGAGTACAATTTCTATCGGAAAAGATCATTTTATCAAATTCCATCTCAATTTTATTAAGAATAAACTATACTTAAAATATAAATGGTCGAATGAAAATGTTATTTAAACAATGGAATTGCACTTTTAGTAACTACGGCCTCAACCCATAACCCCTTATAACACCTGCATATATCCTATGTGTAAGGTGTTCAATGGATATATATTCATGGGGTGGTTTAGTTAACATTACCTGAGTGGTAATTTCCTCTAACTTGAACTTCTCCCATAGGCTATTTTGATAAAGCTTCACTTCCTAAAGCTCAGCTTGTGCTTGGTCAATAGTGAACCCCAAGGATGCTACCGCACTCCCAATATATAACAAATGGGATTAATATGGCACAACTCTACTAGTTCAGACCATTATTTATCTTTTATGAATTATTTATTCTTTATAATTTCAACATAAAAAATTATAACACAAAAAAAAATATTCCCATGATTACAGTTTCCAATGGTTATATTAAACAACAATCATATTTAACCAATGGTCATATAATGGTTGAATCCTAATGGTGACATTTCCATTTATATTCACTTGATTATTAATGAGATATGATTTTTTTGTGTATAATTTAATATAACACACATTTCTATGAAATAGTTATCATTTCCAAAAAAACATAGGGTCATTACATTCTTCCCTCTTAAGAAATTTTGTCCCTAAAATTTCAAGTCATTATTTGAGGTGAGAAAAGGTGTGGATATTTCTGTATCATTATCTCCTCTAGTTCTCAGACTACTTTATGCATAGCTTTAATTGGTAGAGCCTTGTCACTACAGTCCAATATATCCATCATATGCTCCTCATAAGAGAGGTCATGTTCCAATCGCACCACCTCCAGATTTAGTACATGTGAATGGTAAGGTATATACTTTCTTTAATATAGATATATGGAATAAATCATGAACTTCATATATATTTTGTGGAAGTACAAGCTCTTGTTGGTGGAAGTTCAAGCTGATAGGCCACTAATCCTTTATGGTCAAGGATTCCATAGGGGTGAATGTAACAATGGATAACCTTACCTTTCTTCCAAAACCACATTAAAATATTCCATAGAGATATTTGAAGGAACAATTTCTTGACAACACCAATCTACAAATCCCTTCGATAGTTGTCAGCATAGCTCTTTTTCCAACTACGATCACTATTAATGTGTTTTGGATAGTATGAATCTTTTCTATCATCTATTGTATAATATTAGGCACAAGAATATTTATATCACCATCTTATTCCCAAAAAAAATATGATTTCTAAACCACTTCCCATATAGAGATTTATAGGGTTACATCTGAATAATCGATTGTATGTTTTTGTTGTATGAGAACATAACTAATTGTTGATTTTAAAGCCATCCAACTTTAAATTACATTGATCAAGTTCTCAGTATTTTCTTAGGTTTTTGAATAGTCCTTTTAGATTGGCCATCAGTTTGGGGGTGATAGTTCAAATTGAAATTAAATTTAGTAATCAGATCATGTTGAAGAATTATCTAGAATTTTGTTGTATAACTAGGATCATGATCAGAAACGATATAAAAGTGGATCTCCATGAAAGAATATCACTTACTTTATATGAATATTGGAATGTTTGTTAAGATATAAATCTTTCTAAATAGCAATGAAGTGGACATTCTTGGTGAGATGATTTACTATAACCCATATTTCATTGTTTCCTTTGGATATTATTAGGAGACCAGTGAAAAAGTCCATAGTAATATTGTCCCACTTCCATGTTGGTATGGGTGGTGGTTGTAATCTCCCTTTAGTAATTTGTTTTTCCTCCTTCAATTTTTGACACACCAACAACATTATAGTATAGTCAGTAATCTCCATTTTAATGTCATCACATAAATAATGATAAAAAATGCCCTAATACATCTTAGTGCTTCTAGGATGTATAGAGAATGTATATTTATGAGCTTAATCAATCATATCCTTCTTTATTTCTATAATGTATGGAACACATATCCTTGTGTAAATTTTAAGTACACATTAGGGATAAATATTGAACTCAAGAAACATCCCATTCTTCATATCCTATATCTTCTTCGGTAACAAAGGATCTTCTCTTGGATATTTCTTAATCTTATCTAGTAATGATATTTGAGAAATAATTTAGGATAGGTTTGATGATTTCCCTTCACTTAAAATTTCCATTTCCAATTTTACTAGGTCATTGATCAAAGGATCTCCTTGAATCCTAGTCATTTCCAAAATAACAAGGTCTTTCCTAATTATTGCATCAGAAACATTACACACACTTCCAGGGTGATAATTAATTGAACAATAATAGTATTTAATAAGTTCAAACCTTCTCCTCTATCACATTTTTAATTCCTTTTATGTGAAAATATAATTCAAACATTGATAGTATATATATATATATATATATCAAATTTCTCCACATAAATAAAATGCCTCTATTTTTTTAGAGAAAAAATAACTGCAAATAGCTCCTGGTCATGCATAGGATAATTCTTCTCCTGAGGCTTCAACAGTCATGATTCCTAATAAATAACCTTTTCATATAGAATGAGGATGCACCCTGTACATTTTTTATAGGAATAGATAAAAATAATGAATCCGTATTCGATATAGGATAAAGTCAATATAGGTGTACAAACAAATACCTTCTTCATCTCATAGAATCATCCTTCACACTCTTTTTCCTAAATGAACTTGGACCCTTTTCCAGTTAACTTTCTTAGTTATTTATAAATTCAGAAAACGTTTTTCACAAACCTATAATAATATCCTAATAAACGAAGGAAACTAATAATCTCAATTACTATTATAGGATAAGGCCACTCCTCCACAACCTTTGTCTAGGAATGGTCAACCGATATTTTTTCATTTGTTACAATGTGTTCTCTAATAAATAAAATTTTTGTAACAAAAATTCACATATTCTAAACATTCCAAATAGACTGTACTTTTATAGAGTTTTTAATATAAACCTTATATGATTCACATGATCCTTGTAACATTTGTAAATTATTATAATATAATCAATGAAATATACCAAATATTTATTAATGTATTCATTAAAAAATCTATTCATAAAATTCATAAAAAATAGCCGGAGAATTAGTAAAACCTAAGTGAATAACAACAAACTCATAATTCACATATATTGATCGAAAATAATTATTTGGAATATATTCTATATTAAACCTCAATTAATGATAACCAGATCGAAGATAAATATTATAGAAGAGTTGGTCCCCATGAAGCTAGTCAAATAGATCAGAAATATTTGGGAGAGGGTACTTGTTCTTCATTTTGATATTATTAAGTATCCTCGAATCAATTCATATCTTCATTGATGCATCCTTATTCTTCAGAATGAAAATAGGTTTTCTGTAAGGAGAAAAACATGGTTGGATAAAACACTTATTCAAAAGGCCATGGAGTTGTTTATTTAATTTCTCCACCTCCTCATTTCCATTCTATATGGGGTCTTTTATATTGGCTTGGATCTAGGTATGAGTTCAATAGAAAAATCTACTTATCTTTCTAGGGGTGGTCCATGTAACTCCTCAGAAAATATTCCAATTTATTACTACATGATGGGGAAATTTTCTATTTGTGTAAATTATTTTACTTATTCATCTTCACTGAAAATTTCATAAAAGAAGTATATGGGATGTGCAACTAGACAAATATCATATTGAGATATCTCTTCATTAAAAACAACTATAGGATGTCCATTGAAGACTACTGATATTTCATTACTTCTTCATTTTAACTTAGTATTATAATTTGAGAACCATTCAATCCCTAGTATAGTGTCGAATTCCATCATGAGAATGACTACTACATTTGAGATGAGGTTATGCTCGCTAAAGTGAATACTATACTTTCTATACACTATTGATTCTTGGATAATCCATTAAGGAGTATTGACTGATATCTCTACTTTTATTAGTTTGAGATTTATTATATATCAGTTGTAAACATGTAAGAAATAAAGGAATGCATATAATATGATTCAAATAATGTACTTTCTATCTTTTGGAGAAAAATGATAGTACCTTCTACCATATCATTTAGATCTTCAACATCAAGTTTCGTGATAGAAAATGCATGACCTTGCTCTCTTAGCCTATTCTAAGGTTGATAGTGATTCCCTTACATTACCTCTAGATTTGAATAGTGATTGTAAATGTGTCTAAGTTTCCCATAGTTATAACATTAGATTTGATGTTGGGTCTACACCATCATCTTTTGTTCATTATTGTTGAGAATTTAAGGCTTCACCTCACTATGAAATTTCTTAGAAATATGAAAATCTATTCCACACTTGTAACATTTATCTCTCCCATGAAACCAATTCTCTAAATGCATCTTACCTCTTTTGTTGCTTGTGGTATGTTTCTCTTTCTTTAATCCTCTTCCACGATCAATGTTACACCTTAACATTGGCTCCATTGAAATTTTCTTTTCATTTGATCTGTGGGATGGATGTGTCTCTTTAAACTATAGTTCACCCTTCATAGAACTCCACACGATCTCCTCATATCTTTCACAGTATTGATTTTATAGATTCTTCTATAGATGGGATATTAGTATATCAAATAATATATCATCCTTTTTATTCAGATACATGAAAATTATAATGGTGTAAAGATAAAGTCTTTTAATGTTTAATTTATAGCTTCACATAGATTCATTTTCCTTATGCTTCATCTCTATGAATTACATCTCCATTTTCTTTCACATAAAACAAGAGAAATATTTTTGAAACAGGTTCTGATTAACTCTTCCCACTCAATAGAATCAATCCCCCTTCCTGAATTCATGTTTTTAATCAGTGTTCATCACTGATCAACTTATCCCTCTAAGCGGTACACATCCAAGTTGACTTTATCTAATTTCAAACAACGTAGTACATAAAAGATCGAATCTATAAAGATTATCCATTTTTTCATAAATCAATGGGTTAGTAGATCCATTAAAAAAAGGTGTTCATTGACACATATAGGAATCAATGGAAATTTGTTCCCTTCAAGGTGAAATTGATCTCTCACATTGATTCAAGTTATTACTCATAACTCGAGTCAGTTGATTCATTATTCTCATAATTTTTCCATTACATCTTTCATTGGAGGTTTGTCAAAGCATGTTCCATTGAGATCACCATTTTTTTAGTTCCTCGTTTTTACTCCATTTTCTTAAATAAGAAAACCATAATGGAAAATTTTCTCTTTTAATAATCTTATAATTCTAAATTAATTTTTATGGATCAAAAAATCATGCTTGAATATGTTACTAATTAAAAACAATTGAATTTTCTATATATCTTTTGTAATGGTTTATAAAAGGCTTATGATTAACCAAACATGTCCCATGAGAGTCTAAAACTAGTAGTGAAACAATTCCCTTTATCATATACCAGTTCCCATTTTAGTCTACCTAAAATTGGTGTTTTCAGGTTTTACCCCTAGATATATCTATGTCAGAGCCACATCCTCTTGTTTGTATCTATACAGGGATTTCTTTTCTCAAAAACCACTTACATAATAATTCACTAAAATACTAAGATGTTTTCCTATATTTTAAATTGAACCTAAAGATTTTCATAAAGATTTAAAATCTTAATTTCCAAAAATAACTAAACCTTCCTTCGATACAAATTATAGAATCCAAAATTTTTATTACATAAAATTTTCATTTAAATGGTACAAATAAAGGATATTTTAATATTTAATATCTTATAAATAAAGTACATAATATAATAAAACAAAAAAATTTAATTATAATCCACATGAAATTTAACATAGTTAGTGAATCCTAAGTATATTTATTTCATCTCATAACCTAGGGACATACATCAACGTAAAGGGTGAACATAAGATCTAGTAAGGGAATGAAATGAAAAAATTTACATATGATCTTGAGAAATATAAATAAGAACTTGAAGATTATCATTATGGGATGAGCAAGGGAACATAAAGAATATCATAATAAAAATGATATTAATTTTAAAATTAAAAAAATCATCTTTTAAAATATATACTCATAATCATAAAACCATGGTTTTTCATCGAGGTGTCATAAAAATTACAAAGGCTATTCACCAAGTTATTGTAAAACATGTCATATCTAGAGATTAATTTATTTACCCAATGAGTTGGAGTGATATTAGGGAGAACCCTTAATATTTATTAATTTCATGTGAGGCACATATATCATAATCAAAAACTACAATAATAACCCATGTAGAATAAGATAAACGTGTTTCATATTAAAATCATAGTGTTTCAAAAGTGCTTAAAAACATGATCATTATGTAATTTTATTACAGAGGAAAGGGAATTAGCATTTGATGTATGTTAATAATAGAAAATAAATCACTTTTAAATCTTGGTGAATACCCTTGTAAAATAAATAGTATTTATTATTCACAAAAATAAAATAAAATAAAATTTCTTGAGGAGAATAGAGAAATTTTGAGAAGTAAATTTAGAAACATAATGGGTATAAAATGTGGTTCTAGAAAAAGTGTAAAACGAGGTTAGACATGGGTATACCATTTATAAAACATAATTATTTAGTAATGAAATAAATAAAATGGATATAAGAGAAATTGAACATAAAATTTAGAAGACCTATACAAAAATAGGTTCTTGAAACAAAGAGAAAAGAGGGGTATTTCACTTACCTTGAAGAGTTGTTCCTAATACGTGAGGATTTTAACCATTGGGGATTGAGGAAAAATTGAGAAGTAAAACTAAGAGAGATTTTTTGAGGATGGATTGAGAGTGAATGTAAATGGAGAAATGGGTGGATATTTGTAGAAAAAGTGGGGGATTTTTTTATTAATTTCTAAATATTAGCCTTGGAAACCAAGTTTGTGGAAAATTAAAAACCATGGGATTTCCCATGGTATTTTCCCATTTATATGAAAACTAGGGTCATATTTAATGATATTTTAATCTAAAAGATCCTATCATCATTATATATTACTTATTTTGGTATGTAAAAGTAAATTTACCACAAAATTAATGTTTTTAATGTCAAAGATTCCATTTCAGACATTGTAAAGTAAATTATAGGTTTGGAAGTTGATTAAAATCTATGAAAATACTTGATATTAATAAAATAAAATACATTAGGCCAATTATTATATTTTATTAGTTATTAAATCATTATTACATAATTATGAATTCATTAAACATACTGAAAAACTCAATCTGTATTTTCACTATTCATGAAAAATAATAGAATTTTAGAAAGTTCTAATAAATTCACCCTAAACTAATTTTGATGTGAAAATTTAAAAAATTATACTTATTTTATCAGAATAATTCTCTAAATTTGAAAATTCTATCTTTCATGTATAAGATCATTATATATTAAATATTATAGCAGATTAAAAATGCATAGTCAAATTTATGACAATGGAAAAAAAATCAATTATATTTAAATAAGACTTATTTTATGTTACTATCTCATTAAAATAAGTGTCATTAATAATATTTTAGTTTATTATAAATATTTATATCTTTTTCTGAATGTAAAATTTCTGCCTAAAAATTAATTTACCAAATTTCATCTCAATTTTATGAAGAAAAATATTCTTAAAACAGAATTGATAGAATACAAATTTTATTTATACAATGGAATTACACTTAAGGTAAAATGTGACTCAACACATAACCCATTATAAAACTAGTATAAAATATAAGTGTAAGGTGTGTTATGGTGATATATTCATGGGATGGCTCAGCTAACATCACCTGAGTGGTAATTTCTACTAACTTAAACATCTCTCATTGGCAATTTTGTTCGAAATTCACTTATTGAATCTTGGATTGGGCTTGGTCAAGAGTGACCCTCAATGATTTCACTTACCTCCCAATATCTAAAAAATTATCTTCATATGGTATGGATCAATTGGTTGAGGCCATTTTTTTATTAATTATTCTTTATCATTTATATTTAGAAATTATAATGCAAAAGAAATTATTACGAATAGTATTATTTCCAACGGTTATATTAACCAACGGTCATATTTTACCAATGGTCATATAACAGTCAAATATAGATTGTTAAATTACCCTTTATATTCACTTAATTATTAAAGTGATGCGGTTTTTTATAATATTGTATAAAGCATATTTTTAGGAAATAACTATCATTTCAAAAAATGTTTCGGTCATTATAGGATCTTTGTAATCCCTGCAAAAATATCGATTTGAAATGAGTTTCCCTGTCTAAAATTATGTTATAAGAGACCCCTTGTATCTATATAATCTCATATACATACAGATTATCATCTCATCAACTGATAATGACTCCCAGATAAGAAGGAAAGTGGGATACCATTATCATTCAGTTCATGACTACCTATACCCCATTGCTACCCTAAGGCGACCATGGTAATCAGGCTACTAAATCCATCACGACATCTTCCCATTTTCATTATAAGACTAACAATATATGTAATGAGATAATAGGTCACTAGTGACCCAACTTCACCTACTTATAGGTGGAACACCATGTTATAAAACGTACAATCTAAGGTTACATCCCAAGCCACCAATAATGGAAATGCATATCATGTTAAATTGTGGAGATTCCTAGATGAACTTATCATAGAGAAGCATGGGAATCTTGCATCATTTCCTATATCAAGTCTATAGGAACCTCGATATTCCCATGTCTGCATAGTATTTCATCTCTAGTAACAGACCAATTCGCGGGTGGTTACTCACATAAGATACTCTGCCAAAAAAACAACCCCTTAGGATCTGAAGAGTACATTCTCTTCACCTTATCAAGGAGTGAAGAGGTAACATACTAGACCGTAATAAAATAATGATTTTTAATATATTTAAACACCAAATATAACTCATAAAAGTGTTCATCAATTTCTATTCATCACTGGATTCTTGTATAGCATGTTCCTAAGTTTTCCATCTTAGTGCATCAGATAATAAATTTCCCTTTCAAGCATATAGGAAAACTCAATGTTGAAATATTGGAGGTACATGAACCATATTCAATTTATAAGATTCATGAAATTTTAATTAAACTTAAATTTGATGATCTTGTGTTCTATATACATCATAAAGATATCACCCATCAAATGGTGTCTCTAGAAGCATAAGTTATCAAAAAATGTTTCTGGCTCAAGGTTGTGTGTTGGGTAGTAACACTCATGAGGTCTCAACTAGTGAGACTCATACACAATTATTATATCTTTTTTTATATCATGTTTTCAACCATCCTAATTTTTGATGCATTATAAAAAACTATATAGCATATGTCACCCTCTAGTAGAATCATAATTGGTGTTGAGTTAAGCCTTTATTTCAATTCCTAAAATTTTTATCCCACACTTAAAACAATAAGAACATCACAACCATATTTGTAAGACTAATAATATGTGAATAAAGGCATGAGAAGTCCTGTATAAAATTCATTTATTATCCAGCTATCTCGAAGAAACTCTATATATCAAACATGATCATTTCATAATATTAGAAAACGATTTCACTCACCTCCTCTAAGTCAATTGATACTTTAGATTCCAAGAAAATATAACCCAAGAAGTGAAATTGTTTTATCTATAAGTGGCACATATAAATATTATAATATATCTAATTCCCTCTTAATGTATTCAAAAAGATATCAAGATATTTATAATGGAATCTAACAGTATTAGAATACACCAAGATGTCTTCCCTATAATCCATGAAAAATGTACGCAGATAAGGGTGGAAAAGCCTATTCATTAAGGCCCTGAAAATGGTGGCAGAATTTTCAAGTCCAAAAAACATAATAAGATACTCATACAGACTATACCGACTTTATAAATTCATACTTGTTATATTTTAATGCCAAAATCACATCTTATGATGGACCAATCTCAGGTCGATCTTTGAGAATACCCTAGCTCCTTAGAGCTAGTCACTGAGAACATCAATTTTAGGAAGTGAATACTGATTATTATCATATGATAGTTCAAATTTAGGTAATATACACATAAATAATGGTACTTATCTACCTTCTTAGAGAGTGTTATGGGTGAACCCGTAGAAGAAGTGTTGGGTCAGATAAAACCCTTTGATTCTAAATCCTCCAATTGTCACTTGAGCTCCTGAAGCTCAATGGGTTCCATTATATATGGAGGAATAGATACAATAAATGGTAATTTAATACTCTCAATTATTAAATCTTCCTCAATCTTGGGAGGTAATCAAGAAAAATCATTAGGAAATTCATCTCTGAAATGATCTACTAGTGGAAGAAAATTTTTACGATGTATTCCCTTCTCTTCCATGAAGATTCCAGCAATCTGGGCGATCACTCCACCTAGACCATGATTCTATCGTATATATCTACTAACATCTGCATTCCACTCACCGTTATGGATATAACTTCCTCCTTCTGGTGATTTAAATGATGCCCTTCATTGATAACAGTCCATATAGGTGGGATATGGAAGCAACCAATCCATTCCAATAATAACACCGAAACATGTCATCTTGAGTATGAAGAGATCCCATAATAAGGGATATATTTATACCTTAAGGGGTAAATAATTTAATTGGAAAATACCCTTTGATTGTACACCCAATGGTGGGTCAAGGTTCATCCCAACATATAAGTATAGAATTTCCATCCCAAGACATTCCATGATTGATAAACAGTTAAATGAGTGAGAGTAACCAATATCAAATAAATAAGATATGATAATTGAGTCTAAAACAATTGTACCTCATATAATAGATGTACTTTCACTCTGATCCTTGGTTATTTGTTGTAATTCATGAAACTAACTTGATTCATGACCATGTTCTCTAGTTGTATTACATTGAGTATATCCTCTCTATGGATGATGATATTCAGAATTCTAGCTACCACATCCATTACCCCCTCCTCAACCTATCATATCGGTTCTACACCAAATCCCTACCTGATGAGGCATAACTGACCCTACCTCTAATCGTGGAGCTTGTGTGGATCCTCTTACACTAGAAATAGGTGGTAACGTCTATCATAATCTCTCAAGAAGATACATACATCCTCAAGCATGGAACTCAAGAGGGTATCTATCACACTGAGGATTTAGATTCCCATTCTATCCAAACTAATTACATATAATAGAGCTACCAGTGTGGATAATTTTTCCACCGCTACTCTGACATGAAACCTCAAGGCTACACTTCTTGCTACTGGAAGAACTACTACCAAGCCTCGACACTAACCCTCTTTTCATCATACTATTAATATCGATTAGGTTTATCTATGTTGTAATATCTTTATTAATAATCTTAGAAAAGTTATGTAATAATAATATATTCACATGGAAGTGTATTTCACACTTGATCCCATCCTCAAAACGTCTCACTTGCGATAGCTCATCACTACCTAGAAGTGGAAAAAATAGTTGAAACTCAATAACACTCACAGAATGAAAAAAAAATCTCTTAACTTTAGTTCCATTAACTCCCTATCCTGGTCATCTCTTAGTGTATAAAGGAAAACATTAATCATATAAATAAGTCCACAATTCCACCCATAACATGCACCGAAGATAACTAGCTTGAGTAATATCATCCCACCATCATTTGGAAGAATAACACAATATATATGTGTAATGGTTGACTCTCCTCTCTATATACATCTCCATATTCTAGAAGATAGAAATAATGGCCTCTAGTCATGGCATAGTATCCCATGGACCACCATCCCCCAAAAATATGGGAGGATGATACTGTTGAAACTCATTAGTTAGATCAGAAATAGTAGGTTCAGTTTTTTTAGCCCCCTTCATATAATACACCAGTTTTTAAAAACTCTATAGAATAAGAGAATCAATTCCAAATTTGGAAATAACATGTGGTTCCTTAGTTGGAACTATTACAGGGATTAGTGAGGGCTCATGGCCCACCACCTCCAGAGAAAGGTCATCGCCTCCTTCCTGAAACACAACTAGTAGAACTCATAGAGGCATTGTTATATAATTTCTAAGAACATACCTCTGAAAAATATTTTGATGAATATAGAATCACTATAGTATGAAAATCATAAATATAGGGGATCACTACCCAAGGTACTACCCCAGCTACATGCTTATTATCCCTTATATTAGTAAGTGTTCAATGATTTATAGGGGTTCTAGTACGTGAAGGAACAATTGTACCACACATCTTAATTTACTAGAAACCATTTAATTTTGTAAGTCAAGATTTTCATTTAATGTATATATTTTTATAGAAAAATATAATATTGTTCGATTTAAAGGATCGCCATTCCCAACTAAAAAAAGGCACATGCACTTTATATCTGAAATTGACACCCATTTAATTTTTAATTAGCTCTCTTACATTTAGTCTCGGAATATAATAAGAAAAGTTATGATGGATATAATTATTTAATTACCATTTCAAATTTATAATATCCCATATACCTTATCATTGATATTTGTAACCATGTGATCATGACCAAAGCGTATCTCATGTATCTAGATGTATATACCTACCATGGGTATAAAGTAGCTCTCTATGATTCCACCATCAACCAATATAGTAAAAGACAATTTAGATTTATTTTGAAACTTTAAAAAACCAATTATCTTACCCTTCATAAGATAATAGAATCACTTAGATATATAATAACCATGGCACACTCAATAGTCCCAGGAAACATAGGTAACAAAAGAAATGGAATGAACGTATACGGTATGAAATATTCAATGAATATGAAATGTAGGTGCCTATAATTATTCTTGTAATAATACTCCTTGTTATACTAGTCCAAGGTAAAATATCTATAAGAATGTGAAATATCAAAAACCATGTGTATAACTTAACGGTGAAAAGGTATCCATCGTAATAAGAAAAATACATATCAATAATATCCCATTACTAATAGACATGTTAATCACCCAAAACATGGGTTAACTACTCCTATGAATGACTCATAAGTAAGTTCTAAAATATTCATAATATGATATTTATATTCTAAGATAATAAAACCAAATAAGGAAAACATTGTTGATGCCACTTATTGAAGTCTTAACCTAGGTTCCACTCAAAGGTGCCCTGATTCAGTTGGTCACATGGCCTCAAGCATAACGCCCTATACACCATAATATACTACTAGTAGCAAGGTCATATGATGTGCCTATGGGGAGACTATCTCCGCGTATCAGAGTGTGTCATAGAGGATGTATATAAAATAGCTAATATCAATATTATAATCGTGATGATGAATAAATAATAGTAGAAGATAAAGAAAAAAAATAACCATCCATCAAAAATAAAATCACCCAAAAATATTAACATAGACATACAAAAATGATGATATAATGTCATGTATCAAAAAATTAAGAAAACATGGATACAAGGAAGTATGTAATAAGTAAAATATGTGATGAACAAAAGAAAAAAAAAGACCAAAAACTACCCAAGCATCCTGATCTTTTTCTCAGTCGTATGCTACCAAGATCCTTCTTAAGAAAGAAAATAAGTCAAGTGTCCAAGGAGGGATGCTTCCCCTTGTCAATACCTATGAAAATATAATCTTCTTGGGTACCAATGGTGGAATTTATAGGGTGTGAGACAAATCTCAACAGGACACCATAAATGGTTACTATACAATCTAGACTATGAATTTAAACTAAGCAGTGTGCAGATGTATATATAAACATAAAGAAATGCCAAAATAATAACTCATACATGCTTCAACCTCATCTAGTAATGTCTCAAAACATGAGATCATATAAATATATCATTTAATTTCACCTCATATATATATCATGTGAAGGTTTCATCAACACTATAATAGATCATAAAAAAAATATGGATCCAAGGTATGTCCAAGGAATCATTGACCTTAGGGGTCAATAAAAATCATAGTAGTTTATCATGAATTCTGTCAATAAAGGGTATGAGTGTGATCCTAGGGAATTTCCCAAGGCATTCCATTGTATTTGATTCTAACTGAGTTCATGGATATCATCTATAGTAATCTAAGGCTAAGCATGGCTGGGCCTAATGGGGTGAATCCAAGGCTTTATGTGTCTGGAGACATCAAGCTCGCTCAAAGGAGGGTGTCTAAGGCATCCTATTAGATAGGGACTTTGTTTTTAGTTGGGTATCTCCCTTGGAAACCAGATCCTTCAATCGGAATGGAATCTTCCGAGTGATTAAGTAATTCCATCAGGAATCCATGGTTGGATCAAGTCTGAACAATCCTATAAATTAATAATGTTCTGTATGAAATATTGACCTTATATATAATTCATTATTCTATTTAGGCCATTTAATACTCTTACTAAATGACAAGTCATTGGGTTCATTTCATTTCCTTTCAGCCTAAGTGCGAAGGTTAATTACGGACATGCAACCAACTTCCATTAATTATAAGAAAATGTCCAATCGATACCTATACAAATATAATTTCCAGTTGTTAATTGGAATTATTCCATAACCATTCCTCAATGGTGACAATGTTAAAAATGACATCAAACCAATTCAATTCATTGTAAAAGTCTAGGCCTACTGATATATAAATATACTTTCCAATAATAAATTTATGATTCATTTACTAAAAAAACACTTACCTTTAAGCGTTATGTGAAAACTTTTAACATTAAAAATGTTCTAGCCATTTTCTATTCATAATTCTCTTTGATTAAAAAGGGACATAACACTAGCTGTCTCAAGCCAACCCACCTGAATAGTGTCTCAATAATTATAACAAGGGAAGAATTGTACTAGTGGTGGATGGTGTTGAGGTCACAAACTTCTATGGAATGAATATCATGTATATGTAGGGGTATTGAATAAGATCCCAATGATTATAATTAAGATGTATAACTTTAATGGGAAATGTCAGGTGAAATTGGAATGCGCACATTGATATTAATTTATAAATGAAAACACTTTAAGGGAAAAGTCCTAGACCACCTACCTCATGCCTATAGAACTCTCCTTATCCAATATTGACAATTAATTTACCCTAGATCAGAAGAAAAATGAAGAATAGATAAACTCCCTAAAAATAGGGGATATAACTTGAATTAAAATAGAAGCATCTGGGGAAAGAAAAACAATGAACTATGCCTACGGAACGAATATCATGCCAATAGGAATCCAATGACCTGATAGAATCTCAAAATCAAAGGTAAAATGATAAAATAGGATCAATGCCGATGAATATAGTTTTGGGAGATCTTTTTGGGGAAATGAGAGCCTCATGTTCATCGAAATAAAGATAAGATAAGAAGGTGTAAAGATATTAGAATTTAAGGGGAAAAAATTCACCCATATTTAAATTAGTTGCATGGTTTGGCCACGTGGTTGGAAAAACTGTGCACCAATAATACACCATGAATTTTTCATAGAGAGGCCTCTCATGATTAGTCACGTGGTTTGGGAAACTCTACACCAACCATGCCTAGATCACTGTATATGGAGGCTGCCATCACGGTTTACCTTCACAGCTTGATATACCATGTGAGAAAAATTCCATTTGGATCTGCTAAAAATTACAGACATTTTGAATAGGAATACATCCTTGGGAACATAGTTAGTGAAATTTTGTGCCCTATTTTTTCCTTTAAAATTCCCCACATTGTTAGTAGAATCCTTGCAGGATGGGATACACAGTTTCTAACAACTAGGACGCCCAGTTCATTCTTCCACTAGTTAGTGTTTTGAGCTCTGAAAAAGACCCATACAACCCATAGAACATATATTACCTCAGTTTTTATACATAATATGTCCAATATAAATAATTAGAACAAACTTTAAATGATCCATAGCTCATAAAAAAATATGGTTCTTACTCCCCTTTCATCTGAAAATATATCCAAAAGTTTACTTCGAAAACACTCTTCATAACCTATTTAAAACATTCCATTTTAAACTTGAACCCTTAAAAAACTACACTTTTTAAAACTAAAACACCATTTTCAACCAAAAATATGCATTTCATCATTATGAGTAAAATATAAATCAAATTACTCAAAACAATCAAAAATAATTTAACAAAAATCAATTCCAAAACCAATTTCCAAAACACAATACCATATTTAACTAACAAAACCAAACAGAAAAAAATATTCCTAAATCAAAAACCACATTAAATATAATACGTTCACCATAAAATTCCCTTAATTAAATACAAACCAATAGTAAACACTATTGGGATCATCTCAAAAAATAATGGAGTAAAATTAGTAATTTAGGAGAAGAAACAACACTCCATATGGACTGGAAACATGATCTAATAAACTATATAAAAATCATAAAATATGAACTCAAATGGCTGTAGAACTATTCTTCATGGTATTTACATGGTTTATTATGCTGCACAGGCTAACTATACAGTCACAGTTCATTAGAAACTTCCTCTTCTAAAACTCAAACAGATCCCAAAATTAATTATCCAAATAATTGGGGATCAAAATTAAATCATAAATAGTAAAAATAAATAAAATATATTGTAAAAAGAACTCAAAATCAGTATTCAAAACCTAAAACCCCATAGAATCTCTAGTTTTGGTGAAAAAAGAGTTGCAAAAGAACATTTAAACACCCTCAACCCATGTCCCAACATTGATCCTAGTCCCCATACTTTCCAAACAAACCATAAATAAAATTATGGAACACTAATAATATTTTTTCATGAACTAACCAAGGTGAACACTGAACTAGGATCCCAATCTAGCTTGTGACATACTCGAGGCATGTTCCCAAGTTCCCTGAGCTGGAGAAAAGTGTTAATGTATTAATAGGGTACATGTGGGAATGATTTCACCCTGGAAAAAATAAATCTTTTTAATTTTAAACATGCAAAAAATGTACACAATAATAAAAAAAATATAACATCTCATTAGCTATGAAATGATAATAAACATCCCAAATTCTGCTTACAAAAAAATCCTAGATAAAAAAATTGATATATAAACATCCCAAAATGATGACAAAACATAAAAACCACCACCTCTATGTCTCCCAAGGTAAAGATCCACATCAAATACCCATTACCCAAAATCATAATGGAAGAAAATCCAAGGCTCATAAAAAGGAAATCATAAGAGATTCCTATAGAAAATGGTGTGTGTGAAGTGTTAGTGAAACCAAGTTTAGTAGGATTTCACTATAGTATTTGTGTTATTCCTTTAAAATGGAATTTCAATTTATAGTAGTTTGAAATAAAATTAGTAAATAATTCTTTCATAAACAATTATATGATTATATAAAATCATCACATTCAATATTTTTTTATAAATTCCATTTCATTCTATTAAATGAAAATAATCACTTTTAACAATATTAATCTTGACCTACAACACCATAATATAAATAATTCACCAAAAAGAAATATTTGATACCACTTTAGAAATTAAATTTTCAGAACACTTTTGGAAATAATTTTATAAAAAATAAAACATTATGATAACAAATTAAAACACACTTTTACCAATAGAAAGGAAATACATATAGACAAGTAGGTAAATAAAAAGTGTGGTTAAATAGATGAAAAATAAGAAAGATAATAGAAACAAAGGTCCCCTATGGAGTGATTTAGTTTTATGTCCTATAAAATAGATACAAAGGTGATATGTACATAGACCATACCAAATTAGGATCAAATTCTATCTTTATTTATATCTACAAAACACGCCATCGATCGGAATATCCTGTACCAAGCCTATAATCTGAGGATCACTCCATTAACCCTATACACATAACGAGGGGAAACTAGTACTATGGGACTATATAGTATAGTAGAAATATTGACCTCTCACTCATTTCTTAGTAAAGACATGAAATTAAAAAAAGTGATAGAGATTAATAGTTTATTTTTCTTATGCTTCTACTTATTATTGATTAACTAATTTACATGAGGTTCATTCTTGATCACCCTAGGTTTTCGAAAAGTGACAGGGTATTAGTAGAGTATATTTTATAAATATTTCACCCCATCAATGATATTTATATCAGTAAAATAGACATAAAAATTTAGTATATGATGATAAATAACTAAAATATATCATCATTAAAGATATAATAATAATAATCCCCCTTAAAACATAAAAAAATAATATATAAGATGATAAGTTTAATAAATAAACATCCTAAAAAAATTGAAACAAAACCCAAACCCACCCTCTTTATATGACCCTTTTTTACACTTCACATCACATACTAATCACCCAAAATATTCAATGAAACCAAATTAAATATACTTGAAAATAAACTATAGGAGATATATTCAACTAATGGTTTATATTGGGTGTGAGTGAAACTATAATTATTAGGATTTCACAAAATTTTTTGACTTATTCTTTTTAATTAAAATTTCATTTTTTTTCTTGTCTTAAATTCAATTATAAAATAGGTTTTTTCATACACAATTATAATAGGTGAAATAAAAATAAAATCCATGATTTTTTTATAAATTATATTTATTTCCCTTAAATTAAACCAATCACTTTAAAAACATATACCTCAACCTAAGAATCCTTTTTTAAAATATTAATTTAAAATCCTACTTTGAATCCACATTAGAAATAAACATTTAAAAAACATTTTTAATCCATTATATAACAAAAATAAATTTACAAGGATAAAAAAATAAAATAAAAAATCACCATATCATAAGGGAATAAATGAAAATAATTAGTTAAATAGAAGAAATGGGTCCATATATTCTAAAAATTCTTGGAAAAAAACTAAATTTCACTATGGATTCATCTAGTATCATGGGATACACCTTAGGTACTAAGATGAGATAACCCTAGACCTTACCAAATGTGGATAAACTACCATCTTATATTACATACACAACACAAACCACTCAACAAATCTTCATTAATCCTAGAATAAATGGAACTCCTTACTTACCCAAAGCACATAACTAGAGGGATATTATTAGTATGTGAATATCTAGTTAGGAATAAACTTTGACCTCTCACTCAATGCCTGGTGAAAACATGAGGGAAAACAATATCCGATTGGAAATGAGACAATATCAATATAAATATCATAAGAATAAATAATAAATCCACTTTGCCTATGACACCCTCATAAGAAATATCCCCAATAACATTATATGTATCCCATGAAATAAAAATCATGCCGCTCGGGACAAAATCATTATAAAAAATAGCACTCATGAGTGTCTTACAAACTCATATCATTTGAAAACCATTCATAAGTTACATACATTCCTTTAAAAAATTAAACATAAAATCCATTAAATTTAGAGTAATCTATCATTTCATTTAAAATAAATATTTAAAATGAAAACATTAAAAAGAAAAACCAAAACTAGTTATGAAAAAATCAAAAAAAATCTATTTCCAAAATGCACACTAATTTAATTATAAGGTATCATTAAAACCAAAAAATATATTTTCTTCATTCCATGACCAAAATAGTGTTGAACACTCTATATAGACCATTAAAATATTTTTCTAAAACACTTGGCATTCAAACCTATTTTACAAATTAAATCCCTTAAAATACCCTAGAAGATACTTTTTCTAAGTTAATAATTCTTTTATAAATCATACTTAATGAAATATAATTTTTATATATAACTTTAATTTGATAAAAAATATTTAAACTACTAATCATACAATGTCACTCCATTTAAACAAAGAGGGAAATACACAAACAACTGTTTATTAGAAATAAATCAGTTGTCACATTCAATGAAGAACACTCAAACGAGACACACACAAAAATCCCAAGCATGCCCTATCAAAAAACCTATAATAATAAGGCACCCTAAAACCCTAATATGATTATAACATCCCCTGGGGTTTTTGGGAGAGGTATAAATTGAATTGGTATGAGAAAGTGTGAGAAACTAGAATAAAGTAAAAAAGAGAGTAGGGATTTATCTTAAGGAATCCACAAAAAATCAAAGTGGATGAGTTCAACAATAGTGGATGAAGGGGGGTGGATCTCCCTCTCTTGAAACATAGCTATCTAAATGAGGTGTATTATAAAAAAAGGTTAAATACCATTAATATTCTAAAGGGAAAAAAGAAAAAACAATAATTTTACTAAATTGGAGTTCTTCCATGGTTACCTCATATATATAATTACCATATGCAAACCAAGAGGAAATTAATTTTTAAGAGTGAAAGAAAATTTTTTAGGTTTCCACGTGATTTAACTTTATTGTGGATAACCTGTACACCCCATAACTCACATTCAATAGTAATCTTATACAATCTCTCCTGGTATAGTTCCACCCTTGAAAAATAATCATGAATGTTCAAAAATGAACTTAAATGGGCCTTATAATATTGACACACATGGTTTATTCTCAACCATGTACTGTAAAATTTGAACCTCAAGGACCCATGCAATGGCCATAAATAAGATTTTTAATAACCATATAGTGACTGTGTGGACATAATGAACATAAAAAACATTTAAATAAATTCATATTTATGTCCAAAACCACCTAAATTTTGAAAATATAATAAATACAAAAATAGATTTAAAATATATAGTTATATTACATGTGTTTGTGAAATTAATTATGCAATGGATATCTTGGGTATCTTACACAATAGTACTTGGTAGTAGAGATTGTATTTAAATGTTAGAAAATATTAATGTTAGCAATAATCACCTTTTGTAGTCTTATATTGTGTCGTGTTTTAAATGATGATGATTCAATAGAATGAAAGTATGGGAAATAATACGATGGGAACATCTTAATAGTATTTTGGAGAGTGACCCTTATGTCAGAAAAGTGGTGTCTAATATTATATAATATTAATATCAAGCTTGGATGGTGGGTTGATCATAATAGTGCCACACTTTGAGAGAGGCATGATGGTCTATATCTAGTCCTATGAATATAATAGTATGGGTGATTCATCTAGAGTGGTTGGTATTATTAGTAAATTACATACCTGATGAGAGGTATTTTTTGAGTGGTATGGATGAAGTAGATGTGTTGTATGATTTCTTCTAGGTTGAGGCATCATCTTATAGATTTAGAGTTAGTATCATAGAGTGTTAGAGAATAGAGGATCCTATGGGTTTTAATTCACATATTTTGGCATGTAAAACATTTTTTAGCATCAAATATTCAATTTAGGAAATGGTTTATTATTTTTAGGTGTTAGAATAGAAGTTTTCTATTAAATTTTAGTTTTCCTAGATTGGGAATCTAA
The DNA here is from genome assembly GCA_963277665.1 of Viscum album. NCBI lineage: Eukaryota > Viridiplantae > Streptophyta > Magnoliopsida > Santalales > Viscaceae > Viscum > Viscum album. Next base: position 972,993,043 of record OY728166.1, read on the forward strand.
ATAAGGGATCCAAAACCACTTTTAGCTTAGAACAATCAGTGGAATTATATTCTAATGATTATATTTTTAATTTGGGTATCATCTAGGTTGATTATTGGGTATGATAATCCCTCTGGAGGGTGGATTTGTACTTATTATTGTTGTTACATGTTATTAATTTCACCTGAAAATTTTATTTTTTGTTTCTTTGATAAGGGGTTATTTTGATAATAGGGATTAAAATTAAAATTTCATATTTAAAACAACTCCCATAGTTGTTTTTACACATGTTAAATTGATTTATTCTTTTTCCAAGGTTTTTTTGTAGAAGTGGGAGGATTTGGTCTAAGTATGGGTTATTAATTATATCATTTTTGAAAGATCTTATTGTAGAATAAAGTGTTATTTCATGATAGATACTAATGTAGGGATTTTCTTTTCATAACATTTGGGTTTCATTGGGAAATGTTCTTTTGGGTTATTTTATAATGCAGTATAGGGGGTGTTACACTTTGAAGTACTCAATCTGTAACAACCCCAACTCCAATAACCCAAAGATGATGGTCAAATTATTAAATTTTCATTTATATAAGGGATAACATCACCAATTATATATGATTTTAGTATTGATGTAGAGATACATACATATATGATACCCATTATACATTGGGAATAGAATATAAAAACATAATAATTGAAAACATCAAAAATTCATAAAATCATTTAAAGATTTATTCTCCATATAATAAGAAATGAAACAAAATAAGGTTGAGATCAAATTATCAATAAGTGTTGGGAATTGTGGAAGCTATCATGAGTCAATAATGCATAATCAATATGTCAAGGAAAATAACTAAAAAATACCAATGAATTACATTATCCTGAAATGAATCCATAGATAATATCAGTGAAAAAATATTATGGATAACGATATCAGAATTATCAATAATGGTATTAAATAATATTAGAATTCATGATATTAGGAATCATGATATCTATATTTTTAAGGCATTCGGAAAAAAAAGTTTAAAAATGTGGATGAAAACCCATTTAATTTTTCAAACTGATTTATCTCATGAGACATATTGATGCATTGATGGGAAATATTATTTTAGGCCCCACCATTAACTATATTTCTAAAGCATTACTCATATATCAAATGATATATTTATTACATGAACAATATGATTTATTAATAAACATTTTTATTGATTAAATAATATGGATTATCAATATTTTCCTAGTAAACAAAACAAAATTTCAAAGTATAACACCATATGTATAAATGATATGTGGTTTAAGAAATATGAATATCCATGATTCAGAATACATATATTCAATTGAAATATAATATCTAATGAAAATTTATCATAACAATGTGATTGTCTCATTGGATAATTAGTAACCACAAAATTAATCTAAATATGAGATGTAACCATTGGTTTATTGCGAATATAGGTTTTACAATAAAGTCATGTACCATATATAATTATTGGTATTGGAAGTGAAATATTAAAATAATCCATCATAAAATAGTTTTATTTGTAAACTAGTGAAAATGTGTTGAATAAGATAAATTTTCTAAAATAGTTATGGTAGTGGTGAAGTATGTTATCATCATATACATTAAAAACATTCCTTTTTCTTTTTATAAAGGATGTCAAAAACAAAAATATTTAAAACAACAAAAATATTTATTGAAAACCTTTTTTAAAAGTCAATAATAACATAAATTTTCTTTAATTAATAATTTGATAAAATAAAATTACTTTTTCAAAATTATTTAGAAAAAACATATACAGGGTGGAAAAATATATCATACTAAAAGAGAAATAAAATCAGTTTATATTTTAAAATTTTATTTTAATAAAATAAGTACCAAAGTGGGAAAAAATTGAAACAAAATATTGAAACATATAAAATATCCAGTGGATAAGAAAATTATTGGATCTTTTGAATGATAAATTATAATATTAATTCAATGAAAATAAAATAATTACTAAAATAAACTAATATTATAAGTTAGATTCTTATATCATTGGTAAATTTTAAATTATAACCCTATAAATAATAAACTTTTATTGAAACATTGAACATTATGAATAAATAGTTACCCATGTCAAATACATAAAATAGGAATCATATATACCACATAAAAGTGAATAGGTGTGTAATAAAAAATATGTCTCAATGGAATGTAAATTGAGAGGGAATCCATTACCTCACACTGCTATTTAATTAAACATGATTCAACCTCATGAATAATGTTTTTAAACATGTAATTAATTTATAAAATAAACATATTAATATTTATAATATCCTATATTATCCTCTTTTAACATCTTACCACCAATTCATTAATAATATTTTATTATTACCATTGTTTCGGTTGTTAACTGCCTCATTTTCTCACGAATGATTTTTTAGGGAAGTTTCGATTATTTTTCATAGGATATAAATCCATCATATCTGGAATTATATTAATGTTATAAGTATCATATTTTTATATTATATACCTTTTTTAATAATTCTTAATTTTTGTACATGGGAAATGAATCACATCACTTTGCAGAGATAGTAGGTTGTATATACACAAGAGTAGTGATATCATTGCCTAAATTGGTGAAGGGGTATGTAAATGGATGATATATTATTTTTAAATAATTAATTTCAATAAATATTTATCATATATATTCATTATTTCTATCATTATGACAATAAATGTGTGTTGGTGATAGAAAACAAATTACATTGGTTCACGAGATGGTCATCTGTCATACACACGATCGATGGATTTATTTCCAATTTGATAGAGTAGGAGATTGGTAAATTTTATTCCTTAAACATAATGAAATCTCTGTATATGATAGATAATTATGTTATTATATTTTATTTTTTAGACATAATCTAATGTTATAAAAGGATTTAAAATAAAGATCTCGGTGAACATGATTGCCTTTGCTTAGAAAAACCTCATTTTGATCTTTTATTACGAACCATAGGATTCATTTTTAGGTAAAAAACCTATAAAATTTGGATAAGGTTTTTGGGAAGATATTTTTTCTTGTTTTGGTTAAGCTAAATAGCATTAGAGGTGTGAGTAATTTAGCAGAGTGGGTTCCATTTTTATAATTGAGGAGTGAAATTTTTGTAAATACCCAAAACTATTCATTAATAGGATGTCACTATGAACCCAAGTTGCTCAAAAATTGATAAAAAATGGGTTTGAGGGATGATTAGGTTTATCCACACCTCCAATGATAAAAATAAAAATTTAGTTTCCCTTACATATATGGTTACTCACTTTTACCATTTTAGTTTTCACCATGGTAACTAGTTTTTTAACCAAGGTAATTTCCCCAATAAACCTAAACTATAATAAAGATTATTTGATAATTTTGAACCAATTTTTATAAATATTAAACAAAATGTATCAAATAAAAATTATATGTGTAGAAAATTAATTTTAATACTTGATCATGCAATTTGAAAATACACAATTTTAACCTTTACTATGGCAATTAATGTGTTCAGTCTTTAGTAATCATTATAAAAAAAATATTTGACCTTATTAACTAATATTTATTATTATGATTTTAAATATTTAATCCTTTTTATCAAATTAAATTAATATAAGTGGTATAATTTGACATAAAAATAAACCCACAACTCATGTCGAAAAATGGGTTTTCAAGAAATGAATTGTTCAAGCGTAAGATGATATAATATTAAATATATGACCAGTGATCAAAATTATTTTTATTTAAATTAATATATTTTTATATATAATATATAAATATTATTTAAATAATACATAATTGATTATTAGTTTAATTAATTATAATTGTTGGATATTATGTCTTTTCAAATAGTATTTTTGAGAAAAACATTTTTCTGAAAGCATACACCTTTTACCTCAAAATGATAATATCATTATTTCTATAAAATTAAAAGTCAATAAATTTTTAATTAAAAAATATAAAAAATTACAATATATAAAGGTAGAAAAAGGTAAATACTATAGTTTCAATTATTCATAAAATCATATTTCAAAAAAAAATCCAAAAAATCATTCTAGGAATATTTTTACCAAATAAGTTTGAAATAAATATTTATACTATAAAACTATAATTTTTGTGACATTAAACATTAAAAATTGAATATAATTATAATATTATTAAAATAAAATTTCAACGTAATTTAATTTAAAATCATGTGTTATATTCTTCAAACCTACAAAATTTTTGTCCTCAAAATTTTTATAGATGTTACTTTCTAAACAAATGAGGGTTGTCCTTCGACACAACCAAATTTGGTACCCATGTTTATTCTTCCATTTTAAGATATATCCCAAGTAATTTTACCAAATATTTATTTGATTCCTCAATTATTTCTCTCTAGTGTTGTGAATCATGATAGTCTCTTCATAATGAAAAACATGAAGTTCCAATTCTATTTCTTCTGAGGTGATAACATGTGTTCGGTATAACACGTACTTACATAAAAAGATTTATGGAACATATCATGTACTATAAAGAGGGTCAGTTTTATTTCGAAATGGTAATCGATAGCTCAAACTCTTTCCACAATTTCTAAAGGTATGATGTATTTGGGTCTCTATTTTCCCTTCTTAATGAACCATATGACACCCTTCTATGGAGATAATTTCAATAAAATGTGTTCTAGCACTTGAAATTCCAAATAATTCCTCAATTTATATAATAAAGACTTTTCCTACTTTTATCTAATTTATTATGATTATAAATGTTATTTAACTTTATTTTTTCTAATCAAAAAATTCTGGGAAAATAAATTTCCTTTTACCGTCTTCATCCTAATAAGTTAGTGTATTACATCACTTTCCCTATAATTCTTTATTAAAAGCCATTAGGATACATGAATGGAAACTATTGGTATAATAAAACTATACCAGTGGTAACTATAGATCCTATATAGCCTTAGAGTCAAGTGAGTACAACCACATAATGTCTTCCCATGTTTTTATAGTCCTTCTAGACAATCCATCAATTTGAGGATGGTAGGTAGTGCTTAAATGAATCTCAGTATCAATATCCTTCTAAAGACTATTCCATAATATCAATATAAATTAAGGATAATTATTATAAAAAAATTTAATATGAAATTCTATGAGTTCATACAATATCATGAATATAGATTCTTTTAAGGAACTCAATATGTAAATATTCTCTTATAGTAAAGTAATATACATATTTTGTTTGGAGATCTAGGATATCCTATAATGAATCAATTTTTCCAAAATTCTTCGGTAATCTAGTGAACAAATCCATAGTAATGTCATTGAATTTCCACATAATAATAGGAATAGGTTTCATGACTCTTCTAGGATATTTTCTCTCAGCCTCCACCGATTAAAAAACTAAGTGTCTTGATATATAATCATAAATTTTCAAATTCATGTTATCCAACAAAAATTATTCTCTCAAATCCATAAATGTCTTGTTGATAGCCAGGTGTATAGATACATTCATGCTATTGGAATCATCCAAAAATTCCCTTTTCTGATCTAGAAGAGATGGAAAAAATATTCCCTTCCAAAGTTTATAACTTCATCTTCACAACTAAAGTCTTCTAATTTCACATCATTAGAAGATTTAATTTTTTCCTAAAAATTCTCATCATTATATTGGAACTTTTTATCTTTTTATCTAAATATATCTTTTCAATCATTTTAAAAATGAGTGATTTATCCCCTTTTTTAAATATTTCCCATCCTCATATTTACTAGATCCTTGAACATATGATCCATTTCAATCTTCATTTCATTCAAAACACCAAGATCTTTCCTACTCAATGAAACCACTTTTTCCATAATTGGGTGATAGTGTATTGAGAAATCATAATCTTAGAGTAGGTAGAGCCATTTTCTTTTCCTCATATTGAGATTGTTTTTTCAAAACATGTATTTTAGGCTCTTATGGTCTTTGTATATCTCACATAATTTACCAACAGGTAATGTATCCATGTATTTTAAGAAAATATTATGGATTTTGGATCAAAATCAGGGATGTATTGTTCTATTCATGAGTCATTAACTTCCTTGATTCATATGAAATTACTTTATACCTTTTCATAAAGATGCAATTGAATCCCTTTTTTACACATCATTATATATCTAAAACCATTCATTTTAAGATGGTAGAGTAAAAATAAATGCATTGACCAATATCCTATTTAATTCTTCAAAACATGTTTCACAATAAATTTTCCATATGAACTTAGCCCCTTTATTTGTAATCTCAGTCAATGGGTTAGCGAATCGGGAAAAAATATGAATAAATCATCAATAGTTACGTACTAAAATGGTAAAACTACATACCTTAATTATGTTCTTTTATGTAGGTCATTCTCTAGCAACCTTTTTCTTCATAGGATCAACAAATATTCCATCGTTGTGGAAAATGTATCCAAGAAATGAAAATTCATAAAGCTAAAATTAACACTTTTTAAATTTCACATATAAATCTTTTCATCCAAGAGTCTCAAGAATGACCTGTAAATGATTCTCTTAGTCCTCATAGATAATTAATTAAATCAAAATAATATCAATGAATAAAACAATGATATTATCAAGATATTCCATTAATACTCTATTCATTAGAACCATAGAGACTAAAGGTGCATTGTTTAGTCCAAATAGAATTATTTTAAACTCTTAATGTCTGCACCTTGTTTAGAATACTATCTTTGGAAAATCTTCCTTCTTTACTCAAAAATTATAATACACACAATGAAGGTAAATCTCTGATAAATATTGATCTCTATGAATTTCATTGAATAATTATTCAATGAGAGGTAGAGTATACTTATTCTTTATCATATTAGCATTTAATTTCCTATAATCAACATGTAGCTTCATGGATCAATATTTATTCTTAATGAAGATAACATTCTCTCTATAGTGTGAAAAACTAGGGAGAATAAATATATTACTAGACAACTCCTATAGTTCTTTCTTAAACATTACTAACTCCACAGTGCCCATTATATAGGGACTCAATGATATTGGTCTTTCATGAAGGATTAAAACAATGGAAAACTCGACTTCATTCTCCAGAGGATACCTAGGTAGTTCTTCGAGAAATACATCAATATTTTCCTCTATAATAGTTACATCATTAATTTAAAGATTATTTTTTTCTTCTAGGGAATTTTTTTCTCTTCTTCGTCAAGAATATTATTCAGAAGTGATACTTGGGGTGGATTTAGACATGACTCATATGATTAAATCCCTACTCTAAAGATTAGTAATTCCACATCATCATCATGAATCATAATTTTATTATTCTTGAAATAGATTTTCTCATTACATTTTGAAATCAAGAAAAAACCAAGGATTATACAATATTTGACCTTATGTATGATAATAAAGTCATAAAATAGAGAATTTTTATGTGTAATAATGGGAGATACCTAACATGTCCAACTCATATTGATATTTCCACTAGGATTGTTCACTGACAACTCTATTTTTATGGATCGAAGGAAATATATAATTTTATTAGAAAACATGGAAGATGTAAAATGGTGTGAATATCTAGAATAAAATAATTCATTATCTAAATTTGAGTCTATGATTAATGTACCTATCAACACTTCATTTGGAACCTCCACCTCTGTACTGTTGATCACATAATCATGGTCTTCTCCCCTATGCCTTTTCCTGGGTATGTTCCCTTGATTCATGGTGAATTGGTGTGAATAATTCCCCATTTATCAATATTTTATACACTTAGAATCATTTATTTGTTTATTTCCCAAGCATTCATTATCTAAATGAACTTGATCACCATACTTGTACTAAACTCTCATTCCCTTAAAAAAGTTTCCAAGATGTTTACTCCCACAATTTTCATATGATGGAAATTGATTCATTTTCTTCTTCTTATTTAATTAATTATATTTTTATTAGTTTTCATAAAACCTATTATTCTATAAATTCCCCTTCAATATATAGTATTTGAAAATTTTCTTTTTTATGTTGATGGCACATAAAATTATTCCATCATTTAATGAAAACGTTTTACAAACCAGTTCCCTTAAGAAACTTGCCTTTATCCCTTCAATGAAGTGGTTAATCATGGATTCTATATTTCATATAAAATATATATAATACATGTATATTATTTAAAAGGTGTCCTCATACTCCACCAAACATTATTCATACATTTTCATTAAGTGATGGTAATTTCTCTTCAATTTAATTAGTTTCTTGTGATTAAAATATTTTCCAAATAATATTTCATTAAAAACTATCTATTCCATCTATTTTATTTCATCATCATCTATAATATTCTAGATAAATGACCACTATTGATTTGAATCACCCTTGATAAAATATACTTACGATATAACTTTTTAATTTTCATCACATCCCATGACAAAAAATATCTTTTCAAGGGACTTAATTCATTTCTCTTCTACCACTAGATTAGTGGCTCCACTAAATTATTGGGACTTATACCAAATTAAGTGATTTGATAAAAGTGAATAATTTTGTGGAAATATAGGGCTATCCCTTTAGGTTATTCTTCATAACATGACAAATCTTCCCTAATAAAGTTGTGATCTTCTCATACCCAATACCTATTTAATTTTCTTTCTCAGTGGGGAAATTTTGACATTGACCATTAGTATTGATATTGTTCTTTATTCCATGTTCCATTTAAAAAATTAGAATATACTATATTATCTCATGAGATTACGAATTTTAAATCATAATATAAAATTTTTAATATGGTGTAGTATTTAACATAAATAAAAAATTTATGAATTGCCTATCTATGAATCATAAACGTTGTTTCATTAAGGATATCCTAATATGATAAAAATATTTTCAAATTTTTCATAATGGCATGTAATGATAATTGTATTTAACCAAATAATATTGATATATATATGTATTTTAAATCTATTGAGTCATGTGTTTTCATATTCATTTTAGCTGAACACTGATTGACTTAATATGAGATTCATGCTTGATATAAATTATTTATGTATTGCTACGGTAGAACAGGAATTTGGAATAATATAAAGGAAAAAATCCCTTCATGTTGCGATAATGAAAACATGATAAAACATATATTGAATATTAAGGCCAAAAGGTTCAATATTACAATTTAAATATGTTCCTTTGATGATTCCTGATGATTAAGGTATGTTTGAGAGGAATGAAACTAATGAACCATAGAAAAATGAGGTTCTCGATCATGGAAATACATATTTCGTGTTATGTATCATGTACATTTAAATGAAATTATACATGTTGTAGAACTAATAATAGTTATAAAGTTGATGAAATTTTAAAAACATAGGTCATATGTCTTTAATAACATGAACACATATTACACATCATAAAACATGTTAGATGAACTAAGATACAACTACTTCTCGGGATATTTCAATGAGGTATTCCCAATTACATCCCAAAAATCCATTTATCACTATTTTTGACTTGTTGAAACCCTATTCATGTATCATATACTTATAAAGATTGGTTCTATCAAAAAGTAAAAGTAAATATTCAAGGCATATGGACTTGACCAATGGGAGGCTTCCGCTAGGGTTCTGACACTAAATTCATCAAAGATATGTTTTTCTTTCTACTTTGATATCATTTCTTTTGATGTTAACATGTTGTGATTTATAGTTTAATTACATTTATTATCATTCATTTATTCTCACCATTACAGTTTTTTGTTTATGTTTCATTGGAAATCACCTAACGGTGATTTGATAAAATTATATGGGGAGTAGAATCAGCTAAACTGGGTTTGTGCCAAAATAATTTATTTTCTTATTCCCTTGTGCAATGATTTTATTCAATATGTATTATGTTGAAATTAAAATTAATCATATAAATTATTCAATAATGGACCAATTTAATTTTGTATGACATGAAACCCACCATGATAAATGTAATTAATTCATGACCATTGTATTAGATTATTCTTATGCTTTTGTGATCAAATCCTAATGCATAATAGTATTTTAATTAACATATAGATGAATAATTAGGGTTTTATAATAGATTTATAGGTATTTACCATTTATTATATCATTAAAATTGATTTATTGTGCATCCAATGAGAATTATTATTTTCCAAGTGTAGTATTGATTTCCTTTTTGAATAACTACCCTGGGATCTAATACCCCCACTCCTCCTTTCCTATTTGATTTATTTTTTTTATTTTATTTGTTAATAAAATCAATTGAATTTCTGATTACCCAAACTTTGATCAATATTTTTAATTTCTACATTCCTTAAACATTGTGGGTTCAACCCTACACTTCTACTATGGTGCGCCTTTGTAGTTAGTTCTATTTGGGATACTATAAATTTTTAATCACATCACACCTCAAGTGCTTAAAAACAAACATAAAATTTATCTACATTTAGTTCTATTTTCGAGGAGCATTGAAGCATAGAAGATGCCTTAAGGTAAATTTCTTAGGTCAAATACTTTTTTACCCTATTTCTATTTCCCAATTTTAGATTATGTATTTTTTCATCCATTAATATTGTTATTTTAATTATTATTATATTATATGTGTGGTAGTTTATGGTGGCGTGTAGTATAATTTTTAAGATGAACCAATATTATGCCATGATAATAAAATATGATTAATTTTGGTAGTATCCAACCACATGGGTATCAATGAATTCATAAAGGTGGTCATGTCAAGAAATGAGATAGGATGATTCATTTTCTTTTGTACATGATGAAATCCAACATCATTATATGTTTGGAACCAACTATCAACTACATATAGGAGACCCCAGTTTTAGTGAATACCAAATAGTATCCAAGGATGAGTAGTTAAACCATAGATACACCAACATATAATAACATGAAGAGTAGTACTGAAAAGAAAAATAGACCAGGTTTCTGAAAAAGTACACTAATTTGATGGGAAAAAGATGGATTATAATGAGGAATAGCTTAGTTAATAGAGAGAATAGAAAAACCACCTATCTGAAATCATTTTAAATTTAATTTATATTATTAGTAGTATACCAGTTTCTTTATAAAATAAATATCATTATTCTAAGAAGATGAATATTTTTAAGTGTAGGAAGTAAAAGTTGTTGGATGAATGGTGCCTCAAGAGTAGTACATTCGAGAAGAACTATACATCCAACAAGTTAGTGTCAAAAAAATTAGAAGAAAAACTTATCAAATTTCTCAAAAAGTTTTTCTTGATTTGGATACATAGACAGATGATCATGAGACCCAACTCAATGAATTGGGATAATTCACTACTCACCTTTCTAATGTTATTTCAAATTTAAATTATCTTGTGAATACTCTACCCTTAATATATAATATAGATATGTAATGTTTTAATGATGAATAATTTTAGGATGTGAATGATTAGTTTAATCCATTAAATAAACATATGATATAAAAGTGGAGGATGAATTAAAATAATAATTCTTAGGGAATGATGAGAACTCTCATAATTTTGAACCTATGTCTTATTATGAAAAATTAGTACCTTCTGAATCCCTTATAATAATAAAAAGGGCCTAGAGGAGAAAATAAAATAACTTTTTCCACTTTTAGAAGAAGAGGAAACAAATATGATGGAAAATTAATATTCGACAGGCTAAGAGGAAGAGAATATGTTTTTCGAGGTTATATAATCCATAAAATTATAGGAAGAGGAAGAAATAAAGGAATAGGAAAATAAGAAGACATAAACCAACAACAATGACATTCTAGAGACAAAATAATCATGAGGAACCATACTAAATAAACATGAAAACCAAGGGTATACCATGTATGATATTCTCAATAGAATACATGATATTAAGAAGAAGAAGAAGAAATATATTACAAAAATAACCATATTAGAATATGTTAAGAATGAAGAACCTCTGACAATCCAAGAAAAAGTTCAAAAAATAGTGGGGGAGAAGATGAACCACAAAATATGGTAATATTTTTATTTAATTTTATTTTCATTAAACTTTTCCTCAATATGAATCCCACCACAAGCACCAGTCAAGAGGAACCAATGGAGGAAGAAGAAAAAGACAACCCCATAGGCACATCAATGTTAGATTTGTGTAAATACAGGACAATTATTTCTATATCAAGTTATAATTAGATAATAATTTTAACTATCATATTAAATTTCCATAAAAATAATCTGCGGTTGGGAGGCAACCGGGATTATAAAATTTATTTATATAACATATATTTAATTTATTTTATTAGTTTAATGATTTTCTTCATGGTCAATATTTTTATCTATTTGATCCAAATATTTTAAATTTTAAAAGTTAATGTACTTTCACTATTTAGTTTTATATTTTTGGACCATGGAAGCAAGAAGAAAGAATAGAATTATGTAATTCATAAAGGACCAATTCACTTTGTGAGCTCAATTAATATCACGAGATCATAATTCTTTTCATAAACCTAGGTGAAACAAAACATTGGAAACTCCTTAAAAATCATCAAAGTTATGGGAATATTTTTTTATATTTTTATATCTTTTCACCCAATGTTTATTTCACCACATGATTTTTTCAAAGAGGGTAAAAATGAATTTAATTTTTTCATGAACCAAAATGAATTAGTTTCTCCCAAAAATTATCGAATTACTTTTCTTGTATTTACTAATATATAAGACATTAGGAATTTGGATAAATACTTTATGATGTTGTTAAATTTAAAATATAATTCCCATAATTAAAAAAAATATAAATTGGAATTTTAGTATTCACTTTTTACATCATTTTTGAATTTCTTCAAAATGATTTCTAAAATGATTGTATTTATTTATATTTATTCCTTGAACCGTTCATTAAGTAAACTGATTTTTTATTTTCATTAAATGACCTAATTGACTTATTTTATGTTCACATTCCTGATAAGATTCTCAACCAAATATTACCTATTTTTATAAACATATTTTTTTATTCAAACATGGTTCATGTATCCCAACAAGAAAATTCATTATTATCCTATCAAATCTATGACTGGAAAAATCAATTTTGAAATGATTGAGGTATTTTTTTATATAATACAATTTTAACTTAAGACCCACCTATACATTTATCCTTAATATCCCATAGAAGTCCTGGATGAACTAGTTAGGACTAAGGCACATCACAAGCCATTATTTTTCTTTCCTACCCATCTTTTCATATTTTTCATGATATTTAGATGAATTAGTGTGGGGGAGGAATTTTTTATGGTGTTTATGGGGTGTTCTATCTTGAGAGGATATTGTGTGGTGTTTCTAAGGGATTTTTGGATGGTTCAAATTTACATTAATTATAATTAATTTTTTACCCTTATTGTTAAAAAATGAAAAAAAAATTAAAAAAGGGGTTATGAGTTGGGATAATAAAAAACAACCATTAGTAGGATAATAATTTTTATGATATGTGGTTTAGTAGTATACATGGTTTTTAATCCAATCAAAACTTTTGAAAAATAATAGATAAAAATGTGTTGTTTCATTGGTATTTCAAAAATAATCACTTCTATACCAATACTATAAAAAACATATGTGGTTTGGTAGTGGATGTGGGAATTATCCTGGGTATATATTTTTAAAACAAATAGAAATAATCAAAGGAAACAAAGAGATGAATTAATTCATTCTGATTATATTTTCTGTAATCCTTTACATTTCACTTTCGGGTTCTGGGATGGCATTATATTTTGAGAAGAACCTTTTATTACACATTTATTTTGAATATCATGCATTTTAATTTGGATTTTTTCATACTCCATAATCCATGCTTGTTTTTAACATCAATTATTACCAACCCACACACTCAGACTCATTTGATCCTAATTAAAAATCCCTCATGATTAATTGTTTTATTTGTCATTATGGTTTGTAGAAAGTAGATTCAATGAAATCATATGGTTTGGATCATGTACTTGATGTATGGGTTGAACACCATTAAATTTTAACCATGAGTGATGACAAAAAAATTCAAGATGAGGTAAATCGTTAATGGAATGGGTGTTAATGGAAGGTTGAAATATGTAAGTCAAAAGTGTAAAATGACTAGAATTAGAAATAATTTTTGAAGAATAATTTTTGAATTATTTATTGGTTATGTTTTTTTATTTACAATCTTCAGTTATAACACGTTTTTATGAGCATGATAATTTGAAAATTCCCTTGTTGATGTATGGACCCATTGTATTTTGAAGTTGTAATTTTTCTCAATGATGTGAAAATATTTGAGTATGGGGGTATTTTATATCTCAATTTTTATCTATATATTCATGTGGTCTTATATTAATTTTATTAAAATAACGATTGATTTAATATAATATCTATTCCTTATATTAATGTTTTATGTATTATTATGAGAGGGCCAACATTTGGAACAATATAAAGGAAAAAAGGTACACCGTGTCGTGAAAACAAAAATATGATGAATCAGAGGTTGAATATTTAATCCAAACTGATAAATATTCCCATTGAAATAATATTTTACATGATGATAGATGATCAAGGGAAGTTTCAAATTCTCAAAACCGAGGAATTGGGGAAATGAGGTTTCTATCACTAGAAATAATTGTTTCATATCGTGTACCATGAACAAGGTGTGTAAATTATGCAAGGAATAAACCTACTATATTACTTTAAGTGAAATAAAACTGAAACATGTAAGTCATGGGACTTTCACAATGTAAACACATGATAAATGTTTTGAAACATGCGAGACTGATGTAGATACGATTGTTTCCCCGTATATTTCTACATGGAGATTCCATGTATGGATCACAACATGATTTATCATAAGGTTTGACCTTGGGAAACCCTATGCAATAATTAGAGAATTATAAATTAGGGTTTTTGTCCAAAATGAAATTTGGGTATTCAATTCTTAGGGATTCCACCACCGAGAGGCTTCTGCTAGGGTTCTAACCCATAGTTCTATAAAGATAGGTTTATATTTGTTATTTACTATTTATCTCTTAATATAAATGTTAGATGATTTATATTTTAATTACATTCAATTATCATCATTAATTTTCTTATATTCTCTTCCTTATGGGTTTCGGAATATTTTTTGTTAGCGGTCACCCAATAATGATTAGAAAAAACCATATGGGGAGCAGAATCCACTAAACTAGGTACGTACCAATTTGTTTTATTTCTTCTTGCCTTATGTAATGATTTTATTATATTTTTATTGTGTTGTGATTAAAATTAAATATATATATATATATTATAAAATGATAGAATATACATGTTTGGTAGTAGATAAAACCCAACATGATAAAGTTTGTTAATTCACATCCACTAAATTGGATTATTCTTTTACTTTTGCGATCTAGTCCCAATGAATCCTAGTATTCTAATTCATCTATCCATTGAGATTTAGTGTTAAGGGGTATATTTATAGGGATTTCTAAATTTTTTTATCATTAAAATTTATTGATTATGTATTTATTGAGTATTAATATTTTTTAAGTATAGTTAGGATTCCTTTTTAACAAAACTGCCCATGGAATCTGATTCTACTCTCTTCATATTTTCTCAGTGATTTAATTTATTTTATTTTATTCATTTAATTATTATTATAAAATAAATTTAAATTAGGATGACCTGATCATTGATCAAGATTTTTCATTACTGTATTCCCAGGTCTTTGTTGGTTCGACTTGTACTTCCTCTATGTTGTGTCTTTTTAGCTAGTATTTTGAGAGATAATATAAATTTATAATTTTGTAACACATGATGAATTTAAATATTTCATTTGGACTCATCACATATCCCTAGATATTTTCAAACTATGTTTGCAGTAACTCCCATTGTCATGCACTAGGTGATGATTGAGTCAAATCCCAATGAACCTTATTCGAAGTTATTACACCTAGGTACAGTTATTCTAAAACCATGTTTAATTTTAGTTTCCATATGTATTTCTAGAAATAGAAACATAATATCTACCTTATGAAAATTTTATGTTATTATTCCACAATTTTACATATCCTCAAAGTCTCTCATAGGGGTTTTTCCCTAATCTATGTTTATCCAAATCTAGTTCCCAATTATTCTACTAAACATTCTCAAATTCCAACTATAATTAGCCAAACTCAAGTAACCCAGAGCTGGTGGTAACTTTATTACATTGGAATATATACAAGGGATAACATCACTAATAATTGATCTGTTATATAGACTTGGAAAACTAGATACATACATGATACCCATTTTATATTAAGAATAAGATACAAAACATAATAATGGAAAACATTCAGTATCCATGAACTCATTCAAAAATTAATCTTCATATCTTATATAAAGGTAAAAAATGGTGATATAAAATTCTCAATAAGTGTTATATACAACATAAGCTATCATTTTTAAATAAGGTATGATCAATATGGAAGGTGAATAACTAAAATATGTGTTATTTAATTAACAACCTAAGAAAGAAACGTGTCCATAGATAATATCAATGAAAACATATCATTGAAAATAATAAATGAATTTTAAATAAAGGAAATGATTACTATTGGTTTTAATGATCTCATATTTAATAATATCTATACCATCAAGGAATTCTTTCAATACATTTTAATACAATGGGTAAAACCCATTTAATTTGGCTAATTTGTTTTTCTCGTGAGAGGTATTGATACATCAAAGAGATATATAATTAAGAACCCCACCCATCGTTAAATTTCCAAATAATTCATCATATATCAAATTACTAATTTAATTAATGAAAAATATGAGTTAATAATAAATGTCTATATTGAATAAAGAATACAAAATAGAATTACTTTCCATTTCAGTAAAATTACATTCAATTTAAAACATACTATGTAGAAATGATATATGTTTTAAGAAATAATCATATCCATGATAAAGAATATTAATATTTAAGGGATATGTAATTTTAAATGAAACATTATAACCCAAATATGATTTTATCAAGATAAATTTTACGACCAAAAAATTAATCAAGAGATAAGAGGTGACCAGCAGTTTTTTAGGAATATAGGTTTTTCAATAAACTCATATACATTAGAAGATTAAAAGGAATGAAAGTGATATTTTAAAATAATTTTTCATAAAATAATTTTCTTTTTAAAAAAAATTTAAACTTATAGATGATTTGAAATTTTGTAAAACTGTTGTGGTGGGAGAGATGTTTGATTTTTCAATATACATTAAAAACGTTCCTGTATACTTTTTTAATTAAAATAGAAAATGTATATTTTCTAAAATAGTATAAAATTTAAAATTCAAGGTTATATTAAAAGGTTCTTAAAAATATTTAAATTATATAAAATAACCTCAGTAATATAATTTTGTGAAACATGAATATGGAAGAAAAATATTTCTGATTAAAATAAAAATAAATTATTTTATTATTTTCAATTTTTTGATTGAAACGCGTATTAAAGAGAGGATTATTTTTAATAAAATATTTAAAATACATTAATATATAGTGGATAATAAAACTATTTTATCCTGTGATAGATAAATCATAATATTCTTTTAATGAAGATAAAAGCAATACCAAAAGAAAGTGATACTTTATAATAGATTCTTACCTATTTAGTAACTTTTAAATTGTAAACACTTCAAATAATAAAATTATATTGAAACATTATTAATAATAAATAAATAAGAATTCAATTTAAATACATCAAATGGGATCATACAGACTATATTAAGGTGAATAAGTGCACATTACAAAATATGTACCAATGTAATGTAAATGGAGATGAAATCTCTAACCTCATGCTTACCTCCAGTTAAACATGCCCTAAACTCTTCTATAATGGTTATATACATGTTATTAATTTAAAATAAGACCATATTTATATTTTTAATATCATATATGATCCTCTTTAACATATTACCACTTATTCGTTAATAGTATTTCATTATTAACATTGTTTTGGTTGTTAACTTATTTGTTTTCTCACGCTTGTTTTTTCATTGAAATTTTGGTTATTTTGAATATTATATAGATCTATAATATCAATAATTATATTAATCTTATAAATATACTATATTTTTAATTATATAAAATTTTATAATCATTAATGGAAGGTGAGCAGAAGAAATGAAGTACATCGCTTCGTGGAGATGGTAGGTTGTACGTACTCACAAGCGACGATATCATTCCCTTAATGAGTGATAGGGTATGGAAGTGGATTATATTTTATTTATAGAATCAATATTATGTCATATGTATCATATATATTTATTATTTCAAGTATTTTGGCTATCCACATCATCTTGTGATGGAAAAAATATTACATCGATTCATGAGGAGGTGGTCCATTGAACACCTGAGCGATGAATTTGTTTCCCATTCTATGGAGGAGGATATGGATAATTATTATTATATAAACATAATAAAATATTATTTTATATTATATAATGGTGTTGTGGTATTTAAATTTTTAACACATAATTGAATGTGATAACAGAGTTTAAAGAAAAATCTCAGTGATAGTGGTTACCTTCTCATAGAGAATCCTCCATCAGATCTCTAATTAAGAATGACAAGATTGGTATCTTGGGAATACCATAACATCTATAATTTGTATAAGGTTTTTTGTGAGATTTTTTAGGTTTTTTATCCAAATGGATTGAGAGTTATGAATAAGGGAGGCGAGGGGTTCCTTTTTATAATTGAGGAGTGGTCATTTTTTGAATACCCAAAACTATTCATTAATAGGTAGTCACTCTCAAAACAAGTTCCTAAAAAATTGATAAATAATATTTTGTTGGTATGATAAAGTATTTACACACATAAAAATCTAAAATTTAACTTGTTTTAAATATATTATTTCAATTACATCGATGATCACTCATTTTTACAATTTTAGTTTTCACCATAAAAACTAGTTTTTTAACCATATTAATTTATACATTAATCCTAAAATAAAATCATAATACTTAGATAATTTTTACCCAATAATTATAAATATTATTTATAATTTTTAAAATAAAAATTCTATTTTATAGAAAAATAACTATAATAAGAGTTCATGTAACTTGAAAAATATTGTTTTAACATTAACTGTGATAACTAATGATTACTGCCATTAACAATATTTATGAAAATCATTATTTTGATTTTATTACCAAATATTATTTATTATTATAATATAATTTTTATCCATTTTATCTAATTCAATTCATATAATTAGTATAATTTAAGTTAAAAATAATCCCTAAAAATGTGTCGAAAATCCTTTTTTTCAATAAAAGTATTTTTTATGAATAAGTTGATTTTATATTTACTATATGACTAGTTATCACCATTATATGGATCTAAAATTATATTTATACATATATACTCTATGAATTTAATTTAAATCATTTATCATTAAAGATTATTTTGATTAATTAAAATTGGTGGACATTATGCCTTTTAAAACTGTTTTCCCAAAAAATACCGATTTTTACCACGAAATGCTCTTATCTTTATTTTTATCAAATTTATTATTAATAAATTTTTAATTACATATGTTAAAATACATTATTATAAATAAAATTATCATTTAATAAATACTTCATTTTCAATTATACATAAAAACTTATTTCTAAGAGAAAATTTACCGAAATTCATTCTATGCTTATTTTGAACAACATAGTTTAAAATAAATATTAATTCTATAACATTAGAATTTTTGTGTCCTGAAATATTAAAATATGAATTGTTTTGTAGTTTTATTAAAATATAATTTTCACTTACTATACTTTAGGCTCAATTGTTACATAATCAAGTTCTTTGCCTCTACCATTAGGATAGGTGTTGAGTTGTAAAGACATAGGTTACACAATAAAGTAGTGGGTGTGACTTCTTGGTGTTGTTTTAGAGTTGGGTTTTATTTAGTGAACCATTGTTCATTACTATAACATGACTCTTGTATTTTATCATCTCATAGTGATCATATTGGGTCAGGCTGTAATTATCATCCCACCTAGTTTATTTCAGAAGTAGTAGGCCCATAATTTTATGGTTGACCCACATTTAATTTCATATGGGTAGGTACTCCAAAGAGGATTATTTTTTGGCCATCCCCTTCCCCCTAACCCACTTTTAATGTAATTTTCCCCTTATATTTAGGTTTTATTATGTGTTTTTTCATCATGACTAATATATTTAAGTCCTAATCTCCCACCTTTGTTGTTCTTTACCCTTTTCTTCACTAATTTATTTTTCGTCTTGTTGAGGTATTATATTAGATTTAATCAAGGGATTGTGAAATATTACTAAAATTATAGGGCTTTATGTTGTATTAGATAATTTATTCCAATAGAATATGAATACCACACATTTATCTCTATTTCAATGGGGGGATTTATAAGGGAATATTGTGAGCCTTATATACATTTTTCATTATGGTTTCAATATTATATATATGTTTAGTGATTTTTCATCAATGAATTAAATTGTATAAATAATTATAAATGGTCATAATTAATTTCATTAAACTTTCAAAATTTGATAGGGGCTTAAATCCTATAAAAGGTAGGTAGTCACTTTAATACATAACAATGTGTGGTTAATTAATGTACATTACATGTGTATACCTTGGATTTTAGGTTTTTGTTTTTTTAAAATGGGTGATAGGTGAATCCTAAATTGTGGTATAAGATTATAAAAATAATTTTTATATGAAATTTTTTATTTTATACTAGATTTATGGGTTTTTAGGATTCATAGTGGTTATGTCTCTATGGAACATTGGGTCTAAAATAGTAAAATGATCTTCAAATGGGTTTGGATTGTGTAGTAAATTGATGATATACTTATAAATAGGGTAAAACTTATGTGAGGGGATTTTTCTGTTTGTAAATATTTTGGTGATTGTGGTGAGCTTTTTTGATTGAGTATTTCTTGTAGTTGGGTCATATAATTGGTTAATTGCACTTATTTTGGGTTCATAGTGGAAATTAGTGGTGGAAAAGTGGAGACATTAGCTTTTTTGAGTATGGAGATCATAAGGGGTTTAGTATAGAGTGTGTAATTCCATTTAGGATGATATTGGATCATGGTATGAGTAAAAATTTCTAGTGTGAATCCTTTATATTCTAAGCCAGTGTGGGGAATATATTGTCTATGGGTAGACAAAGGTGGGGTATATGAGTGCCAGTGAGGTCATGGTGATGGGGGTTGTTGATGAGGTGTGTTTTTGTGAGACCCTATAGGTTATTGTATAGCCTAAGTGACATGGGAATTTGTTTTGGAATGGTTTGACCTAAGTGATATCTTGTGAGTTTAGTATTTCATAAGGGCCTAAGATCACCATGGGTACTAATTAGCTATAGTATATTTTTTATGTTGAAATTTTGTAAGAATATTTAGGGAAGGTGATGTCTAGATGTATGTGATATCCTCTAACATAGGGCTAGTTATGGATATGTTTCAATATGAGATATAGGATATAGTTATTTTACTCCTTGTATTATTATTATTATTGTATATCTTGATCATTTAATGCTTTGAAGCATTATGGGAAAGATAAGGGGCATACCTTGTGATGGTTGTCTTTGTCTCATATGGAAGGTTGTGAATATATCATCCTCCTCAATATCCACTTCATATATGACATAATTCTAAAAGGGTAGCACCCCAATAACTTGTGGGTCGGGTCACATGGGAGGTTGGAGATATTCCACTATCTGCTGGATCTATTTCCAATAAATTACATTGATGATGGTGAGGTAGTCAACTTTGAGGATTGACATGGGACATATAAATCAGGGAATACATATTAAACATTTTTTTAAATCATTAAAAAGTTCTAGGTGGATTTATTTTATATAATAGGATCCCAAACTACTCTAAAAAGATTGTTTTATCTCTATTTTTAACATCCCCTTATGGGAGTACTATATTCCCTTGTGTATATTTTTTTACTATACCCTAATAAGATTATTTATCAGAGTTTTAGCCATATTTTTTTAATTCACATTATGGGTTTCTTAGGATATGTGACTGTGAAAAACATATTACCAACATTGGCCAAAGTAACTAGGCTTAGGTGTCATTGTGTCCTAGTTAGCACACAATGACTTGACAGATTGACTGAAAATTTCATATTTTTTATTTACTTATTTCCCTAAACATCCTTGCACTAAAGATAAAATCATATATATGTGAAGTACTTTTGGTTCCCTATATAGTATATATACAGACCCTACATAGGTACCCAAGTGCACATGAAACCTCATGTTATATTTTTAGTGGATGGGTTTTAAGGGGGTTATCGTTGGATTAGATCGACGGAGTATTGGAGAGATGTGTAAGAAATGATACCAAAGTTTAAATATCTAGTGATATATTGTTCACAAGACTTCTATGTCATGGAATAATTAAAACATGTGTTCATTCCCATTAAGAAAAATGAATGAGCCTCTAAGATTATTATATACTTATTATTATCCCACATATTTTGTATAAATAAAATAGATCATGACAAATAAGAACTAATATGACATGTTAGGGAAATAATCAAACAAAAATGGGATCATGGAAATAATTTCAAATGGTGACTTCATTAAATATAATACATCTTTTATTCACAAATTAATCAAGCTAAATTTCTATATGATTATTCTGAAGTAATAATTTTTACATTAAAATTTATTGATTCTAATTTATAAAATAAAAATATTTTAATCATAGAATTATATAAAATAATAAACATTGAATTCAATATTAAATGAAAAATAAAAAACCCAACCAATTTTCAAAGTTTAATTCACTCATCCACTTTGGATATCCCCTCTCAATAAACCATAGTTTCGAAAGTTTATTAAGTCATTAAATATGAAAATTGATCCCAAAGTAATTAATAATTAAAATTGATTTATTTTTTTAATAAATGATATAAAAAAAATTTATCCACCTCATTATAACACCCTAATATTTTATAATATATTTCCCTTTAAAAAAATATAATTGTTTAATAGCTTGATCGACATACAGAATAAAGCTTAAAAAGATCCACAATATATTATAACCTAGCCGTAAAATTAGTGGTATTAATAAGAATAACCACATTATAAAATTATAAATAAATTTTCTAACTAATTAAAATATATTGATTAATTAATAACAAATAATTACTCAATTTTCATTATTTTCATTTATTTCATTAAAATATATTTTCTTCAAAATTTGTTTTATTTTATTTAATGTGTAAAAACTGTAAATAATTTCTACAATTTTTAGAAATTTTATATGAAAAAATTAATTTCATTTTTTAAATAATAATTTCCATATTAAATTATGTTTAATATTTGGGAGTTTTCTAAAAATTTCCATTTTTTCATCAATAGTAAAAAATGGCATTTTTTCAAAACAATCATTTATTCATTAAATAAAGTAATTTAAAATAACTATATATTTTTTATTTTTTATTAATGTTATGTATTATACATTAAATTATAAATAATTTATTTAATTTTATTTAAATCATAAATATTCATAATTTTGATATAAGTTAATCTTGAGGAAAAAGATGTATATTTTTTAAAAATTGTTTCTAATTATGTTTTACAAATTTACATTGAAATTAATTACATACACTTATAGAAATATAATATTGAAAAAAATTATATATTTTGAATTATTAGGTTAAAAGGTAGTAAATAATCCACTTTTTTCATTATGAATATTATCTTTGTAAAACTATTGTCTCCCTCGTAAAGATAAAATGAGTAAAACATAGATAAACTATGGGATAAAATATAAAAATAGACCTATAACATGAATTTAATCTATTGTATGATTGGGGATATTAAATCATTTTAAAATAATTTATGGAAATTGTATTTTATCTTTCTTTGATACTGACTTATATATTATATTAAGTATAAAAAATACAAAATTTCACTCTTTTTTAAAAAAATACATATAATATTTTTTTCATGAAGCTAATAATGTGGTATAGCTAGATATAAATGGTTGTTTTGAATATTAATATATTATTTATATGATAGTAATTTATTTTTAATTTTTAATTATGTAATAATTACCTTAAATGCTTACATAACATTGACACAATGCCTGTTTAAGCAGTAGAAAATTTTTCTAAATAATTTAAAACATTAAAAAATATATATATTCAATAAATACTAGAATTAAAAAAAAAGTTATGGGTAATTATAATATATATTTTTTAAAAAGGTTTCATACTTGAAATATGTTGTTGTGTACTTAAATTTAAATTAAAATTAAATGAATAGACCCAAAAATGAAATTAATGATATTTTATATTATATAACATTTAATTAGATGATTTAAAAACATAAAAATATTTAAAAAAGAAATAATAATATTCAAAGGTCTTAAATTTCATCCATGTACCATTTATGAACCAAATATTACCTTATATATAAATTTATAACTCTTAATGATTAAAAAATGTGTTACTACAGTTAAAGATAAAAATGGTTAATTGGGGATTAAACTAAAGAGATAAGAGGAAAATGAACTAAAAATATACAAAAATCCTAATTGATGAATTTATTTTGATCCTATATCATCTTTAATATTCATATAATCCCATTTTTAATCACTTTTACATGAATGTGTCTTTATAATATTTTAATGTTTTTCAAATTTACATGAGTTCCCCTCCCCTAACTTATAAAATGGAAATTCATATACTCTATTATATAATCCTTCTTGAGAAACTTAACTCTTAAAAAATTTAAATATTTTACTCCCAAATTCACTATACATATTTTTTAGGTTTTGGTTTTATTAAAAGACCATCCCTACAGTCTTTAACATGATATCTAAAGGAGACACTAGAAGAAGAGGTATATGTTCTTATTGATCCTGTTCATGTATCTTTATCCGTAAACCTTATACAAAAGTTATATAATGATAATAATATTATATTTACATTATATTTACCATAATTATATGTTTTTATGTAAATTTTATATCCATTTTCTACCTCATTCTCATCCATTGAAAAACAATAACATTACTCATGCATACGTGTGGACTACCACTTGCACAACACAATATTATCTTCTTTTCATTTCATTTTTAAATAACTAGTTAGATGTATATATTTAATGACTATATATGATATAATAATTATTATTTAAAGATGAATTATTATTTTCTTTTATTTAATTCCACCAATTAAAATTTGGAAGCATCACTCGTGTGTACATAGAGATTACTAACTCTATAAAGTGATGCAATTAATGTTTTATCCCCACATTATATGAATAGTATAAAAGTGTATATAATTATTTCATATGATGCTTATTATATAAACACAACTCAAGGTATTCTAGAATAACTACTAAAGTAGAAAAATTGGAATTCATGAATCGAAACATGTTTGAAAAACGAAGAAGTTATCACCTAGAGCTATGATTTTAAGAAAGAATTATTAATAAACAGGTGGTAAGAAGTAATAAGAAAGTAATATTTTTTCTGATATATATAATTATGGTTTTGAAATAAATTTATAATAAATTTATATTTATTATGAATGTGGTTTTAATACATATTAATAAAAATGAGACTTGAGAAAAGGGTTTCTCATCCCATTTTTATTTCCTTGAGTCAAATGAAATATTCCATACTTGTTTATATTGTGTGGTTTATATACTTCACATGAATTAATTTAATGATTATTCACCTGAAAAATATTGGGATTTAGATTTATATATAAATTCCTACCTTTTATGAGGTCTTAATTCTAAGATTACTGAAACAGTAATGCTTTTGTTCTCAATATTGTTTTATTGAGATATGTTTGATGTTATCCACATATTTATGTTTATGGTGTGTATATACTACCCCTTTGATAGTATACATCTTGAATATATTTATATTTCTATTATAAAGTTTCATTTTAAATTATTTCTTTCAGGGGTGTTATGATTCAGAAGTCACAAAAGCATAAGGGGTTTATGTAAAATCTCATTTCCTTTCGAGATTGTCTATATTAACATTCCATTAAGGAAAATTATTTTGATAGTAAAAAATAAAACGAATATATTTTTTTATAATATGTTTATTTATAAATTACTTATGTATTATTAAAATTTTCTTATCTTTGGTACATGAAATTATTTAGAAAAGTTTTTTTACGAAAATCTAACCTTGTTTCCTCCACGGTCGATGAACTTTTTCTTTTATGTCTAAACACTTAAAATTGTATTATTAAAGTTATCAACTATACCAAAATAGTATTAAAAAGTAAATTTTCACTACATTTTACTTTAATTATAAATTATAGAAATTAATCTTTCTAAAATTTCTCCAGACAAGACATTTTTTAACTTTTTACAAAACAGTGAATGAAATATTTTCATTTAATGTATATGGAAATAATAGATGTTCACATCATCATTATCAATGTTCTATTTGAATCTTCATCTACATTTTCTCTTAGTTATTTTAAAATAATAATATTTTATCTATATTTTGGGAATACTTATTTGAAATTTTATCAAAATAAAGGATATTTTAGCATGTTTTCAAAGAAAAGTTCAAATGATCATTTAAAGGTATTTTTCATCCTTTACAAGATAATTTAAGGATTATTATGATTCACAAGGAATATTATCCTATTATACCATGTAATTTTGTTCCCTAAATGCCTTATGATGACTCCAATTGAAGGATGAATCTATGAAACCTGTTTCTTTCCCACAGGTTAATAAATTTATTTTGAAACCTTTATGAAACCCATGTTTTTTCACAAGTTACGCTATGATGAAATGATTAAATGTTTATGAATACCTTTCCATTTCCATAGATTATGGTACTATGATATAATGAATGATTTATCTTCTATTGTCACACACAAGTACGATTTTAATTATTTAATTGGTGGGACCAAAATTACATAACCCTCCAATGCATTGGGTAATGATGGATAACTCATGAGACAATTAGGGTCGGGTTAGGGAGTGAACCTAGTTCATTAAGGTAATTTCTCCACTCTGATATTCTTGGTTTTAGAAAATTACTAAAATAAATTATGGAATTTTAAGTGTTCCCAATCTACTAATAAACTTGAGTGTGAACCTTCAAAAAGTTAACAATCTTCTATGATTATTTTTAATCCAAAAACTTATGAATCATGTTTATGTTTTGTTCTCAAGGATCATGAATCACTATTAATGATTTTATACTCTTATTTCTTATGTATTTGGATTGAGAAAACCTTATTCCATGATTCATGATTAAATTTATTTGACTTGTAGGTTATGAATTTCTTATGTTATGACCACATATTGATACCCTTTTAATTATTCTCACTTATAATCATTGGTTGATATATCTTAAATTTATTCTTAATAATAATCTAATATCACACTTTCTTGTGTTTCCTTTATCTAAGTTAATGAGATAGGTTTATACAGGCTATGTCTAGGAATTTTACTATAAAGGAATCACATTTTGGGATATGATGAAGTTGTTTATCAAAATAATATGGTTATATATCTACTCTCTAATGAATCTAAACCTTTATGGGCCTCAGAAATGTATTATTGTGAATTGTATTGAATATTAATTGACAATATGTAATATCTATGTATAAAATTCTTAGGTATCTATATTTTGTATCATATTGTAGTTCATTTACTTTTAGAAATTAATATTAGAAAACATTAAAAAGAAATCTTAGGATTACCCTATGTATACTAGAATTACCTAAGTTATAATAAATATAAAATAGATCTCTATCTGGATAAAGGATGGTTGATGCAGTTGTGGAAGAGGTATACTTAGGGGTAACAACTCTGAGTGAGATGGATTGGTTATTAACTCAATATTCACCAGTATATAATGATTGGTCCTAAGATTTCACACCTAACTAGACACTCCTAGGGGATATGCTTGGGCTAATTCACATTTGATTTATAAACCATTATAATGATTGAGAGGATATAACCGATGGAAACCTATGATATTCCATAGTGAAATGAGAAAAATATAATGTTTCATGGTTCAATAATTATAGGGTTGATCGTATATTTAAAGGCATAAATACACCTTTTTTAGGTTATATGTGGTGGGAGTTTAGGATGATTAAGGATATTTTTGGATACATTTATGGGAATACTACTCAGTTGTTTAGTATATGTTTTTTTAAATAAATTTGAGGAATAATGATTTTATATTTTAGGAAAAAAATTAATTTTATTGATAAATGTTATGTTTAATTTGATAATTGATGTTGATTTAATTGTGGATAGTTTTGATAAAAGAGTTAGAACATTTTGGGAATATATTTTTATTGCATATAAAATCATGGTATTGAAAAGTTGTTTGGTGACTAAGTGATTAAGGTTATTTTTTAATAAGTACACTATATTGGAAATATTTTATTATTAAGGAAAAAATAATTTTGAGTAATAAACATTTAGTAAATTTATGGAAGTATACATGATTTTATTGTGGCATTATGGTGATTCTGGTCATTTTGGGAACTGATTCACCTATTGTAAGAAAATATATGATCATATTATTCATGTGCTTGGTATGTGAAATTATTAGATACTTTATATTTGGGTATTAATGTTAATGTTTATCATGGAAAATTTGATAAAATATTTCAAATTTTTGGATTTTGAATTTGGTCAGACATATTTTTTAGGATTCATATAGTTAACTATTTATGGAATGATTTTAAATAAACATCAGGTATTATTGTTGAGTTTTTAGAGATCAATGTATTATTTCATCTTATGAATATTTATCTATATTTATTAACTTGTGGTAACCATTTTGGTTTTGGTAAATATCTATAGAGATGATTAATTACTTTTCATACTTTTATAGAACTTAGGATTCATGAAATGTTAATTTTAGTTCCTCAGGCATGGAAAATTCATCTTAAATATTCATTTCATGGAGTAATAAATAAGATATATGTTGAAATTTAATGAAAATAAATAAAAGGATGAAATTTTTCTTATGATATGGAATGGAATCAATTAATTATGTTATCATTTATTCTCAACCGTAATGGTAAATTATTTTCACAACTCAAGTAAGAGGAGGATAAATCTATTGACTCTTATGTAGAATGTGTTTATCAGCTAGGAAGGTATGTTTTTGGAAATCCATGAGTCTTATAATGATTTATAATTTGTTTTATAAATATGAAATTATGACATACTCATTTCCCTATTAGTGACATAGAAATTCATTATCATGATAAAATCCACATCAATTGTTTTACTCTATAATGACATGCTAATTCTATTAATTGGTAAAAAATTTTAAATGATAACATTACCTGTACGTACATGTGGGATGCCAACTCTATGACATGATGTGATTTTTTTTCATTTTATATTTACAAGACGGGTTATATGGGTTTATTTAATGAATATATATGATATAGTAGTTCTTTTGGAATGATAAATTATTAGTTTCTTTTCTTTTATTCCATCTGTCAAAAAGTGGAAACATCACTCATGTTCATGTATGAATTACTATCTCTATGAAGTTATGTAATCCATTCTTATCACTATAAAATATTAATAGTGATAAAAGAGAATATAATGATTGAATATGATACTTATCACATGGTTAACATTCTAGAGATGATGAAACCATAATCGATTTACATGGACTGAAACTGCAAAATCGAAACATACATGAAAAACAAAGCAGGTATCTCAAAAAACAATGATTTTTATAAATAATTATTAATAAATGGTTAATAATATGTTGTATTTAAATAATATATTGAATGATAAAGATATATATATTGTATGGTATTGGAATAAATGAAAAATAAATATATATTATATGTGAGGTATATACCATATTACCAAATTGTTTACTTTTGGTGGTGTATATGATAGATTTGGTATCATATGACCAACTTATTTTATTTTGATTACAATTCTATTTTATATATTTAATTTTAATTAAGAATCCTATTACATATTGTTCATTATTATAAATGGATTTGTTTTAATATTGTCCTAGATTATTTGTATCACTGATAAGGACATAGAATATCCCCGCTATAATGAAAACCTTGAAGTGATATGATAGTATTCTTAACATAGTTATAATTTCTTATAACATACTTTGTTGGGAGACATATTTTTTATACCATCATGTGTGATTACTCGTAAGTGGATGAGGCTTCTTCCCATGAAGTTCACACTTGTTAATTTCAAAGATGATAGATTATAATCACAGACATGCTAGTAAAAATTCCTCATGTTTTGCATTCATCATTTATTCCTATATTTTAGAATTTTTAATGGTCCTTAGACTTTAATATTATCATTATTAAATTTCATAACTCATTCACTTAAGTTCTTTGACAAAAACTATCACACTATATGTTGGAGGGATGTGTGGTACATTGGGTGCTTCATGATTGACATGTCATTAATGGATAAGTTGATGAAGGATTTGTCCAGGTCTTCTTAATGGAAGTTAATATCTTGTCCCTTTTATGGGAATATAACCATATCCAAAATTACATGGACATGATGTGATGATGTGTTTATTTCATATAGTCAAGGAATTATGTATCGAGCATATAGTTTGATGACACCATAATGTAACCTATTTGATGAGATATTTTGAAAAAATTTGTTATATTATGTGGTGAGTGTTTTTATGTGGTTTTTTCATTTCCATATTAAGTTCATTCTTTTGGGTTCTTTTACCCACTACTAGAAAATAATCTTGGACTTTAGGAAATACCACAGAATTCAAACAAGAAAAAATCTTATAGGGTAACACACTAAGAGTTTTCGTTGATCTAGATTAAATTATATTTGAATTTAACTAACGGAATAATTATGATTATCAAGACTGAGAAACAGTTTTATTAAATTTATATTTATTTCATAAATTAAATAAATATTTATTCATCGGTATGTGAATAAAATATTTTATTTTATTTTATTGATTATTTAATAAATATTTATTCACTGGTGTATAAAAAAATAATTATTATAGAATAACATATTTTTTCAAGTATTCAATAAATATTTAGGAGTTGGAATGGACCAAGACTGCGTCCATTGATAAAATAATTATTTACAAGAGAGTAAATATTATTTTTCATTTTTTTTGAAATTGTTGCACCACAAAATAGTATTATTATTTTTTGGAATGGGGTTTGATAAAGGTTCTAAATGTTATTTAATGGTGTTCATATAATTTAATAATATTATTTCTATTGTTTATTTCATCCAAAAATTGAGAAGATATATTTTTTGAGCATAATGTATTCTATGTCGACTCCTCCTTATCTCTCCCTCTCAAGAATGAGAAATGTAATAGATATTTATTCAAGATTGAAGAATGAGAAATTGAGAATGAAAAATAAAAAAATTGATTCTCTAAACTAGCACATGGAGATTAAGTGGTGTTACTCAAATATCATTGGAGCACATGTGGATCATCGCTAGACGGATTACATCCTTGGATACTCATATCACAATAATGGAATTTTGAAAGGGTGTTTTCAAATGATCAACATTCATCAATGAAAAAAGATTAAAATCCCAAATATTTATTTCTTCTGAAATTAAATAAATAAATTATAAATTTTATTTTCAAGATCTTTGGTCAGGGGTTTGGAAAATTATTATAAAAAATTAATATATCACCCACCACCACACACTTCTACTACTCTTAGAAAAAACAAATGGTATCAAAGTGGTAATGTTTAAATTTATAATTATATATTTTACTATAGATCTATTCAAAATTATGGTTAGAATTCCATTTCATGTTATTTATCCTTTATTATAGTTTGTATTAACATTTTTTGACATATTAAATATATTCATTCAAGTGTTTTAATTTTTTAAATGTTTAAGAATAGATGAAGAATGATATGATATGCCATTGATAAAATGACAATTTTTTTACAGTAAGATAGGGTTACATGGTATGTACTCAAAAGTACATGTCATGTATTATAGAGTGTTGCATATGTATACTCTAAGGGATAGACATCATTACATGCAGTAAACACTCGTGGTGTACACTAAAAATTGACTATCCTACCAGAAACATGGTTATAGAATTACACATTGTATATCAGTATACACATTGTGTAGTCCACACAGGTTAGTGGTGTACATCATGAAATCCATGTGGTCATTATACATGGCCATAACCATATCACATTGAAGACCTAGGACATTAATGAAATACTATATGTGTATGTGGGGTACACAGTTTGTATTTCATCAATTATCACATCTGAAGAACAAGCTGAGTGATTCAGTGAGAAAAAACGGACACATGACTCAAAGAGATAGATGGTTTGTAACTATCCTATACACGCCATTTAGTCCACTAAGACACACGCCAAAGAAAGATTCATGAATCTTGGACACCTAGAAAGTGGAAGACACAACATGTAGATGGTCTGTACACATCATGTAGTCAAAATAAGGTACACACTATAGACCTAGGCGTGTACCATAGAAACACAGCAACAGAGATACATGGCATGCAGCTAGATGTACATGTCAGGTAGTCTCCCATTGATTAATATATTTAAAAATTATATTAAATTTTAAAATCAATGACTTACAAACTTATTTTCTTGATTGGAATGACATTGTGTTTTTGATAACATAATTATGTTTTTAATGGTGTTTAAATGATCAATTATGTTTTTGTGATAAATATATCATTATAGGGTTTACCCCTTATTTTCCATGAATTCAATAAATGATTAGTATCTTTGATAATATTTGGATGATCGTTAATATTAATAGGTATTATTCAATTAATTAACTAATTAATTCCATCGTTTTCATCGTAATAATAAAAATGAATAAATAAATTAATGATAGCTGGTTGCTTTTTGAGTATTTCTTGTATGTATTCCCATTCATGAGATTGACCAGGATCTGTGTATGTGTTGGACGTTTTAATTTAATTTATTTCATGGGTTTAAAATTGTTTAATATTAAATTTAATGTTGTCTTATGAGTCAGCCCTCCCTCTATTATTATGTAGGACCTATGTGTCCAGGGATATTTATGTTATCGCCTTTTGAAAAATCATTTGGTTCCCCTCACCTTCTTGTGATTATTAAATAATTTTAATTAATGGAGCATCCCAAGGATAAAGTAGGTAGATCATGATGGAACCATTATAATTATAACATAGATGATACATAGGTGGATAGGTGGAATGTTCTAACTCATGCCAATACCAGCAATATGATTTATTTCCCCTATGTCAAAGGGTTATTTATTTTCATCTCATTAAATCAACCATTAGATAAATTTCATGAATGGTTCATTTAATTATAATGTTTTTTTCTGTGAAAATATTTATTTTATGGATGAAAGGATGTGATAACATAAATAAATGAATTATTGTAAAAAGAGAGAAATTAAGAAAATGATTTATGTGTAAATGTTTTATCCAACATGGTTAATTAATTATGTAACATCCACTTAATATTATAAAGTCATGTTAAGGACAAAAAAAGAAAAAATTTATGCCTAATAAAAGAAAAAATTCCTCAATTAAATATTATGTCTGACTTTTCCATCCATTAATTGATTGGGAATGATTATCAATAGAACTAACTGTATGACCAAGTCTTGTTGGGTCACATTCTTTTATGGGGGAAGTTCTTTTGAAAATTTTGGGTTGATTTAACCATGTTACATCAAGATAAGTATCCCGTACTAGACTTTATGTAATTTGGAGGCAAGTATTGATGAAATTCTTGTCAAGATTTTAGGATTGGAGAATCCACTCAATGAATCAAAGAGTTTCAAGCATTCACATGGAAAATACATGCCTACCTAAATACCTTCAAGTAGCCTGACCAACCATTATTGGTGTTATGTGAAGTGGAATAGGGATCATTTTCACTATGATTCTTGAGAAACTAGAAATTCTTTTCTCAATGGTGAGGGATATTAGAACTTGTTCAAATTGTTGGAGATTTATTAAAATAAATTAATTTATTATATCCATTAAAATATTTAATCAACCAATGTACTAATAATTTATTCATTTATTTGTAGAATAAAATATAAACCTCATCATCCACATTATCACTAAAATAAATATTGGATAAATAAAACTTTCTTATTATAGGTAACTTCTAGGAATGGTATAGCCACCTTCGGGGTGTTCTATACCATGATAAAATATTTACAAGATATAATCCTTATTTCCTAATATTTTAAAGAGGCAAGTGATGATGATTTCCTAGTATATGAAAAATATATAAAATATTCTGTCTATGTTCAATGTTTAATGTTTTTTCTATGCCTAGCGAACTCATGAAGTCTCAAAAAAATATGGATGTGTATAGAATGCTTGAGAATAATCTTGGTCTTTACAATAGTGATCTAGATAAGAACAGTTTGAGATTTCCAAGGATAAATTTTGAGAAATATTGGAGAGGTTCCCTAGTAAGGCCCCAAGTAGTCAAGCTCAATGGTGACATTCTGGGATTAGATTGTATAAGGTTTAAACTCCCCCAAGAATTGGGAACTGATCTCATTTTGGAATCACTCCCTCAAAGCCTCTCCATATTTCTTATTAATTTTAATATAAATCACATTGACAAGTATATGTTAGATAAGTTTACTCTTCTTCACCAAGAAGATAAGGATATTAATTGAGAAAACCCTTCCATACTAATGTTCAATAAACACGAAATGAAAGAAAATATATTTAAACATAATTTTTCTTTACACCCTTCAAATAAGAGGAAGATCAATGGAAAAGAAAGAGCATTGGATGTTATATGCTTTACAGGTCGTAGAAGGGAAACTAGAATAAAAACTACACCCAATAAAAGAAGTAAGGGGAAGCTTCATGTTCATTTTTTATTGAGTTAAATTTATCTATTTCTAAAAATTGGTTATTAGATAAAAATTATGGTACTCACATATGTATTTAAATATAGGAACCAAGTATATTCATAATGATTGACTGAGGGGAGGTAGATTTACGAGTAGCCAATTGAGATAAACTTACTACTATAGCCATCAGGGTCTACCACCACGCGTTTCTTATTGAATTAGTTAAAACCAATGAGTGTGTACTCTTTACTATTGAATAAATTTGAGGTTACTAAGAATTCATAACATTTACTTATTATTTTAGTACATGTAGAAATTTCTAATTAAGAAGGTATAAGAAATATTCTTTTTGATAAATTCTAATAATATAAGAATGATGTTTATAACTATATTGATATCAAGATTAAGAAACTACTCCCAGAATGTGGTGGGAATATCTTAATCGATACTTCATTGATTACTTAAAGGATTTTGGCATCCTATCCAAACTCACTCATCCTTATATTCCTCAATGGAATGGTGTTTGAAAAAGGAGAAAGCACACCTTATTGGACATAGTGAGATTAATAATGAGTCATGTGACTCTTCCATTATCATTTTACAAATAAACATTAAAAATAGAAATATATATACTAAATCACGTACAAATTAAATCGATAAATGGTATTCTATATGAATTTGGTATTATAAAGAAAACCATGTTTCAAACTTACATGTGGGGGGGAGAGGCAATTGTTAAAGCATATTTTTGTAACAAACTTTCACCCTGAGGAAAAAATTGTACCTTTATATGATACCCCATGTAAATGATGGGATATTATCTACTTGATCCCTCATATAAAAAGTTTATAGTGGAAAGACATTTCATATTCCTTGTGAGGGATAATATCTATAAAGATATACTAGGAACGAGATAGAATTTGATGATGTCGAGGCTCAAGGAACACAATAGTTGGTACAAGAATATATTCCAAAAAAATGCGGAGAAAAAGAAACTATTATATATACACATTTATTGTGTAGGAGTACAAGAGAGGTTTGATAACGAGAACATTATGGTTTTCTAGTCACCAAGGATAATGACTAATTATTAGTGGATAATTACAATCCCCTAACCTAAAAGGATTCATTAAGTGGCACAAATGTTCCAATTGCAAGAAGCCATGTCTTTTTAAATGGATTCCATGTACCAAACCAAGTCTGTATTTTGGCATACCCTATAGTAGATGTAAATCATATTGTTTTCAAATGGTTATTCAAGAAAAAAATACATGGAAGGAAAATTCATTACATATAAGGTGTGATTGGTTGAAAATTGTTTAAATATCATCAAGACAATAACTATGATGAAATATTTTTTCCAAATTCAATACTAAAATATATCATAATTCTAAAATTCACTAAGCATTTAAATTATTATGAAATTTTTAAAATGGATATCAAGAGAACTTTAATTAACATGAACCTTCATGAATATGTCGGTGTGAAAAAACCCTATGGGTGTGTGACTCTAAAAGATTCCAAAAAAAAATTCAAGTTGAAAAGATCCATACATAAATTAGAGAAACGTTCCAGGTCTTGGAACAATCATTTTTATGAGTCCATAATAGAAGTTGGTTTCATAAATAATGAATACAAGACATGTGTCTATAAATTGTTGAGTGGGATTATGGTTGTTTTCTTGATAGTATATGTCTATGACATTTTACTTACTGGAAATGAAATACTAGTCTTATAGTATATTAATGTTTATTCATTAAGGTTTTCCTTATGACTTTTCCATTCGTTCTTGTTTTGAAAATCACAAACCCCTTATACTTAAGCACATCAATATTTTACTTCCATAAGAAAAATATTCTTCTTTATGGAAATTTACCATAACCTAGATTTTTCTATACATATCAATATTTTTCTTATGTATAAAAACCGGATTCATACCCAAAACCCTGAAATCATATATTGTCAAGAATTGGAGTATTCTGTTTTTAGGATCTGAATTCTGGATGTGAACAGTAATAAAGTTCCACTCTAAATTCTGGACATGAACTTTCTTGAGTTCGACTCCGAACCCTTATGAAGTTTGACTCCAAACTTTCAGAAGTTCGACTCTGAACTCTTATGAAGTTCGACTCCGAACATTCATGAGTTCAACTCTGAACTCTTATGAAGTTCGACTCCGAACTTTCATGAGTTCAACTCCGAACTATTATGAAGTTCCACTCCGAACATTCATGAGTTCGACTCCGAACTCTTATGTAGTTTGGAAAAGAACTTTCATGAGTTCGACTCAGAACTCTTATGAAGTTTGACTCTGAACTCTTATGAATTTCGACTCCGAACTTTCATAAGTTCGACTTCAAACTCTTTTGAAGTTCGACTCGAAATTTTACTAGTTCGACTTCAAACTCTGCAAGTTCAGATTCTGAACTCTGGTGAAACTAGACTCTGAATTTCCTTAGAAATTCAGACTCCAGACTTCAATAGAATTCAGGTTCTGAATTCCTATAAAACAGAATCCAAACATTTTTTTATTAGACTCCGAATTCCATTTTGATTAGACTCCAAACTTTTATTTACTTACATTCCGAATTCTAGTTTTACTAATTCTTACACTTTTTTCATTTTAAAACGATGTCGTGCTTTCAGTTACACATGTTTTGTTATAAAACTATGTCATCCATTCTATTTCTGATTAACCGTTGGTTTAGTGACACGTGTATAGGTCCCTCCGATATTCAAGGAAAATATGACTGTTGGAAGAGGGAGCTGACCATTGGAAATTTTCCTATAAATAGGAGCTCATTTGAAAGAGCTCAATAAGAAGTTGATCGCTCTAGAGACCACACGCTGTTAAGGTGATTTCTAGAGAGAGAATATTTTCATGATTTGTGCATACTAAACCACTCATTCAGATTGCTTCGTGCAAATCCGAATGTTGGTGATTACATTCAATGCCTTCCAGGGATAGGAAGATATAGGTGTCGACTACCTTGAAGTTTGAGGGATTCCTTGCTAAAGAAGACAGAGGTTCCAACTACCTTGAAGTTCAGGGCTTGCGGGGATAGCAAGACAAAGACTCCAATATTCGTATCGAGGGCTTACCTGGGTGTGGTTAAGACAGACTTGCTTTAAAGTATAAATCAAGGTTCATTTATCCAATTTTGTTGAATACCCTTCTCTTTGGGTTAAAAGAGTTATTTTTTGTTACATGTAGTGTTTACTACTTGTGTTTTAGGCTGCAATTTTTTTTGTAAGGAAATTATAATTCTCTTATACTTCCATACACTTGTACTCTGATTCATTTAGATTCTATATGCTTTAAGGTAGAATCTCATATTGTAATCTTGGGTTAAGTCTCAATTTCCAGATCCATATTTCCGTAACCTATTTTCGGAATCACTTACCAGATTTAAGCAAGTGTATAGAACTAGAAGTTTGTAACTTATTACCTTGTTCCAATTCTCCAATTGGTGTTAGAGGTGTCGTGAATTTTATTAGTTTAGCTTTGTTAAACTTAGTTCATTCCTTGTTTAAGGATATTTTTAAAGTATACAATTCACCCCCCCCCCCCTCTTGTATATTGAGCATCTACATCATTATTTCGATCCTACAATTAGTATCATAGAAGGTCTCTGAAATACTTATACTCACATATACGTTTTTCATGATCACTTTTTCATTAATTTTCATCCTTGATTAGAAAGACATTGTCATTCCGATTTGTCATTCTAAATTTTCATTCTGATTTGCCATTCCGAATTCTCATTCCAAATTATTCATTCTGAATTTGTTCATTCCGAACTTTGTGGTTACAAAGTTTTCCTACTAACAAGTTTGGTTGCCAAATATTTTCTTAGAGATGGTAGGAATCAACGTTGGATCTATTGACAATCTAAACCCTACAAGACCACAAATTTTTTGATGGGAATTATTATGAGTACTGGAGAGATCGAATGATGACTTTTATTATCAATACTGTAGTAGATAATTTCATTATGCTTACTGGTGATTATAAAATTCCTGACAAGGAAGTTAAAACTTTCACTAACCAGTAAAAGAAAAAATATCAACTCAATTATAAGGTATGCAATAATTTACTATGTTCAATGACTAGAAATATATATATATCCAAATTCCTTCTTGTGAAGTAGCTAATTGTATCTGGAAGAAGTTATAGGTTACACATTTTGGTACATCCTAAGTGATTGAAACTAGGAGAGCTATGCTTAGAGCTGAATATCATGGATTCAATTTTCCTTATGTAGAACCAATCTGTAAAGTTAAACAGAGATTTATGACTATAGTGAACAATCTTCAGTCTATGGGAGAAAAAGGGTTTGATGATGAAGCCCTTCTGGATAAAATAATTGATATTATGCCTAATGATTGGGAATCAAAAAAGAATAGTTATTGATGAGAATAGGAAGGTTACTCAAATATACTTAGATGAACTATTTGGAACTCTTCTCCAACATTAAACAAGAATGAAGAGAGATGCTGACAACATCAAAAAGAAGAATAGAAATGGTACTGTTGCTTTTACAACAACATAAAATCATTTGAAATCTAAGATTCCTGAGAGAGTAACCAGAGCCATGTCTAAGAAAGTTATTATCCAATCTGAATCTAGTTAAAGTGAAGTCTCAGAGAATGAGTTAGCAAATCATGCTCGAAGAATGAACAAGATAGCTGTTTATAGAAATTTCCAATCCAATTATAAGAAAATGGAAAGTAAAGATGGAAAAGATAGAGAAGTTACTTGTTATTAATGTAAGATAGCTGGACATATTAGACCGGATTTCCCTTTGCTCAAAAAGAAAGAAATAAAAGAAAGGCATTCTGAAAGGAATAGAAAGAAGTATTATAAATACAAGGATAAGAAATTTTTGAAAGCTAATGACACATGGAGTTCCAGTGGTGGTGACTCTTCGGATGAATCTTCTGATTATGAATCTTCAGGACAGAAGAATCTTGGTCTTATAGCCAGATTACCTATTAACAATCATTTCTTCATGGCTAAGATACAAAATTATGAATCATTGACCAATGTTTCTTTAAATTCTAATGATAGAAAATATTATAACTCTTCAGATGAATAATCCTCTTCTAATGAAGAAAATATTTCACCAACCTATGAAGAAGTTTCAAGGTTTGATGAACTTCTTGAGATTGAGAATTCCAAACTCAATAAAAAACTCGATAAGGAAAACTCTAGGAATACTATACTTACAAAAGAAATATCAGATCATTCTAAAGATCTCGATAGGAAAAATGCTGATTTTATAAGTATTTCAAAAAGTCTTGAGGAAGTAAGTTCTCAGAAGAACAAACTTTCTAAAGAGTTAGAAAAAGTAATTTCTAAGAAAAGTGTTTTCGAGCCTAGCTCTAGTTCTAAATCTAATAATTTTGAAGATAAAAAATTGATTATAAAACTCAAGTCTGAAATTTTTTCTTTAAATAATTTTTTATTCTACATTACCCATGGTAAAGAAAATTTTGATAAAATGTATTCACAAATACGACCTTTAAGAAACAAATCTGGATTTGGTTATACCCATGCAAAACAAACTTTTAGTAACAACTACTTTGTTCAAGAAAGTGCCCCTTTTTGTACCAAGTGTCAATGTGGTGGTCACTGGGTAAAGAATTTCTATTTAAACAAAACCCAATCTCTAGGTTTTCATAAGGCTTATTTTACTAAGAATATGTGGGCGCCAAAAAAAATTTATCTGGAAATCTCGGATCCAAACAAGTTTGGATTCCGAAAGTCTGATTCTTTTCTTGTTTTCAGGAAGATAAAGGAAGTACCAAAAACAATACATGGTACATGGATAGTGGATGTTCCTGATACATGACTAGTAAAAAATGCTATTTTGAAAAGATTATTAAGACGAAAGGAGGAAAGGTAACTTTTGGAGATAATGCTCAGGGAGAAATTGTTGGTATAGGTAATATTGTTCTTCTTGGTGAAACATTGATTTAAAATGTTTTATTTGTTAAGGGGTTAAGAAAAATCTCATTAGCATAAGTCAGTTATGTGATGAAGGATACCCTGAGAATTTTAGGAATGATAAATTCTTAGTTCACAATTCCAAGGAAGAATTTATTCTCTCACCCAATAGGGAAGAGAATGTTTACACTTTGAACTTAGGAGACCTTAGGAGCCAAGACCTACCTTGCCTTAGTACAATAGAAGATCATTCTTGGTTATGTCATAGATGATTAGGTCACTGTAACCTTAGGAACTTATGTAAACTGTCTAAGAAGAAATTAGTTAAAGATCTACTGGAGAGTACATTTGATTCTTCTAGAGTTTGTGATCCTTGTCCATATGGAAAGCAACATAAATCTAGTTTTAAATCAATCTGTGAAGTCTCAATAACTGATGCATTACAGTTAGAGCACATGGATCTTTTTGGTCCAACACAAACTGTAAGCATTGGAGGAAAATACTCTGTGTTTGTTTTAGTTGATGATTACACTAGATTTACATGGGTCTATTTTCTAGGAAAGAAGTCTGAAGCTTTTTCTTATTTCAAAAGTTTAAGAGCCCATGTTAAAAATAAGAAAAATCTTCCACTTAAAGATATTCATAGTGATCATGGAGAAGAATTTCAAAATTCTGATTTTAAAACCTTTTGCAGTAGAAAAGGTATTACTCACAACTTTTCAGCACTTATAACTCCTCAACAAAATGGTGTAGTTGAAAGAAGAAATAGAATTCTTCAAGAGATAACTAGAACCATGGTGAGTTAATATTCTATAGCTATACATTTCTGGGCTGAAGCTTTATGTACTGCTTGTTATACTATAAATCGAGTTTTGATAAGACCTTTCCTTAATAAAACTCCTTATGAGTTATGGAATGGTAGAAAACTTAGACTTTCCTAATTCAAGGTTTTTTGATGCAAGGTATTTATCTTGAATAGTAAATATAATCTACAAAAATTTGCACCAAAATATAATGAAGGAATTTTCTTAGGCTACTCTACAACTTCTAAGGCTTATAGAGTTTTCAATAAAAATACATGTACTATTGAAGAAACGATGCATGTAAAATTTGATGAATCTGATCCTTTTGTTTTTAAAACATCCCAACCTATATCCTTGGATGTGTTTTAAAAAATTTATTATCAACCTTTGATAGAAGATCCTTCTAATAAGGAAAATGTTTAAGAAGATACTTCTGAAACATTTACCCCAGAAGACTTTCTACCCTATATTGATGAACATGTTTTACAAAACCCAAATCAGGTGTTTCTTAAGAATCATCCTAGTGATAGTATCATTGGTGATGTAAATCAACCTATAAGTAGTAGGAGTTCCTTAATAAATGAAGTAGAACATCTAGCATTTCTTTCCCAATTAGAACCAAAAAGCACTGATGAAGCTTTACGTGAGGATGATTGGATCAAAGCCATGAAAGATGAACTAAATGAATTTGAAAAGAATAAAGTTTGGACCTTGGTTGAAAGACCTAAGGAAACTTCTGATATTGGAGTAAAGTGGGTCTTCAGAAACAAATGTGATGAAAATGGAGTCATTGTAAGAAATAAAGCTAGACTAGTTGTTAAAGGTTATAATCAACTAGAGGGAATAGACTATGAAGAAACCTATTCTCCAGTAGATAGACTTGAATCTATTCGTATTCTACTTTCCTTTGCAGCATTATTAAATTTTAAACTTTTTCAAATGGACGTGAATTGTGATTTCCTTAATGTTTATGTTCAAGAGGAATTTTCTGTTGAACAACCTCCTGACTTTGAAGATATAAAACATCCTGATCATGTTTTTAGACTTACCAAAGCTTTGTATGGCCTTAAACAAGCCCCATGAGCTTGGTATGATAGACTTACAGGATTTTTGATTCAAAATAACTATGTTAAGGGAAATGCAGATCCAACCCTTTTTATAAAGAAAGATAAGAAAAATGTTTTTATAGTTCAAATTTATGTTGATGACATCATATTTGGTTCAGTTCAGCAATCTTTAACTGATTCTTTTGCAAATCTAATGAAATATGAGTTTGATATGAGTATGATGGGTGAGTTAACATTTTTCCTTGGTTTTCGAATTTCTCAAAAACCAGAAGAAACCTATATATCTCAATATAAGTATATTAAAGATCTTCTTAAAAATTATGGATATGACAACACTAAGAGTATATGTACTCCCATCGCTACCTAAAACTCTTTAGATCTTGATGAAGCTGGGAAACTAGTAGATCAAACATCTTTTAGAGGTCTTATAGGAATCTTACTATACTTGATAGCTAGTCGACCAGGATTGGTGTTTTCAGTATGAATATGTGCAAGATATCAATCCAATCTTAATGAATATCACATACAGGTGGTAAAAAGAATTTTTCGCTACTTAAAGGGAACCATGGATTTAGGATTATTTTATACTTCTGGATATGATTTTGTTTTAAAAAGCTTTTCGGATGATGAATTTGGTGGATGTAGAATGGATAGAAAGAGTACATCCAGAA
Source organism: Viscum album (assembly GCA_963277665.1). Lineage (NCBI taxonomy): Eukaryota > Viridiplantae > Streptophyta > Magnoliopsida > Santalales > Viscaceae > Viscum > Viscum album. Next base: position 973,036,350 of record OY728166.1, read on the forward strand.
CTTGTCATTTATTAGGAGATTCATTAGTTTCTTGGTCCTGCAAGAAGCAACATTCTGTAACACTTTCCACTTCTAAAGCTAAATATGTAGCAGCTGGAAGTTGTTGTGCTCAAGTGTTGTGGATGCAACACACACTCACAAATTATGTCTTGAGTTTTAATAAGACTCAAATTTTGTGTGATAACACAAGTTCCATTTCCCTCAGTAAGAACCCGGCACATCACTCAAGTGCAAAGCACATTGATATTAGGAATCACATTCTTAGGGATCACACACATAATGGAGATATTATTCTTTAGTTTATCAGAACCCAAGATCAACTTGTTGATATTTTCACAAAATATTTACCCTCCAATAGATTTGAATACATTAAATAGAAGTTAGGAATGATAACCGTAAGGTAATCCTTCCTCATTAACTTCCTTTTGAATAGCCCTCCTTACAGTAATAAACTCCTTTTCATAAGGGGAGTACATTTGTGTGCTAGTTTAACCAAAAATTTTGTTGACAGTTTTTTTTCTTCTTTCGTAACTAAAATTTTTCGTAACAAGTTTTTGTAAATTTCCGAAATGGAAATTCTAGGAATTAAAAATTTCAGAATGGATATTTTTGTACTAACAAGTATCATAATGAAAATTTCCGGAACCGAAATTTTCATAATGAGAATTTTCATACTGGAACTCTCGTAATGAGATTTTCGTACTAGAACTCTCGTAATGATATTTTCATAATGGAACTTTCGTAATGATATTTTCGTACTGACACTTTCGTAGTGATATTTTCGTACTGGAATTTTCGTAATGAGGTTTTTTTGTAATGAATTTTTTCATTTTTTAAATTCACTTCTTCAAGAAGAATATTACCAATTACGAACAATCTTTCTAGCCAATATGAAAGGTATGATTTCCTTACTTAAGTTTTCGTAATCATATTCTGTTTGTTGGTATTTTTCTATTTTTTAAAAATAATTCAGATTATAGTTTTCCTTAATTACGAATGTTTTTCTTAAAACCTCAAAAGATCAGAGTGAAGTTTTCCTTGCATGAATGTTCTCAACCTTCAGATCAGATCGAAAAGTTTTTCAACTATCAGATGGATTTTGGAAGAACAAAGGTCACATCCATCACCTATATAAAGGGGACCCCAAGACTCATCCCACATCAGTTTTTCAAAGCTTTCACATCTCGAAGCCCTGCTGCTCTTCTTAAGACCGGTTCTGATCTTTGCAAAGTTGTTCCGAATCCTTCAGAACTCTTCACTCTGAATGTCTATAGAAGCTACATCTCAAGATATTTCAACTACAAAACCAATCTCTAAGTGGTTAGTCTTCAGAAAAAATATTATTCCATCCATATTTCTACAGGTTCGATTCTCTTATAACCAAAAATATCATATTGAATGGTTGGGAAGATGTATTCTTGTATAAGTCAGAGAAACAGGATTCGGTTTAAATCAATTTGTTGATCGAGTTCTATGAGTCTGTTTCCTTCCAGATGGAAGATGGCAGAGACTGTTTTTCATTTAATTCTTATGGTAAGACTTACAAGTTATCTTACACCAAGGCCACGAGTTTGGTTGGTTTAGCCTATGAAGGGGAAGCTGACTTTTTCTCTCATAGGCTTCCAGATGAGCATGGAAGTTTCAACAAGGTGAAGGCTTTAACATGTCTTGGACTTAAGGATGCTAAAAATTTTAGGATTGCTCATCTCACTCCAAAAAATAAGATTCTACAGCTCTGGGTACAAGGTTTTCTCGTACCAAGAAGAGGCGATAAAGATAATTTGAAGAAAAGTGATATCTATGTCTTATATTTCTTGGTAAATCTAAGAAAGATAAATTTGATGAGGCATGTCTTGATTATGATCAAGAACATCAAAGAAGGGAAATTAAGAGCTCAAATAATTATGTACCCTACCTTACTATCTAAGCTAATATTTCGGTGCTTAGAATCCTTCAAAGTTGCATGGAAATAAAAAGTCTGGAATTGTAAGCTTATGCCGGTTAGTGATGATACCTTGAAGAGGATGAAGATGGGTTTTTCTAGTGAATCAGGAGAATTTTACCCTCTATCTGTGGAAGAAGCAGAGGCAGCTCAGAAAGATACACAGACTATGAAACCATCCAAAAAGGCAAGGAAGAAGAGAAAGATTAAAGAAGTGGTTTCTGATGAAGAAATTCTCAACTCTAAGGAAACTCAGTTTGCTCCCTCAAACTGAAGAAGTTGAAAACATATACAGATGAAGTGGCAGCCAAGTGGAGGGATGATAAATAGAAGAGGAAAAAAGGGGATCCACAGTTCGGATTGGACCCTATAGAGGCTAAGTCCTTAAAGGAGAAAGCTGCAGATGTGTTAGAAAACCATGCAAAAGAAAAGACGATGAAAAAGAAGATGTCTGAAGCTGAACTGCTAAAATCTCTTTTGAGAGATACTGAAATAGCTTCTGAAATGCTTCATGTTCCCAAAACATTTGGTACTGAACCATTACGAAAGACTCCCGCCAAGAAGTTCTTTTCTCAGGAAAAATCTAAGGGTAAAGAGACGTTTGTTGAAGAAGAAATAGCAGCTAGAGAAGAATTAGAGGAAGAAGTTGAAGAAGAAGAATAAGAAGAAGAAGAATAAGAGGGAAGTGAAGATTTGGATGCCTTGATCAAGAAAGTTGAAGATTATAAAGAGAAAGAAGAATCCACAAAAATAGACACTCCGGGAAAGGGAGAAGAAGCTTAGAAAGATGAGGTTGAGTAAGAATAGTAAGAAAATGTTTTGTTTGATGAGGAAAGATCCTATGGGAAGGATTTTCAAGAGGAGGGAGAAGAAAAGGATAAAATTGATGAAGACCATATTATTCAAGTTTCTGAATCCAAGGAAGTATCTCCTGGTGAGTAACTCGTTCAAAAGAATGATAAAGGTAAGAAAGTTCTATTAGAGACACCAATAAAAGATATTATAAGGGAAAAAGTAGTTGGTGGTGGTACCTCTAAAAAGAAGTCAGTGCAGGATGAAGAAGAAAATCTCCAAGTAATGTTTCTGATTCGGAGTCATTAGCACAAAGTCATGATTTTATTGTTAAGTCTTTGAAAAAGTTGGTGGACATCATTCCAATCTTCCCACCATTGACACTAGATGTAAAATGCTTCAGCTAAGCCAAAACCAAAAATTAGAGTCACTATCCATGCTAATGGATAAGTGTGTGAAGATTAAAGCTGAACAAAAAAGTTTCTTCATTGACTATGATGTGCATATAAAGTCCTGCAGAAAGGTAACAAAGTGGTCTAAGAGATTTGATGAAGACTTAGTGCAGTTTGAAAATTTTCAGGCTGAAGTTCAAAATGCTTTTGACATGGTGGAGAAAAAGTTTAACGATCTTCATGAAAAGCTGACCCAAGAGCAAAATTCTCTTAATCAAAAGGTCAGGGACCTGAATGGGAAGCTCAACTCAGTTGCTTAGAATTGGAAAAGTGAAAGAGATTTCTAGATTTAGTTTAAGGAGAAGTTGGAAAAGCAAAATGATTTTATAAAGATGCAGAAAGAATCCATGGAGGCTCATGCTGAAGCATTGAAAGTTCAAGGGGAAAGGATCTCAACTTTGGAGAAACAAGTCAAGAAGACTAAAAGGATTTGAAGAAACTCAAAACCTTATTATAGAAGTTTATCCCGAAGGAAAAGGAAGACAAATAAACCCACTCTGATATTTTGTTGTATTTGTCTTTCCTTGTAAAATTTTTGAAAAATTTAATGAAATGTTGTTTGGTTGGTTGTATATTATAGTGTTATTAATAATCTTTCAGGTACCATATTTTTCATTCCCATAGATTCTTTTTGAAAATTACAAAGGGTGAGAAGGAAAAACGAACTACTTAAAAAGGGAGAAAGATTTAAAATGAAGAAGGAAAAATTTCTAAGTGAAATATCCTTAAAGTAAGGGGGAGTTTTCCATTACGAAGTTTTTCATTTCCATGTTAATGAAAAATCCACTCTGGAAATTCAGATTACAATCCTTAGAGTTTCAATGCCTAAGGGGGAGTTAGTTGTATTCACTTTCATCCATGAACAAAGGGAGATAAGTTTTAATTTCAAAGTCTAATGAAATTTTTCAAAGTCCTTATATTCTTTTTCGAAGGGATGTTTGTGCTTTCCAAAAGGGGGAGATTGTTGAGTCAATAAGGTTTTCCTTATGAAATTTCCATTCCTTCTTGTTTTGAAAATCACAAACACCTTATACTTAAGCAAATCGATATTTTACTTCCATAAGGAAAATATTCTTCTTTAAGTAAATTTACCTTAACCTAGATTTTCTATACATATCAATATTTTTCTTAAGTATAAAAACCGGATTCATACCCAAAACCCCAAAATAATATAATGTCAAGAATTGGAGTATTCTATTTTTTAGATCCGAATTATGGATGTGAACTGTAATAAAGTTCCACTCCAAATTCTGGACACGAACATTCATTAGTTCAACTCCGAACTATTATGAAGTTAGACTCCAAACTTTCAGAAGTTCGACTCCGAACTCTTATGAAGTTTGACTACAAACATTCCTGAGTTTGACTCCAAACTCTTATGAAGTTAGACTCCGAACTTTCATGAGTTCTACTCCGAACTCTTATGAATTTAGACTCTAAACTTTCATGAGTTCGAGTTCGAACTCTTATGAAGTTTGACTCCTAACTTTCATGAGTTCGACACCGAACTCTTATGAAGTTTGACTCTGAACTCTTATGAAGTTCGACTCCGAACATTCATGAGTTCGACTCCGAACACTTATGAAGTTCGAATCCGAAATTTTACTAGTTCGACATTGAACTCTGCAAGTTCAGATTCTGAACTCTGGTGAAACCAAACTCTGAATTTCCTTAGAAATTCAGACTCCAGACTTCTACAGACATCAGGTTCTGAATTCCTATAAAACAGAATCCAAACATTTTTTTATTAGACTCCAAATTCCATTTTGATTAGACTCCGAACTTTTATTTACTTACATTCAGAATTATATTTTTACTTATGTTTACACTTGTTTCATTGTAAAACAATGTCATTCTTTTAGTTACACATGTTTTTTTATAAAACAATGTCATCCATTATGTTTCTAATTAATTGTTGGTTTAGTGACATGTGTATAGGTCCCTCCGATATTCAAGGAAAATATGGCCGTTGGAGGAGGGATCTGACCGTTGAAAATTTTCCTATAAATAAGAGCTCATTTGAAAGAGCTCAATAAGAAGTTGATCACTCTAGAGACCACATGTTGTTAAGGTGATTTCTAGAGATGGAATATTTTCATGATTTTTTCGTACTGAATCGCCCGTTTAGATTACTTCATGCGACTCCGAATGTTAGTGATTACATTCGAGGGGTTCCGGGGATAGGAAGACAAAGGTCCTGACTACCTTGAAGTTCGAGGGATTCCTTGCTGAGGAAGACAGAGGTTCCAACTACCTTGATGTTGAGGTCTTTTAGGGATAGCAAGACAGAGACTCTAATCTTCATATTGAGGGCTTAACTTGGTGTGGGTAACACAGACTTTCTTGAAAGTATAAATCAAGGGACCTTTATCCAAGGTTGTTGGATACCCTTCTCTTTGGGTTAAAAGAGTTATTGTTTGTTACTTGTAGTGTTTACTAATTGTGTTTTCCACTGCAATTTTGTTTTGTAAGGAAAGTATAATTCTCTTATATTTTCTTACACTTGTACTCTGATTCATTTAGATTCTATACGCTTTATGGTAGAATCTCATATTGTAGTCTTTGGTTAAGTTTCAATTTTCAGATCCATATTTCCGGAACCTGTTTTAGGAATCACTTTCCAGATTTAAGAAAGTGCATAAAACTAGAAGTTTGTAACTTCTTACCTTGTTCCAATTCTCTAATTGGTGTTAGAGATGTTGTGAATTTTCTTTGTATAACTTTGTTAAACATAGTTATCTCCTTGTTTAAGGATATTCTTAAAGTATACAATTCACCCCCCTCTTGTGTATTGAGCATCTACATCATTATTTCGATCCAAAAATTAAGGCATAGTTTAATAAATGCTTATCTATTAAGGAATTGGGTGAGATATCATTTATTATTGGGATCAAGATCCCTCATGATAGATCCAAGAGGTTTCTCAGCCTAATTCAAAGTACATACATTGATATGACACTGAAGACATTCTGTATCAAGAAATCCAAGAGGGGACTCTTTCTAGAATCACTTGGAATTCATCATTGCCACAAAATGTGTCCTTATACATGAGAGGAAAGAAATGGAATGGTTATGATTCCATACGCATCAGTTATTGGGTCAGTAATATATGTCATGATATATACTAAACTAGATGTTTCTTATTCGTAGAGTGAGGTATCCAGATATCAATATGATCCAGGTGACTACCATTTGATGGAAGTCAAGACTATCCTTAAGTATCTGAGGTGTAATAAGGATATATTCCTATTATATAGATTATATGAAGAAATATTTATCATAGGATATAGATAGGATAGTTTCCAAACTGATCAACCTAACATGAATTCTAAAATAAGATACATTTTAACTTTAAATAGAGGTGTTATGAGCTGGAAAATCTCAAAGTAGGTTGTGGTCGAATATTCTATAGAAGAGTTTGGGTATATTTTAAATTCCAAGGTTGATAATGAAGCATTATAGATGTGTAACATCATCTGAGATCTTGATGTGGAACCTAGTAGTAAATATCCTATCACACTCTATTATGATAATACTACAGTGATGGGTCTCATAAAATATCTAAGGTCACATCAGTAGAAGAAGAACATACTTTGAAGTTATAATATCTTGAGTGATTTTTCTCAGGTAGGTGAGGTTATTGTGAGAATCATTTCCTCATAAGAATATATGGAAGACCCCTTGACAAAATACTTGACTCAGCAGAAACATGATAATCATGGTAGGTTTGACGAACTAAATGACGTAGGTAGTTGGCTCTAGTATAATTGGGAGTTGGTTGGAGTTGGAAGCCTAGGACCAAATGATTGTATTTTGATTACATTTATATTAGGTATATTGATTATTAATTAAAAAATATTACATATTATTCATTATTTGGAATAGATTTATTATAATGTTGTCTTAGATTATTTTCCACATTGATAAGATCATATAAGGTCCCCACTATAATTAGAACATTAAAGTGTTATGGAAATATTATTAATATTGTTATGAGGTCAATTAATGTACTATTATGGGACACATGGTATTTATACCATCTGGTTCATGTATATAGAAGCATATGAGGCTTATTCTTATGAAGCTCACACATTTTAATCTCCAAGAGGGAAGGTTATTAGAATAAACTCACTAATAATAATTCCACATGTTTTGTTTTCATCGTATATTCTTATCTGCAATCATGTGTAATAATAAATAAACTTTAAAATTTTAATTAATAAATTTCATTACTCGTGAACATAGATTTAATAACAAAAAACATGATTTAATATATTGGAGGGAAATTGGGTATGTTGGGTGCATCACGATTGACATTTCCTTGATGGATAAGTGAAAAAAGGATTTTTCCCTTCTGTATTTATGGGGTTTGATATCTTGGACTTTGTATTGGAATGTAATTATCACCTTAATTCCATGTTAATGAGTAATGATGTGTTTATTTCAGATATTCCCAGAAATACATATCAATAATATATGTTGACTACACTTCCATTAATCTTGTTTGATGATATATAGTAAAAAGGAAAAGTGGTATCATCCTAAGGATTATCTCAGAGGTGTAGAAGGGATTTTTTAAGGGACACAGCATTTAGGGGAAATTGGGATTACCCAATAGATGGTGTGGGATCTTAACAAGCAATCCATTGGTTCTAACATTGTCATTCAATTAGATATGGATAAAGCCTATGATCTCCTCAATTGGGGATTTAGCATTACTGGGATTAGAATATTGGGATTCCATGAATGGTTCTATGATTTGAGTTATAGGTTTTTTTCCTCTCCATGGATCTCTATTTCACTCATGGGTAATGGAATTGTATTCTTCAAGAATGTGCACGGTGTCAGATATGGAGATAACATATCTTCATACCGTTTTTATTGGATTAGGATTCCCTTTCCAAGAACATTAATCATTTCTTAGAGGATGGGATGATGTCCCCCTTTATCAATAGATATGTTGGTAATCTTATTTCTCAATTTATGTGTGTTGATGATGTTCTAGTTTTAAAAAATGGCAAGAGATGATCCTTACTTAACTTCATGGATATCATGTTGATATATGGAAAATATAGTGGTCAAATCATGAATTTAAGGAAGAGTAAAGTCTTCATCTCTAATAAATGCTCGGGTCATCGCAGTGATGTAATTCAAGAGATCATGGGGATCCAAAAGTGGTATCTTCTAATGACTTACCACAAGTCTATAATTTAGAACGGTTGAATTTAAAAGAATTTATTTTCTAATCTCATCAACATGATTATGGGAAAGATTTTCAATTATATGAATAGATTACTATCATTTGGTGGGAGGGGTACCTTGCTAAATAGTGTGTTAACATCCATCTAAATTCATGTGTTATCGATCATCAAGCTACCCAAGGGGATAATTTCCTTGATGGGAAATATTATATATTATTTTCATTGGGATGAAAATATGGTGGAAATATGCCACTGGGATTTATGGATATGTATGGATAAACCTATTTAACAAGGGTGTGTTGGTTTTTGTAATATCTCAAAAACAATATACTCCATGAAATCTCATATGGTGTGGTATGCGGTTGATGGAAAATCTTTATGGGATATATTTATATGGGATGGAAATGGGAAAATATGGGAAGAATGACCAAGAAATAAGGTGTTATCTAGACTATCTAAATGTTGGCTGAACCACTTGGAAGACTCATAGGATATTTCTCACTGGGTGATTGGAATAGGGGATATCATTTTTTGGAAGGAAAATGGGTGGGATAGAAACTATTTTTTTTAGGATTCCCAATCCTAGATATTTAATTTAATTAAGTGAGTAGGAATCCAAGATTGATGGATTCTATTATCGATGATAATAAAAAGGTTTTTTTGGAAATCATTTTCTTGGTTGATGCACTTGATCGATATTGTTTTAAAGTTTCTTCTTCTATATGGTTTACCATCTATGATCACAGATCCATTTTTCGTGAACAGAGTACACTAAATGTGTGGGATTTGAAGGTATGGTAAAAATAAATTCTAACTAAAATGAATTTTCTCATCTAGTATATCAGGAACCAAGCAGTTCCAATGGATGAAAATGTGATGCGCAAAGGTGTTAACATGTCCTCTCAATGTTTTTTCTACATCAACCCTCGTAGGTAATCCACAATGCAACTCTTTATACATAGTGAATAGGAAAGATTATTTTAGGATATAGTGGGGTTTAAAATCTCAGTAGATGGGTATTCAAAATCTAATTTCGTAACAAAATAGATTCAGGGTGTGAGATCTCATAATCTGGAAATAAGGGTATGTACCCTTATTATTACAATAGTATGTTGGATCCTTTGGGAAGCCAGAAACATGGAAAGAAGATGTTGACTGTTGGTACTCAATATACCTTGATATTCACATGAAATATCTAGTTGTGGAAGTGGGTTTGATTATTAGAGGCTAGTAGAACTATTCTATACTATGAAATTTTCTTCCCAGATTACTGGTGTATGCAAACATTCCTCATGTTGAACAAGGCTGATGGGTCTAGTGGAACTCACCCTCTAGGGGTCCAAAACTAAATATTTATGGCTCATTAATGGTAGGTAATATGAGGGGATGTGGTCTAGTGAGAGATGGAAAAGGTTCGGTTCTATTTGGTTTTAGGTCTTTTTCTGGATCAGGTAACTCCATGGCTGCAGAGGTAAGAGATATACACACATGAATTTATTTTTAGGAAGGTTTAATATTGTATTTAATGAATTTGAATCAGATTTCAAATCATTGTTTCACATCTTCCAAGGGAAAGTGGACCATCCTTAGAATTTGGAGTATTTCATTTGGAAGTGTGGATTATTAATCAATCAGGATAGCTCTATTAGGAATGTTTGGAGACATCAAAACATTGCGGCTGATGGGCTATCTTGGGCACGAAGAGTGGATGAATATCTTATTATCTAAAATAGCATGGGCTCTATTTCATTGGAATAAAAACATATTATCCAAGGAGATGCTCTTGGGATGAATCACTATAGTCATCCTTGACTTTTTTATTCTTTCTATGTATGTTGTTTATATGTGATTGTCTTTAATTCAATAGAAATATAAATTTCAATCAAACTTTAGGTTATTTCTCTTAGGTGAATTGGCATGTTTCTGTATACTAATCTTAAACTTTAGGCAATCCTACCTAATAGAAATGATAAATAATCCTATAAAGTCACACACTAAGAAATTACATTGATATCGATTAAATTCTATTCTAAATTAATAAATAAAATATATATTATTCTCAAGACCAATGAATAATTTTATTCATGTAATATTAATCATGTAAATTAAATAAATATATGTTCTCTATAATGGGAGTAAAATATATTCATTTATTTTTTGGGATATTTAATAAATATTTATTCTTTGTTATATGAATAAAATACATATTTATTAATAAAATATTTATTCAGGTATTCAATAAATATATAGGAGTTTCAAAATATAAAGACTATATCTGGTGATAAAATAAATATTTACAAGTTAGTAAATATTAGTTATCAATTTGTGAAAGTTGGTGCACAACAAAATAATATTATTTTTATGTGGAAAGGTTTATTTTAAATGTTTTCAATTTTTTTAATTTATGAAATGAAATCTAATAATATTTTAAACTAAACCCTAACTATATAAATACATGATTATGTCTATTGTGTATTCCATCCATAAATTAAAAATATAGAATTATTTCACATAAAAAATTCTCTCTTGACTCATCCATCTCTCACCCCCTTAAGAATAAGAAATGATAGAGTGATTTCATAAAGATATTATAATTATTGATCAAGAACGTAAATTTTAAGACATCCTATTCATTATTCTAGCACCCTAATATCCAGTGGTGTTTCTCTGAGATCATTGGAGCTCATGTGGATCACCACTAGTTGGATTCTATCCTTAGGACTTCAAATAAAAATGAATTCCATCTAAAAGAATATTTTTGGACGATAAAAATTCACCAATGAAAAAAATTCCTAGTCCCAAGTATTTATTTTTTTAGATATTAAATAAATTAATCATAAATTTGGCATGTAATATCATCACCCATGGTTTGTGGAATGACTATTAAAATAAATTTTGACATATCGCCCACTAATGCACACTTTTGTGGGACCTAGAATCAATAGTATATACTGACCAAGAATAAATATTATGATTCTTCTCATGAAAATTATAGGGATTTATAACTCCATATAATGTACCCCTTAATGATGTTTTTATTTGGAGATTACCAAAGTGGTAAGGGTTCTTCGTCTCAATTTTATTTTGTTGAAAAATATTTAATGTTATGAACCTATATATGTTTATGATGTTTATCTATAACCCATTTCATATGATATATCATGAAAAAAAATTATATTCATATAATTTAATGTTACATTTTATGTTATTTCCTTCATGGGTTTTATGATTCATAAGATACCTAAGTGGTAAGGGGTTTATGAACAATATCATTTCATTTTAAGAATCTATATTTAAAAATTATATTGAGAGAAATGATATAGTTCATAACCATTAAACCATATCTTTTTTATACTTAAATTTATATTTCTTTATTTTTCATATATTTTTACCATTTTCCTCTCTTTGGTTCTTAAAATGATCCAAAAATAATAATGAAAAGTCAACCTTATTTCTTCTTTGGTGGACAAACTTTTTTTTATATGTTGATAATCTTAAAAGAATTATTTTATAGAACTTATTATCTATAATTTAAAACTTTTCAATATTTCATTTTCACTAACATTGAATTTATTTACAAAGGATTAAAAAGGAATATTTCTAAAAGTTTTTCAAACATGTTGTTATTTGACTCTTTACAAAAGTGTAAAATGCATGTTTTATTTTAACATATTCAATATGAATATATTTTATCGCTTTCATCAACATTATTTTCTTTGAAACATCATTTACAAATTTCTTTCATTATTTTTAAATAAAATAATTGTCTCAATATTTTCGGAATTTTTAGTAGAAATTATATCAATATATAAGGTTATTATCTTATGTTTTGAAAGAAATGTTTGAATGATATTTTGAAGGTATTTTTAATTTATTAAAATATCCTTTAATGATTTTTATTCTTTATTGGGGAAATTATCTTATGATATGATCCTATTTTTTTATATAATTAGCTTATGATGAGGATGATTTAAAGATAATTCTATGAAACTCATTTATTTCCCTTAGTTTAATTGTGATATGTTGAAACATTACTAAAATCCATGTTTTCTTCCCCTGGTTATTCTATGCTGAAATATAGAAAATTTCCTGAAACCTGTCACCTTTCAACAGACTATGATCTAATGAAATGATGAACTTTTTGTGATTCTGTTTCGTAGATATGTATGAACTTGATTATATGACCGGTGGGGTTAGAATTATATATTCCTCCAATGAATTGGGTAATTATGTATATATAAAGAGATAATAAGGACTTCATTGGGGGAGTGAATTTAGTTCACAAAAGGACATTAACCACATTGATAATCATGAGAGTGGACCTTTACTAATGGAAATGATGGAACAGGGTGAGCCCTATCCACTCTGATTTTCTCTAAGGTGATCTATTAATAAGGAAATGATTTTCTATTATGTTTTGTATTCCATAAACTAATGTCTTATGCTAATTATATTTTCTCATGGATCATGATTGATAATTTAATGTTAAACATTGTAATGCCTTATTTATTTGGATAGAAAATACCTTATTCCATGATTCATTATTAATGTTCTCTTACATATTAGGTATGACTTGTCTATGTTATGATCATATACTCATACCCTTATAATTATTATTACTTATGATCATTGATTAGCATATCTCATGTTTACCCTTACTGAGCATATAATATCACCCTTTGTTATGTTTCCTTTCTATAAGTAATGAAAACAGTTTTAAGTAGGTTATGCATAAGAAGTGTAATTTGTGATAAGAACATTTTGTGATATTTTTAATATCTTTCATCAAATAATATTATTATTTGTATTGTATTTAAAGACTTTATACCATTACGGTCCTTGGTCATGTATAATTATGAAATAAAAATAATATTCATAAAAAATATCTAATATATTTGTATGAAATGATCGAGTTTCTATACTATTACCCATGATCCCCACTACTTAAGTTATCATCCCCTCCTAAATAAATAATTATCAATAATGATTAACTGATTATTCTTAAAAAGGTTATAAAATAATGAAAAAAAAATTAAAAATAACATACACATACATAAAATAATTTTATAATTTGTAAAACAAATTAAGTACTGAAATGAAAAATCTTAAAAAAAACTAAAATAGAAGAAAAATATTGAAACAGAGCTAAAGAATGTCCAAAAGTCCCCCCAAACTAGATAGATGACCTAATATTTTTTGAATATTATATCCATGACATAGTGGATGGTATAACTATTGATTTGAAATATTTATTTTGACCTTTAATTTTGAAATCCATACTTCACATTAAATGTTTTTATATTTCTAATAATTATATTTATATAGTTATAATATTTCTATAGGATGGTTGTCAATTTTTCCAGATAGATAAATCCAATACTATATGATGAACTTTTATTAAGTATATAATATAGATGAGTACAAAGTACCTAAAGAAACCATGTAAAAAGTATATCAAAAAGACATATATGAATTCTTTTGGATGGAAGATTTAAAAAGTCCATCAAACATTATTTTATGAAGTATATCAAATACAGTATATTAGAAAGGGTTATATGAAGTCAATTAGATAGATATAATTATATGTATACCTACAAAGTCTACCATATAAAGTTTTACTCTTCCTTTTGGATAGAGATGTACAAATGATAAAATATTTGGATTTCACATTTCAATTAAATAGAATATACAAAATAGTAATTTTGTTATCCTAAATGACCACCAAAAATATTTATGTTATGCTAAACACATCATGTAAAAAAGATATTTTTCTAATTTCATTGAAACTAGTCTTGAAAAGTGTAGATTATTATAGTTAGAAGATTATCTATAAATAGGACTCCAACTTCAAGGGAGAAGTAGCTAGCTTCATTTGATATAAAGATACTGTCGATGTGTTAGAACATTTTTTTTATTGTGAATGCTTCATTTTTATTGATGTAATTGTTGTTGGTTCAATATTGTGGATTAAGGGATCTCAGAGATAGATAGATAGATGTGTATTGAATCGTGTTGATTGATGGCTCCCAAGAAAAATGATACCTAGACATATCTGATTTTTCTAATTGAGGGATTCATGGTAATAGAATTCAAACATTATGATAGGTATTAAATTTAGGCTACCTTATCTCACATTCAAAATCTTCCTTAAAACATTGGGGGAAAGTCTATAACTTTATTAGCAATTTGTTTGTATGTTTTTTTACAAATTTTATAAAATTTTGTATTACATTGTTATACTTTTTCTCAAAGTTTTATTATTCTATTATACATTTTACATAATGTTCATACTACGATTTATAACATATTATTGTGAAAATTTATAGATTTTTTTTCTTTTTATAAACTATTTATTACTGTAATTATAAAGTATATTGGTACCACTCTTTGACTGCTATAATTTTTTAAAGGTGTTGGGATAATTGGAAGTTTATATTTATAAACAACAATTCACCCCTATAGTACATTAAATTTTTTAATGATATAACAAATTGTATCATAAGAGGTATCTACCTATATACTTGTTTACACTAACCGTTTTTGTAGATAATATTATACTATTTTGTGATGGAAGGTTTGTCTGTTAGGAATTTAGATAATATTAGCCCTTGTTCAACACTAATATTTGATTGTGCAGATTATGAATATAGGTGTGAACAAATGAGGATACTTTTTATTAATAATGGTTTTGAAAATATTGTTATCATGAATGGAAGTTATAGAATTTTGGATAAGGAAGTTACTAATTTTACTATTGAAGAAAATTTAGTGTATCAGCTATACTATCGAGTTATAAATACAGTATAAAGTTCCATGAAAACAAATATTTATAGTCAGATTTATTCTTATTAAATACCCAAAAACATATATTAAAAATATATAAGTAACTTATTTTGGATAATCTCAAGTTTTGGAAAATTGGAAATCCATGGTTCATGAAGATTATCAAGCTTTTTATTTCTTATCAGGTGAATTAGTCACTCAAGTGCATCAATGTTTCATGACTATAGTAAATAATTTTTAGCCTCATATTGAAAAATATTTATTGAATGAGTATTAGATAGAAAATATTGATGATGTTATTCCAGAGTAATTATAATATAATTGTACAAATATAGATGATACTGAGTATATAATTAATAAATGTTTTGATGATTTGATTATAACTCTCATTCATAATAGTAGTAGTTTAAAAAGAGATGCTTAAAAGGAAAAGAAATAATGTTGTTTCTTTTTATACAACATCAATATCTACAACTTAGAAAACTATGTCTAATAAAAATGTTTCTGGATATTTTTATTCTAAGAAGAAGCTAAAGGTCAAATTAGAAATTATTTGATAAATAGAAAGTGGAAATGAGCTGGATCAATTATATAAGTGGAATAACTATATATTTTTAAAGAAATAATTTTTTTATAAATATAATAAGAATCAAAAATATAGTTTTGATAAGAAGGATACTTCTATGATGATTTTTTGTGACTGTAAAAATCAACAAAATATGATGACAGATTTTCTGATGATGAAAAATAATGAAAATATATTAAATTTTTCTAAGAATAAAGGGAATTAATTTTCAAAATCTTCAAATACTAAGATTTTTGGTATAAGTGTTTTTTAAAGAAATTTTTCTAATGATATTAGTGATAATAATAAAGTAATGGGATTTCATACTAGAATTACAATGAATAAGAAATTCTACATGGAGAATTTATATACTGAGTCTCTTAAAAATTTATCCCAAAATTATAATTACACTGAATCAGATGATGAATATAGTTCTACTACATTAGAATTAATTTTTTTCTTACATCATAGGATGAGGATAGTTTTACTATTTTTTAATACATGACTAGATATGTCACATTAATAGTGAATAATAATCATAAATTTATAAAAGACTATTAGTATGAAAAATTGGAACTTGAAAAAGATAATTTTAGAAATTCTAAACTTAATCCAAAAATTTATAATATTTCTTCATTGTTAGATACAAAAAATATACTTACATCTCAACAAATTATTATATGAATTTGGTTTTAAAATTTAGTTTTTAAAATATATATTCTGAAGAAACCTTTGTCAAATTTTACCTCAAGGAAGTAAAATTTTTATAACCTTTATAGATATTTGATACCTAATAGAAAAACTTCTATAATATATTTTACTTCTTAAAAAACAATATTTTCAATCTAACTATTTTATTCCATAATATGAAACCATTCATATGGAATTTCAAAGAAGTGGAAATTAGAAAAAATTAATGTCTATTAAATAAAATTCATTCATTTGGAATTTAAAAATCATATATTTCAACATAAGTTAAATCTATTAAACATAATAAATTTTAGAAGATATGGATTCCAAAAGATCTATTTGATAATAATTTTGGACACAAGTTATTATGGTTACCAAAATATTAGCCATTTTATTTCATGGAGAAAGGATGGGTACCAACTACCAAAATGTATCGTACATGGATAGTGATGTTTCCAGACATATGATCGATAAGAAAATGTTCTTCTCCAATATTATTAAGATAATAGATAAAAAAGTAAACTTTTGGAAACAATGATCAAAGAAAAACCTACGGTATTGGTGGACTCAAATTTATTGGTAAAGCTTAAATTTTGAATGTTTTTTTCATGACCCCATACCTCCAAAGATTCACCTCCTGAGATGTCAATGGAGAAAGAGAGATAATGACCCCCCGATTCCCACCTCCAGTAGGGCCCGAGGTGGCATCCAATACCAAGGGTATATAAGTCTTTCAAAATAAGAGTCATTGCACATTTTATAGTAACCAATATCAGACGATAAGATGTATCAACCTCAAAAAAACTCCAATAAATATATATATAAAAGAATCCAAAATCCATCCCACATGCATGTTTAAAGTAAAACTGCTAGAAATACAATTAAAAGTTCCAAATTAAATACCAAAAGAACAAAACTAAGCAGTGACACGAAAAATGTCCCAATGTCTGAGCTAGTATTACCTAGAACGGTCCACATAGTCATCCTGGAAACCTAAACAAAGTTGTATATACAACAGGTCAGCATTCAATTATACTTAGTATAAAAATCAATGTCTCTCATGCCCAAGTTGAGAAGAAAACTATTCCCCCATAAGAAAATAAAAAACCCAAATGAACCTAACATGGTATACAATCCATCCCAAATCTCAGCAAGGTATACTCACTAAATAATACAAGTCATTTAATATAATATAATAATCACATCTATGATAGGGTACCCCGCACCACTTTCCCACTGATTAGCCACTCTCACACCCTAATAGAAAACATCTTGGAGCTCCCACCTCTTTTGGAAGAACCACGTCACAACCTGCCAACAAACAACTGGTCCACATACCACTTTACATCCCACCCCCACACAACTGGGACTCACAACTATATTTTATCCTTCCTATAGAAAACTAGGCCACAACCCACACCACATCCTAAAAACACATAAAAAATAACAACATATCTCATCTAGAAGACACCTGGAAAACCCCAACACATCTTATACTAAATACACCTGGGAAAACACAATTGGCTCGTACACACCTATGCATCAAAAACCATAACATTCCCAAATATTCTTGGGCTATCACCAGCTAGATGTGGGAGCAGGGAAGAGTGGGTGGCCAGCCATCCATCCTCTCGTCAGGATGTTTGGGAAAGACACCATCCCCCTTAATAATGGGGGTGTTCGGAAATTAGTACTCAAATAGGGTGGGGTGTGTATATAATCACAAGAAATATATATATATATATATATATGAAGCAAATACTCATCCCAACATATGGTTTCTATAGAAAACAACCACCCCATAACATTTCCACCTTTGCTGCTACCACTAAATGAACGTATCAGAACAAATGAAAGTTACTTCTTAATTTGATAAAAAAAAATCAACTTAACACCCAATTATTTTGATGTTTCTAAGAATTTACCAGTAATTACATCCCTATCTAGGAAACTATCAACCACAACACACTACCACCCTCACAACCAATCCAAATAGAGGAAGAAAGATATGATAAAACACCACACTTCACACTTCCTTCCTACTTATCATACAATCCAACTACTTCCATTATCATTCTTCAAAGTAATTCCTCCATGTCCTTTATCTCAACAAGAAAACCCCCACTATATAGAAAAACCCCACAATACACCTTATCATACCCATACTTGGTAGCCCCACTACATAATAACACCACACCTGGTAATATAAACATAGAACAACCCAAATATATAGCCTTGCTACCCAACCACCACCCATCCATTCCAAAATCAATCTACCTCTGAAATTGAGATATCATTTCACCCTCAAACCATCCAAACACACCATCATTCTCTCAACAGAAGCACCACACAAACCGTACAAATGAGAAGAATGAAAATATCCAAACACAGCACACAATCACACCAATCATGGAAAAGTTTATTCAAATATAACACAATCGTTCTTTAATTCCACTTTGATAAATCAGGGGTTATCACAGAACAAATTTGATCCTGTGGAATCTATTTATTTAACTCAGTATATGTGGAAAATAAATTTTAAAATAATAGAGATCAATAGGGGAACCATAACAAGTGTAAATAATCACCTGTGTCCAATAAAAGACAACCAATATCCATGATTTTCATAATGCATACAACTCACAATATAGATCAAAGATAAATAATAAAACAAACAGTCATCAGCATCATTTTCCCGATACCCATAATTAATTACTAAGGTAAAAAATATATTATCATAACAGGTTTGATTATCTTTTTAATAGCCTTAATTAAATGTTGGGATTTAACATTAATCAGAAAGGGACATTGACTTACCCACCCTGCATGATACACAAATAAAGAAAGACTAAGGGATCCCTACCTTGAAGAATAGATGATCATAAACTCCTCCATACGCTAAATGAGGGTGTGCATGAGCAGTATGAAAGACTCCAAGGAAAACTGGATTCAAAGGACATAGCACAACACATGACTCCATGGAGAAGAAAGACTTTGGGAACACCAAGAGATAACTGAAACACACATGGATGAGGATATCTCAGATTAGAATGGATAGATCCTATATCAATGGAAGGAAATGGTTTCAAGGGACATTAAAGTGGGATCATGGTCAAGACTATGTAGCTTGTCCATTTCAAAATATCTAGGGCATTAGGTTATTATAGATATAATAAATATCCTTTCAAACTAATACAGAAACACTCAAAAAAAATTTAATCTCAATTTATGTCAAATAAAATGTAAGAGGCGTGAAACATTGAAAACTTGAAAAAGGTCGAAATGAATCATCGTTAGGTGAGTCATCAATGCGAGTCACCGATTGCTGAGTCTCCATTGGTTAACTCACCATTGAACAAGTCAAAGATTTGACCCACTGACGTGACCCAGTAACTCCACCAAATAACACCCTCATCAACGCCACCTAACATTGCCACTCACTAATGGCACTAGCTGTTGTCACACACTAATTCCACTCACTAACGCCACTCATTGATTCTTGACCCACCGATACCCTACCTACTAACTCCCAAACTACTGATTCCCATCCTACCGACGCCGACCTACCGACGCTCGACCTATGGAAACCTAACCTATTGACACTAGACCTAATGATGCCCGACCTACCGATGCCTGACTTACCGATGCCAAACCTACTGACGTCCGACCTACGGATGCCTAACCTACTCTTGAAAAACAGCATTTTTTGAACTCTTGAAATGAATCATTGTGACTCCCCAGAACACCTCGAACACTAAATTTTAAAAAACTAACAGATTAGAGTGGTCTGAGACATTATAGTTTTACATATTATAGGACTTAAGAACAATCACCGATGTGATTCACTGATGGTTGATTCATTGTCGGGTGACTCACCATTGAACAAGTTACTAAGTTGACCCACCAACTCCACCTACTGATTCCACTCACTGATGCCACCTACCATTTCTAGTCACGGATTCCTCTCACAGCCACCACTCACCAATGCCTAACCTACTGCCTCCCTACCTACAGACTCCTGGCCTATCAATGCCCAACCTTCCAAAACTCGTCCTACTGACTCTTGACCTACCATTCCCTGACCTACCGATGCCCTACCTACCAACTCCTGACCTACCAACACCCTACCAATCGATACCTGACCTACTGATTCCCGACCTACCGATCCCATATCAACTGACACCCGACCTACCATTCAGAAACTAGATTTTTTTAAAACTCTTGAAATGATTCACTGTGACTCCCCAGAACACCTCAAACATTGAATTTTTAGGAAGTAATGGACCGGAGTGGTCTGGTCCATTACAGTTTTATATATTCTAGGACATAAGAACAATCACATTAGAATATTCCAATTATGTGATAGTGGTTCTCTTATAAGCTTCTTGAATGATAAATATAGATATCAATGTTAAAAAGGTAAATTTATTATTTCTCCTGATAGGAATGAGAATGCTTACACCTTAAACATTGAATACCTTATATGCCAAGATCTACCATTACCTAGTGAAATAGAAGATCAGTCTTGGTGGTGGTATAGAAGCTTATGACATTGTAATGATATAAATTTATAAAAAATTCTATGAAATTACTAATTAGAGATCTACAAAAGCTTAATTTTAATTCATATTAATTTTGTGACACTTTCAAATAGGTAAGAAACATATGTAAATATTTAAAAATATTAATAAAGTATAAACTTATAATTCCATCTCATTAGTGAACATGGATTTTTTTAGTCCAATAAAAACTGGATGTATTGGAGGAATATATTATGTATATTTTTTACTAGATGATTGTACTAGATATACTTGAGTATATTTTATATCTAAAAATTGATAATATCTTTTATGATTTAAAAATTTGATAGCCCATGTTATATATTAGAAGAGCATAAATTTTTTAACTATTCATAGTGACTGTCATGGAGAATCTGAAATTATTGATTTTGGGACTCTTTGTAGTAATACAATAATTAAACAAAAAAAAGAAACTCATATAACACCTCTAAAAATTATAGGGGTTGAATGAGGAAATATAATTATTTAACAAATTACTATAACCATGTTTATTGAATGCTCAGTTTCTAACAAATTTTTGGATGAACCTAATAGTATTTATTTCTATACAATAAATTGAGTTTAGCATAGATATTTTCTTAATGAAACTCATGTTGGATTATGGATAAAAATAAAACAAAAATTCAAACATCAAATTTTTTGGATGTAAGGCATTCATCTTGAATAATAGATTTAATTTATATAAATTTTTTCCCAAAGTTGATGGGGGGTTTTTCTTCTATATTCTACAAAAAAGGAAGGTTTAACATATTTGTAACAAATTAATAAATGTTGTATTAGAAATAGTCCATGTTATGTTTGATGAAACATATCCTTTTCTCAAAACACTAAAGATATATATTTTAATGATGTTTTAAAAACTAGTTTTCAACCCATGTTGAAAAATTATTATAAAGAATAAAAACTAAAGAATAAATTTTTGAATTTCTACCTCTTGAAAAAATTCAACCACTTATTGAAGAACAATGTTTTATTAACATAGTAAATTAGTTATTCTTAAGGAATCATCCCATACATAATTTCATTGGTGTAAGGTCTAATAGTTTATTATATCTTATATCTAGCTGATTACATTTAATGCTTTTTGTATTCATGTGTGATAGATTAAAATAAATTCCAAAATAATCCCATCATAGATCTATTAAATGAATATTTTCATTACATAAAAGGAACTTTGAATCCTTGATTATTTTATTTTTTAGAAAACAATTTTGAACTAAACTTTTTTAAATTTGCTGACTTTTGTGGATGTAAAATGGATAAGATAAATTAATCTAGAACATTTCATTTCTTATGAGAATCTTTAGTTTCATAGTATTATAAGTAAAAAATATTAGTATAACCTTCCACTAATTATGCTTAATATATAGCATATGAAATTTTTTGTTCTCAAGTATAGTGGATGCAACACATACTAATTTTTTCAGGATTTTTATTAAAATACAATATTTTATGATAAAACATGTGCTATAAATTTTTCTAAGAACCATCACTTGTAACACCCCGACCCTAGTTACCCAGAGTCAGTGCATTATTACATAACATTGGCATGATCACAAGAAAGATCAAATCTCGAAATACCGATTGGTTTAGTAGCCTTGGAAACACTAGATATATTCATAAAGTTTTACATTACATCATAAAGTGAAAAACTACTACAACAATATAGTCTCCATATTCCACACTCATATCCCCACATAAAATCCCTGCAGGTCATTCATAACTAACTTCTTCACATCCTGGGAAAAATAAAACATATAAAAGGGGTGAGCTCAAATTCCCAGTAAGGATAAAAATATAGTGGAAACTTTCAAAAATAAGCATAAACATTTAAGGCAATGTATAACTAAAACAAAAGCCTTTTAAACTTGAACTTCAACATAGTATGGCAAAAGTAAAATGAAATAATTCCATTTACTTATTTACATAGATATTCTACTAATCGAATGATCACATGCAATATCAATAACCACTTTCATAATGATGGAATGCATAATGCCAGACTATCATAACCACATAACCAAAGCCTCGTGCCAAGACTAAAAATAAGATTTTTCCAAGGCCTTATGCCAAGACACTAGTTTGTCTCATGAGACCTACCGATGCATCGAAGAGCTATAGCGGGCTCCACCCGTCACATATTAAGTCCAATTCATTCCCATATGAAAAGGTTTAAACATAACATAAACATTCGTATTAAAACTAGAAAACATAATGTCAATACTTTCACCATAAACGATGAACGGTATAAAAATAGCACATCCACAGTCAAACATATCACAAAACCTTCAATACAATATAGAAGTTTTGTATCATAATAAATCGACTTCAAATAAGAGTAAAATCCATCAAAGGATGTTGACATAGATGAAATCAAAACTCTTTTTAGAGAAATATCTCTATCTATTGTGAAATCATTTAAGAGTCATATATTTATAAAATAAAACATTTTCTTTGAAAATATTCATATAAGCTTGTAAGAGAAGCTTCGACGATTTTATAATGGCTAAAAATAACCGCACCCGCCGTATAAGTTAAAAAAACATTCTTACCTTAATTTTGTCGAAAAGGTTAAAAAGCACCTTGTTTGGAAAACGACGGAAAGATTAATTTATAAACCTCTTATAAAAAGTCAAACAATGGTATAAATGACTTTAACCCATATTCTTGTAAATAGTAAAAATGTTTTGAAATACATTTTTAAGAAACATGGATGTGGATGATAAATAGATCCTAGTAGATTATTACATATAAACAACCTCGGATAATGAAGAGATTGTGAAATAACCCTTACCTTGTACTTTTCCTTGGTTGGGGTAGGTTAACCTCCTGTATAATAGTGAAATAATTGTTATTAAATTATACAAGAATCATATGCATTCATATGATATCCTATATGATCTTTTAACATTTCTTTGTTAATAATATCTTAGTATTATCGTTGTTTCAGGTGTTAACTAACTCGTTTTCTTTTATATATTTTGTTACATAAGTCATGTTTGTAATATATAGGTTGTATATTATTCATATCCAGAATGATATCAAGTCCTTAAACATCATTTTTAAATAAGAAAATGATAATCATACTTGAATGGATACGATGGAGAATTAATCTCATCGCGTTCGTGGAGACGGTAGCCCGTACGTACGCACGAGCGACAATATCATTCTTTTGATATTAAAATAATATATAAGTTGATAGTATATCATATATAAATAATCATTATCATGTTATATTTATTATTTACATGAGTTACACATCATTATTATACCCATCCAAATAATAATATATTGAATAACAATTACACCACAATGTGGAGACGGTAAGCCGTACGTACGCACGTATGGTGACATGTTATTCAAAGGGTGGATAAAATACTGAATATGGTTGTACCATATTTATAATAATATCAAAGTATTTATATGATACTGGAGTTATTATTTTAGAATGGTAATAACAAAAAAAGAAGAAGTGGAAGAAGAAAGGAACTTGGAAGAGGGTGGTGAAATCATTACCTCTTCTTCGGGTTCTTCCTTTTGATTTGATCAAAAATGATCCTTAGGTTGGCTTTCTGATCAAACTAAGGCCTCTAGGTTGTATTGAGGGAAGTTGGGAGAGTATTTGGGCATAGTTTGGCCGAACCAAAAGGCTTTGAAGGTGTGAAGAAATGAGAAGGAGGAATTCCCTTTTATAAGAGGGGTAAGGGGCACCATTGGAAAATCTAGAAATATTAATTTATAATAAATTCATATTCGGCTTATAATGGCTCCAAAGTTGATTATTCGAAGCTTATGGTGGGGATAGGTCGAAAACCACTCAACCATTAGAATTTAGACAGGTTTGGGTACTTATATTAACCTTATCTTTAAGTATTAACTCTAAGTTAATTAGTTTCACTTTTACAATGTCTCTTTGTGTTTTTATATTATATGTTTAATAAAATTACTATATACATCCAAGCGACCACCAA
This sequence comes from Viscum album, assembly GCA_963277665.1. Classification (NCBI taxonomy): domain Eukaryota; kingdom Viridiplantae; phylum Streptophyta; class Magnoliopsida; order Santalales; family Viscaceae; genus Viscum; species Viscum album. The sequence goes on from OY728166.1 coordinate 973,061,326, forward strand.
GTGGTCCATTAATGATATATATATCATGATATAAGTCTCTTGTCTGAACTTTAGATTTTCAGGAATTTAATATCAATTAATAATATAATATTTGTTTTAAAAACTCTTTTATGTAAATTTTGACACTATTCAATAGTTGATTTTTTTCAAACTCATAACAGAATGATTACTTCGAAAAAAATTAATTAAATCAATCCTAATATTTCATATTATCCTAGAAAATTATTTTAATTCATTAAAAGTCTCAAATTATATTTATTTGGGTATTTATAATATCAATTATTTTAATTTGTCACTATTATGGTAATTAATGCATCATAATTGTGTCATAAATAAATTAAATTTTGTAATCTCTAAAAATTATAAATAAAATATCATTATGTAGGAAATATTTTTAGCTTTCTGTTGAAAATTTATAGTCGAAAATCGAACATATATAACCCTATGTAAAAATTGTTTTTCTAAAAGATATATTTTTGTATTCATTTTAACTTAATTAAAATTAAGTGTCCCTATCACCTACAAGTGGCTCCATGGGGTCCCAAAATCGACCCAAAGATGACTATGGTCGAACATGTATCAACCAATAAGTCTAGGACACGTTTTAGGGTAATTATGTATTATTATAATATTATTTGTTAACCCTTATTTACCGGATTTACCCTTAACCATGGTAAATAAAATATTTACTGCAGTAATTATTCAAAATGTCTAAAAATAAAAGTTACCTATTTACACAATTTGAACATCCTGATTCAAAATATGGAATCCATTTTTCCAAATTCAAAACACATAAGTGGTAGAAATTAATTTAAAATTAATTCCTGTTGTTAAAACAAAAAAGCATGTTTTTAAAGAGATAATAACTATCAAAAGATTGACACTTGTTTATGTCCGGTTTAATTGTAAAATTATGTCCAATGACCAACATTATATTAAATGGTAAAAATATATTCTAAATATACTTTAAAACCACTCAAATTCATAATTTATCAATATAAATTATTTCAATTAAAAAAGTTGTTTTTAATTAAAATTTAGTAATTTTCACTATTCATCAAAATATTAAAGTTATCCGAAAAGTACCAAAACTTCACTTTAGGCTAAATTCGATATTCCGAATCCAAAAATGAAGTACATTTTGAAATATAAAATATATATAATTTCAAAAAGTAGGTATTACTATTCATAACTGCTAGTTTGATTAGTTATGGTGTGTTAGAACTCGGTGTTGCGTACAACACACGCTATCACATTATTCGAAGAGAAGCGTACCGTAGAAGCTTGGAGTGTTACATTCTCCCCTCATTCAAAGAATTTTGTCCTCAAAATTTCTATAATATTTTCGTATGAAAAGACTCGGGTGGTTCTTCATCATAAGTTCCTCAGGTTCCCATGTTGCCTCTTCCATCTTATTGTTTCTCCACAAAACTTTTACTAGACGTGTCGTCCGGTTTCTCAGTACTTGTTCTCTCCTATCAAGAATCCTGATGGGCTCTTCACAATAAGACAGATCGGGTTCCAGTTCTAATTCCTCATAGTTGAGTACATGCGTTGGGTCAGGCATGTATTTCCTCAACAGAGATACGTGGAACACATCGTGAACTTTGGAGAGACTTGGCGGCATTGCCAATCGGTAAGCTACAGCCCCAATTTGTTCTAGAATTTCAAAAGGTCAGATGTACCTGGGAAATAATTTACCTTTCTTACCAAAACGTATGACTCCCTTCCATAGAGATACCTTCAGGAAAACATGATCACTGACTTGAAATTCCACATCCTTCCTTCGATTATCGTCATAGCTCTTCTACATACTTTGAGCTGCTTTGATGTGATTTTGGATTACCTTCACCTTTTCCATCGTTTCCTCCACCAGTTCTGGGCCTACAAGTTTTCTTTCACCAACGTCATCCCAACAGGTTGGTGTACGACATCTCTTTCCATATAACACTTCATATGGTGCCATCTGAATACTCGAATGGAAGCTATTGTTATAAGAAAATTCTACCAGAGGTAAATATTGATCCCACATACCCTGAAAGTCAATTGAGAAAGATCTCAACATGTTTTCTAAGGTTTGAATAGTCTGTTCTGATTGTCCATCCGTTTGAGGGTGGTAGGCAGTTCACAAATGAAGTTCAGTATCCAGGGATTTCTGAAGACTCTTCTAGAATCTTGAAGTAAAACGGGGATCACGATCAGAAACAATCGATAGGGGTACTCCATGAAGTCTCATAACTTCGTTAATATATAGTCTTGCTAGACGTTCCAGTGGTAGATCTTCTCTTATAGAAAGAAAATGTGCTGACTTGGTAAGACGATCAATAATAACCAATATAGAATCGTTCCTTCTAGGAGTCTTTGGTAGTCCCATGACAAAGTCCATCGTAATATTGTACCATTTCCACTCTGGTATGGGAAGAGGTTGCATGACTCCTCCAGGCTATTGCCTTCCAGCTTTCACTTGTTGACAAACCATACATCTTGACACAAAATCAGCAATCTACCTCTTCATGTTGTCCCACCAAAAATGTTCCTTCAAATCTCTATACATTTTGGTGCTCCCAGGATGTATAGAGAAATTGGAACTATGATCATCATCCCAAAATTCCCTTTTTAGATCAGGTAAATCGGGAACACAAAGTCTCTTCACGAATTTCAAAATTCCATCTTCATACACAAAGTCTCTCAATCTCCCATCATTCACAGCTTTAATCTTCTTTTGAAATTATTCATCATCGGTCTGAGAACTCTTAATCCTTTCTAGTAAATATGGTTTGGCAACCATTTTAAAAAGCATTGATGTTTCTCCTTCCCTGGTTATTCCCATGTCCATCTTCACTAGAACCATGAAAATTGGATCCCTTTCAATTCTCATATTGTACAAAACTCCATGGTCTTTTCTGCTCAAAGCATCTGCCACACTGTTTTCCTTCCTCGGGTGGTAGTGTATCGTGAAATCATAATCCTTGAGTAAATCAAGCCATCTCCTTTGCCTCATGTTGAGTTATTTTTGTGAGAAAATATACTTCAAACTCTTGTGATTAGTATAAATCTCACATTTTTCACCATAGAGGTAGTGCCTCCATATCTTCAAAGCAAAGATCACTGTTTCTAATTCGAGATCATGAGTAGGTTAGTTTTTTTCATGAATTTTCAACTGTTGTGATGCATAGTCAATAACCCTATCATTCTACATAAGGACACAACCAAGTCCTTTCTTCGTTGCATCACTATAAATAACGAACCCATCATTCCCCGATGGTAGAGTCAAAATAGGATCATTGAATAATCTTCTATTCAATTCTTCGAAACATTCTTCACACTCTTTTGTCCAAACAAATTTAACCCCTTTACGTGTGAGCTTTGTTAATGGGTTAGCCAATCGGGCAAAATTCTGGACGAATCGTTGATAATAACCTGCTAAACCAATAAAACTATGTACCCCAGTTATACTCGTAGGTGCTGGCCATTCTTGGATTGCCTTGGTCTTAGAAGGATCAACAGAGATTCCATCTTTAGAGACAATATGGCCAAGAAAAGAAATCTCATGAAGCCAGAATTCACACTTGCTAAACTTCCCATATAATTCATGTCTTCTTAGAGTCTTCAAGATAATGTGCAAGTGATTTTCATGATCTTCGTAGATTTTGGAGTATACAAAGATATCATCAATAAATACCTCCACAAATTCATCTAGATACTCCTTGAAAACTCTATTAATCAGATCCATGAATACAGAGGGTTCATTAGTCAATCCAAAAGGCATTACAGTAAACTCGTAATTCCCGTACCTGGTTCGAAATGCTGTCTTTGGAATGTCTTCCTTCATCACACACAACTGATGGTATCCAGATCGAAGGTCAATCTTTGAAAATTATTGAGCTCCATGCAGTTGGTCAAATAAATCATCAATTCGAGGTAGGGGATACTTGTTCTTTATTGTTATAGCATTGATCTCCCTGTAGTCGATACATAACCTCATAGATTCGTCTTTCTTTTTAACAAAAAGAACAGGGGATCCCCATGGAGAAACACTAGGGAGAATAAATCCCTTATTACTCAATTCATCTAGTTGTTTCTTTAGTTCAACTAATTCTAGAGTGGCCATTCTATAAGGGTTCTTCGATATAGGCCTTGATCCCGGAATTAAATCAATAGAAAACTCAACTTCTCGTTCTGGAGGATGTCCAGGTAAATCTTCCGGAAACACATCTACATATTCTTTCACAATAGGTACATCCTATATTTTAACATTCCTTTCCTCACCCATAGTCATTTCATTCTCTTCCTCCCCAATAATTGAATTTAGTTGAGCTACTGGGGGTGGATCTAGATAAGAATTAGGTGGTGACGATTCTTCTCTAAAGATAAGGTGTTCCTTATCATCATCATCAAAAATCGTAACCTCTTTCTTCTTACAATAAATCTTCACATCATAGTCCGAAAGTCAGTCCATATCGAGGATTATATTGAACTCAATCATAGGTATGACGATGAGATCAGCAGATAAAGAACATTTATGTGCTCTAATGGGGACTGATTCACAAAACATTGTTGCAATGATACTTCCCTTATGAGTTTTAACTGACAAATACCTTGTTAAATCAAATTGGAAATATCTAATTTTCATAGCAAACTAGGAAGATATGAAAGAATGTGATGATCCAGAATCAAATAATGCATTTGCTAAACTTGAGGAAACCATTAAATTACCTGCCACCACGTCTTTTGGAGCTTCTACCTCAGCAGTAGTGATAGCATAAGCTTGGCCTTGATCCCTTGGCCTTTTCTGAGGTAAGTTCTCCTGATGCTTAGGAAATTCATTTTCATAATGTCCCATCTCCCTACAATTGTAGCACTAAATGTTGGTGGCTTCCTTCTTCCCCTTGCAATCACGAGCTTGGTGGCCTTTTTCACCACACTTGTAACAGACTCTCATTCCCTTCAAGCAAGTACCGGGGTGTTTCTTCCCACATTTACCACAGGATGGATATTCAACATTTCCCTTATTCCCCTTATTTCCATTACCAGATTCATCAGAAGGTCTCTTCTTCTCTTGATTTTCTTTAAAGTCATAAGACTTAGAGAATTCCTTTTCGGTCTTGATAGCACATGAGACAATGTCTTCGTACGACGAGAAGGATTGTGAGACTAATGCTCGACGGAGAAATAGTTTTAACCCATCAAAGAAACAATCAGTCTTACTTATTGGGTTACGTATATAATCTCTATCATACCTTTCTAACCTTGTAAAGTTAGCCTCATACTTTACGACATTCTCATCCTCCTTCTGTCTCAGACTCAGAAATTGCCTTTCCATATCTGGTCGATAGTCGCGAGGAAAGTATTTTTCTAAAAACAGATCTTTGAACTCCCTCCATTCCATATTTGATACTTCATCATCTTCCTTCATATTTTCAATCAATGCCCACCATTGATTAGCATCTCCAGTGAGACGGTAAACTTCCTTGATAACTTTTTCCCTTTCACTACTACCCAAAGCCTGAAATATTTTCTCTAGGGAATTTATCCATTGCTCAGCTACTAAGGGATTTGTACTCCAATTGAACATTGGTGGTTGTTGCCTCATGAATCGATCTAACATTTATCCTCCACGCTGCGGATCAGGGTGACCCATACGGGTAAGGTTGTTATTCATAACCTGAGTGAGTTATCCCAGTATGGTGATTAGCTGATCGGCACCAGTTGCATCACCAGCTCCACTATAATTATCTTGAGTAGGAGGGCAATCCCTACATGGAGTGCATTCATTGATACGGTTTCCATTTCTTCCACTAGGTTCCATTTCTAAATAATGGCATAAACTAGATCAGTTTATGAATCAAAATACATAATCCCATTCATATAAAACACTTAACATAAATTGAACTATTTATGGATATAATCCATAATCATAAAAATGTTTTCATTGAGGAAGTATATACTCATAAACCCTTCATAATGATTTGTAAAGAAAATCAGAGTTGTCCTATGAATATCCCCCGGGGGTGTCGTAACCAAGAGTGCAGCAAGGCCCATTGTCGTGCATCAGTTCCCGTTCGAGTCTAGCTAAAAGCGGTGTTTTTGGGTTTTACCCCTAGGTACATCTGTGCCAGAGCCGCCTCTACCTGCTCGTATCCAGACGAGGATGTATTTCTCGGAAAACTCACAAAATCTCTACAATACCAAAATTCTAGGAAGTTCTTCTATACTAATACTCAAAGTTCATCTTAGGTCTACGTGCTCTAATCAGAGTTTATCTAAATCTAGCTTCCAAGGTTTGTACTAAACTTCCTCTGATACCAACTTAACGCCCCGACCCCAGTTACCCAGAGTCGGTGCATTATTACATAACATTGGCATGATCACAAGAAAGATCAAATCTCGAACGACCGATTGGTTTAGTATCCTTGGAAACACTAGATATATTCATAAAGTTTTACATTACAACATAAAGTGAAAAACTACTACAACAACATAGTCTCCATATTCCACACTCATATACCCACATAAAATCCCTTCAGGTCATTCATAACTTACTTCTTCACATCCTGGGAAATATAAAACATAGAAAAGGTGTGAGCTCAAATGCCCAATAAGGATAACAATATAGCAGAAACTTTCAAAAATAATAATAAACATTTAAGGCAATGTATAACTAAAACAAAAGCGTTTTAAAATTTAACTTCAACATAGTATGGAAAAAGTAAAATGAAATAATGCCATTTACTTATTCACATGGATATTCTACTAATCGAATGATCATATGCAATATCAATAACCACTTTAATAGTGATGGAATGCATAATCCCAGACTATCATAACCACATAGCCAAGGCCTCGTGCCAAGACTACAAATAAGATTTTTCCAAGGCCTTGTGCCAAGACACTAGTTTGTCTCATGAGACCTACCGATGCATCGAGGAGCTATTGCGGGCTCCACCCATCACATATTAAGTCCAATGCATTCCCATATGAAAAGGTTTAAACATAACATAAACATTCTTATTAAAACTAGCATACGAAATTTCAATACATTCACCATAAACTATGAATGGTATAAAAATAGCACATCCACAGTCAAACATATCACAAAACCTTCAATACAATATAGAAGTTTTGTATCATAATAAATCAACTTCAAATAAGCGTAAAATTCATCAAAGGATGTTGACATAGATGAAATCAAAACTCTTTTTAGAGAAATATCTCTATCTATTTTGAAATCATTTAAGAGTCATATATTTATAAAATAAAACATTTTCTTTGAAAATATTCATGTAAGCTTGTAAAAGAAGCTTCAACTATTTTATAACGGTGAAAAATAACTGCACCCGCCGTATAATTTAAAAAAACATTCTTACCTTAATTTTGTCGAAAATGTTAAAAAGAACCTTGTTTGGAAAACGACGGAAAGATTCCTTTATAAACCTCTTATAAAAAGTAAAATAATGGTATAAATGACTTTAACCCGTATTCTTGTAAATAGTAAAAATGTTTTGAAATACATTTTTAAGAAACATGGATGTGGATAATAAAGAGATCCCAGTAGATTATTACGTATAAACAACCTCGTATAATGAAGAGATTGTGAAATAACCCTTACCTTGTACTTTTCCTTGGTTGGGGTAGGTTATCCTCCTGTATAATAGTGAAATAATTGTTATTAAATTATACAATAATCATATGCATTCATATGATATCATATATGATCTTTTAACATTTCTTTTTTAATAATATCTTAGTATTATCGTTGTTTCGGGTGTTAACTTACTCGTTTTCTTTTATATGTTTTGTTACGTAACCCATGTTTGTAATGGATAGGTTGTATATTATTCATATACAGAATGATATCAAGTCCTTAAACATCATTTTTAAATCAGCAAATGATAATTATACTTGAATGGATACGATGGAGAATTAATCTCATTGCGTTCGTGGAGACGGTAGTCAGTACGTACGCACGAGCGACAATATCATTCTTTTGATATTTAAATAATATATAAGTTGATAGTATATCATATATAAAGAATAATTATCATGTTATATTTATTATTTACATGAGTTACACATCATTATTATACCCATCCAAATAATAATATATTGAATAACAATTACACCACGACGTGGAGACGGTAAGTCGTACGTACGCACGTATGGTGACATGTTATTCAAAGGGTGGATAGAATACTGAATATGGTTGTACCATATTTATAATAACATCATAGAATTTATATGATATTGGAGTTATTATTTTATAATGGTAATAACAAAGAAAGAAGAAGTGGAAGAAGAAAGGAACTTGGAAGAGGGTGGTGAAATCATTACCTCTTCTTCGGGTTCTTCCTTTTGATTTGATCAAAAGGGCTCCTTAGGTTGGCTTTCTGATCAAACTAAGGCATCTAGGTTGTAGTTAGGGAAGTTGGGAGAGTATTTGGGCAGAGTTTGGCCGAACCAAAAGGCTTTGAAGGTGTGATGAAATGAGAAGGAGGAGTGCCCTTTTATAAGAGGGGTAAGGGGCACCATTGGAAAAGCTAGAAATATTAATTTATAATAAATTCATATTCGGTTTCGAATAGCTCCAAAGTTGATTATTCAAAGCTTATGGTGGGGATAGGTCTTAAACTACTCAACCAATAGAATTTAGACAGGTTTGGGTACTTATATTAACCTTATCTTTAAGTATTAACTCTAAGTTAATTAGTTTCACTTTTACAATGTCTCTTTCTGTTTTTATATTATATGGTCAATAAACTTAATATATACATCCAAGAGACCCCCAAGTGGTCCATTAATGATATAGATATCATGATATAAGTCTCTTGTTCGAACCTTATATTTTTAGGAATTTAATATCAATTAATAATATAATATTTGTTTTAAAAACTCTTTTATGTAAATTTTGACACTATTCAATAGTTGATTTTTTACGAAACTGATAACAGAATGATTACTTCGAAAAAATTAATTAAATCAATACTAATATTTCATATTATCCTATAAAATTATTGTAATACATTAAAAGTCTCAAATTATATTTATTTGGGTATTTAGAATATCAATTATTTTAATTTGTCACTATTATGGTAATTACTGCATCGTAATTGTGTCATAAATAAATTATATTTTGTAATCTCTAAAAATTATAAATAAAATATCATTATGTAGGAAACCTTTTTAGCTTTCTAATGAATATTTAGTGTTGAAAATCCAACATATATAACCCTATGTAAAAATTGTTTTTCTAAAAGATATATTTTTTTATTCATTTTAACTAAATTAAAATTAAGTGTCCCTATCACCTACAAGTGGCTACATAGGGTCCCAAAATCGACCCAAAGATGTCTATGGTCGAACATGTATCAACCAATAAGGCTAGGACACATTTTAGGGTAATTTTGTATTATTATAATATTATTTTTTAACCCTTATTTACCGGATTTACCCTTAACCATGGTAAATAAAATATTTACCGCAGTAATTATTCAAAATGTCTAAAAATAAAAGTTACCTATTTACACAATTTGAACATCCTGATTCCAAATATGGAATCCATTTTTCCAAATTCAAAACACAGAAGTGGCAAGAATTAATTTAAAATTAATTCCCGTTGTTAAAACAAAAAGCATGTTTTTTAAGAGATAATAACTATCAAAAGATTGACACTTGTTTATGTCCTCATTAATTGTAAAATTATGTCCAATGACCAAAATTATATTAAATGGTAAAAATATATTCTAAATATACTTTAAAACCACTCAAATCCATAATTTATCAATATAAATTATTTCGATTAAAAAAGTTGTTTTTAATTAAAATTTAGTAATTTTCACTATTCATCAAAATATTAAAGTTATCCAAAAAGTACCAAAATTTCACTTTAGGCTAAATTCGATATTCCGAATCCAAAAATGAAGTCCATTTTGAAATATAAAAGATATATAATTTCAAAAAGTAGGTATTAATATTCATAACGGCTAGTTTGATTAGTTATGGTGTGTTAGAACTCGGTGTTGCGTACAACACACGATATCACGTTATTCTAAGAAAAGCGTACCGTAGAAGCATGGGGTGTTACATCACTCGTTAGAAATTCTCATATATATAAGACACTATTTTCTTCAGGATCACAAAAAAAATATATTATCTTATAGTTTATCATAATGTAAAAAGAACTTGTTCACATTTTTATAAAACATTACAATTCAGATTGATATGAATATATTAAACATAAGAATCACAACGGGAAAAAAGATTTTTTGCGACGGGCTTTTTGCGACGGGAATAAATCCCATCTCAAAAGGTCCTTCCAAGAGGTTATTTGTGACCGGTGGTTACCCCCGTCGCAAATAACCAATTATTTGTGACAGGATTTCATCTCCGGTCGCAAAAGATTTGGCGCGAATAACGCGCCAAACCGCGCGAAGCCGCGGGAGGGTTATTTGCGACGGTGAGATCCCACCGTCGCAAATACTTCACTATTTGCAATGGGACCCGTCGCAAAGACCCGGCGGCGGTTAATAGCTTTTTGCGACGGGATGTTGTCATGTCGCAAAAGGTGTGTCGGCAGGGACTATTTGCGACGGGTCTCGTCGCAAATAACTTTATAACCGCCGACAGTAATTAATGTGGGCGTAGGTATTTACGACGGGTCCCATCGCAAAAGACATTATTTGCGACGGGTAGCCCTTCGCAAATAGTCCCGTCACAAATAATCTAACTTATATATACTCTCATCCATTTTTCCTCTCATTCCTCTCAATTCATATATCTTGTTTCTCTCTGAACTCTGATTTCAGAGCGAAAAATTTTCTAAGTTAATTTTTTTGTTCACGAAAAAGTTGTGAAGCCGTCTACATCAATAGCAAATCATGTTTAAAGGTATTTATGTTTTATTTAATTTATTATTTATTTCAATTTTTTATGTTAATTTTTATTATTGTTAATTAGTTGTAATTAAATTAAATTTAAATTTTTTTGTCAAGAATATTTATTTGTACTAATAAATTGAAATTTTTAGTACTAATTTTTAACAATTAGTAGTAATTAATAATTGTTATCGATAATTAGTAATGTATATAATTAATTTGTAGTAATAAATAACAATTGGTAATAAATAATAATAAATACTAATAATAGGTAATAAATATTAATAATTACTAATAAATAGTAAAAATGAGTAATAATGAGTAGTAAAGAGTAATAATGAGAAAGAAACAGTAATAAATTGTAATAAATAGTAATAAATTTTTATAATTAGTAATAAATTGTAAAAATTGTAATAATAAGTAATAAATTGTAATAATTAGTAATAAATTGTAATAATTAGTAATAAATTGTAACAATCAGTAGTAAATAGTAATAATGAGTAGTAAAAAGTAATAAATTGTAATAATTAGTAATAAATTGTAATAATTAGTAATAAATTGTAATAATTAGTAATAAATTCTTATAATTCGTAATAAATTGTCATAATTACTAATAAATTATAGTAAATTGTAATATTTAGTAAGAAATTGTAATAATTAGTAATAAATTGTCACAATTACTAATAAATTATAGTAAATTGTAATATTTAGTAAGAAATTGTAATAATTAGTAATAAATTGTAATAATTACTAATAATTAGTAATAAATTGTAATAAATGGTAATAATTATTAATAAATTGTAATAAATTGTAATATTTAGTAATAAATTGTAATAATTACTAATAAATTGTAATAATTAGTAATAAACTGTAATAATTATTAATAAACTATAATAATTATTAACAAATTGTAATAATTCGTAATAATTTGTAATATTTATTAATAAATACTAATAATTAGTATTAATTTGTAATAATTACTAATAAATAAAGATAATTAGTAATAATTAGTAATAATAAGTAATAATAAGTAATAATTTGTTATAATTTGTAATAAATTGTAATAAATTGTAATAATTATTAATAAATTGTAATAAATAGGAATAATTAGTAATAATTAGGAATAATTTGGAATAATTAAGAATAAATTGTAATAATTACTAATAAATTGTAATAATTACTAATAAATTGTAATAATTAGTAATAAATTGTAATAATTAGTAATAAATTGTACTAATTAGTAATAAATTGTAATAATTGGCAATACATTGTAATAATTAGTAATAAATTGTTATAATAAGTAATAAATTGTTATAATAAGTAATAAATTGTAATAATTCGTAACAAATTGTAATAATTAGAAATAAATTTTAATAATTACTAATAAATTGTAATAATTACAAATAATTAGTAATAAATTGTAATAATTAGTAATAAATTGTAATAATTAGTAATAAATTGTCACAATTAGTAATAAAATTTAATAATTAGTAATAAATTGAAATAATTAATAATAAATTGTACTAATTAGTAATAAATTGTAATATTTAGTAATAAATTGTAATAATTACTAATAAATTGTAATAATTAGTAATAAATTGTAATAATTAGTAATAAATTGTAATAATTAGTAGTGAATTGTAATAATAAGTAGTAAATTGTAATAATTAGTAATAAATTGTAAAAATTAGTAATAAATTGTATTAATTAGTAACAAATAACAATAATTAGTAATAAATTGTAATAATTAGAAATAAATTGTAATAATTAGTAATAAATTGTAATAATTAGTAATAAATTGTATTAATTTGTAATAAATTGTAATAATTAGTAATAAATTGTAATAATTATAAATAAATTGTAATAATTAGTAATAAATTGTAATAATTAGTAATAAATTTTAATATTAATTAATAAATTGTAATAATTAGTAATAAATTGTAATAATTAGTAATAAATTGTATTAATTAGTAATAAATTCTATTAATTAGTAATAAATTATAATAATTACAAATAAATTGTAATATTTACTAATAAATTGTAATATTTAGTAGTAAATTGTAATAATTAGTAATAATTAGTAATAAATTGTAATAATTAGTATTAAATTGTAACAATTAGTAATTAATTGTAATAATTAGTAATAAATTGTAATAATTAGTAATAAATTTTAATAATTAGTAATAAATTGTAATAATTACAAATAAATTTTAATATTTTGTAATAAATTGTAATTTTTAGTAATAAAATCAATAATTATTAATATATTGTAATAATTAGTAATAATTTTTAATAATTAGTAATAACTTTTTTTAATTAGTAATAAATTGTAATAATTACTCCTAAATTGCAATATTTACTAAAAAATTGTAATATTTAGTAATATATTGTAATATTTAGTAATAAATTGTAATAATTAGTAATAAATTGTAATAATTAGTAATAAATTTTCAAAATTACTAATAAATTATAGTAAATTGTAATAAATGGTAATATTTAGTAAGTAAGTGTAAAAATTAGTAATAAATTGTAATAATTACTAATAATTAGTAATAAATGGTAATAAATGGTAATAATTACTAATAAATTGTAATAAATTGTAAAATTTAGTAATAAATTGTAATAATTAAAAATAAATTGTAATAATTACTAATAAATTTTAATAAATTGTAATAATTAGTAATAATTTGTAATAATTTGTAATAAACTCTAATAATTAGGAATAAATTGTAATAATTATTAATAAACTGTAATAATTATTAACAAATTGTAATAATTCATAATAATTTGTAATATTTATTAATAAATACTAATAATTAGTATTAATTTGTAATAAATAGTAATAAATATAGATAATTAGTAATAATTAGTAATAATAAGTAGTAATTAGGAATAATTTGTTATAATTTGTAATAATTTGTAACAAATTGTAATAATTATTAATAAATTGTTATAAATAGGAATAATTAGTAATAATAAGGAATAATTAGGAATAGATTATAATAATTACTAATAAATTGTAATAATTACTAATAAATTGTAATAATTAGTAATAAATTGTAATAATTAGTAATAAATTGTAATAATTAGTAATAAATTGTAATAATTAGTAATAAATTGTAATAATTCGTAATAAATTGTAATAATTGGAAATAAATTATAATAATTAGTAATAAATTGTAATAATAAATAATAAATCGTAATAATTCGTAACAAATTGTAATAATTAGTAAGAAATTTTAATAATTACTAATAAATTGTAATAATTACTAATAATTAGTAATAAATTGTAATAATTAGTAATAAATTGTAATAATTAGTAATAAATTTTAATAATTAGTAATAAATTGTAATAATTAGTAATAAATTGCAATAAATTAGTAATAAATTGTGATAATTAGTAATAAATTGTAATAATTAGTAATAAATTGTAATATTTAGTAATAAATTGTAATAATTACTAATAAATTGTAATAATTAGTAATAAATTGTAATAATTAGTAATAAATTGTAATAATTAGTTGAAAGTTGTAATAATTAGAAGTAAATTGTAATAATTAGTAATAAATTGTAAAAATTAGTAATAAATTGTAATAATTAGTAATAAATATAAATAATTAGTAATAAAATATAATAATTAGTAATATATTGTAATAATTTGTAACAAATTGTAATAATTAGTAATAAATTGTAATAATTAGTAATAAATTTTATTAATTATTAATAATTTGTAATAATTTGTAATAAATTGTAAGAATTAGTAATAAATTGTAATAATTAGTAATAAATTGTAATAATTACTAATAAATTGTAATATTTAGTAATAAATTGTAATATTTTGTAATAAATTGTAATAATTAGTAATAAATTGTAATAATTAGTAAAAAATTGTAATAATTAGTAATAAATTGTAATAATTAGTAATAAATTTTAATAATTAGTAATAAATTGTAATAATTAGTAATAAATTTTAATAATTAGTAAATAATTGTTATAATTAGTAATAAATTTTAATAATTAGTAATACATTGTAATAATTAGTAATAAATTGTAATAATTAGTAATAAATTGTAATAAATTGTAATAATTAGTTAGTAACAATTAGGAATAGTTAAGGATAGTTAAGAATAGTTGAAAGAAATTTTAATAAATTTTAATAAATTTTAATAAATTTTAAGAACTTGGCACAATTTCTAGTGGATTAAAAACAATCCTTTTGGTCGATGACCTTTCTCCTTTCAAGTCTCACCGACTCAAAACATTATCGAAAATGTGCTACTACATAGGCATATTCAATATCGTATGCACGAGATTGGATATGCATTCGTCGGGTCATATTTTTTTATAATGTTTTCAGGCGGCGACTGTTGGAAGAAGACGATTCATCGACGAAAAGTGGGATCTTTTGTCCGATGGTCCATTTACTTACATCTTTCTCACACTGAAATCACAATGAAGAATCTGGTCGGAGTTACGCATATTCATTCTCGTGCGTACGAGAATGAATATCTGTAAATCTGACCAAATTCTTCATTTTGATTTCCGTGTGAGAAAGATGAAAGTAAATGAGGCATCGGACAAAAGAGTAGCTGTCAATCCACTGGAAATTGTGTCTCCCTTAATTAATTGTATTTATTACGATGTAGTAGGGATTATTTATCCTCTTTTTTCAGATAGTGTTTTTATAATTTCAAATTATTCAAAACAGTGATGATTTTATATTTTGTAGAATAATATAGAAGAAGGAAGTTGACATAAGTCATTATTATATGATCGTGCTTGGATAAATCAGCACATAAATCCAAATGGTTCTGGATTAAATCCTGTATATATTGAGGGTGTTGAAGCTTTCTTAGAATTTTCATCATCAAAACCAGAATATGTTTCAGGAGGCATAATCAAGTGTCCTTGTAAAAAATGTGCTCTGAAAACGTTTGACACATTTGATAAGGTTGGGGGACATCTCTTGCGGTTTGGTTTTCAACCAGATTATGTTTTCTGGAATCAACACGGTGAACATAGTTCTAGAGAAGATAATAATAACTTGATTTAGGATCCATCACGGTTCCCAAATTTAGTACATTGTGTTTCAAGTCTATCTATTTAACAAACTGAAACTCACGAGGATATTGATTCCACTCCTGAGTTGGAACCATCCAAATTTTATGAGTTCTTGAGGTCTGCTGAGGATGCATTATATCCTGGTTGAAAGATAAGAAAATTAAATGCGGTTGCAAAATTTATGGCTGTTAAATACGATAATTCAATGTCAAACAATAGTTTTGATCAGATATTTTCTTTGGTTAAAACACTATTACCTAAAGTAAATATTTCTCCAGCAAATTACTATGAGAGGAAGAGGTTAGTTCGTAATCTAGGCCTTAGTTTTCGAAATATCCATTCATGTGAAAATGATTGCATCTTATATTCTGGTGAAAATGAGTTGTTGGATAGTTGTCCCACATGTGGACAATCGAGGTATAAAGAAGCTCAACCAGGGAAGTCTGGATCGATTCCTAAAAAACAGTTGAGATATTTTCCCCTTACACCCAGGATGCAACATTTATTTATGTCTCATTACACAGTATCAGTGATGACATGGAACAAAACCAATCTTTCAACCGGTAAAAGCATGAATCATCCATCTGATGGTGATTCATGGAAACATTTTGATTGTCTGTATTCGTCTTTTTCTTTACAAGCCCAAAACGTTTGATTGGGTCTTTCTATTGATGTTTTCTGTCCATTTGGTTCTTATGGTAGTTAGTATTCATGTTGGCCTGTCTTTATAACTCCGAAAAAACTACCTCCATGGATGTTGATGAAAGAGCCCTATATCATTCTGACCTTATTAATCCTAGGACATCCAAAAAAGAATATTGATGTTTAATTGAAACCATTGATTGAAGAGTTAAATTCATCGTGGATTAATGGTGTTAGTACATATGATGTTGCTGCGAAACAAAATTTCACATTAAAAGCAGCATTGATGTGGATGATTAGTGACATTCTGGCATATGGCATGTTATCTGGCTGGAGTACACGTGGTTCGAAATCATTTCCTTCCTATATGAAAGACAACAATGATTTTATGCTCATCAATGGAAAAAAACCATGCTATTTTGGATATCATCGCAGATTTCTTCCAACTGATCATCCTTTTCGAAGGAACAAATCTCATTTCAGAAAATGAACAATTGAAAGGGAAGAACCTCCAAAAATGACCTCAGGTGCAGAGTTAAAATCAATTGTATTTTCATTACTTTGCATTATATTTGGGACAATGGTAAACCAACAAAAAATTAATGGATTTAGGAATGAACATAATTGGATAGAACGAAGCATTTTTGGGATCTCTCATATTGGTCTGATTTGTTGGTCTTCCACATATTGGATGTCATGAATATTAAGAAGAATTGTTTTGATAATTTATTTCATATAGTTTTAGATACACCAGGTGATTCACGCTCAAATTTACCCAAGAGATGAAGGTAGAACGGTCCTTGTAGTTTAGCTTGGGTTATCGAATCCTCAGAGACCTAAGAAGAAACCTATAGACACGTACATTCTATGGACTATTTTTGGATATGAAGTATCCAAATTGGGTAGATTTTATATGGGTTTAAAGGATAAATAACAGATTTAAGTAAATTCAATTTAAAATAATGAGTTGATCCTAGGTTATTTCTCGGGGTGGATTGGACGTATTTCCTTTCCAATGATTCTAATTTATTATATTTTAGATGGGTTCATTTAAGAAGATAAAACAACATCATCACTTACTAGTTTAATGCCTACACCCTTTAATACTAATCACCTATACACTTTAAGTATTAGAGTTGTGATCACTTCAAGGTAATGGTTCGTATTAGCACCTGAAGTGTGTGGCCTTAAATTCAACAAGGACGATGGAGTTTAAAAATCATCAAATAAAAATCTCAATTAAAGAAGTGATTATACATTAATGGGGTGATAAATAACATCCAATACAGCCCCTTTCTACTCCCTTGGATCAAAACATAAGTGGTTTAGCTCTCCAATTATTCTATGGTTTCAATGGAAGCGGAAAGTAGACTCATGAGAGAGGAAATGGAGAAGTAAAGAAAAGAGTAAAAATAAAATGATCACTCCACCGTTGTGTGAATAATTTCACAAGATTTGGTGTCAATAAATTCACACCTTGAGGAAATGGTATCAAGGTGAGATTTAGAACAATATAATAAGAAGATAAGAAGAAATTTTATTAAGAAACTAAAGTGAATTGAACAACTTACATGTGAAAGACAAACCTGAGACAACAAAATCGCAAAATAACATTATTATTGAACAAAGCACCAAAGATGATAAAACTACTCCACCAACACTGCCTAAAATAGGAATTTTGGAAGCCTTAGGTCGAGCATCCAACATTAAAAAGCCTCCCACTAGATTATGGTATGAATAGGGTGGTGTAAGGCTTGTGGAACTTAGACTTTTCCACATTTGACCCGAGGTGGCAGCCAATTTTCATCTGCCGAACATACGCACTTGAAAGTCCTTATAGTTGGCTGAATCAAAGTGGTTCATAAAATATGAAACTGGAGAAGAAGATGTATCCTAACCTCCTGTAAAAGTTGGGCCTATTTTGAGTTGTATATTCAAAGATATGATCAGATTAGTGGGCTGTTTTTTTGGGCCACAGAATCTGGCTCAGAATTTTATCTCTAAATTGGGCCGCCAAAATGACCACAATGGAGGCCGAATTAGCACTGGCTCATGAATAATGATTTGTTCCACTATATGTATTATAGAAACCCAAGAAATATGGTATTCATTGGTCAGGTATGGTGGTCCCTACATTCTAATTAGTCGGATGGTTTCGAATTTGACTTCTCCATAATTGTTTCCTTTCATCACAAAATATCCACATCTTCTTCCATGAATTCTCCATTGATCCCTGAATACGTGTTCATATTGAAGTGTAGATAAATTTATAAAAATATCAAATTAAAAAAATGGATAATTAAATTCCTTAAAATCAGATGAATCATTGGACACTTTAAATGATGTTAAAAAATGTACCACATAATAGAGCATTTTAAGAAAGAATTACAATCATAATGTGAAATGATGTTCAAAGTGTAAAATGAACTAAAATGGTGTTTATGAATAATAAATCAAATGAATATTATATATATTAACAATGAATATTATCCTCATTTAGTGGCTAATCACACCCCCCAACTTGAGTTTTTCTAGTCCCGAGCAAAATATATCTCATCAAAAATGAAATTCAAATTCCCTTTTCTAAAAACATTTTAATACACAATGATCACCAAAAACCTTTATACCAAACAATCATGAAACCCATCAAAATATTTTAATACAAGATAGTTTCATAAGTAGATCCCAATCACAAGCCCATTCCTTTGTTCAAATTCATTGCCATATTTCATCCAGTATCAATTAAGTATGAGGATGTGTTGTGCATCACAATAGACATGGGGGTTCATCTTTATTCAAGGGGTAAATTACAGAAGTGCTAGGTGGAATAAAATTTCAATATTAAGATGAGTATTCAATTTTTTTATTGTATTATTATTATTATTTTGTTTTTTTTTGTTGCCTTTTTTGTTGTTTTTTTTTTTGCAATTTTGCCATGGTAATTGAAATTGCACTCAAAAGAGTCAACCCTTGTAGCGAGACACTGCTGATGACTCACAGGATCAAAGACCATAGGGCACCAAGTGAAGCCCACATACTAGGGCATCATCTCAAGTTAAATCAGTCAAAAAAAATTCAAATTACTAAAAATAGAGATAAATTTACTAACTCTGGGCCAGAAAACTATGGAGTCATGATCCCCAAGTGTCGAAAGCCACTCATTAGGTCATTTCATTTCTCTACGCACAAATCTATTATTATTATTTTTATTTAATACTCATATTAAAACTAAAATGATCACCAAACCTATGCTATTTATTTGGGGGACCCCATGAAATAAAACTAATACCCCATTATCCAAATGACGTGCATTGTGATTCTTTTTTTATTTGGACGAAAATATTAACAACGAAATATCACATTGGACAGCCACACTTTCCAAAATCAATGCTCATGAAATTATACAAGGATTAAAATCATAATCGGGGCATGCTAAATTATTTGATATTTAGTTTCAAAGTGTGCAATGTGTATTACCATGTTCAAAGTTAAAGGAATTTTTCCTTCCATTTACACAATTTTTCTTCTTCAAATCATTAATTTTTTTTACACAAACACATTTTTTATTTTACCTCTCCCCCCAACTTAAAATAACACTGTCCCCAGTGTTTAAAAAAATAAAATTTAGTAGGGGGTAGAGATAGAGAATGAATGTTCAAAAAGAAAAATTGAAAATGATGATCATGGAATGAAGTCACCTGGTGGTTGTAGTTGAAATTATTACTTCTCCAAATTAGTCCTTTGATCTCTTAGGGGATTTAGGCACCTACTTGATTGAACATGTATCTCCCATATAGTCCATGAACCATACAAAGAAGAAAAAACCAGACAAAACAAACAACACAATGACTTATTGAATTTCAAGTATCATTATTTTTATGGTTTTCCCTGTTTTTTTTGTTTTTACTGTTTTTTTTAAATCAAACTAATGATACATTGTCTTCTTTTAAATTTTTGGGTAAGTTATTACTCAGGTATCACACCGCGTGACATAGATGAATACGATGCTCCTCTTTCATACCCATCCGTACTTATAAAATAAGAACAGGTCAATAGTATATTTTTTTATTAAATATCAAAATGATTAATTAATCCTATTTAAAATATAAATTTTATTAAAACACCAAAATGATAGGAAACTTAAAAACCATGAGTTTCCTCCCATGTAGTGATTTTTTTAACGTCCTTAGCCCGACATAGATTCTAAACCTATCAATTTTTTCCCGGTTCATAGTTTGGATCAGTTAACTCAACCTCTATTTCCTGTTTATTGAATGATTCAATGAATGGTTTTATCCTTTGATCATTGACCTTGAAAATTTAACCAATTGTGTGATCTTGAAACTCTACTACCCCATGGGGGTACACATGATGCACTATGAAAGGTCTTGACCATCTAGACCTTAACTTTCCCGGGTGTAAATAATGTTTTGAACTATACAAGAGCACATGTTTTCCTGGTTCAAAATGATTGACCTTGATATTACTAGATTGGTAGGATTGAAATCTAGCTTTATTGATCCTTGAATTTTCATAAGCCTCCATCCTTAGTTCCTCCAGTTCATTGAGATCAAATTTCCTTTTTTTTTTCTGGCCAATGAGAGGTCATAATCCATTTTCTTAATTTCCCAAAAGGCCTTATGCTCAATTTAAACAGGTAAATGGCATGCTTTTCCATAAAACAACCTATATGGTGACATTTCGAGGATGGTTTTGTATAATGTACGATATGCCCAAAGATCATCCAAGAGTTTCTTGGACCAATATTTCCTAGAAGGATTGCCAATTTTCTCAAGAATTTGTTTGATTTCATGATTAGCTAACTCAGCTTGACCATTGGTCTGTGGGTGGTAAGCAAGGGACACTTTTTGAGAAATTCCATATTTTTCCATGAGTGATGAGAATGGACGATGGTAAAAATGAGTTCCACGATCACTAATGATAGCCCTAGGAATTCCAAATCTAGAGAAGATGATTTCCTTGATAAATCTAATCACAATTTGATGATCATTGGATTTTGTAGGAATGGCCTCAACCCATTTAGAGACATAATCGATAGCTAAGATAATGTAATGATATCCCCTAGAGTTTGGGAAGGGACCCATGAAATCAATTACCCAACAGTCTAATATTTCAATCACTAAGATGGGTGTGATTGGCATTTGATTCCTTTTTGTGATGGACCCTACTTGTTGACACATAGGACAAATTTGACTAAATGTGTAAGAGTCCCTTGAGAGGGTGGTCCAGAAGAGACCACATTGAATAATCTTAGCAGATGTTTTCTTAGAGGAAATGTGACCTCCACATGCCTCACTATGACAGAATTCTAGGATGGAATCTTGTTCAGATTCTGGAACACACCTCATAATGACTTGGTCAGGGCAGAACTTATAGAGTTATGGATCATCAAACACATAGTTTCTAACATCAAAAAGAAATTTCCTTCGAGCTTGAGTCCCTAAGAATTTTGGAATGACTCCTGTAAATAAGAAATTGTCTATGTCAGCATACCAAGGGTAGTCACTCACAGAGTATAGGTGTTCATCAGGAAATGAATCAGACATAGAAAAGTGATTTGATTTGTCTTTTAATTCCATCCTAGAGAGGTGATCAGCTACAACATTTTCAATGCCCTCTTTATCCTTGATTGTGAGGTCAAATTATTGTAAGAGAAGGACCCACCTAATCAGTCTAGCCTTAGCATCTTGTTTTTGGAAGAGGTATTTTAGTGTAGAATGGTCGGTGAACACAGTTATGGGGGATCCTATGAGGTAGGACCTAAACTTCTATAGGGAAAACACAATATAAAGTAACTCCTTTTCAGTGGTGGTGTAGTTGATTTGGGCATCATTTAAGGATTTTCTTGCATAAGCAATGACATAAAGAGTTTTATCACAATGTTTTCCTAACACAGCTCCTACAGAAATGTAACCAACATCACACATAAGTTTGAAAGGAAGGTTCCAATTTGGAGATTTCATAATGGGAGGAGAGGTGAGAGAGGATTTGAGGGTTGAGAATGAACCCTCACATCTTTCTGTCCAAACAAATAGAGCATCCTTTACTAGTAGAGCACAAAGGGGATGAGAGATTGAACTAAAGTCCTTGATGAATCTTCTATAGAAACCAGCACGTCCTAAGAAAGACCTCACTTCCTTGACAGTTTTGTGTGATTGAAGGTGACGAATGATGTCAACCTTTTCTTTATCAACTTCAATCCCCCTACCTGAGACCAGATGTTCTAGGACTAGTCCCTCTTTAACTATGAAATGTCATTTTTCCAAGTTTAGTAGCAGAATATTTTATTCACATCTTGACAAGACTATCTATACATTCCTAATACATCCTTAAAATGTATCCGCAAACACATATAATTCATCCATAAAGACCTCAAGAAAATCCCCTACCATGTTTGAGAAGATTCCCATCATGCACCGCTAGAAGGTTTCAGGAGCATTGCATAAAACAAAGGGCATGAATTTGAAGGAAAAGGTGTCGAATGGACATGTGAATGTAGTCTTCCCTTGATCCTCTAGGGAGACCTCAATTTGATTGTACCCTGATTACCCATATAAGAAACAATAGAAGGAATGACCCGCCACTCTCTCAAGGACTTGGTCAATGAATGGTAAGGGGAAATGGTCCTTCTTGGTGAATGAGTTTAGCTTCCTATAGTCAATGCAGACCCTCCATCCACTACTCACCCTTGTTGGAAGAATCTCTCAATCCTCATTGGTTATCACTGTGATTCCAGTCTTTTTTGGAACCACTTGGATTGGGCTCACCCATTAACTCTTGGCTATGGGATATATGATACCAGCTTTTAACAATTTCAGAAGTTATTTTCTTACTACCTCCATGACATTAGGATTGAGTCATTGTTGAGGTTGACGACATGACTTTGAATCAGATTCCAAAACAATCCTATGAGTCCCAATAAGTGGGCTAATCATGGGAATATCAGACAGGGTCCAAACAATGGCTTTATTATGTTTCCTAAGGACATCTAGAAGCATCCTCTCATGATTGGATTCAAGAGAAGAAGAAATGACAATAGGATGTGTTTGATTGTCCCCTAGGAAAGTATACTTGAGTGCAGCGAGATGTTCCATCAATTCAAGATCAAGTTCGTTCAGATTTTTAATAGAAGATTGGGACATTGGATCAAGATCAATTTCTTTTTTTAGAGTTTCAGATAGGAATTATTCCCCACATGTAGAAGTTTCAGCTACTAGATTGGCTTGATCTGATTTAGGGAAGGAAGTTGGAGTGGTCTCCATGAAATTGGTTTCTTGAAAGGTTTCACTGATTTTTGGACCTAAGACTTCATCATAAGAGCAATTTGAAAATGATTCAAGCCAAGGAGATAAACTTCCTTCATATGAACAAAAGAAAATCAATCTCATCCTGAATTAAACATCCATCACATATTCCTTGATGTTATATGGATTCATTATCAATGCTTCCAATCATGTTTACTTCATGAATATCCTCGTCATCCCCAATTTGTGGGCCTTCATTATAGATGTTTAAGTCTAGACTCATGTTCCCAAATGTGATGGTCATGTTCCCATTTCGAACTTGGATAACAGAGTTGATTTTTGCAAGGAAGGGACGACCAAGAATAATTGGGGTTTGTTCCTTATTTCATAAGTTTGGATGGTTGTCAAGGACAATGAAGTCAACAGGGTAGATGAAGTTTTCAACCTTTACCAGAACTTACTTTAAAATACCCTTTGAAACCCTAATTCTACGATCAACAAGTTCAAGTGTGACAGATGTGGGTTGGAGCTCTTCTAGGCCTGATTGGCAGTACACAGTAGAGGGAATGAGATTAACACTATCACCAAGGTCACACAAGGCCTTGAAAACTTTTCTCTCTCCTAGTTCAACAATGATGTAAGGGCAACCTGGGTCTTTCAACTTAGGAGGAATGGTCCCTTGAATGGTGGTACTCAAATTAGCAGCCAAAAGGACTTGGTTTTTATGTGAAAATTTTCTTTTAAAAGTGCACAAGTCCTTAAGGTACTTTGAGTAGAAAGGTATGGTTTGGATGGAATCAAGAAGGAGAATGTGCAACTTTACTTGTGAGAATATTTTTCTTAATGTTTCCCTTAATTTAGGCTTGGTTTACCCCCTCATGTGTTGAGGAAATGGTGCATGTTGTGGGGTTGCTTGTTGAAGAGTTGTTTCTTCGACAATGTTATCGTGTTTGTTAGTTTGATCATTTGGATCATTTGAATTTTCATCCAAGTTTGAATCTTCAGGTGGGTTCTGAATTAGTTGTTCCAGTTTCTCAATTGATTTCCCACTTCTTAAAACAGTCACAACCTTTAGTTGTTCATGAGTTGTTTGAGTAAAACTTGACTCTCCCATTGAAGTTGAGGATGGCACCGCCTGAGTAGGCATGGGTGCCTTTCTAGTTTTGATGGTTTGAAGTTCTTGTTTAAGGGAAGAGACTTCTAAGTTCATCCTCTCCATTTGTTTTCATAGTTGTTCTAGTAGTCATCGTGGAACAGTTTGGGTTGGTGCTTGAGAAGATTGGTTTATCCCAGGGGGATATTTTGGAGGTGGGATGTTCTATTGAAAATGGAAAGTTGGTTGTTGGTATTGGATAGGTTGGGTTTGGAACTAGCTATGGGTTTGGTAGTTCTGATTGGGGTAGTGATTTTGTCTCTGTGGTTGGCTAGGTTATTGGTTATCTTTCCAGTGGAAGGTTGGGTGGTCATTATCCCTTGGGTTGAAGTTGTTTTGTGATTGAGGATTTTGAAAGTTCAATGCATTTACTTCTGCTGGGTTTCCTCCTAAAATAACATCCTTGATGGATGGAATGGTTGGGCAGTTGTCTGTCTTATGGTCATGTTTGTCACAAATTGGGAAAACAGGGTCTATAGTTTGGATTTCATGGACTTTCCTAAGGTATATTTCTTCAACCTTCCAAGAGAGTGCTGCGAGTTTTTCCCTAAGGCTTTCCTCTTCTCTAAGTGTATGAATTCCAGTAGTTCTTTGTGTCTTTTCAGAATAATGTTAAGTTCCCCATGATTGTTTTTTTCATAAAGCCTTTCTAGATACTCGTAAGCATCATTGGGGTTTTGTTTTTAAATGTTCCATTACACGTCATGTCAATGAATTGTTTGTTCCCTGGACCCAAACCTTCATAGAAAATTCTCACTTGTTCAGGAATAGAAAAACCATGGTTTAGAACCATGTTTATGGTGTCTTTGAACCTCTCCCATGTTTCATATAATGAATCTCCCTCTTTTTCAAAAAAGTTTTGGATACTCTTTTTAAGTGCAATTGTTTTGTGGTGGGGAAAGTATTTTTTGTAGAATTCACTTTGTAGTTGGTACCAAGAGTCTTTGGATTATGATATCAAATTGTTTATCCATTTTTTAGCTTGATCCATTAAAGAAAAAGGAAATATCCTCATCTTAGATGATTCTAGATGATATGGGGGACACATGGTTTCTACAATGTCATTAAACTCCATAATGTGAAGGTACGGAATCTCGGACTCCATTCTATGGAATGTGGGAAGGTGGTTCAGGCAAGGGGTTTAAAGATGTAGTTGGAATCTACTAGGGAATTGTGTCTAATGCATGAGGGGACATTGTTCCAGGAAGGTTTGAGGTAGTCATTCATGGTTTGATCAATTTCATTCCCCAAGTTTGGTGCTGCCTCATTTGGGTTTCCATTTTGGTTCCCTCCCGGGTTTATGAGTTGGTTTCTTTGAAGACACTTCATTGAAATAGGCTCAATTTTTGACTCTGGAGTATTAGGAATATTAGGATATAATTGAAAGAGTTCCCTTGGTGTACTTGACTCCCCAACCCCAGGACTATCCACCCTAATTAAACGGTTTGATTGATCACGGGTGTAGGCAGACATGGGCCAAAAGAAAAAAAACGAGAAAGGGACAAGATAAGAGAATTTGGATGAGAAAAGAAGAAATGGAGTAGATTAGAATGGGTGTTTAGATGAATTACTTGGTTCCCCGGCAACGGCGCCAAAATTTTATCCATGCTCAAATTTACCCAAGAGATGAAGGTAGAAGGGTCTTTGTAGTTTAGCTTGGGTTATCGAATCCTCAGAGACCTTAGAAGAAACCTATAGACACGTACATTCTATGGACTATTTTTGGCTATGTAGTTTCCAACCTTCATTGATTTTATATGGGTTTATAGGATAAATAACATATTTAAGTGAATTCAATTTAAAATAATGAGTTGATTCTAGGTTATCGCTCGGGGTGGATTTGACGTATTTTCTTTTCAATGATTTCAATTTCTTATATTTGTGATGGGTTTATTTAAGAAGATAAAACAACATCATCACATACTAGTTTAATGCCTACACCTTTTAATACTAACCACCTATACACTTGAAGGATCAAAGTTTTGAGAACTTCAAGGTAAAGGTTAGTATTATCACATGAAGTGTGTGGCCTTAAATTCAACAAGGACGATAGAGTTTAAAAATCATCAAATATAAATCTCAATTAAATAAGTGATTATGGATTAATGGTGTGATAAATAAAATCCAATACAGCCCCTTTATACTCCCTTGGATCAACCTATACGTGGGTCATCCCTCAATTGATTCTATGGTTTTAATTGAAGCGGAAATTAGACTCATGAGGGAGGAAATTGAGAAGTAAAGAAAACAATAAAAATAAATTGATCACTCCACCGTTGTGTGAATAATTTCACAACAGTTGGTGTGAATAAATTCACACCATGAGGCAACGGTATCAAGGTGAGATGGAGAACAATAGAATAAGTGGAGAAGAAAAACTTTTATTAAGAAACTAAAGTGAATTGAACAACTTACATGTGAAAGACAAACTTGAGACAACAAAATCACATCATAACATAACAATTGGACAAAGCACCAAATATGATAAAACTAGTCCACCACCACTACATTAAATAGGAATTTTGGAAGCCTTAAGTTGATACTCCAATAGTAAAAATCATCCCACTTGATTATGGTAGGCCTAGGGTGGTGGAAATCTTGTGGAACTTATACTTTTCCACATTTGACCTGAGGTGGAATCCAACTTTCATCTACCGAACAGACGAGCTTTAAAGGCCATCTAGATGGCCGAATCATAGTGGTACATAGAAGACGAAAATGGATCTCCAGATGTCTTATAACATAATATAAAATTTGGGCCTATTTGGAGTTGTAGATTCGGATATATGATCAAATTATTGGGCAGTTTTTCTGGGCCGCAGAATCTGGACTGAATTTTATCTCTAAGTTGGGCTGCGTAAATTACCACAATGGAGGCCGAATTAGCACTGTATCCTGAATAATTATTTGTTCCTATATATTTCTTCTATAATCCCACTAAATTTGGGATTAATTGTGCCTGTATGGTAGGCCCCACATTCTAAACAGTGGGCTGGTGTCCAATCGGACTTCTCCAGAATTGTTTTCTTTCATCACAAAATATCCCCATCTTCTTCCATTAATTCTCCATTGATCCCTGAATGGGACATGTTCATATTGAAGTGTAGATCAATTTATAAAAATATCAAATTAAAAAAATGGATAATTAAATTCCTTAAAATCAGATGAATCATTGGGTACTTTAAATGATGTTAAAAAAACGTACCACATAATAGTGCATTTTAAGAAAGAATTACAATAATAATGTGAAATGATGTTCAAAGTGTAAAATGCACTAAAATGGTGTTTATGAATAATAAAGAACATGAATATTATATATATTAACCATCAATATTATCCTAATTTAGTGGTTAATCACCAAGTAAGACCACATATACTGTAAAAGCATGATTAGATCTTTCCCAAATTTGCAGGACACCAGAACTTGAACTATTTGAAAATGTCAGATCAGAGAGGTTAATGAAGCCAGAAGCAGCTTATACATTTTCCAAAGAGAGTCGGTTATGACAGGGTCATTGGATTGCATATTTGAGACTTCCAAATGGATATGCTTCGAATTTGGGCAGATGTGTTAATAATGGTCATACTACTGGATTAAAAAGTCATGACTATCATGTTATAATGGAAAGACTTACGCTGATTGGATTCAGAGGTTTGTTTAATTCTATGATTTTATATTCGATAAAAAACATATCATTTTTTTGAGACATTTTTTCAATGACAACAGACTATAATGTGCTAAGAAAACTGGAAGAAGATGTTGCTGTAATTATATGTAAAATGGAAAAAATCTTTTCGCCTGCTTTCTTTGACCCAATGGAACATCTGATGCTACATTTTCCACATTAATCTAAATGTGAAGGTACAGTATAGTTTCAATGGATGTATCTATTTGAGATATGCATTCAAAAATTGAAGAAACAATTCTGTAACAAAACATCAATTGAAGGCTCAATTGCTGAAGCTTATTTGCAGGAGGAAATTGCTTTTTTCTGCTCCCACTATTTTGAATCTGAATATCTCTCAAAACAAAACCGCATGGTACGGTGATAGAGTTAATATTTTCATTATTATTTATATGTTTTTCAATGATTTAATCCCTCCCAATTATTCAATGTGAGTGTATTTGCATCATTTATGTGTTTTTGGTGTATTTTGGGCTTAAATGTGAAAATGGGGTAATTCTGTAAAATTGTCAGTTTTATTAAGATTCTGTTTTTCGGGCATAACTTCTATAATATGTGTCCAATTGAAGTGAATCTTTCTTTTTAGGATTCCTATACGTTCGGGAGTAAAATTTTCCTTCTGGACCAAGACCCAATTCGAAACCCAATGGTGCAGAAAATTCAATCAAGTGGAGAAATCAGTTTGGAAGACAGAATGGACCCCACTTCATTAAATATGCAATATATCCTTCATCCAACCTTATAATGAGGTTATTACAGCTGTTGTCGACAGAGGACTTTAAAAGTACGACGCACATTAAATTTCATAAATTATTGAGCTCATTAATGCATCCTTTGGGCGCGTCCAAGTGGAGTGGGTGAAACAGTGTTTGGCGGCCAGAAAAGTAATAGTCATTGATCCGGACATAGCATTCTTTACACCTGTCCAATGACTCTAAAATTTTTAGGGTCGATAGAAAACATCATTCCCAACATTCTATAGGAAGGGACCTCAGTGAGTTTCGGCAGTCTGGTGGGCATAACAGAGGAAAACGTTTGGAGGACAGATTCTAGAGGATCAAATTTCTGTTCATTCTTTTCTCTCTTTTGTTCTTCTTAGTTTTGTAATGAATTCTTCTTTCCCCTTAGTCACAATTACCCTTACCATTGTGGGGTAAACTTCTGTGTTATTGGGGAAGGAGAGGTTTTCCATATTGTATTTCATGAGTTTCTTCTATTAATGTTTTAAAATCCTCTTTTCTCTTCTGCGAATCTGTTTCAATTTCTTATAACAGTTTTTATTATCATGTACGATTGTATCTGATTTTAGATTCTGTTGTTCATTTATATTTGGTCAATGATCAATATCTCCCTCCACTAGGTTCTGGTTTATAAACAATGGAATAGACCGGGATTTAATGGTGTAGTACTTGGTAGTCACCGGTACGTGTGTGAGGAGTAGTGAATGTTCTTGATTACTTGGGATAAACAAGACCCGATTGGGAATTGCCTAAGATAATTGGGGGTATTTTCTACAACTCTATTACACATTGGAAGGAGAGTAGACCAACCTACGATTTTATTAAGGTTTATTCTCACATTTTTAATTGACCAAGGGAGTGAGAAGAAACGGTTGTGGATTCTCACTCTTAACGATTTAGCAGAGGAGAATTGGGTAAAATGAACAATGATAGAATTACAATTAAAAAACTGACCCTAACCTGATCACCATTTCATATCACTAATTTATATCACATCATTTGTCAATTTGTTTCAAAACATTCACTTAATTACTTTACTTTATTTTGTTTCTTTCTTGTATTTTCTAAATCAAACAATTTCTAAAAACAACCTCACTTCTTTCTATTTTAAGGTGACAGCTTAATTATTGTGCAATCCTCTCTGGAGACAACCTAGGTAATCCACTCTACTGCATTTTAACTTAGGTAATATAAGTTTTTGTCACACCCCATGACAGGAACGTGTCAAAACTTAGCACCGTTGCCGGGGAGGTAGTGCCAAAATTTCTTTTCTTTTCTCTCTTCTCATCTTTTCTCTTCAAAATTGCATGACTAGAACCTCAAAAACTGAACCTTTACCCATAGATCCTGAAATTGAAAGAACCTTGTTGAATAGACTTAGAAACATTAATTTAGAATCTGAATTTGAGGACGTTCCCCTTGTAGACTCAAGTGAAACTTCAAGTGTTCACTCTGAGCCTATCATCATGGCTGAAAATCAAAACCAAACACTTAGAGACCTCTGTGCACCACAATTCCTTAATCAAAACAATCAACTTGCCATGCCATTGATACAAAATGATTTTGAAATGACACCTAACATGATTCCTTTGCTTCCAAAGTTTCATGGTT
The DNA here is from genome assembly GCA_963277665.1 of Viscum album. Classification (NCBI taxonomy): domain Eukaryota; kingdom Viridiplantae; phylum Streptophyta; class Magnoliopsida; order Santalales; family Viscaceae; genus Viscum; species Viscum album. Next base: position 973,092,355 of record OY728166.1, read on the forward strand.
TGGCAGGTGAAGATCCAAACAAACACATTAAAGAGTTCACACATGTTTTCTCAACTTTTAGACCCCGTGGAATTACCGAGGAGCAGGTAAAGTGGAAGGAATTTCCGTTTTCATTGGATGGAGCTGCTAAAGAATGGTTGTACGGCCTACAACTTGGAGATGTACATGACTGGAATGACCTGGTAAGATGTTTTATGAAATGATTCTTCCCCGCCTCTAGAAGCACAGCCATTCAGAAAGAAATCTACGCCATACGACAATCATCTGGAGAAACTCTTTACGAGTACTGGGAGAGATTTAAGAAGCTTCGTGCCAGCTGTCCACATCAAGCCATTAAGGAACACCACTTTCTTTTCTTCTTCTATCAAGGACTACTGGACAATGACAGAAACCTTCTTGATGCATCATCTGGAGGTGCACTAATTGACAAGTCACCAGAAGAAGCCAAGGGCTAGATTGAGAAGATTTCCCAAAACTCTCAGCAATTTGGATCAAGAGGTATTGGAACAAGAGGTATTCATGAGGTACGCACTTCTCATCCATCACCCTTATTAGAAACTAAGATTGAAGAGCTTACTAGTTTGGTGAGGTAGATGGCCTTGAAGCAAGTTAGTGACCAACAAGCGCCAGCTAAGGTATGTGGTTTATGCTCATCTCCTGATCATTTCACTAACCAGGGTGCTGAAATACAGGGAATGGAAAGTTGTGCAGAAGCCTTTCAAACAAGGCAGTTCCAGCAAAATCAAGGATGGATAGAGCCTAACCAAGTCCAATATGGATTTGGAAATCAACAGAATCAAGCTAGGCCCCCGTACCAAAATTAGTTTCAAAACCAACCCCCATTCCAGAATCAATTCCAGAACCCTCCACCATTTCAACAAAAGCAGTCTTATAATCAGCCTTCATACCAAAAACCAACCAATATCCAAAGACCCTATGAGCAACCATCCACTAGTTCCCAACCTCCAATTCAAAACCTACAAAAATCTGAGTTTGAAGGACTGAAAGACACTGTTAAAGATTTGTCCAATAAGTTTGAGAGTCTCATGGACTTTCTGACAAAAAATCCAGGTAAACTCCCTTCCCAAATAGTCCCAAAACCAAAAGATAATGTTAGTATTATAACTACAAGAAGTGGAAAAGAACTCCAACCACCATCCACCATTGAACCTGAAACAAGAAAAACTAATCTGGGTGAGAATGAAGTTAGAAATGATGAAAATTCTATGAAAATGCATCGGGAAGAAGATAAGAAAGAGGAGGATGATAATGATAGGCCAAGAAGGAAGAAACAAGAAACACCATTTCAAAGGCAACAAAGGGAGAAGAAAGATATACCACCACCATTTCCATTAAGGATGATTGAATCAAAGAGGTTACAAGAAGAAGCACTGCAAAAAGAAATTCTGGACACCTTCAAGAAAGTGGAAATCAACATACCTCTGCTTGAAGCACTCAAACAAATTCCAAAGTATGCTATGTTTTTGAAGGATCTTTGCACTAAGAAAATGAGACTTCAAGGGAATGCGAGGATCAATTTGGGAAGAAGCGTCTCAGCCCTTTTCACACCACAATTGCCAACCAAATGTCAATATCCAGGGACGTTTTCTATTCCATGCACCATTGGTTCATTAAATTTCTCTAATGCTTTGAGAGATTTAGGTGCATGAATTAATGTATTGCCTCACTCAGTATATACTTCTTTGCAGATGGGAGACTTGAAGCCCACAAGAGTGGTGGTCCAGCTTGCAAATAGATCCACAGTTTTTCCAGCAGGAGTTCTGGAGGATGTCCTGGTAAAATTCAAAGATCTTTTATTCCCTGCTGACTTTTATGTGTTGAATATGGAAGATTATAGGATACCATCACACTCACCCATCATTTTGGGGAGACCATTCTTAAAGACGGCCAAAACCATCATTAGTTTCCATGAAGGGACACTTACCATGGAGTTTGGAGATAGCACTGTCCACTTCAATATTTTTGAATCCATGAGGCACCCATCAGATGATCATTCACTCTTCGCACTCTCCCATGAAGATGACATAGAACCAATTGAAGAATCAGGTATGTTTCATGAATTTTTATCATTATGAGAGAATTTTTCCATTAAAGATATCACTAAACATATGGATTCCCAAACTCTTGGAGGTTCTGATTTCCTGTTGGAAGAAGAGGTAAAATCTGATTTCTTTGATAATTTGTTAAATGATGATGAAGATGATAGGATTTCTTGCTTGCAGGATGTCAAAACATTGGAAGTGGATAACCTCAATTTAGTTTCATCTCTTGAGCATCCTCCTGATCTAGAATTAAAACCACTCCCCACAGATTTAAAATATGTTTACCTTATGGAGGGAGAGAAATTACCAGTAATAATTGCTAATAATCTATCGAAAACTCAATAAAAATCATTGATTGAGCTTTTGAGAGAGAATGTCGAAGCAATAGGGTGGAGATTAGGTGATATCCCAGGAATAAACCCAAACATTTGCTCACATATAATTTTTCTTGAGGGATATTCCAAACCTGTCAGACAACCCCAAAGGAGGCTGAACCCTACCCTAATGGAGGTTGTGAAAAAAGAGATTGAGAAGTTATTAGAAGCCGGGATCATCTATCCCATATCAGATTCACAATGGGTTAGCCCCATCCATGTAGTCCCAAAGAAAACTGGCCTAACAATTGTGAGGAATGAAAAGAATGAATTAGTCCCTGTGAGAATTCAGAATAGCTGGAGAGTATGCATCGATTTTAGGAAGCTGAATTAGGTCACTCGAAAAGATCATTTCCCTATCCCATTCATTGACCAGATGTTAGAGAGATTGGCAGGGAGAACTCATTATTGCTTTTTGGATGGATTTTCAGGTTATTTTCAGGTACCCATTTCCCCCGAGGATCAAGAGAATACTACCTTTACTTGTCCTTTCGGTAATTTTGCATACAAAAGAATGCCATTTGGATTGTGTAATGCTCCAGGTACATTTCAGAGGTGTATGGTAAGTATATTTTCCGATCACATTGAAGATTTCTTGGAGGTTTTCTTGGATGACTTCACAGTTTTTGGAAATTCATTTGACCATTGTTTGAAAAATCTGGAAAAAGTTTTGAAAACTTGCATTGAAAAGAACCTTGTTTTGAATTTTGAAAAGTGTCATTTTATGGTTGAGAGAGGAATTGTCCTTGGGCATGTCATTTCACAGAAAGGCATTGAGTTTGATAAATAAAAAATTGAAGTGATAAATTATTTGCCTTACCCAACTTGTGTGAAACATGTTAGATCATTTTTAGGACATGCAGGATTCTACAGGAGGTTTATAAAAGATTTTAGTAAGATTTCTCTCCCTCTCTCTAGATTACTTTTGAAAGATGCTGATTTTGATTTCAACGGTTCATGTAGGGAATCATTTGATGAGTTGAAGAAGAAATTGATTACACCACTAGTGATGCAACCACAAAATTGGGAAGAACCATTTGAGCTACTTTGTGATGCTTCAAACCAAGCAGTTGGAGCTGTCCTTTCTCAGCGAATTGAGGGCAGGACACAAGTCATTGCATATGATTTGACAACCTTATATTTGGCCCAATTTAACTACACAAAAATAGAAAAATAGTTTTTAGTAGTTGTTTTTGCTTTAGAAAGATTTAGATCGTATCTGCTTGGAACTAAAGTCCTTGTGTTTTCTGATCATGCAGCTCTTAGGTAGTTGATGAAGAAGGATGAAGCAAAACCAATGCTAGTGATATGGATACTACTACTACAGGAGTTCAACATAGAAATCAAATATAATAAGGGATCTGAGAACCAAGTGGCTGATCAATTAAGTAGACTACCCAACACCGCTGAAGTTGAGATTCCATACACTAAACCACTAAATGATCGCCTTCCAGGAGAGCAGTTGTACTTGATTGAAGGAGAAGTACCTTGGTATGCTGACATGGTTAATTATCTAGTAACATCTCAGGTCCCATCTCATTTAAATTCTCACCAAATTCACAAATTGAAATCTAAATCTAAATATTACATCTGGGATGATCCATTTCTTTGGAAGATTTACAATGACCAAATGATCAGAAGATGTTTGCCTAAAAATGAAATTGAGTCAGTCTTTAGGTTTTGTTACACATTAGATTGTGGAGGCCACTTTGGACCTCAAAGGACTGCAAGAGAGGTTTTAGAATCTAGACTTTATTGGCCAACACTTTTCAAAGATTCTCATGAATTTTTTAAACGGTGTGAAAAATGTCAGTTTACAGGAAATATTTCAAAGAGACAAGAAATGCCCCAAAAGCCACTTAATTTTTTTGAAATATTTGAAGTTTGGGGGATAGATTTTATGGGACCTTTCCCAATGTCATTTGGAAATTCTTATATTCTTCTTGCTGTTGATTATGTTTCCGAATGGGTGGAAGCAAAAGCCACCAGGACTGACGATGCTAAAGTTGTTTGTGATTTTGTCAGGGCTAACATATTTTGTAGGTTTGGAGTTCCTAGAGCCATCATTAGTGATCAAGGGACTCACTTTTGTTATTGGAGAATGGCAGCTTTGTTGAAAAGGTATGGGGTGCATCATAAAACATCAACTCCCTATCATCCACAGACTAATGGGCAAGCTGAAGTGTCCAATAGGGAAATAAAAGGAATTTTGGAAAAGACTGTTAATCCAAATATGAAAGATTGGTGCCAAAGGTTAGAAGACACATTATGGGCTTATAGGACAGCCTACAAAACCCCAATTGGAATGAGTCCATATAGGTTGATTTATGGGAAAAGTTGTCACCTACCCGTAGAATTGGAACAAAAGGCATACTGGGCTGTGAGGAATATGAATCTGGATCTTGAAAGTGCTGGTAAAGAGAGAATATTGCAATTACAAGAGTTGGAAGAAATTATAAGGGAAGCATTTGAAAATTCCAGGATTTACAAAGAGAGAACAAGAGTGGCTCATGACAAACTGATCCAACCAAGGGACTTCCATCTAGGAGACAAAGTGTTGTTATTCGATTCAAGACTCAAGTTGATGCCAGGTAAACTTCGTTCCAGGTGGGAAGGTCCATTTATAGTTACTCATGTATATCCTTTTGGTGATGTGCAGATTGTGAAGGATGGAGTGAAGGATCCATTCACCATTAATGGGCAAAGATTGAAGAAATTCATTGGGACCTTGCCATCAGAGCCAATGGAGGAGATCACACTCCTCCAACCTGTTTATCAATAAACTCCATTAGGTCATACCTCTCCTTTATATTTTCATGATTGTTTTGATTCAATTTCCAATATTCTTACATGTTAAATACATTTGAATGCATTATGGACACTACATCATTTAAGTGTGGGGGAGGGAACCTTTGTAGTGTAGGATTTTTATGTGTTGTTTGTTTTCCTATTTGTTTTTAAAAAAACATGTGAGTGTTTAAAATTTTGTGTGTTTATTTTTCAATTTTTGTGTGTTTTTGAAACTTTTGAGATGAAATGATTATCATTGATATTTTTGAAACCCATCTCCAGGAGTGAAATAATTTATTCCTTGAAACTGAGCTTAAATGAATGCTGAAAATGACATTGTTTCGAGTTCAATTCTTTGGGAATTTCATGAAAAATACTCTATTTTTTTGAATCCCATGCCACATATCATTGTCTTTATATTTGAAATCACATTCCCGTGAGGCTTCTGAACCTATTATTTTCATATTCTTTACATTCACCTCACTTCTTGAGAGAAACAAATCATGCTTGATTTAACCAGAATTTGATTTATTCCTGTCAAAACTTGAGGATTTGAGGTACTTTTGTTTAAAATGATTGAGGAATTTCTTTGGTTTGAATGCCCCCTTTTCAAGATAATCCCTTTCATAATGGCCTACCTTGAACATTTAATCCTTGTAGCCCATAGAAGCCATGAAAATACTGTTAGTTTAGCCACATTACAAGCCAATATTCCCTATCCAACCTGATCTTGAAGTGAAATTTCATGATCTATATGAACATAAGTGTGGGGAGAAAAGGTCTTGTATTAGAATACCTTATTTGGGGATACTTTGGGTAAAACAAATGTTGAAGAGATGTTATTTCTGCAAAAAAAAATCATTCTGCTAAAAGCTGTGCCTTTTTTGGAGCTTTCATGATGAGAGAAGTTGTGCCTTTTTGGAGATTCTAATGTAAAAAGGAAGTTGTGCCTTTTCTGGAGCTTTCATGATGAGAGAAGCTGTGCCTTTCTGGAGCTTCTAATTTAAAAAGGAAGCTGTGCCTTTTCTGGAGCTTTCAAGAAATATTATATTTGAGAAGATTGAAATGTTTTCTGCTGAAATGATGAACTATGGGAACATACCTTGATAGTCCATGGAGAAGGAGTTTATTTTCTACTAAGGGGAGTGAAGAAAAGACCATACTTTTGTGAAAATTAGAGTAATGCAATTTTGCTTCAAAAAGAGCCAAGTCCTCTCATTCTGCCTCAGAATCTTTCACATATAAATCCTACCAACCGAAAGACATAGAAAAACCTTAACAAGTTCTCATGATAAACATATGTCTTTGACTCACATCAGGTGGAGATGTAGGAATTTATCAAGCCTATGGTGACCCTTGTACGAGTTTGGATGAGAAAGACATTCCTAAAAAATTGAAATTTGTGTAATGAGAGATAATGAAAGTTAGGTAAGTGTTTTGTGTGCATGGGAGGAGAAATGAAGAGTAAATTTATTTAATGATCCTAAATTGAGAACAAGAAATAATATAGTTTGAGGAGGCATGATATATTTTTTTTCTTGTTTTCAAATTTGTGGATCTCATGGATATGTGTTTTGAATTTACTTTGAATTTATTTTGATTCTGACTTGTCCAGGAGTCCAAGTGATAAGTGTGGGGGAATTGATAGTGTTAATATTTTCATTATTATTTATATGTTTTTCAATGATTTAATCCCTCCCAATTATTCAATGTGAGTGTATTTGCATCATTTATGTGTTTTTTGTGTATTTTGGGCTTAAATGTGAAAATGGGGTAATTCTGTAAAATTGTCAGTTTTATATAGATTCTGTATTTCGGGAATAACATTTATAATATGGGTCCAATTGAAGTGAATCTTTTTTTTAGGATTCCTATACGTGTGGGCTTAAAATGTTCCTTCTGGACCAAGACCCAATTCGAAACCCAATGGTGCATAAAATTCAATCAAGTGGAGAAATCAGTTTGGAAGACAGAATGGACCCCACTTCATTAAATATGCAATATATCCTTCATCCGATCTTATGATGAGGTGATTCCAGCTGGTGTCGACAGAGGACTTCAAAAGGACGGCGCAAATTAAATTTCATAAATTATTGAGCTCATTAATGCATCCTTTTGGCGCATCCAAGTGGAGTGGGTGAAACAGTGTTTGGCGGCCAGAAAAGTAATAGTCATTGATTCGGACATATCATTCTTTACACATGTACAATGACTCTAAACTTTTGAGGGTCGATAGAAAACTACATTCCCAACATTCTATAAGAAGGGACCTCAGTGAGTTTCGGCAGTCTGATGGGCATAACAGAGGCCAACTTTTGGAGGACATATTCTGGAGGATCAAATTTCTGTTCTTTCTTTTCTCTCTTTTGTTCTTCTTAGTTTTGTAATGAATTCTTCTTTCCCCTTAGTCAAAATTACCCTTAACATGGTGGGGTAAACTTCTGTGTGATTGGGGAAGGAGAGGTTTTCCATATTGTATTTCATGAGTTTCTTCTTTTAATGTTTTAAAATCCTCTTTTCTCTTCTGTGAATCTGTTTCAATTTCTTATAACAGTTTTTATTATCATGTACGATTGTATCTGATTTTAGATTTTGTTGTTCATTTATATTTGGTCAATGATCAATATCTCCCTCCACTAGGTTCTGGTTTATAAACAATGGAATACACCGGGATTTATTGGTGTAGTACTCAGTGATCACCGGTACGTGTGTGAGGAGTAGTGAATGTTCTTGATTACTTGGGATAAACAAGACCTGATTGGGAATTGCCTAAGGTAATTGGGGGTATTTTCTACAACTCTATTACACATTGGAAGGAGAGTAGACCAACCTAAGATTTTATTATGGTTTATTCTCACATTTTTAATTGACCAAGGGAGTGAGAAGAAACGATTGTGGATTCTCACTCTTAACGATTTAGCAGAGGAGAATTGGGTAAAATGAACAATGATAGAATTACAATTGGAAAACTGACCCTAACCTGATCACCATTTCATATCACGGATTTAGATCACATCATTTGTCAATTTTTTTCAAAACTTTCACTTAATTACTTTACTTTATTTAGTTTCTTTCTTGTATTTTCTAAATCAAACAATTTCTAAAAACAACCTCACTTCTTTCTATTTTAATGTGACAGCTTAATTGTTGTTCCCTCCTCTCTGGAGACAACCTAGGTAATCCACTCTACTGCATTTTAACTTAGGTAATATAAGTTTTTGTCACACCCCACGACAGGAACGTGTCATACGGAATGAGAGAAATGTAAATGATGAAATGGAAAATCAATTATCAGTTTTTAATCATCAAAATATTGGCTTCGGTGGAGTTCAAGAATGATGGCTTTCAGATGATGAACATCACAGAGCTCATACATATGTTCTGGTCAACTATGAAGAAATGACAGAATTTGTATTGTGAGTTATTCTATCACTTATTCTATAATTTCTGTTACAGTATGTAAACATATTTTATTTGTAGGTTATATGATAATCATATCAAGAAGCAACTTCCACAAATTACAGCAGCTTGTTTTGAAGAACACAGGAAAAAAATTTCTCAATGGTTTTAAAAACTGGTAACATAAATTATTGATGGTTTCAAATTAATTCAGTTTACTAATTATTATATTGATAATTTTTTTCAAATTTTCAGGTGTCTCAACATATTGATAAAATTGACTAGAGACTGTGTAAATTGAGTAACCCACCATCCAAAATGGCTAAATCTTATAATTCATATGTGGTGAATGGTTTTTGATTTCATACACGTGCATATGGGGAATAAAAAAATGAATAGTGGAGTTTGTTTGAGAGGATCACATCATAGAGAAACTGAAGTTGACTTTTATGACATTTTAGATGAAACTATTGAGATATTTTATCTTGGACAGAATTACATAATGATGTTTAAATGTCAGTGGTTGGATACTGAGAGAGGCTTGTGTGTTTATCCAACTCATGGAATCATCGATATTAAATATAAAAGTCTTATTTTAGTAAATGATCCGTTTTACTAGCTCAATAGGAACATAAAATTTATTACACAAAGTGATGTGATAATTCAAGAGACCTAAGTGATTGGTGGAACATAATAAAAATGAAATCTCAGGAAAATCAATTTAATCAAACTGAATTTGGTTCCACTGAAGTGGATAGAATTTAAATTTTTTTAGAGACTACTCAAAATCCATCACTTTCACAAAGAAACGTGAATATCGATGATGACACCCCACATTTAAGGTTCTATGGTGACAAAGATGTTAATGATGTTACAAATGAATTTGAAATGACAAGGGATGGTGAAAGTGAAACCCATATGGATATTGATGATGGTGAGGAGGAATATGAAGATATTGACATCGTCAGATATGAAGATGATGATTAAGGTGAACAATGACACTGTTAAATACTAGTTAGGATCATAACTAATATATATCTATATATAATAGTTATTTTCAACTATATGCTGACATCAATTATTTTGTGTTTTAGATGGACTCTGATCTATTATGTGAGCTAGAGGAGGCTGAGCTGCCTTTGGATGACGGGGATAATGGATCATCCACCCTCATCCTACTAGTGGATCAAGAGGTATGCAGAGGGGGCACAATCTTGCACGACTGATGATTTCTGACCCTATCCTCGAGCATTATCCACGTCTTAGCTTCGATAAATGCACGCGTAGGTATGGTAACCTGTATATTTTAGTTATCTTTCATTAATTTATTTATATATACACTAATTTTTTGATTATTTATTCTTTTTTCATAGTTTTACACATGTAGCTGTTGGAAAAGAGAGTGTTATCTTGCATAATTATTTTTCTCAGCCATGGATAACATGAGAACAGATTCCCATTGATGTGCAGCTCAGCATGTACAATCATTGGATGGTATGTAAATAAATAATATTTATTTTAAAATTTATTTTGAAATTTATTTTATTAATAAGTTGATATTATAAATTATTTTTAGGGTTTATGGAATCCCATAGATGATATCATGCGTGACGATATCCATGTAGCATGGGAGGTGGCTATGTGTGAGCGTTTGCGTTAGTTTTTGCAAAATTTGAGAAAGACGGCCATTAAGAAAGCAAGAGCAACAATATTTGATGAGTAGTGTAGAGCCCACCGACTAGAGTACATTTTATCTTAGGTTTGGGATGTTGGGTGGTGGATTTCAGAGGAGGTCTTCATTGTATTGGTAGAACTTGGGGAGATTGGAAGTGATGCATCAAATAGGTAGTCATAAATTTAGTACGCATAGAGAGCATCTGGTAAGGATTTTTTGAAATATTTTATATAACTTCAAATATAAACAGTTTATTTTATATTAATATAGGCAGTCGAGAATCCCAATATAACAGAGTTCGATGTTTATCGGAGGATGTACAATGATCCAGCCACCGAAGAGATTAGAGGCGATCGCCAGCGTGAGATTGTGGTTAGTCTTATTTTTTTCAGTTTTACAATTAACTGCATATAATATTTTCACAATTTTGATTTCAAATTGGAATTGAAGGAGCCATATGAGACTGTGACCTCTCAGATACAGGCTGAGGGTCAGGACAAGGCGACTGATCAGACCAGTTCCCACCATTTCGACAAGGCGGCATGGATGTCGGCGACTCAGTATGGCTTTGAGAAGGTTCGAGTAGTTCGTATCGATTCTCATGTGAATCCTAGTACTTATTATGGTACTGTTGTGTTGTCGGAATCCATCTCGAGAGGAGCTTATAGAGAGGCATCACCTTCTGCCTCAAAATATCAGGAGCAGTTCTGAGCACAGAATAACCATATAGAGAGTTTACAGAAGCAGCAAGAAGAGATGCGTCAGCAGCAGTAGCAGAAGCAGCACAGAGAGGAGATGTGTCGATGGCAGCAGCAGTATCACGATCAAATAGATTACATGTGCTATCTGACTCGTATTTTAGGTATGGAGTTTCCTCCACCATCTCCTTTGGCTCGCCCACCTCCTCTAGAAGACGACCCCAATGATTTTTTTTGTTAAAAACATTTGAATTTAACAATTTCTGTAATATGAACTATTTACAGTTTTTGTCTTTCATATTGGTGCTAATATTACATAATTCAATTTTTAATATTTTATGATTTTTTTTTTGTGAATATTGAGAATTTTTAATAATTTTTAATTTTTTATTATTTTAAAAATATTAATATTATTTTTTTATTAATCACAATTTTATTAAATATATTTTTTCATTATTATATTTTTAATGTTTGTTTATTTTAATAATAATAATAATAATAATAAAATTTAATGATTTTTTTTATATTTGTGAATATTGAGAATTTTATAAATTTTTTTTATTAATTTAATAATATTAATATTATTGTTTCATTAATCAAAATTTTATTAAATATATTTTTTCATTATTATATTTTTTAATATTCCTTTATTTTACTAATAATAATATTATTATTATAAATATTTAAGGATTTTTTAATATTTTTCTATGAATATTGATAATTTTAATATTTTTTATTTTTTTTAATTTAATAATATTAAAAATAAATTTTTAATAATAAATATTTTATTAAATTTATTTTTTAAAAAATTTATTTATTATTTGTGAAGGGATCTGTTGCGAAAGTGTCCCGTCGCAAAATAGCATAAATATTTTTTTCTAAAAAGTATTAACGACGGGATTATGGGCCTCTTCGCAAAAAGTATTTGCGACGGGCCCGTCTAAAAAATTCTAACTAAATACTTTCAAAACATTATTTGAAATGGTATTACGGGCCCATCGAAAAAAGGTATTTTCGACGAGCCTGTCGCAAAAAAGTTTATGTATATAAAGTATATAATTGGAGACTTATTTGCGACGGGACCGTCGCAAATAATATTTTTTTGCGACACCATTTTCTGTGACAGTCTATTTGCAATGGGACCCCATAGCTAAAGATTTTTTGTAACGGGATCCCATTGCAAATAACATGTCACAAATACTTAAAATTCTGGTACTGAATGGTATGATCAATATAAAATGATCATTTATCATCTTCTTCTTTACCTATATACTTATAGTGAAAAAATTCCAAAAAAAGGGGGTGAAAAAATTTTTTGTGTTTGATTTATTCTCACCTCTTTACTTAAATATCAAATCATATATTTTTTAAGAATATTTCGTAGTTTCAGTAAAATGAGGTTTTTATGAATTTTCATTGGACTGACTCTTCCCTCTAACTTTTTCTTATGCATCTATGTTATTCTTATCACTAAAAACATACATAAAAATTTATATATACATATTCTATAGGAGATAAACTTTTTATCCTTCCTTAATAACTTATTTCAAATAAACATTAGAAAAAAAAATTACGAAAATTCAACTTATGTCAAAATGATGTTTTTTGATAGAAAAAAATTCTAACAAAATTTAAAAAATTTAAGAGTTAAAAACCGAAACTATCATAAAACATTTATTTCATTATTTTCTAGTATTAAATCTATTCCATTGAATCTATTATAATTCAAACCATCACTCACATTTTTTATGTATAAAAATAATGGCTCAATCATTTTTCATCACCAAAGTTTACTGTAGATAACTCTTACATGTTGGTTTTTCTTCTATCCGTTTAGTTCTGTCATTTATCCAATTTTTCATAAGTTCATCTGGTAAGTTTTAATGGTGTATTTGGATGATCTTTGTGCAAGGGATATTTTTCATGAGTGGTAGATAGACCAAATATGGTTCAATAAGTATGATTCTATTTTAAAATTAGTAACTATATTTCATTTTTAGTAATCTATTTGTGTTTCAAAGTATAAATTTTATTTATATAACCCGATTTTAGTGTAATAGTTTTATATAAGCTAATATTTTAATTTGGTTAGTGGGATTAAAAAAATTCCTTCAAATTATTCAGAGAATATCATAGTTTCAACATTAATAGGGTTACTGAACATTTTAAAACAACTTTATAATTTGGATCCAATTTTGTTACCCACAAGTTACCTGAATATATAGGTTCTCTAGATATTCATTACCTAGAAATTCCTTGTTTTATTTATGTGAGAATATAATAAAGTTATCACATCTAGAACTTGAATCAATAATTATATCCTTATGGATTCAAAATTATCTCTTTCCAAGGAAAGGTGATAGAGACACCGTAAAAGTAAAAGATATTTATGTTTTTTTATTTTTTATGAAACATGAGAAAGTTCCACTTAGTAAATTTTATTTGGAACTATATAGAAGCTAAAAAGATAGATAAATTCAAGCTTGATATTGTTTTTTATCCCAATTGTTTCAATAAATACTTGGTTAAGTTCAAGTAATATCTGAATATCATGAATTAATCAATTCTAATTAAAGATGTGGTATCTTATTTTTTTATGAAATGATTTCTAAGATGAGTATTATATATTTTATTATTTGAAAAAATTTCCTTGAAATTTAAAAAAAATTATCTTCTAAAGATGTTTAGGAGCTTAAGAATATAGTTATTAAAAACATAAGAACTAGTGAATCCTCTTGAAAGTATCTTAAATTATCAAAAGTTTACATCAATATAATCTGTGCTGAATCTTTTTACGAGTTATTTAAAAAGAAGAAAGAGAATGAGGGGTCGAATTTTTGGGTAACACACTACTGATGAAAAATATATAAAACAATAAGTGTTTGAAATGATAAAGGAAGATGAAAGGAATAAGAAAGAATCTAATAAAGTGAACAATTATAAAAATTCTGATGATTTAATATGGGAAATATAATTAGTGAACAAAGAATTAAGAAACAAATAAGTAAATGATTCTTTTATTCGATGTTTTAGAGAAGGGATAACAATATCCTTTGTCTATTTCTCCCTTTACTATTTCTCCTCTATCCAATCCCTTGATAGATTTTTTTTCTTGCTAAGATAAATCCTTTATATGATGAAAATTAAAAAGGTAAACAAGTTTTGGATGACACTAATCAAGTTTTTGATCAAAGTGTTTATCAAGTTCCTAATAAATTATTTGAAAAAGAAAAATAAGTTATTAAGAAATTACCTCATCCCAAATTATCATCTCGGGTACTAGGGAAGAGGAAATTTTTAAAAAAAGTCGAAGGAATTTGTTAAAACACTATATATATCATTTGATATTTTAGAATATTTAGTCCAGACCCTAATATATTTAACCCCTATTTAGGAGGAAAAACTATCTCTCAATTAATAAAAATTATATTCCTTAGAGAATGAGAAGGAAGCATCAATAAAAATGGCATCAGAACATCTTAATCATGATGAAGAAGTAGATTTTTTAGAGATTTCTCAATCCCATTTTTTAAATAATAACCCTCATATCTAAGAGTTATATAATCTATCTTAAAAAGGGTATCTAGTCATTATGTTAACTCTACTACAAGAGTAGGATATAAATAGACAAATATTAAAATGAATTACTTCAATGAATTAATTAAATGTCTTTAAGGAATAATGAAAATCATTCCTTCTATCTAAACTCAATGAATGTATATTCAAATAAAATTTGATGTTATTGAAGGATACAACTCCTTTAAATAAATAAATTAAACCATGATTCAAAATAAATCCAAGATTATATATATTAAAGGAAAATATTAAATGGTGTATAGGATGTCAAAGATAATTATCGTATATATACATCACATTGAGAGGGATAAAAAAATTTGATGAGTGGTTAGCTAGAATAAAGAGGTAAACCAAAATAGTTTCAAACTATACATACACTATCATCGATGAATTCATTCATTTTTTAATATCTATTAATGATTTCATGTCTCTATTTATTCATTAAGATTCATATATTTCATATCAAATTAAAAATATATTATTATCAGAATAAATAATGGAAGATACTAGGTCTAAATAGAAAGAGTTAGAGAAGATTTATAGTGATCTAAGGAAGATGAAAGCAATAATGAAGAAGTTATCCAAGAAAGAATAATTTTCTTGAAACTCTTCATATTTTTAATAACTAGTCCTCTAATATTTCATTCACTACTATCATATATTTACTGATCAATGTTGATGCTTTCATATATTATTGGATGAATGATATTTTTTCTTTAATTTTTAATTACTCCTTAAAATTGATTTATATGTTGATTTACAAAACATTAGCAGAAATTTTTCTACTTAACCATCACTTTTCTTTCAAATTATTTTAAAAAAACCCAGAGGTGGAAAAAGTATAGTGTTGGAAAGTTATATAAGTAAGGGTAATAATGTTTTTAAAAATTATACTTTAAATTTTTCATAAGTGTTTTGAATTTTCTATTCAAAAAGGGAAGATTACTGAGTTGAAATATTTCTTTCTAAATTTAATTTTTAAAATAAAAAATCACACTTTTAATGTTTTTATTTTTTTATAATATTTATCTTTCCTTAGTAATAATGCTTTTTTAGTGAAGTTATCAGCTTTACAAGAGAGGGAAATGCAATACTATCAGGAAAATTTTAATCAAGTATAGGAATAGATGAGTAAAATGTACACAAGATAGACATGTAAAAATTACATTATATTTTCATATATGATGTATAACATATATAAGTCTTAAAAATTACATCAGTTGGAGTTTTACAAATTACATTACATAAAACTATATGAATTCCATCATATATATATCACCATACATAAACCTATAGAGTCTACCAGATGATTTTTTATAAATCATATTGTATGTAAATTTATATATTATGATAGATGATGATATTACATTTCTACCAGATGGAATATTTTAAATCATTGTAAGGGTCTTATAAAAAATTATCATCATATAAAGTGATCTTATGCTGAATAGATCAATTAAAGAAGTTTTTTTTTTCTGATTCCATTAAAATTGATCTAGAGAATTACAGAATCTAACCATTAGGATATATTCTATAAATAGGGCTCAGACCTATAGGGAGGAGTGACTGACTTGATATTTTTTAATGTTTTTTATGTGTTGTAACATATTATTTTTGAGATCAATTCATTTTATTCTTTACATGATTTCCTTAATTTGTTTTGTTAGTATTTCATTTTAAATTCCTTAAGGTTTTTCTGTTCTGAATATTGTTTTTTTTTATTTAGTGTATTGAGGGATATTAGGGATAGAAAGAAAGATGTGTTTTAGATCATGTTGATCAAAGGATCACAGGGATATGAAGACAAATCTTTATCTGATAATTCTAATTGAGGGATTCTTGGGTTTGAAATATAGACCATGTGATAGGTATATAATCATGGACACCTTATGTCAATTTCAATAACTTCCTTAAAACATTTGTCTAAAGTTTATATCTTTATTAAGAAATTTCATTTAAGTTATATTACATCATTTATAAAATAGTTTATTAATTTTTTATAATTTTTTACAAGCTTTATTATTATATAGTGAATTTTATATAAAGTGAGTAATATTTAATATAAGTTTACACTTTTGAAATGTATATAATTATTATATTGTTTTCTATATACTATTTTTTACTCTAATTATAATTTATATTTGTACAACCCTTTGACCAATAATATTTTTTAAAGGTGTTCTGAAAATTATAAGTTTATATTTATGAACTACAGTTCACCACCCACTTGTATTACATTGAATACACTTATTATATAATAGTAACACCCATAGAGGGGTCTTATCTAGATAAAAATAACTATTTCCTCATCCATAACCACTTAAAACTAATGGATCTCTTTAATTTATACTAAAATGATTCTCACTATAGGGGTGATTTATTAGATCTCCCCATTTTTCAAAAATCACATGAATTATATGGGGAATATATATAGAATATAAATTTGACCATCAATTTTCAAATTTGATACCTGAAATCCAAAACATCTTTGGCAGATCCCTCCTAACTAAGTGTATTTCATGGTCAACTTTTGAAAATGACTAGGGTAGCTCTGATCATTTACATTAAGTGTTTCTTTATATATTTTCAAAATGACTTCTAAAATGGAATTTCCTATGAATGATACCCACCCATAGTAGTAAATAAAAATTATTCTGTTAAATTGGATGGTGCATCCTTGACATAGAAGTTCATAGCTCACTGTTTGAAATCACTAACTTTAAAATAGGTGTTACCTT
This sequence comes from Viscum album, assembly GCA_963277665.1. Taxonomy (NCBI): domain Eukaryota; kingdom Viridiplantae; phylum Streptophyta; class Magnoliopsida; order Santalales; family Viscaceae; genus Viscum; species Viscum album. The sequence continues at coordinate 973,109,668 of OY728166.1, forward strand.
CTTCTCTATAGAAAATTCATTCCAAAAATATTTTTTTTATATTTAAAAATGATCCATTTAGTATCCATATTAAATTTATAAAAAAAATAAATTAAAATAACAGAAATTAGGCACAAAATTCATGAATTGACAGAAAAATCAATGAAAAAGTATGTATAAATCAGACATATCATTATGAAATTTCTTATGGTATGAATAAAATAAATTAAACTATTGATTCTAATTTTAGAGTATCAAAATCAGGAAAAGAAACCATATAATAAATCCTTTAAAATTGAAATCCATATTTATATATATATATATATATATTATTTTTCTAAAAAATTAGTCATATCTCTTAAATATGTTATCACGTTTTTTAGATTTTACTCCAATTAAGGTAATATTTTTAAGAGAAAACTCTCTTTATTTAGTGATTTCATAGGGAAATTTCAAGCATAAATTCATTTTTACCCTCCCCTGCACTTAAAATAGCATATTTTCCCTAATGTATGTGAAAAAAGTGAGATAGTTAGAAAATTAATATCATTGAAATTAACCAAAAATGGGAAATATATAACAGTTTTAAGGAAACCCACTAAATTATTATACCCTTTAATCTAGTGATCGATTTTAAAATTATGGGCACTTGTTTCTAAAAATTTCACAGCTATTCTTTTCAAACATTTTGGAATCAATCATGTAATATATAAAAATAATTTGATAAAACATATTAATGGAAATAAAAAAACATTTCCATGTGAAAAAAATATCACTCATGAATTATCTTTATTATAGTTTATCCATATATGTTAAATAAAATTTTTCATAATAAATTAATTAATTTTATGAATATTTTATAATAAAAAAATTGAATAGTGAAATCATGAATATATTTGAGTTCTATTATTGAATCATCCACTTCTTCATTTTCAACCGTATTCTTTGTTGAGATAATAAGATTATCATTCATTATCTTCTTAAGAAATTCTATATAATCCTTATAAAAAATATAAAGATACTCACCATCAGGTTTTTTGGATGGGACTAGGGTAATTTATTCATAGATTTAGTATTAAGGAATATTTTTTGAAGGTTGTATTTAAGGATTTTGTATGGAATAAGTATTCTTTATGGGTATTTTATCTAGCAGTGGGTTTGGTGGTTTGTTATATAATATATATTTCTTAGCAGGTGGGGTTTTTAGAGGGACTTTACATTGGTTAATGATTATTTTGGATGTCCAACATTGTATATATCCACTAGTATGATCCATAAATGAATAATTAATTATTATTCATTATAAAATAATGTACAACATAGTTTTAATATGTAGAGTGGGCTTGTAAAATTGGTATTGTTATGGTTCAGTAATGATGATGTGTTTAGAGGTGTGGAAGGTGTGAAAGAGTTTTAAAGGTTGGAATGAATTATTAAATCGAGTTTAATAATGGGTTTTAGTGTGTATGGTTGATTGTGATGATGTTTTTAATAAATATAGTGGTTTAAATGGGAATAGTTGTTTGTCTACCTTGTTAAAAAGATTATATCCTAGTAAAAAGTACAATTTGGTGGTGTTAAAACAATGTATTTTTTGAAAATAAAATAAGGTATTTGAAAATTTAATAACCCCAAGGATAAATGTTATATAGTTTGGTCCACTTCATTATAAAAAATATTGGGTTTGTGAGTTTTATTTGTGTTCAATAAAACCACAATGTAATCTTTAGACTAAATCATGGTTGGTGTAGCTTGTTGGTTAAAATTGGAGAATTTCCATAAAATGAATATTTAATGTTTCATAGTTTATAAATAATTATTAAAAGTTTATGTTTCTATTTGTTAAGGGTTATCATATATTCAGGAATACATGGTTTTGTTAAGTTAGGGGAAAACAAGATCCTAGGTTTACTATAATATTATTAGTTTCAATTTTTTGATAACTAAAATTAACATTTCTACTATGTAAAATGACCCAAACATATCCCGAGGAATAATAAGTATTCTATAATTTTCTGATTAAAATGGATTATAAAATTGAACCATTTTATAATGATCATCATGGTGTGGACATATATTTTTAAAATCCATGTTTAATAATGTTTTAGTAAACTATGATTTTACTATATGGTTTCTCAAATTTTTAATAACAAGGAAATCAAAATGGTAAGGAAAATAGAGAGGGTTAGGATTCCATGATTAATATGTTTGGAGGTCTAGTAAAATGGGTGAGATTATAAAGGTGTTTCCATGGATGTTTTATTCATGTGTTTTATGTCGCCCATTAAAAAATGGGACCAATATGTGACTCTAACCTGGTTGAATCTAGTTTTTAGCGTTGGGATTGTGAAAAAGTAAAATGAACTGTTATAGATGGGGTGGTTTGGTTATATTTTTACTATAATGGTCTATATGGACCAAACTGTAGTTTTGTTTGATGTCTACCACATCATGGTTTTTACATAATCAAAAATCATTTACTTCACTAAGTCAATTTTAATTCATTTTCTTCTCCAACTCCTTCACTATTATTTTTATTTTATTGTTGTTTAGATTGAATTTTTGGGGCCCATTAATATTCCCATATAGATTCTAAAAATAATTATATAAATAATAAATCAATAAAAATCCAAAACATTTTCCTAATAATTGAATTATTTTGTGTTTTTAGAAAGAAATCATGTTTAACTACCACACTATGCTTCATTGAGAATCTAAAACATAATATACCTTTATTTACATAGACAAACTCTAGGTATAAAATGCTTTCCCCTTTTGTAATTCTCTATGAAAATATTAAAACATTATCTATTTAACTTGAATAAAGGTTTATATTCCCATTGAATCTCAATGTATTCACTTGGGTAAGACTTGATCGTTGTGAAGGTCCATGACCAACATGAATTTTTTTCCAATAAAATGAGAATACCTTATCTCTAGGTGTGATATCTCTAGTTGATTATTTGACTATTTTGATTCATGCTATTTTATAAAAAATTTATCTTTCCTATAAGAAGTTATTGTAATTTCCTCAGGTTCATTTTGGTATCAAAAGATCCATTTTCATGATTATTTAAAGTATATATTTATATTCTTCGAAACTCAATATGATGGGGGATAAATTTTCATAAATAAGTGTCATGGTTTTCTATAAATTATATAGAATATTGACATACGTATTAGTGTTTTAAAGTATATATAGTATGACCATTATCCATTACCAATCATATTTCACAAATATTTCTAGTTTTATAAAAAATATTTCTCTAAAACATTTCTTGATTTCACTATTCGAAAGTAATACATTCTCACTCATTTGAGGGTGATAAGGGATTATAGTTTCATATAATACTCAATATCACTCTATTAATCCCCATAACATGTGATTTTAGATTTAATTACCTTGAACACAAATAAGTAACCGAGGAAAAACAAATTATTGAAAAATATTCTTCTTTAAAAATTATGTCATGACACTTGTTAGGTTCTATTATATTTCCTAGGATTCTTCCCATTTTGAAATACAATCTACATAATAAAATTTATATATTCCCAATGAGTATAAAAAGTGTACCATGAAATTAATTCCCCTTAAGTAAAATAATTTGACTACTAGATAGGGTTTTGATGAATCTTATTTCTTTTTTAATATATTCCCCTTTCATTGGAATTTTTCACAATATCATATTTATTCCCTTCCATATTTGTAGATATTGGTCCCAAATAATCCATTTCATAAAATATTTTTACTTTATTCTATTAATCCAATAGTTTTATCTAGAAGGTGATAAATGAATAAATTATAGAATAATATTTAATTTGGGTTTAGGAATACATTGTTTAATTATTCCATTTACAAATTTATTAAAAATTAATGTTTGATCCCAAAAAATATAAGTTGTATCAACCAAATAATTATTATTCTATTAGTATGTGATGTTGGGATAAATGGTTCCATTAAGTTAATAGTTTACAATTTTATTAAACCATAAATAATATTATAAGCCAGTAGAAGGAGATTATCATTTTAGATCTCATTATCTATATCAATCTCTTCCTTCATAAGCTCTATTATTTTCATTATTTTCCTCAAAATTTCATCATCCAAAACATTTTTTGATCCCTTAAATATTTGTCAAAATTATTAATATCATACAATAGTATGTTCCCTTGAATCATTCATGATTTATCATCCTTATTATTGAATAGTTTCATAAATTTAAATGATCCATACAGAAAACTTTCTTAGAGAGCGGGATTTATATTATAAACATTTATAGGTAAAGAACAATCCAAATATAAAATTTTCTAAGATAGTGTAATTTATTTTTTCTTTAGTTAGACTATGGAGAACATAATATATGGGTTGAAACATTCAATCACCCCACCAATCCCATATAATAGTTACTAATATTTTACATGCTCTCAAAAGTGTTCCCTTGATTGAGGAATATTTTAATTTGTGTGGCTAATAATTGTTCTTTGAGAGTGTGGAAGTATTATCAACATGAGTCATCAACAATATATATAAATTCATTTGAAATCCTGTATGTATGTAGTCAATATCTCTAATTGAAAACCTTGATAACCCTATAGTAAAATATTATACATCTACAAAAGATTCACATCCCTTTCACTATAGTGGACTTATAAAACTCTTTTACCACCTTGATCTTGGATGTATTTACGTTGGTAACTTATTTTTATATCTAGTTTCCATGAAGAATATTTTTCTTGAACCATGAAATGCTTCTTCTCCCAATTAAGTACCACAGACATATATTCATTCCATTTAATTATCTTGTTAATATTTTTGAATAATATATATAATATATTATATAAATGGAGAAATATTAATGGAATATTTCCATAAATTCCTCTGACATATCATGGAGTATGTGTTTCATAATCCATTGGAATATCACTGGTACATTGCGTATTCCAAAATATAGGTAGGCATTGGAAAATATTTCATAAAAAGAAGTGGATATCATTTTTTCTCATGAGGGAGTTGATGTTCCTTAAACCATTTATGTTTTGTGTATATATATATATATGATATATATATATATGATATATATATATGATATATATATATATATATATGATATATATATATTATAGGAAATCACATTTAAAATTTAGTAGGAAATCATAAATATTAGAAAGTGTTTCCAAATTTATGCATATAGTTGTGTCATATAGTATGGATAAGGAAATCAGATGGCATGACATGAAATTAGAATCTTTGCCACTTCCAAACTACAAACATCTAATTCATATCATACGACTGAGTGATATGGTATTATTTCTTTTCTATCCTCTCATAGACTATGAATAATTCCACTACCTATTATTCCTTGGTTTGAATAAATCTCCCACACAATCTATCATATAGATCTATTGCATGAGATATAACTGATGGTAGTTATCTATATTCTTTAAACCATGAGTTGAATGAATGAAGCTGATGTATTTACTCATGAATAATATGGACTGTTTAAATGAATAATCTAATGAGGATCATATTCAGTAGATTATAACATTCAATACCATGTGGGGGAAAAGAATATAAATTCATGATTGATTTTTATTATAGCTTGGTTATCCTTTCATAACACTGAAGCTCTCTCTTATTCTTCTTTATCACACTAGGGTACTAATACACTCTGGATAAAGGAGTGTCCTATACCTATGAATTTTTGTATAGCTTACCCATGGATACCTCTATAGGTGGAAGGCCTTCATCTACCACGTTGGTGATCATCATCATACTCAATCGATGAAAATAGTGATGATGTACTAGCTTCATTAGTGAAAGGTACACATAGTTGTGTTGTTCATAAATTCAATTGACACATGTATTTCATATTTCATATTGTTTAAGAACATGGGATGAGATGAAATAACCTCATCACTTTTTTTTAGTCACTATAGAATACTAGAATATGTATCAAAGATTCCTATGGATTTTTATTTGTGAGAAGAAGTAGGAAACAAATTTGTATATATCACAATACAGTTTATATAATCAGTTGTAAAGTTTTACTCTTAATTTGATCTAAAGGTTTATTATAATAAGCATATTATATATAATATCATCATCTATGACACAGTTTGAAAAAATGTATTTTGAGCTATGTGTAGGTTACCAGTCTTTTTTCCTAGAGTATGGTTCTTTCATGATTCTTGGAAATCATACCATCATATCATATAAATAATATGATACATACAATAAAATATCATTTTTAGTTGTGTAAGTATGTTACAGGAAGATATAGAGATATTAGTTATAAAATATGATTGATAGTGCTGATATTTCAATGCCTAAGATACGATTTCACGCATAAATTACGATTAGTAATAAAAAATTAATTCTAATTTTATTTTCAATTATGAAATGAGTTCATTTCTTATAAATTTTTTATAAAAAAAATTTAACTTGTATCTTGGGTATATTTATTAATTTATAAAGATATTATAAAATAATTAATTAGAAAGAGTTTATAATTAATTATATAATTTTTTATAAAGCATTTATTCTTAAATAGTTCTTAAAAAATAAAATTTAACATTAAATATCTTTTAAAACATTTATATGTCTTGTCCAATGGATTATAAATAAAGTGTTTATTTAGTAATCCAATGGGATAATGTATGCAGTTTAATAATTATAAAGTATGAAATCATATAATGTTTTTATATATAAAAATTAATAATTAAAAGATCATAATCATTAATTTTATGTGTTCAAATTGAAATTGGATTTTTAGAAAAAAATTTAAACCACATAAAAAAATTAATGATTGAATATATTAAGGATTAAATAATATTAAGTATTTGATATATAGATTTTTTTAAATAGATTACCTAAAAAACATTGTAATTTAAAATGTTTATATTTCATGGAAATATCATACATTTAAATTAAAATTCCATATAATGAATATAATGAAAAGATAATATTATGAATTAATATAATTTTTATGGAATTTTCCATAAAATATAGAGATAACCATTTAAATTTAATCTGATTAAACTTTGTTTTATTAATTATTTATAAATGATTAGCACATATTTAAATATTTTAACTATTAATTTATTTAAGAGTTATTATCTTGTTTATTATTCATAAATATAAATTGTTTATATATTATGAATATGTGTATGATTTAGTTTATGTGTAGAACTAATTCTTATTAATTTTCATAACTCACAAGGTAAGATAATATAATTTTTATTTTTCATCGACCATTACCTTAGTTTTTTATTGATGTTATGAGATAAATTTTATATTTTAAATATAGTTCATGCTATCTAAAAATAAATATTAATTAATGTGACTCCAAAAACAATTTTAAAGGGTTATATAGTAGTGGATACCTTGGGATTCTCAAAAGAGTCATATAATTTTTTTAAGAAAGGTGGGGTTAGCTATCTATAGATATAGTCCTACTCATTTTGCGATTTTCAATCTTATTTAATTCGAAAATTTTATATAAAGAGTTCATGTATCTTATTCATGAGATGAATTTTGATATGTTTTAATATTTTTGACTTTTATTTTTGGGTGACTAACACAAAATTTTGGTTGTTAAAGTATTTACACATCAACATGGTTTGAATATTTTGGTTTAGTGTAAGAAATAAAGATTCCAATACTAAATCATTAAAATCATGAAAAATTTAATGAAATAACTTGAGATAAAATGTTGACATTAAATCCCCTACAAATAATAATTTTTAGATTCCTTATAAAGGAACACTTATCAAGGAACTAATCATCATACCAGTATGGTAGTGCTTAGGCTAGGTTCCCCAAGATTATCTTGTGTAAGGAGCGGAAGCAATGAGGTGACCATAATTGTTAGTTTCCATGATTTTGGATTTTTCTTTATGTTACTCTTAGTTATGAAAAAATAAAAGTTATGATACCATGGTAATAAGTTTGGTTTATCCATATGATGGATTGGTCAATGGGTTGTCTACTTGATGATTTGAGAGTCATATATGACATGATTAAAAAGTTTTATTTTCTAGATACATTCGTGGCTTACTTATGTTCACAAACCAGTGTAAGTCATGAAGCAATATTGATCTTGGCCTATTGAAAGATCTGATTTTTTTCAAAAGGGGTTTTCAATTTAGAGGGAGACCTTTAATAAATATCCTTGTTAAATGATTAAGAAAAATGATACTCATATAATAAAATATACTTTTTTATTTAGTTGCATCATCATCATCAAACATAACCTTGTGCCAAAGAGCATGTACCCTAGTGGTACAAACTTCTGTTTGGCATCCAAAAGACCCTGGATCAAATCCGAGCAAGGGAAAATTTTCGGGTACTATAGAAGTACTGTAGCGGGGGTACTATAACAGTACTGTAGTAGTAGCGGAACTATAACAATGGTGACACTGTTGCGGCAGCGGTCTATAATAGGTACTATAGAGGCGATGGTACTATAGCAGGGGTTGTAGCAGCATGAGTACTATAGCTGTACTGTTCACCGAGGGGTCCTTTTTGGAAAAAATGGGCTTTCCAGCCTTGTATTCAGGCCACTTGGCCTTGGGCCTTCAGGATATGTAATGGGTGACCCTCTACCCAGTCTAAAAAGGTCTTTTCTTTATATAATAAATTGAGGCTTTGGCCCCAACCATTAAAAATATAAAACATAACCTTGAGATTAATCCTAGGATAGAGATTTTTTATATAAGAAAATCATTATATTTGAAAAATATAAAGAAATATTAAGTAATAAGTGATTCTATGTTTCATAATAATCACATTTAAAGTACCCTAGTGTTAAATATTTTAAAAAAGTGAACCTAGATCTTCATGTGAAGTATAGAATGACTCACATAGATTTTAAAAGGAATTATATAAAAATTCAACTAAGGAATATTAGTCTCTTATCTAACATTCAAAATTAATGGGTATGAAAATGATTTAGTTAGACTATATTTTTCTTTAAGGATTATTCTATTTTAAGAATTAATATTATTGCCATATATGGAAATGTTCATATAATATGTTTGAGTTCAAGATTTTTTTCTCAATATCATTGATTCTATAGGTAGAAAAAGTGACCAATAAGCCTATGTAAAACTTGTATTCTATTTTATTTGATAAATAATCCACAATGTACATGATGATGAACATCATTAAAAAAGAATTTTTTTCAAATAATACTGAAAAATGTTTTTCACTGTAACCATAAATGGATCTTTTAACATTAATTTATAATTAATTTTATAAAAACATAAGAAAAAATATTACCTCGATCTTGATATGTTTCTTTATTAGTAGTTTTGGTCATTAAAAGTATATCACTCTATCACCATTGTGTTATAAGGGCCCAAAAAGAGCCTCACTAGCAGGAATCTAAACATTTTCATTCAATCTATGATCAATGCTGATAAAATGTCAGGTGAAAGTAAAATCGGTTAATTATCTTGAATTGTTTTCCTTGATCACTTTACATTACCTCAAGTTTGAGGGAATCAATCTTATTATCATTAGTATTGATAGGTGGAGAGGATGAGAAATTGGTTGATAGGAATTGTGCTCACAATGATTAACCAATTCCAAAAATACATAGTAGACTTTTTAGGGTCATTGAGTTATGGATTAATATTTAATTAATTATAAAATTCCATTAATAATATATTTTAAAAAAGGAACCTCCTTAAATGAAATATAATAATAATATTTAATTTCATGGATTTTACTTACCCACAATATGGTAAATATTAATTTTCAATCTGGTAGATAAATATTAATAAGTTGACAAAATCTGGTCCAAATGACCTTGTCAACATTTATTGAATTCCCAAATAAATAAATATTATTCATTTAATAAATAAATAAATAATATACTAATAGTTTGGTACATAAATATTTATTTAATATTCTCATTATTAAATAATTTATTTATATAATTAATGAATAATAATTTATTTCTATATGAAGAACATGTGATAGATAAATATTATGTATTCACATAATTAAAAAATTACCAACTAAAATATTTATTTAATATTTTTGATTGATTAATAAATCGAGAATTAATAATACATATTATCCCATAGAATATTATTTATTCTAAATATATAATATAATTAACATTTAAATGACTTCAATATAAACACTTAGCGTGTGACCCCCTATACATCTTCCTTTGTGGCATTAGGTGAGCTTGTCTAATGTTAAATATCAATATCTATAAACGGGTCAAGAGACATGTAGAAGGAGAAGATATATCAAAATGATAAAAACCAAAAACTAAAACTTGCTATTCAATATAATACCTTTGTATCAGTATCTCTTCATATAGGTTCCACACATGTGTCATCAACTTATGTACTTCATATGTCTTTCTTTGACGATCTGAAATAAACTCTTATATAAATCATAGACATGGAATTTAATTTTATTGTTCCATTTAAATAAAATTTCTATGATATAGTATTCTATAAATAAGTAAAGGAGAAAATCCTTCCATTACTTATTCATTTATGAAATCTTGTTTATGACACTCTGAATCTACCCTACCATCCATTAACAAATAACATCTAGTTTTGGTCAGTGCATCAATGTACATGAGTCAAGACATGAATTAATTATATTTTTAATGATTATGGATTATTACACACATATTAAGATAGAAATATCCAATGACACATAAACATGTATATTTACTTTAGGAGGTTCTATTCTCATAATCTCTTTTCAGGGAGATTAAAATGTTAAAAATTCATAAGATTAAATCTCATAGTCTTATGTGTACTCGTACCTGAAAATCAATATATTATGTATTCCATCATAAATTTTTATCCAAATATATGAATTTTTTTAAATATCATCATAGAATTTCATGGTTCTCATCATAGTGAGTAACTTATATGACATTTAAAATGTGACAGATACATTAGGACATTAATACATTAAAGTTTCATAGAACAATAAACAATATATATTAAGGATTTTATTTAAAATTACTTCATTAGATATACATGAAATATATAGTATAAGTAGTTAGTTCTAGAACACCCACTCTAACACCCCCCACTTTGAATAGAGTGAACTAATAATGAATTTTAGTCTTGTAGAGCTCATATTATAAACATATTTTTCTATATTAATAATTTAATTAAAGTGTTCTGTATATTCTTCTTCATTACAAATATACTCACTATAAAATCACTTATCTAATAAAAATACCTCAAAATCTAATATTTTTAGAGTATGTGCTTCATCCTATGATATGAATTTTTCTCCATTGAACGATCCACCATAGTATTAGTACCATAATATAGTGTGATGGTGTATTTACATAATGAAAATAGAAGAATCATAGGATGAAGTTTCATATCCAAATTATATATATATATACCATAAAAGACACAATGTACTAAGACTCCACTATATAATCTATGACCATGGATTTATTTGAGATATTCTAGATCACAAAACCTCCACCAAGAGTGAAGATTTATCTTATATCTAATTTTTTATTTCCTTTATCTATTTGGAATCCATTATATATATATATATATATATCTTATAATAACTATTATCTCATATCATCCATAGTCATGGAATATGTCTTTAGTATGCCTCTAATACTTAGTATAGTCTTGATTATCATCCAATAATAGTCACATGAGTTTTCTTGATTTCTTCCTACCACACATGAGGTGTAGATAACATCTAGCCTAATATATATAATAACATAAATGAATGACCCAATGACTAATGTACATGGAATCATTTCTATTATTTATCTACCCTCATGTGTTTGAGGAAACATTTTCTTGGAAAGATGAATTCCATGCAATATGGAAAAAATACCTTTTTAGATTGTTCCATACTGAATCTCTTCAACATCTAGTTAATGTACATACATTGAAATAATCTAGGAAGTATTATAGATATATCATGAGGGATATTAATCCTAAAAATATATGATACTTCACCTAAATCCTTAATTGATATGAAAGTTTCTATGCAGTATTTAATAGACTATTAGGAAAATGATCAAACAACCACTAAACCACTTATAAGAACAAGTCCCACATTTATTCTTAAAAAACCTAATTCCATTTTGGATTTTTCAAACTAAAAATTACATGACATAGATGCTCTCTTTAATCCAAAAATATATTTTTATAAATTTTATACTTTTATTCCATCCTTTGGAGCCAAAAACCCTTTTGGTTATTCAATATATATATATATCTTACTAAATATTCCTATTAAGGACATATATCCTAAAATCCATATTCCAAATCTCATAGTCATGGAATTCCACTATGGAAAGTAAAATTTTGATAGATTTCAATATAGAAACCTTTGAAAAGGTTTTGTTTCATTTCATTCCTTGATGTTATTAAAACACTTTAAAAACCAATAATTCCTTATAGATGTATACTTTTTTATGCATGTCCTGTTTATTCTTAAATTCCAATTTGAAATAGATGGGATTTACTTATATTAGAGTATCTACCAAAATCTAAAAAAATAGTGTGTAGAATCCATTTCAAAATTCAAATATTCTATCCGTTTGGTGGCTTATATTCCACTCATTGCATTTTTATAGGTTATAATATCAATTATATAATCTAATTATGAGTCACCATACTCAGTGACTAAAAAATAATATCATTTTAGTTCTATAACCTCTCTTTTACTGATATGAACTACTTGTTTATATAGAATGTCTTCTTTTATTATGCACTATAGAATCAATTCCTATACCAATTATTTTGTATCATGATCCATGAAATCATCAAAGTTTATATTTTTTCAACTTTGAATTTTAGATATGTTCTTATGGCCAATGAATTTGGAATATATTTCCACTATTACCCTTTTATATGAGGTGTTGTGGAGGTAATATCCCATTGCTTCTTAGGGTATCCTATAATAGTATACTTTGTGCCTCGAGATGTGATTTTATTATGTAAAGAAGCCATAAAACACTTAACAACTTGTAATATGGTTCCATTCACTCTTGGATCATTCTCTCAAGAAAGGTGTCTCTTCTCTAATGGTTCCTTTCTATGTGATGTAGTCGTATCATACTCACTACATCTTTTAACACATAGACTTCCTCCTCTTTATCTTTATCCCTACACCCCCCTCCCATTGATTCATTGTGTATATTTGATCCTATAATAGAATATCTTTCTAACCAATCCACTCTTGGTGTTCCCTCATTAGATCATCATCATCGTCACTGCATCTTATGGTGTCCTAAGGGTGAAATATAGTGTGTGGGGATTTCAAATATGGTTTTAGATATGGCCTTATTATTGTTTTCCTATTAGTTTCAATAGTTCAGGTTGGTAATATTTTTTTATTGGTAATCAGTTGTCATATTTTTCTTGGTGGATTTTTAATAATGCGGAGGTTACCTATTTGACATCGATATATTCACCTCATGTGATTGCATTCAGAGGAATTGTGATGGCTCGGTCGAGTTTTGTTTCATGTTTTTATCCTTCTGATGATAATGGTGTGGGTCCTCTAGGAATATCAGACAATTAGAGTTACCCCTACAACCATCAATGGTAGGGGTGGTGATGTATGTTTGTTCTCATCTTGGCTAGGACCATTTGGTGTAGGATGTTGTGTGGGCCTTTGGGAACTCTATTTTTAGGTAATGTCCACTGGGCTTCTAGCCATGTATGTTTCTCATGTTTTGGGTTTTGGTACTAAGATGGGTCATTGGATTATTGTGGGGTATTTGGGATTTTATTTTTTTCTTATATACTTATACCTTTATATCACACTTGTATGGCATTAAGTGGCATTACGGGATTCAAACTCTCGATTTGGTGCATCAGGTTGGTAGTGTAGTGGAACTGCCAGGTTGGCACCCTCAATTTGAGGGATGGGAATGTTGACGTTTATCAACTTCCCTAAGTAATCTTCGAGAGGTGGAGGGTCAACATGATTGTGACTTTCAAACTTAGTTTTAGTTTGATGATATAGTATATTAGGTATGTGATGCATTGGAGGGCCTACGTAGGCATCTTCTAGTGGGTGGCATGAAAGTGGAATGGAAATGATGAAATCCTTCTTCTGGACCACCTCCCACTTTGTGGATGGTGGGGTTCCCTTCAAACTGGAATCATATTTTGATGACTACTGGTTTGGTAATTTCTCTGGTCTAATGAGAAAACATGTTGTATTCTTCTCACTCCGGACCTTAGGTTTATAATTTGTCCTTCTTTCTACAGGGCCTTCAATCCATGATGCATTATTTCTTGGGGAATCTTGGATTTAGAGTCATATAATGGTTTCCTCTCAAACCTATTTAAAAAAAGACTTTCTTTTCTCAATTAAAAGGGGTCTCACCCCCAACCTATTAAAAAATAAACACTCTACAACCCCACATATGTAAATTTAATAACATGTATTTCAGTCCACATAAAATTTTGTATTAAAAAACATTGTTCTCATTATTTGTATCTTGATTTAGTATATGAACCATTTTTTATAATGTGTATACCAAAATGTATAATAGAAGGCTCACATTGCTCAAAATTAATCTCACCATATCTAATAGGTTTTATTTCATCCTTTTACATACACCATTCCATTATAGTATGTAAGGAGTAAGTTGAGAATAAATCTTATAGCATTGATGAAAGTAGTGTTTCACTAATTTAATTCTATAATTAAGTTTTCTTAAATCCTAAAAAAGTTTTATTTTATGAGAAATTTTCATAATTATTAGTTCTTTTTGGTACTTTGAGATTAATTTAAAAAAAATTCTACTTTTGGATTATAATTGTATTAATTTCTTCTTTATTTTGGAAATAACATATTATATGATAGTTTAAAGTGTTAAATCATTTTCTATATACTTAAAAACATTTTAGTATTCAAATCATTCAAGACCGATCAAAGAAAAATCCAATATTTAAGGGCCCAAAATTAGATCACAATTCGGGCCTCAAAATATGTATATAGAATGGATTACTATTGAATATGGGACCATATCACATAAATTTGCAAACCAATTGATCTAAACTTAAACATAGAGTTATATAATATGCTAGGAAACAATTTCATAAAATTTGGATATGTGGAATTCTATGTTATTAAAAGTCATATATTCAGAAGAACTTGGATCATTGGAATTTGAATAGTCACGTGGAAAAATAATCTTTTGGGAGTAAAATAGCCATAAATACTTCAATTATTGGCTAATAAAGATGAAATTTCATAGGTTAATGTGAAATAAATATAATAAAATTTATAAAGAATATAATATTATAAAATTATTTCATGTATTTGGCATAATAGGTAAAATATTATGGTGGACAGAATTGGTGCCAAAATTTTTATCCGCTCTCCCTATAAAAGTATTTATCCCCTTCATTTATAAAGGTTAAAAACAAGGAGAAAAATATTACTAGATATTTTAAGTATATTTTTAGTATTAAATATTATATAATAGTATTATATAGTCAATATATTAACACTTCATCATATGTCCATTATTAAATTCCTTTTATTTTATGTGTTCTCTCTTTGTGTACCCTTCTCAACTACGCTAAAAATTAAGAACTAACCATAGTGTTTGTTTAAGAGAGAGAATGGTGGTTTGATTATTTTTATTATTCGTTAATTCTTATCTTTATTTGATTCATTGAATTTTTGTGGTGGTTAAATCGATTAAAGTTAATGATTTCCTCATTTTCTCTACCATCTGAATTCTTTTTCTTATTTATCAATAATCCATCCCTTCATTATTTAGGTCATGAAAATAGTTGATTATGTATTGAGTAGTGATGGTAAGTGAATATGTATCTTAGATGAAATTATGAAGATCATATCCCCATATATAGTAGTCTCATTATGGTGTTATGAAAATTTAAAAAAGGGGGTGTAATATGATAGCTCTTGATCACTACATTTTTTTTTGAAAAGAAGAAAGTATAATATTAGTGATGAATATCAGCAGTAGTACATAAGAAGAGCCAAGAAGGGAAATTTTCTATTTATAGATGGTTGATATCGAAGGGGCCTGAGGCTGCCAGCTAAGGGGCCGCATTGTTTCCTTCCCTTCTGGTAAAGGAGAAGGTGCCGCAAGAGAAGCTTTGGCGCAGTGATAAGATTCTCCTAACGATGAAGCCAAAGGCCTGAATTTTGGCGTCATTTTGGTTAATAGCATTGATAACATAAAGGTAGTCAGACTCAATGATGATATCATCCCATCTATGTTCTAAAGCAAGCATCATCCCTGTAAGAATTACATAGGCCTTAGAAACTGCAGGTTCTCAGAAGGCATGATGTGGTTCAAATTTTGCTGCAATGATCTGCCCCAGATGATTTCGAGCCAGGAGGCCGAGAACAACAGACCCATTTTTGGGGAGAGAAGAGTCCACGTTAAGCTTAAGACTCCCTTCCTTTGTAACTTCTTCATGGGAGGTCATGATTTTACACATGATATTTTTATAAAAAAAACTAAAAAACTAAGTAGTATAAATTAATTGCTTATATTTTCTTTCATAGTCTCAAGATAGATTATTTTATTGATTTTTATTATGAAAGACCTAGTGATTATTTTTGTAGCTTGGGTGAATTATTTATGAAACAAAGTATATAAAACCTTAGAATAATGGGGGAAATAAGATATAAATTGAATAACCATTCTTCCCTCATTCCATAATCCAAATTATAATATCCCAAATAAGAAAAAAAGAGGAAATTGAAGCCAAAGAGAACAATATTGTCCACCAAAATTTGAAGTTGAATAAAGTGAGTAAGACATGAAGATGCAACTTGAGGATTCAATTTTCTCTCTCTATCCATTTCTTGAAAAGGATTTTGAATTATACATTCCAGCTAAAACAACTATGGGGGAATAAAATCATTCTATAGAATATTGGTTAGAATTTATGGAAGCATAAAAGTTAATGGATCCTCTAATATTTTCTAAAGAATAATCAGGAGTGATCTAACTTTATAAGGATATAAAATAAGAAAACCCTAAGATAATGTAATTTGAATAAATCTTTTAATATATTAACTACCTACCTACATCCACAAAAAAACTAAACCTACTTTATTTGATTAAAAAAGATAAATAAAAAGCTGTTAAAATTAATGGAGATGATATTTACATGAATTAATTTCATTTTCATATTATTAATGATGAAGTGAGTAAAACCTCCCATTATTTTAATTTTTCAGTTTCATCTATCATTTTTATTTCATTAGATGAAGAAGATAAAGAATTTACTTATGTTGAAGAGAAAATGGAGGAGTCGGTCATGTTGTACACTAGTGCATTTAATGATATGGTACAAAATAGGAAACCATTGAGGAATAACTTGATGAACCTAAACCATAAGAGAAAACATTTCCTATTATAATATCTTCACCACTAGTGGACATTACTCCTCTATCTAAATAAAATTGGTAGTATCCCTATAATATTTTCTATCCCTCCCTGCACCTAAAATTTTTTATTTCATATCTTCAGTGGGTAGGGGACATTTTTCTGTTATTTGGGGGTTATCACTCCAAGAATATACACATGGATTTTAGTCAGAATTGTATATGTTGGTTTATGTTAAATAAATTACACCCACCCTCTAATTGGGATTAATCAACTACAATTTCCTAACTAGTGGAAACAAAAACATTGCACCCACATGGGAGGTAAAAACCATATCCTATACTATTTTCACTTCATCTTTATTTTTATTATTTTTATTATGTTTTTTTGTTCATTTCTATGACTAAGTTTTAGTATCTAGGAGTTTAACTCAAATATATCACTGGAAAATAAATTTTGGATGTATATTTCCTTGTCTTTGTAATTCCCACCCATATCTTTTTCCAGAGCTAAATGATGTGTAGTTAAATCAACATGTGGGGGAGATTCAACATAATTTTTTTTGGGATTTTTTATTTTTTTTATATTTTTAGGAACATTATGATAAAATAATATTCTAATAATTTTTCTCACATGAATTTATTTTGAGATATTAGAGAGGTATTTTAAAAAAATGACTTAAATTATTATATATGTGATAACGTTTTCCTTGAATTTAATTTTAAATTAATTTTTTGATTTTTTTCTAATGTTTGAAATCTATTCTGTTGAAAAACTGAATAAAAATATTTTCCTTATCCAGTGTGGTATTCTGAACCATTATGAAAATTTTTTTAATACTCAAACTTTCTTGAGATAAAATTGGATTTTGTGTCATAATGTGAACTTCCAATTTTTCTCTTTCAGAATGATGGATTTTATAAAGTGATTTGGAGATGATTGAGACATTTTTATTTGATAGAAATATCTTTTAGCCTTAATAACAATACTTTAAATCTTACCTTGTTATACCATAGGATATATGAATTTCCTTACACATTTAATCCACATTACAAGATTATTTTTCCTTACTTACCCTCACTCATGGTATTTTTTCATGGATATTTCATGTTTTAGTGTCTGGGAAGGGGCTTTAGTGAGAATTATTTGGGATTTTTTTCATTTTTGGTGATGTCAAGTGTGTTTCATAATATTTGGAAGTTTAGAAAGTGATAATTGGGCATAATCCATCATTTCATTGTGCTTTATATGAAACATATGGTTCTCCTTCAAAAAAAAATAAAAAATGAAAAAAATATTAAAAAAAAGAAATGTCATTGAATTAATCAATGTTATTGCTTTTTGACTCACAAACCTATCAATAATCAAGGGTATGAATTGTTATTCACCATTTATATTCAATTTTCATCTCATTATCCTTGAAAAAAATGAAAAAATATTAAAAAAACAAAAAACAATAAGCAATAATTTGGATGAGATCATTCATTATAATCATTTCATAAATCACATCCAATGTCAAGAAAGGGGTGTTGTTTCATTTATATTTTTTAAGGGGAATTTTATGATAATTTTTATGTGTTATCAATTTAATATTCATGCATATTAATTATGATTTAAAAAAACACTTTTCATCTATAATTTTATAAATATATTTCCCAGCAACCCTAATACACTAAAATAAATAGAAAAAAACCTAATGATTAATAACATTTTTATGTATCACACTGTAGATAAGTGATAATTTTCTTGTGAAGATGGAGATACATGCATTTTCCAAGTATGGTCATACTCTAGATTTAATTTCTATTGAGTGAAGGGTAACATAAATTTAAATGTCAGGATGGTGTGACTGGGTGGTGGATGGATTCTTCAGGTTAATAGAATTTATGTTTGAGGGATTAAAATTAAAGGGAATTTTTTACATTGAGGATACCGGCTAGAATTTTTTTTAAAAGAGCATTGATGATTTCTCATTTTTTATTATTGTGTGGATTTTGATTTAGATATTTGGTAATTACTTGCGAGTTTAATGGTTATGTGTGGGGAATGATAAAGCTAATGATTCCCTTCATTTTCTTCTTTAATTTGGTGCTTTAAATCCCACATAGTGTAATTTTATATGAAATTTTTACATTTTTTATTTTTGTGGTGTTCTGATCTTAATTTAAAAAATGGCCTAATTTTGGATTTTAACTATTTTAATTTTATTCAATATTTTGGGCATAACTATTAATAAACTAATTAAAATAGTGAAATTAATTATTTTAGGCTTCCATACATCATTGAATTCATTTAATCCAATTATACCAAAAGCCCAATCCATCATCTAAAGACCTAAAATCAACTCATAATTCAGACCTTGAAAAATGTCTATATAATGGATCCCTTTTGAATATTGACCCATATCTCAAAACGTAGCAACTAAATTGAGCTAAAATTATAAAAAAATATATAGAAGAGGGCAGGAAAAATTTCACCAACATTTTCTATTCACAATTATACCTTATTAAAATTTATAAATGTAGGTGAAGTTAGAGAATTCAAATTAGAATAGTCACCTAACCAGATTAATTTTCCTAAGTAAAACTTCCATAATTCCATTAATTTTTATCCCATAAAGCTAATATTTTATAGATGCATGAGAAATTCATGGAATAATAACATTAACTAAGGTAATATTTACAAATTGGGTCATTTATTAAGTATAATAATAAAAAACTTATGGAAGAAAAAATTGGATCCAAAATTGTCACCCCCACCCTATAAAAATGTATCTCTCATTTATTTCAAGAGGTTGAAAACATTCTGGAAAGATTTATATCTGATTTTTAGAAGATATTTATTATTTTAATTTATATAATATTATCATAGATTTTATATATTTGATCTTATTCATATCAAAACTCTTATTTTAATTTATGTGATCTCTCACCTTGTTCCCTTCTTAACTCAGCCAAAAATAGATAACTAACCTCAACGTTTGTTCAAGGGAGGGGATATTGATTTAACTAAGTTTCTTCTACTCTAATTACACTATTTACAGATTTCTAGGAATTTTAGTGATGTTTAAATTAATAAATGTGAGTGGTAGACCCATTTTCTTTATTATCTGAATTCTTTTTGTTGAATATCAATCATATTTACCATCATTATCTAAGTCACACATATTGTAGAGTATGTATTGGGTAGTGATAGTCAGTGAATAGGTATCATAGATTAACTTAGAAATAACATTGAACCATATACAGTGGTATTAGTATGGGTTGATTAAATTTAAATGAAGGGGTGTAGTGTGATAGTTCTTAATTACTATATTGAATTGAATATTTAGAGCTCTTTTTAATAATTATTTCAATTACAATAACCTCCTAAGAAAATTTTCAATCATTATTTATTCTAATGTCACTTGGTGTTTCATTGAATTTATATTTACATAGTATTTTATATTACATAAATTTAAAATACCCCCATTTACATTAATTTAGGGTTTTTATATTAGATTGAATATAACAGTGGAAATAGTAATTTGATGGCTTGTGAGAGACCTCATTGAGATATCGATTCTTGTTCATGAACTATATTATATACCTAAATAAATAAAATATCAACTGAGGTAAAATGATTAAATTACTCTCATCAATTTGGTGCTATTTTTGGGGAGTTCGAGAGCTTAGTCACAACATTTTTCCTAAAAACCAAAAAATATAAAAAAAGATCTTAATTTCATATCATTTTCATTCATATTCTTAAAATGGGTTATTTTTGTTATTTTAATTAATCTTTTCATAGTGATTATTTCTGTATTAGGGGTGAATTAAGGATGAAACAAAGTATAAAAACCCTTAAAATAATGTAGGAGATAATAGATAAATTGATAAAACTTTTTTCCTTCCTTAAATAATTGAAATTCAAACAGCCGAAATAATAATAAAAAATGAAAGTGAATAGGAATATATCAGTCTTTTGCTAACTAAATTTGAGTTTAAAAACCTAATTAATACTACAATATGAAACTTGATGATCCAATCATCTCACATTTTCTATTTCTTGAAGATAATTATGAAGTATACACCCCATCAGATTCAAATGTAGGAGAACAATATGATTCATAAGAACATTGGTTAGATTCTATTGAAGCCCAAAAGGTAAGTGATTCTTCTATATTTTAAAAAATAAAATATTCAGAACCACTCTACCTATTTCTATTTATGTAATAATAAAACCTTGAGATAATAGAATTTGAAGAGAATTTGGAGTATATTGACTACCTTCCATCATCCACAATAAATATAATCCAAATAGAACTAATTATAAAAGAGGAATTAGAAGTTGAGAAAATTATGTCATATAGTCTTTAATTTAATTATTCTATCTTTTATTTTATTAAAGATAATTTTTTTTATTTCATCCTGTTATATTAATGTTAAATATTATTCAAACATTTGGATACTTTTTTATCAAGAAGATAAAGAAGTTACTTCTATTGAAAAGAAAATGGAGGATCCAATTGAGTTATATAGTCATATATCTAAGAATGGTGGTACAAAGAAAATCACTTAAAAATAACATGATTAAGATAAAACATAAGAGAAACCACATATTATTATATTATATTTTTCACTATATGACACCACTTCTCTATTTGATTAAAAAATGGAGCACCCCAATATCGTTTTTCCCTCCCACTCTACACCACAAAGTTTATGCTTCAAATATTATAGGGGTTGAAGGTATTTTTTATTCTCTTTATGAGTTCCCACTCCTAGAATCCAGTCACAAATGTTGAGATAAATTATACATAGTGGTTCATGATCAATAAACCACACCCACTTTCTGATCAGAGTTAATCAACTATAATTTCCTAACTAGGGGAAATAAAAACCTAGCACCCACATTGGGGTCAAAACCATTTTATATCCTCTTTTCTAATCATATTTATTTTTTTATGTTCTATTTTTTTATTTATCTCCAATTTTAAGTATAAATATCTCAGATATTAACTCAGATCTTTCACTAGAAAATAATGTTATGTTGTATTTTTCTTTATGTTTTGATTTTCTACATTTATATTTTTTGAGCTGAATAAGTGGTTGTGAAATCTAATTATGGGGGTGTTTCAACCTACATAGTTTTTTTGAATTATTTTTTCTGTCTTCTTATTTTTATGAAAATTTATATAAAATTAATATTCTCATCATATTTCAAAGTTGAATTTATTTTGAGAGGTTCTAAATTGTTTTTCCAAAAATATATTTTAAAATATTATTGATGTAATAAGTTTTTCCTTAATAATAATTTAAAGTATTTTTATGATTTTTCTAATTTTTGAAGTCCAATACCATAACAGACTAACTAAAAATATTTTCCCCATCCTATAATCTCTTTTTATCCATTTATATATGTTCTTCCAAATACACAAACTTTCTTAAGAGAAACATGGATTTTGTGAGAATTTGAACTTATGATTTTTCTATTTCAATTATTTTGAGTTCATGGAGTGTTTTTGAGATGATTGAGGAATTTTCATTAGATATATATTTATATATATATTCTAACTTGATACCTACCATTTACACCTATCCTTATTATCCTTTATAATCCATAAATTTCATTATAGGTTGAGGCCACATTACAAGCTTTTTCAACTAACCAATTCACAATATTATTATTTTTATGTGGATATTTCATGTTTTAATATAGAAGAAGATCCTTTTGTGTGTGTTCCTTGGTATGTGTTTCATTTTTGGTCAGTGTGAGGTGTGTTTTTTTCATTTTGAGTAGTATAAAAATAGATAATTGGGAATGGTTAATCATTACATTAGGCCTTATTTATATCATCATGTTCCCCTTAAAATGAAAAAATATAAAAATAAGAAAGAAAAAACTAAGGAAAGGAGAAAAAATGGAGATGTTATTGAATTATTTATTGTAATTAGTTTTTTGACACATCTACCACTCAATAATCAGGGGTTTTAATTTTCATTATTTCATTTTATTCAATTTTCATCTCATTTTATATAAAATAAATGAAAAATGAAAAAAAAAATAAACAGAGGAGAATTTGGATGAGATAATTCATTATAATCACTACATGACTCATGTACCATGTCATAAAATGGGTTGTGTTATGTTTTACATTTATAATATGAACTTTCTAAGGATATTTATATATTTTTTACTGAATTATTCATGCATTATACATAAAATTTCAACTTTCTCATTTCGACCGTAAAATTTTTAAATATTTTTACCCAACAACCCTAAGACATATATATCACATAATAAATTCATAATTGTTGAAAATATATTCATATATCATGACATGTAGAAATGATAATTTTCACAAGCCTCTAGTGATACATATATTTTTAATATTTGAGAATCCTCTAGATTTAATTTCTCTTGAGTGAAGAGTGAAATAAAAATTAATATGAGGTGGGTGTGAATAGGACAAGGATGGGTTTTTAATGTTTAGAGAATTTAAATGTGATTGTTGAAAATGAAAGGTAATTTTTTTTATTGCGGATACGTGATGTAATTTTGTTTCAGAAAATATCACTGATGATTTCTCATTTTTTATGCTTGTGAGGATTTTTATTTGGCTATTTGATGATTTCCTTGGAGTTTAATGGTTATGTATGGGGGAATAATGGAGGTAATATTATCACTAATTTTATTTTGTAACTAAATTTTTATAATCACACAGAAGAGTTAATTTATTATCATTTTTTATATTATTTTGGTTTTTGTGGTATTTTTAGATTAAATGAAAAAATGGACAATCTTTGGATGTTAAATATTTTAATATTCTTCTATATTTAGTCCATATATTTTTCTATACTAATTAAAATGGTTAAAACCCTTTTTTTAGATTCTATAGATCATGTTCATTTAAATCAATATGACCCAAAGATCAATCCATATTTTAATGGTTGAAAATCATCTCACAATCTAGGCCTTGATATTTATGAACAGAAGGAATCACTTTTTAAGATGGGACTATATATCATAAAGTAGTGACCTAGTTGTTCTTAAATTCTACATGGAGATATATATGATATTTTCAAACATGTTCACTAACTGTGTCCATGTGAAATTATTTCTTATTCAATGTCATAAATTCATGGTAATTTGGAGAATTGAAATTTCAAAAGGCACTTATCCAGATTAATTGTTTTTAGTAAAATGGTTATAACTCCTATAATTAAAATCAAATAAATCTGAATTTGGTGTTTTTAAATAAAATATATATAAGAAAAAGGTTGAATAAGGGGATATTAACAAATTTAATTATTGTTTGGGGCTACCAGGTGTAATCTTTGGGCAAAAAAAATTCTCACCCCTATCCTTATAAACATTTTTCTCCCCATAATTTTAAGTCATTGAAATCTTATAGGAAACCCTTATTATCCATTTTGAATATATTTGTAATATCTTACATTATATAATTGTATAATAGTTTTTATATATTATTTCTTATTCATATCTCTATTCTTTGATTTATTTTATTTTATGCGTTCTCCCATTGTGTTCCCTTATCAACTCAACTAAAAATGGAGAACTAAATTAGTCATTTGTTTGAGGGAGAGAATGGTGGTTTGATGGAATTTCTTATGCATTAACTCTTCTCTTAACTCAATTCATGGAATTTTGGTGAAATTTAAATTGATTATAGTGAGTGTTCATCCCATTTTCACAATCATTATAATTCTTTTTCTTTTTTGTCATTCATCCTTCCATTCACAATCTAAGTCATGCATATGTTGGAATGTTGATTAGGTAGGGATAGTCAGAGAAGATATATCATATCTAACATTAGGAGGATAATTTCCTTGTATGAATAGGTCTTAGTACAGGGCGATTACAATTCAAATGTGGGTCTGATAGTTCTATATCACTACATTGAATTGAATATTGAGAACACATTTGAACAATGATTCCAATTATTGTAACCTTCTATGAAAATTTTCCTTCATTCTTTTTTTGGAAAAATTTCTGTTTTAAATTGTATTTATATTTATATATTGTTTTAAATTAAATGAATTTAAAAACCCCTACCCATTTATATTAGTTCATTGTTTTATATTAGATGGTAAAAAATTTAACAATAGTAATTCAATTTGTTATTAGTTGCCTCCTCAAGAGATAGATATTAGTCCTTAATCTATATTTCTAACAAAGGTAAATAAAATATTGACTGTGGTTAAAAAACTAAATCTGCTCATCAACTCCCATAAATAATCAATGAAGTATTAATTAAGATAATCTCTAACCTGATCTTATCATGTTTTTTAATATTTATACCAAGTTGGTAATCAAATTCATTCATGTATTCTTTTAATTTATCATAAGAATTTTATTTATACCTTATTAAGTTGTAATATCCTTTTCTACTTAATTTATCATTAAATGTTATGAAGTATGATTATGTACCATTTAGTTAAATTTGAAATGTTCTACACACATTGGAATGAACCAACTCAAGAATAAATATAGACCGTACTCCTTTTCCACTAAATGTGTATTTGGTAATTTTTTCCTTGAAAACATGTGTTAAATACACCAAGTTACTTTAGTCCAAATGAAATCACATATCCATCTTGGTGTAATTTAGTCAAATGCGTTTCTTTAACAAGCCCTTGCTAGTTATTATATAGTTGGTTGTGGTTTGATTCATGTGAACTATATTCATTATTGATTTACATTACTTGGTTCATATAAACCATCAATTTATGAATGTTATTCAAATATTCCATATCATAACAAATGATTTCATTATAAAATAAGAAACACTTATTCCTAAATTTTAAATTAAATCCATATGTATTAATTATATAAATAGAAATAATGTTTTCAAAAACTGAAGATAAATAATAACAATAATTTAAAACTATGATCATTATAGTAGGGAATGTGAGGTATTAGTATCCAATAGACTCAACAACATTTTTAGCTCCATTGGATTCTCATAAATCTACCTCACCATGGTAAATCATCCTTAATTATCCGGGTTCTTGTATTTGAATTTTAATATGAGAACCACATGTTTTGTATAATACTAAATTCATATAAATAGATAAATTACACTTGATAATAGAAACACTTCAAGTATTAATTCTTTTTTTGTGTGTTGTTTTTATTTCAGTGGCCTTTCCTAACACAAGAGAAATAGATATCATCTCATTACCTTACACTTCATACATACTCCTCTTCTTGGAAGTACATTAAAAATAATTATTATAATAAGAGTTTGTCTTAGATCTCTTCTCCCAACCATTAATTTTATCCACCATAAAAAAGAGGGTTTTCATGCTTCATATCCTTGTCAAATTTGAAATTTACATTGAATAGATCTAGGAGATACTTTTATTTTTTTGTTTATAATGAAATTGATAACCAAAATAGATAATCTATGGTTAATTGATAAAATAATTATGTGGATTTTTAATTCATAATGTATCTTATTACCTAGAACCAATAATCACCCAATGTAAAAAAATAATCTTGTATATGTGGGGAGAAATTGGTGCACCTACTCTCTTTTTTCTCATAAATAGTTCCTTAGAGATCTCTGGACACTCTTATATGTATCTCTCTTAATAATGATCACAAAAATTTTGAGTCATTTTATTGGATTCCATGTTCTCATTTGATTTCATGATTTTCTAGACATGTGTGATAACATTAAACAATTAAAATATATTGAATCATTTAGGTATCATTGATAGGAAATAAACTCTTCATCACTTCCCCCATAATAGATTGATTAGGGAATAATAACTCTTTCTTGTAAAACTTCTTCTCATAAGATAGTATAACCCCCGATTTTTTGAAACATTCATGAACGTTACTTCCAGTTAGAGGACTTTATTAATATAGAATTTATCACCAGGATAATGTGGTTGAAAAATTTCTCATTATTCTATAGTAATATACAAGTATATTATTATTTCATTACTTCATTATGAATTATGTGAGAAATAAGAATTTTAATTTCATTACGTCTCTCACTATTTTATAATGTCTTAGTGATCCTCACTATTAGAAATGTAAAGTCTCAACAAATGGAAATTCTAGTGGCTAGTATCTATATTCCCCTTCTCATAACCCTATATAGGGCCTAGTAAATTACTCAAAGGTTTTATAGTATGTTGTCTTGCAAACTACTGGATTTATATACCTTGATATGTTGAGTTGAATCCCCTATCCTAAAATCCAAACATGTATTTCCTAAATACTTGCCTTCAATATAAAATAATCCTAGGGAGGGATACTCCTCTTTATGTAAACTCGATTAATTCAAACCCAAAACAGTGTTAAAAATCTCTCAATAATAATAATTTTCTACATAAGGTTCATTCAAACATTTAGTTCTATACATACACTATAAATCCTGTAATGGAAGGTGTTTTTTTACTTAATATTAACTTGAGGTATTTTTTATTATACATAAACATTTTGATTTTAACTTTTAAATGTCTCTTTAATATTAATTATATTTTACATAAGTGATTAACCATGTTCTAATAAAATACTTAAGAATAATAATTTTACTTTAATTTTATCTTTTTATAAAATCCATTTATTTATGTCATCACAGTCTTGCATCCATAAAATAAATCATATATAAAATATAAATAAAATTAAAAAACATGGTATGATCATTATTTTTCAGTGTTCTTTTATTTATTGAGAACACAACAAACAAACCATTTATCATTGGGTGAAAATTTCTTGATCCATTCTGGGATTAATTTACAACATTCAACCTCTTTCATGTTAATCTTTTTAGTTTAGGTTTTCCTTGACTCTGTGTTTAACCAACTCCATGAGTCTAGGAGCTCCATCCATACAATGTTTTACTTCACTCATCATTAAAGGGAACTAAAACGTGGTATATATTAAATAAACTATGAGAATAAAAACCATATATAATAAAGAGGGAGATGAATCATAGGACATGATACTAATTTAATAGAAATAATTGAAAAATCCGATTAAAAGATTAAATTAAAAGAAACCAAATATATTCACTTCTATGTCATGGCTCATGATCATCCACTTGTAAAATAAATTCACATTTAAAATAAAAAAATAACATTCATTTCAATTAGTTATTTTATTGAAATAAAATGCATGTGAATTAAACCAAATAATTATTTAATTATCCAATTAATTAAATTTAACTTAATCTTCATCCAATGTATTGTAGAGAAATCCATACAATGTGATTTTAAATAAATTAATATTATTTATAATTAATAAATTATTTATAAAACTTGTACGCGAAATAAACACTACAAGTACATTTTCAAACTACTTATAAATTATTGACATTGTATACAGTCTATTCATATAGCATATAGAATACACACTTTCCACATAATTAAATGGTGTGTAAGAGTTGAGAAACGATGCATGAAATAAATGTTAATTAATATAGCATGTACAACTTTTAATGAATGTGGATTAGTAAAATTACAATAACTATACATGGTTTGAAGTTTTTAATTTAATGCATAAATTAATTAGGTATTTACTATCATATAAACATTATCATATAGATTATAAGAGTTAATAAATAACACATAGAACACATAATTTTGAGGTTTATAGAGTGGTATATAAATTTTCATTTTTGATGTAATCTTATTGGGTAAATGACCTTTATATCTAGCTACACACTATATATCTTACTCACCATATGTCTGTGATACAAAAATAGGGGATATGCTGGTATTTTTTAATGAAAAGTTTTTTGTTACATGACATGAAATTTTGGTATTTGATGATGAATGTGGGGGGGGGGGGCTCTTTGGTGCTAGGATATAGCCTCAAAATTTAACATCCTAGTTTGGCACTCGAGAAACCATGAAATATCCACAGATGAGGTGATATGACATTATGTGATTTATCTTTCTTCTAAGTGTTGATGTTACCCAAACCCCATTAGATAATTGGATTTAAACCTATTCTTTTAAGGAGACTTGGAAATGACCATCTAGTGCTCCCTGGTTGAGTACACTGGTATTTCTTTTAATGATATTTCAAGTAGTGATTTTCTTCAATTTTTTATTTCATGACATGGGTAGCAACAAGAATGAGAATAAGGAGAATGAAATTCTCTAGGAGGCTTGCTACTAGTGATTTGGAATGCAAGGAACAAGGGTAGGCTCAAAGGGTCCCTTAGGTCACCAATCGCATTGGGTTCAATCCTAGATAATTAGAGGTAGACTTAGATTTCTTATTGAAGCAATGGGATATCACTACCTCCCTAAGGAAGATCATGGATGAAAGGGTTTCATGCTATTCTATTCATATACCTATCCATCATGGAGTCTAGGTTCATTGGAATCCTCCCACTAATGGTCTCAAACTCAATGTGGATGGGTCATGAAACATTGGTCTTATGTAGTGGAAGGAGGTATTATTCGTGACTAATTGGGTTTAATTATTTTATCATTTAGTTCCTTCTTTGGGAATGGAGACTCCCCCCTTGAATAATAAAATGTTATGCTGAATGGGATGGAAATGTAACCCGCCCAAAGCATAGATATGGACTAAGTTTAAATAGATTCTTCCATCATTTTCAACTTCCATTAAGTTCACTCTTCCACTGCATTTCATGTCCTCTATCATGTCTACATATGCAAGGCACTTATTAGGAACCGAATATCTTATTTTTACACTTTTCATGAAGTGAATAAGGTTTTTTATTTTCTATTATATTGTTAAATTTTGGATACACAATTTTTATATTTTACCACAATAAGGTACCTTCCCTATGGGTGTGTTGATTTGGTTACGGAAGACACCAATGGGTTATGTTACTTCAGGCTCTCATAACCCTTATATCCTCCATATTTCTTCATAAATAAAAATATTTATTTAGTAAAAAACATGTATATCTGGTACACACCATGTAACCTCCTTATACATGGTTTCCAAACATTATGTCTTATAAGAAAGTTTCATGGTGTGTATTTCAGCCAACCATGTGTCAGTACGACCCATTCAACATGAAATTTTTATTTAATTAATATTTGATATATTTAATTTTTAACACTCAGGATTAATTTTATAGTAATCTTTTTTCATTGAACAAGGGTAAATAATGTGAACCATCATACTACATTCAATGTACTCTCATGTAATCTGACTAAAACCCTTGGAAACTCCTGATCAAATATTTCAATTTTATTCATTAGATATTAACTGAATATGGGTTATATGTGTAAGAAGAAAAAATATAAAAAAAATATAAAAAATTGGATTATAAGAACAATTGTTTTGAAAAATAAGTTACTTTTAAATTCATAAATACAAAATTAATAATCAAATAATTATTAATTGAATGCGACTACTCAGATATTAATTGTTTGTTCTTGACATAGCGGTAGCACTAATTGGGCTTATGGATAACCCTACTTTTGTTGGATTAAATAGAAAATCCACAATGTAAAGGATTATGAATTCAATGTTCAATTATTCTTAAAAAAATAATTATTAGAAAAGTTTTTTGTCACCAGAACCAAGGGAGGATCCTTTATTGTTAATATTAAATTAATTTAAAAAAACAATAAGAAATATTTAATCATTCTTGATATATTTAATCATTAATGATATTTATTATTTGAAAAAAAATTGATGAATCGTTATTTCATTATGAGGACCCAAATCATATCTCCACTAGTTGTGATCCGCACCTAATACTGATATTCAAACAACACTTATTAAATACATTGTTCTAGAATGACCCATTGATCATATTTCATTATTCAACTTGATTGATATACATTTCTAGAGGATTTAAAAAATTTCTCTTATTCTTCTCCATCTTGAATGGTGTATAAGAAGCCAAATAGGTTCAGAAGAATATTGTAGCCAACAATTAACTTCTTCCAAAATGACAAAGAAATCTATTTTAAGACATTGGTTTAAGAATCAATATTTAATTAATTTCACAAATACCCTTTATAATATATTAAACACAAAAGGAACCTCATTCCTTATAATATAATATTATTATTACTTTATTTAATGGTTTTTTCAAACTCTCATGTGGATATATACTTTTTTCAATATGGTAAATAAATATTTATCGCTGAAATAAACATAGCTAGAATGTCCTCTATGACATTTACTGAATTATCAAATAAATTATTATTATTCATTTAATTATTAAATAAATATTCTATTCATAATCCCAAAAATAAATACTTTTTTAATATTTTTATAATTAAATGAATTGTTAATTTAATGCCATAATAATTATTAATTGTCATGAAAATAAAAAAATATAAAAAAATATTATATGTTTTTGTAATCCAACAATTACCTCATGAAATGTTTATTTACAAATTTTGATTAATTAAAAAATATTGAATTAATATTACTTCTTATTCGGGAGAACAATATTTATTTATAGTATTAAATATAAATAATATTAATCTTAGATCAGTGGAAATAGTATGTGTGTTAACCTGTCTACCTCTGCCTAAGTGTAATTTTGTGGGCTTTCCTAAAAATTATGCTTACTCTCTAGAAATGGATTAAGAAACCCATATTGGAATAAAATATCTTAAAATGAAAATAAACACTTAAAAATTCACATTTTTAATATAATACCTTTTTCAGAATATCACATCATGTAGGTTTCACATCCATATTATCAACTTATGCGCTTGATGCGTGACTGTCTAGAGTAAACAAATAAACACACAAGGTACATGGAATTTAATGTAATAATTCTATTTAAATCAAATGGATTATATATCATCAGAAGTAAATATGGAATATAAAATTATTTCTTTGAATTAATAATTAATTATATATCATTTGTGATACACCCAATGTACCATAATTCACCTGAACATGTGGTGTCATAGTTTGGGCTTTTACATCAAAGTACGTGAGTCATGAGATACAATAATATTAATCTTAAATTCTACAGATCATAACACATGCTCAAAAAAATTAATATCCAATGAAACATAGGAATATGGATTTCCCATAGGTAGGTATGTTCTCATAATATCCAGTTATCGATATTATAAAGAGTGAACTTCTTGAGATGATTTCTCATTCCCTTATGAGTACTCACACTTGACTATCAACATATTATTTTTCCCATCATATAATGTTATTTGACCATGGCACAACAATTATAATATCATCATGTCAGAACTTGGTTCCCATCATTGCATGGAACTTCTATAACCATTTTAATGTGATAGATACATTATTACATTATTAATTTAAATTTATATATCATAATAAAAAAATATGTAATAATATATTTTATTTATATTAACTTTTAAAAATATAAATGAAATCTATAGTTTAAATAGTTGGTTCTAAAATAGAAACTCCAATAGTTAATTTCAAAATTTGAGGATAGATGAACGAGACATGTGAAGTCTTATTTCAGGTGTTGTGTAGATTGTACAAGTGAGTAAAAATTCAGATCAAAAGAATAAATTTTTGTAAGAGAATATAAAAAAATTATTCAAGAATCCTATAAATTCCATTGAAGCCTAACTATAAGATTAGTAGTGATAGATAATTTCGTATGATATAATTTTTTGAGATACTTGATATTGTTTTTGAAACTCCATGGAATGTTGATGTTTGGTATCGAGGTTATAGAAATTGATTCATTAGTTTCAGTGGATATATGATAAAAAGTGTATACTTTAAAGATGATGTAAAGATAAATGATTCTAGAATCAAGTGAATAATTATTAAATATTATAGGTTTCATTAAAATTATAGAAAAAAGATTTTTTTTATATTAGGATTATGATTATATTGGAATATATCAAGTACAGATGGATCTTAAAAGGAGGTTTATATTTATATCATTTCTTTAATGTGATAAGAAATACTTTATAATTACAAAGACTTGTTATAAAAGAGGTAGATAACTAATTATATATACATTTTTTATGAATCATTTGTTTCTATAATATGTTTTGGAAAAGATACATAGATAAAAAATGTTTTATCTATGAAAAATTATTTATCCAAAAGTTTTCTAAAATAAGAAGGAATATATTCATGATACCAATCAATGATATATTTTATAAAATAGTCTTCTTTTTAGAGTGAAGTTATCCAAGAATATAGAATACCATATATGGTATAGAAATAGTAATTTATTTATTAAATGTTATTTATGAAAGGGAATATGTGTTTTTTCTACAACTATATAGTTTTTGTATCTTAGAATGATATTATTAATAGAATATAGAAAAAAATATATTGGATGTATGGTTGAAATTATATAACATCAAAGTTAACAAATAAAAGATTATACCTTTTAAAATTACAGAAATCATCACCAATATCCTATAGGGTTTAGGATATGTGACAGTAATGTAAAATGAAAATATTTATATTTAACTACAATAAAATGTGAATACCACTTTTTCCCTTGAAGGATTATTCCCATTAATGTGAATTTGACTTTCTCATAATGTGTTTTAGCGTGTGCATGACAAGATTTGATGTAATAAGGTTCTAAGCATAATGATGTAAAACTAAGAAACATTTCTAAGTAGATAAGAAAATTTTAACATCAAATAAATTGATTTTTTATAGTTTAAGAAGTTTGAATATTTTCTAAGAGTTGAACAGTAGGAATATAACTCTTTAATATCTATATTTTTAAAAAAACCAACACCAAATATATTAATAACTAAATTGTTTAATGGGATAATTTAATTATATGGTCATATATATAGTTTTAGGAAGTTATATATAGGTGTAATAAGTTATCATTACCGCAAAAGAGTAAAAAACATATGGATGATCTGGATAAATAGGAGCATATATGGAATTTTGTTAAGAATTCATAAAAGAGTTTGTAGAATAAAAAATATATCTTATAAAATTAAATAATCATTTTATCATTATTTAATGATGGTCATATAAATGTACATATATATTTTTACTTCATAAAATGTAATTATAATTGACCTCCTAAAGTATGAATTTGAGTTATACCTAACTGAGTTTCATTAAGGAATATTATTGGTTGTGACTATTGGATTAATTGTGAAAAATTAAAAATATTTTACATTAGATTATATTTATTATAAAATACTTGGGTATTAATAAATAAATTATCATAAATTTATTTTTCTTCTTTATAACATTAATTTGATAATCTATTAGATTATATATCACATAAAAAAGGTCATAGAAGTATCATGCCATGATGAGAACCATGAAGTTCTATGATGATATTCTTAAACTTATGTTATAAGGATAGAATAAAATTATATGATGGGACACATAGTATATATTATTTTTAGATTCCTTATTATTATTATTGGATAAGAATTCATATCATGGAGTTTTTATATGGTAATATCCCAGATGTTAGATAATTATGACAGACTTTCCTATAGAAATTACATCTATTAAATGTTATTGGATATTACTATTTTCAAAAGTGTGAAATGATCATTCTAATTTAGGATTAATATTAATACACATCGTGAGTCACATAATTTAATTTATATCTAAAAATCATGGAAACTTTTTCTCATTATGGAGTGGGATATTTTGGGTGTGTCACGAGTGATATAACATTAATAAATAAATCAAGGAAATATTTTTCCATTCCAATTTAAGTAAGTTGATATCTCAGGTTCTTTGATTGGAATATAACTATCAAACTAAATCCATGGCCATGGGGTATTTTCTAGTTAATTTTATAGATATAAATAAATATAAATTGAGGACATGTGTTAATAAAAAAGAGTATAAAAACTGTTTTATTGGATATTTCATGAAAAAATAAATATATTATATAGTGAGCATTTATATTTTGTTGTTTTCATTATGGAATTAACCACTTTCTCTATGTGATCTCTGACACTTTATTAGATAGTAATCCTAAAATTAAGTCAATCCCACCTAATTCCACTGAGAAAGAGGAATAAAGGGTCAAACACAAAGTGTATCCATGGTCTCAGTTAAATTCTATTTGAATTAAATAGTTGGAATGAATAATATTCTCAAGACCATGGATCAATATTTATTTAGGATTTTATTGATCACAAATATTTAGAAATTAATTATATTTGTGTAGAAAATTTCAATAAATATTTATTCCCTAGGTCATCAAATAAAATACTTATTAATCTCTTGTTTATTCACAAGGTAATAAATAATGTTTACTTATTAAAATAAAATTTTATTTAATTATTCACATTTAAAATAAGTATTTATTCAAAACATGATGAAAAAATAATATTTGTTTATTTATTTAATAATATTTATCATTATTAAATATTTATTATTCAAGTTTGATAAATATTAAGGAGGGATGTCAAGTCAAGTCAAGTGCTCAGTGGTAAGAATGATATAAAAATTGGATATCATTTAAATAAAAATGAATTTATTTATTTAATAAAATTATACTTAATAATGTGTGACTTATTTCAGGCCATGAAATATTATAATCATTATTATAATAAGGAATATATTGGGTTTAATATTTGGTGATATACCTTTATTAAAAACTCAATAATAAAACCCTCACATTATATGTTTCTATTTTTTATCATTTTGATATGTGGATTGATTTTGTTGTGGTGAAAAATACCAATTCACCCTAGAGTTCTCCCTAGAAAAAAGAACATATCTGAGTTTTTCTCAAGATAGATAGAATTCTCCGCCTCCTCCCTACTCTAAAGATTGATAGATCAATAGAAATGATTTTAATGTCTAAATGATACTCTATTTCAATAATGATGAACAATTTGAGGAAATCAATACCTCCTCTCTAGCACCCAAACAACCATTTTTTATGTTCTAAGACCAAGTATCATGTTCAAAATACCACTAATTGGATTTTATTTTTTATCCTCTTAGTGGAATAATGGTACAACTCAATCAATGGTTTTGAACAGTTATTATCTTCATCGATGAAATAATCTCAAGACTAAGAAAATAATTTTTATTAAATTTATTATAAATTTAACATGAATGATATTCTCCCTAGTTCTAGTATTCTATTATCATGGTTCTTTTGGTAAAATCATGTGATATTTTGTAATCCAGTGTGTTCTTATGGTTTATTTGTCAGAAATAATGAAAACATATCATGGGGTATAGGATTTACTAGTTTATGTGGTTCTTAAAGCCTTCAAGTAATATTAGAGTGGTCCCATTTAAATTTATAATTATTTTATTCTTTCTTGATCATTAAATAATTTTTTTTGTTATATTTACTATTGTTTTTTATTTTTAAATCTATACAGTTAAGATAAAATGTTCATCCAGAATCATATAACTATAAAAAAAATACAAAGAGTGGGTGAAGAACTATTAAATATTCCATCCAAAGGTGTTGGAGATCCTATAAGGACATCCAGATTACATGGAATGTAACCTAGTTACACATTTTATAGTCTTGGTCAACCACATACATCCATGGTTTCTCAAATCACGACATTCCATGTGGGAGACCATTATGAAACATATAATTACATAATAATTATTCACTATATTGATCTCTAGGATGGATCATAGTTTTCGGGGTTACATGGTGTGTAACTAATGTACACACCATGTAATACCACATGATGTGATGTTTTTATGGTAAACATACATGGTGTGAAATTAATTACACCATTATGATTTAATTCTCATATTGTGTATTGACTTCCATTTGAGAAACATGATTCAACATGATTACATGACATTTAATTGGTGTACATGTCATGTAACATAGTGTTATCCCTTGAATATTACTCATTGTATCCCTATATATGTAATATAGGATGATCATAGGAGATTTATTCATGGTATAACCAGTTTACTCAATATATAATTCATAGTAATTTACATAGAGTACACATCCATCTAGGTTTTACACCATATAAATTAATTACACCAAATAAAATTAATTATGAAATTAATCCAAACAACAAAAGCTGTATATAGTATAAAAAATATATGAAAGAGTTTTATATAATATTAAATTCCAAATTAATTTCTATGTGAATTTATAAACAATAGACTTTGTGGTCTCTTCACTCACTATGTATTTTACATGATCATTTAAAACTATACACACTGTGTGGGTTAATGTGTGTCACTTTTCAATACACACTAAGTTAACTACTCAATTGGACACATGGAACAACATGTTTTTTTCTTTGTGACCTGCCATGCAAACTATATTCTCTATAAATTCACAACACAATATAAAGACCAAACAAGAAAATATGTAGCTGAAATAGTGTACACATCATGTTTCCCCAAATACTATTGGAAAAAATATATCGTAGTCGTGATTTTGGGTTGATTGTGTTTTTTGAAAAGGTTTCAGGTTGTTGTGGAAGGATGGTTTTCAAAGGAGGTATGAAGAGTGAGCATGAACGTACAATATTGTGGAGCACAAATATATGATCTTGAAGAGTGTGAAATTTCTAATCTCATAGAAAGAAATTGTCTAATCACATGGAGTGAAAATATATGATATCATAGATCATGAATGTGAACTAATCTCATAAATCATGAATATTCAATCGCATGGAGTGAAAATTTCTTAAATGTTCTCATAGACCGTGAATGTCTGAACTTATCTTTTGAAGCATGAATAGCTATACTAATTTCCCAAAGAGAAAATTTCTGAACTAATCTCGCGAAGTATAAATTTCATAACTAGTCAGACAATCTACAAATTTCAAAACTAAAATCACAGTGAGTTTGCATGAAGCTCACATGATATTTAAAAAAAATCACAATTTGATCATGAAAATCACTTGAATACATCTAATAATTGTCAAAGGATCATGTGTAAAGATCATGAGAAAAACTTTAAGACACCACATTTTTTTTAGAGGATATCCAAGAGATATCATGTTATGTAAATAAATAAAAATAAGTTTGGAATGATGAAGATATGATGTGACCATTCAAAATCACATGAATACATGATTATATTTGGATCTCATGATGGTATTTGATGAAGCATCTGATGAAAATGTCCCTAACATTGTATGATTGTAAATTACTCTCGCGAAGATGTCACACGAAGCACTGGAATACAATGGTGTTGAAAAAATGATTAAATTATGATCTTGTGATAAGATTACATGAATCACCTAAAGAAAATGATGATGATAACATTAAGCATTTGTGACATGAATTAGGTGATCATGTGAAGCAATCATTCAAAGAATGTGATGTCAATTATTGACCTAGTGGATCAGATGTATAAACCATATTTGTAGATTTAAGGAATTGAATTCATGCCTATAAATAATCCCCAACCCTTACATAAAAGGATATAATTTTTGATTAAGTGGTTTTATTTGAAGAAAAATTATTTGGAATGAGTAGAACAAAGTGTTGTACTAGAATATTTGGATCCACATAACCAGTAGAAGGTCTTTCAAAAGGATATTATAGAGGAGTCTTGCAAAGTGAAGTATGCACTGGGTATTTGAAGTCATAAGAATACCCATTAATATATCGGGATCTATGTAAACTGAACAAGTTCTCACGATCAACATGAACTGAACAAGATCTCATAATACATATAAACTGAACAATATCCCATGATTTGCATGATCTAAACAAGTTCTTTTGATTTTCATGATTTGAACAAGGTCTCATGATTCAAATGAATAGAACAAGGTATCTCAAAGGAGTCTCACATAGAGGTATTTTGAAGGAGTCTCATAGTGGATTCATGCAATCCATGTGATTTGAAGGGTGTCTCGTGGAGGGATCTCACACTGGGATCTTTCACAAGGGATACACACCAGGATCTCATGTAAGGGGTTACATGCTATGGTATCTTATAATGGTAAAATTATAGAGTCTTGTGAAATGAGATACATAGTAGAATTTCCTTGTGACTAATATATTTTTCATATAAAAATTTAGAATAAGAATAAAAATAGTAATAAGAATATAGAGGATCTACAGCATCCAATTATACTATCAGAATAATGTTAGTCACTATTACATACAAGATAATAAGAAGAAATGATTGGAATATATTTAAGGTATTTCCATTGGGAAGATAATTTTTCATAATCTCTTCATGGAAAGGTGATTCTTTAAGTGATGTTCAAATCAAGGATTTGAAGGTGCATGTGAAGTTTAAAGGAACCAATCATACATTTTGTGCAAATATCATCAAAAGAATATATTTTTCTTTATCCTATGTGATATTTTTTTTCCTCATGGATTAGTGAGAATAAAAGGTACATGTGAGGGATGTTATATTAGGGATATAGTTCATCTACTCCAAGTTTTTTAAAGGAATATGTACATGGAATGAGTCACCTATCTGAATCCAACAAGCAGTGAGTCTAGTGATTTTTGTGAACTAACACAATGTTCGATGCATGCTCCTTGGACTAGACCATAGTGGTAAACCAACTAAATATCTACGTGTATCTATGGTTTCTATATTACAGTACATTATTTTCATCATTATCAGATAAATTTGGTGTGTTTAAGATCAATATAAACACTTAATATAAAAATAAGTGACCCTTATAATAAAGAGTTCAAATCTAGAGGGGAAGGAATAATTTATAGAGAATATCCAGAACCTAATTTTCATACCCTCTTAGTGTATCTAAGACCCTTTTGTTTCTAAAAATGGAATCATAGGATATGTTTATTTTTTTCTTTTTCAGTCTGACTACTTTATTCTTATGTTGAAATTGATTTTTTATTTTTCTTTAATCATGGAATCCCATAGAAAAGGGGAAAACATCAAAGAAGAAGAATCATAAGTCTAGTGGTACCCCTCAGTGTAAAATTTTCTACCAAAAGAGTT
Organism: Viscum album; assembly: GCA_963277665.1. Taxonomy (NCBI): domain Eukaryota; kingdom Viridiplantae; phylum Streptophyta; class Magnoliopsida; order Santalales; family Viscaceae; genus Viscum; species Viscum album. The sequence continues at coordinate 973,149,826 of OY728166.1, forward strand.
TTATTAAATTGAAGGAAACCAAAAATTTCTAATTAATGGTTCAAATTAATCAAATAATGAATATATTTACTCATTCAATGATATTATAGGAATGAATAAAGTCCCTAATATTCCATGTGATTTTTAAACTATTAATTATGAATATAATATAAGAATGAAATGGTATAAATTTCCCAAATTACAATAGAATTAGATCCAAAATTTAAATAAAATAATATACCTATAGATATTCAGATCCAATTTTAAGAAATTTGAGTTAGAAACTAAAAGGATTTAATGCAACAACCCAAACCCAGAAGCCCAGAGTCAGTGCATTATTACGTATCATTGTCATGATCACAAAAGATCAAGTCTCGAAATCCCAATTAGTTTAGTAGCCTTGTAAACACTAGATACATTCATAAGGTTTGCAATACATCATAAAATAGAAAAGTATAACAACATTGTTTCTAAATACAACACTGAGATCCCATAGACTATCCCTACAGGTTAGTCATAAGAAACTTCTTCACATCCTAGTAAAAATAAAACATAGAAAGGGGTGAGCTCGGATTCTCAGTAAGGATAACAATATAGCGAAAAATTTTATAAATAAGCATAAACATTTAGGTAAATGTATAACTAAAACAAAAGCCTTTTAAACTTGAACATAAGAATAATATGGAAAAAATGAAATGAAAAAATTCCAATTACTTATTCACATTGATATTCTACTAGTCGAATAATCACATACAATATCAACAACCAATTTCATAATGATGGAATAAAAAATTCCAGACATTCATAACCACATAGTCAAGGCCTTGTGCCATGACTAAAAATAATATTTTTGTCAAGGCCTTGTGCCAAGACACTATTTTGTATCATGAGACCTACTGATGCATCGAGGAGTTATAACGGGCTCCACCCGTCACTTACTAAGTTCAATGCATTCCTCATATGAATAGGTTTAAACATAACATAAACATTCGTATTAAAAATAGCATATGAAATATCAATACTCTCTCCATAAACCATGAATGGTATAAAAATAACACATCCACAGTCAAACATATCACAAAACTTTCAATACAATATAGAAGTTTTGTATCATAATAAATCAACTTCAAATAATCTTAAAATCCATCAAAGGATGTTGACATAGGTGAAATCAAAACAATTTGAGAGAAATATCTCTTTTTTGAAATCCATTAAAAGTCACATAATTGTAAAAAAAATATTTAATTTGAAAATATTCTTATAATATTGTAAGGGAAGCTTCGATGATTTTATAATGGTGTAAAATAGCTACACCTTCCATTTAAGTTAAAAAAGTCATTCGTACCTTAATTTTGTAGAAAAGGTTAAAAAACACCTTGTTTTGAAAATGACATAAATATTCCTTTAAAACCATTTTATAAAATGTCAAACAAGGGTATAAATGAATTTAACCTATAGTATAGTAAATAGTAAAAAAATTGGAATGCATTTTTAAGAAACATGGATGTGTATGATAAAGAGGTCCCAGTAGATTATTATGTATAAACAACCTCGGATAATGAAGAGATTGTAGAATTAACACTTACCTTCTACATTTCCTTGGTCGAAGGTAGGTTAAACTCCTTTATAATGGTGAAATAATTGTTATTAAATTATATAATAATCATATTGATTAATATGATATCATATGTGATCTTTTAACTTTTCTTTGTTAATAATATCTTAGTATTATCGTAGTTTCGGGTGTAAATGGATTCGTTTTCCTTTGTATTCTTCATTATGTGAGTCATATTTGTTATGTATGGGATGTATATTATTCATATCAATAATGATATCAAGTCTTTAAACATTTTTTTATTCATCTAATTAAAATTATTCTTAAATGGATAAGATAGGGAATAAATCTCATCGCATTCGTGGAGACGATAATCCGTACGTACGCACGAGTGACAATATCATTATTTTGATATTAAAATAATATATAATTTGATAGTATATCATATATAAAGAATAATTATCATGTTATATTTATTATTTATATCAATTAAAAATCATTATTATACCCATCCAAATAATAATGTATTGAATAACAATTACACCACGACTTGGAGATGGTAAGCCGTACGTACGCACGTATGGTGACACGTCATTCAAAGGATGGATAGAATAATGAATTTGGTTGTACCATGTTTATAATAACATCACATTATATAGAAGATATTGGAGTTATTATTTTAGAATGTAAACAACAAAGAAAAAGGAAGTGGAAGAAGAAAGTAACTTGAAAGAGGTTATGAAATATTTACCTCTTCTCCTAGGTTCTTCCTTGTGATTTGATCAAAAGGGCTCCTTAGGGTGGATTTATGACTAAATTAAGGCCTCTAGGATGAAGGGAGTATATTTTATAGTGTATTTGGGCTGATTTTGGCTGAGCCAAATGGCTTTGAAGGTGTGAACTAGAGAGAAGGGGGAGTGCCCTTTTATAAGAGGGGTGAGGGGCACCTTAGAAAAAGCTAGAAATATTATTTTATAATAAACTCATCTTAGGTTTATAATAGATCTAAAATGGATTATTTAAAATATAATGTGGTGATGGTTCTAAAACCACTCAAACAATAGGTTTTAGATAGGTTTGGGTCACTATATTAACATTATCTTTTATATTTAACTCTTAGTTAAATAGTTTGACATTTACCATGTCTCTTTGTATTTTTATATTATATGGTTAATAAACATACTATATACTTCCAAGAGAACCCCAAGTGGTTCATTAATGATGAAAATATCATTATATAAGTCCTTTGACCAAGCCTTATATTTTTAGGAATATAATATCAAGTAATAATATAATATGTTTTTTAAAAACTCGTTTATGTAAATTTTAACACTATTTGCTATTTTGTTTTTGCTAAATTCATAATAGCATTAAGAAATCGATAAAAATTAATATAACCAACCCTAATATTTCATATTAACCTATAAAATTAGTTTAATTTATAAAAAGTCTCAAATTACATTTATTTGGATATTCATTATATCATTTATTTTAAAATTTCATTAATTAAGTAGTTACTACATCATCATTGTTTCATAAATAAATTAAATTTTTTAATGTCTAAAAAATATAAATAAAATACAATTATCTAGGAAATAGTTTTATATTTATAATGAATATTAATATTCTAATTTATCTTATGTATAACCCTATATTAAATTTTTTTTAGTTATTAAACATTGATTTTAACTCTTTTAACTCTTCTTTGAATTAAATAATAATAAATGTCCTAATCTAATCCAAGTGGACCAAAGAGGTCCATATTTTATTCCCAAGGTTTTTTTGGTCTAATTATACTTATCCAATAGAATTAGGACATGCTTTAGGGTAATAATAATATCATTTTTCCCTTAATTACACTATTTACTTTTAACTGTGGTAAATAAAAGTAAAAAGTTACTATTCACCAAAAATATTATCTTATTAAACCACATTTTTCTTACTAATATCAACCCTGTCTCTTGGATTTTTTAAATTCCACTCACAAAAGTAGTAAAATTATGTTTTATGTGAATTTTCAAATTCTCCTAGGAGGTGGGTAAAAGATGGTGAAAAGTTCCATAAAATTTTTATATATCCAAAATTATTATAAACTGACTCTAATGAATTACATTGAACTTATAGAGGTATTATGTATCTATTTTGACATAAAATAAATTTAAATAAAATAAATAATTATTTAAATAAAAAATCTGTTTTAAACAATAACTAAGTGTTTTCACAATTCATCAAAAATTGAAAGTTTTCAGAAAAATACCAAAAATTCAACCTAAGCTAATTTCGATATTCTGAATCCAAAAATAAAATCCATTTTGAAAGATAAAATATATAAAACTTTAAAATGTGTGTATTACTATTCATAACAGCTAGTTTTATTGGTTGTGGTGTGTTAGAACTCGAAGTTGCGTACAACACACGCTACTGTATTATTCAAAGAGAAGCATACCATGAATGTTTGGGGTGTTACATTCTCCCCTCCTTCAAATAATATCGTATTTGAAATTTCTAGAATATTACTGCATAAAAAACTTGGGTGGTTCTTTATCATAAGTTCCTCAGGTTCCCACATTGCCTCTTCCATCTTATGGTTTCTCTATAGAACTTTTACCAGACGAGTAATCCAGTTTCTCAACACAAGTTCTCTGGTATCAATATTCCTGATGGGCTCTTTGCAATAAGATAGAGCGGGTTCCATTTCTAATTCCTCATAAGTTAGTACATGCATTGGGTGAGGCATGTACTTTCTCAATATTGATACGTGGAACACATCGTGAACTTTGGAGAGACTTGGCGGCATTGCAAACTGGTAAGCTATAGCTCTAATTCCTTCTAGAATTTCAAAAGGTCTGATGTTCCTAGGACTCAATTTTCCCTTCTTATCAAAATGTATAACACTCTTCCAGGGAGATACCTTCAAGAAAACATGATCTCCCACCTGAAATTCCAAATCCTTTCTTCAGTTATCAGTATAGCTCTTCTATCTACTTTGAGCTGCTTTGATGTGGTTTTAGATTACCTTCACCTTTTCCATCATTTCCTCCACATGTTATGGCCCTATGAGTTTTCTTTCACCAATATCATCCCAATAGGTTGGTGTGTGACATATCTTTCCATATAACGCTTCATATGGTTCCATCTGAATACTTGAATGGAAGACATTGTTATAGGATAATTCTACCAGAGGGAAATATTGATCCCACATACCTTGAAAGTCAAGTGAGCATGATCTCAACATGTCTTCTAAGGTTTGAATAGTCCATTCTGATTGTCCATCAGTTTGGGGGTGGTAGGCAGTGCTCAAACGAAGATCTGTATCTAGGGATTTCTGAAGGATTTTCTATAATCTTGATGTAAAATGGGGATCACGGTCATAAAAAATCAATAGTGGTACCCCATGAAGTCTTACAACTTCATTAATATAGAGTCTTTCTAAATATTCAAGTGGTAAATCTTCTCTTATAGCAAGAAAATGTGCTGACATGGTAAAACGATCAACAATGACCTATATTGCATCGTTTTATCTAAGAGTATTTGGTAGTCCCATGACAAATTCCATCATAATATTATCCCATTTCCACTCAGATATGGGAAGAGGTTGCATGACTCTTCCAGGTTGTTTCCTTCAAGATTTCACTTGTTGAAAAACCATACATCTTTACACAAAATCAGCAATCTCCCTCTTCATGTTGTCCCACCAAAAATGTTCTTTCAAATCACTATACATTTTAGTGCTCCCATGATGTATAGTTAAATTGGAACTATGAGCATCATCCAACAATTCCTTTTTTAGATCAGGTATATCGGAAACACAAAGTCTCTTCCCAAATTTCAAAATTCCATGTTCATACAAAAAGTCACTCAATCTCCCACCATTCACAGCTTTAATCTTCTTTTGAAACACTTCATCACTAGTATGAGAACTCTTTTTCCTTTCAAGTATAGATGGTTTGGAAACATTTGAAAAAGTATTGATGTTTCACCTTCCATGGTGATTCCAATATCCATCTTTACTAGATCCATATATATATAATCCTTTTAAACTCTCATATAGTTCAAAAATTCATTATCCATTCTACTCAAAGCATCTTCCATCTTATTTGCCTTCCCTGGGTGGTATTTTATAGTGAAATCGTAATCATTGAGTAGTTCAATCCATCGCCTTTGCCTCATGTTGAGTTCTTTATATGAGAAAATATACTTCATTCTCTTGTGATTAGTATAAATCTCACATTTTTTAACATATAGATAGTGTCTCTATATCGTCAAAGAAAAGTTTACAGCTACTAAGTCAAGATCATGAGTAGGATAGTTTTTCTCATGAATTTTTAGCTATTGTGATGCATAGGCAATAACCCTATCATTCTGCATAAGGAAACAACCGTGTCCTTTCTTTGAAGAATCACTATAAATATCAAACCCATCATTCCCCGATGGTAGAGTCAATATAGGATAACTGAATAATCTTCTATTCAGTTCTTCAAAACATTCTTCACACTCTTTTTTCCAAACAAATTTAACCCCTTTTTGTGTCAGCTATGTTAATGGGTTAGCCAACCGGGAAAAATTCTGGACGAAACATCAATAATAACCTGATAAACCAATAAAACTGTGTACCTCAGTTATACTCATCGGTGCTGGCCATTCTTGGATTGCCTTGGTCTTTGAAGGATCAATAGAGATTCCATCCTTAGAGAAAATATAGCCAAGAAAAGAAATCTTGTGAAGCCAGAATTCACACTTGCTAAACATCCCCAATAATTTGTGCCTTCTCAAAGTCTTGAGGATAATGCGCAAGTGATTTTCATGATCTTCGTATCTTTTGGAGTATACCAAGATATCATCAATAAATACCACTACAAATTCAGCAAGATATTCCTTGAAAAATCTATTCAGTATATCCCTGAAGACAGAGGGTGCATTAGTCAATCCAAAAGGCATTATTATAAACTCATAATGCTCGTACCTGGTTCAAAATGTTGTCTTTGGAATGTCTTCCTTCTTCACGCACAACTGATGGTATCCAGATCGAAGGTCAACTTTGAAAAGTATTGAGATACATGTCTTTCTTCAAATAAATCATCAATGCGAGGTAGGAGATACTTGTTCTTTATTGTTATAGCATTGATCTCCCTGTAGTCGATGCACAACCTCATAGATCCATCTTTCTTCTTAACAAAAAGGATAAGGCCTCCCCATGGAGAAACACTAGGGAGAATAAATACCTAATTACTCAATTCCTCTATTTTTTCATTAGTTCCACTAATTCTACAGTGGCCATTCTATAAGGGGTCTTTGATATGGGCCATGATCCAGGAATTAAATCAATGGAAAATCAATTTCTCATTCTAGAGGATGTACAGGTAAATCTTATGGAAACACATCAACATATTCTTTCACAATAGGTACATCATCTATTTGAAAATTTTTTCCTCACCTGTAGTTATTTCATTCTCTTACTTCTTAATAATTTAATTTAGTTGAGGTACTAGGGGTGGATCTAGATAAGAATTAGGTGGTGACGATTCTGCTCTAAAGATAAGGTGTTATTTATCATCATCAACAAAAATAGTAACCTCCTTCTTCTTACAATAAATTTTTTCATCATGGTCTGAAAGAAAATCCATGACGAGGATTATATCAAATTCAATCATGGGTATGAAGATGATATTAGCAGATACATAACATTTATATGCTCTAATGGGAACTGATTCACAAAACTTTGTTGCGAAGATACTTCCCTTAGGAGTTTTTGACTGACAACTCCCTTGTTAAATAAAATTGGAAATATCTGATTTTCTTAGTAAATTGGGAAGATATGAAAAAAATGCGAAGATCCAGAATCAAATAAAGAATTTGCTAAACATGAGGAAACCATTAAATTACCTGCCACCACATATTTTGGAGCTTCAACCTCAACAGTAGTGATAACATAAGCTTGGCCTTGATCCCTTGGCCTTTTCTGAGGTAAGTTCCCCTAATGCTTAAGACATTAATTCGAATAATGCTCCATCTCCCTGCAATTATAACATTGAACATCAGCAGCTTCTTTCTTCCCCTTAAAATCATGAGCTTGGTGGCCTTTTTTACCACTCTTGTAACAAACTCTCGTTCCCTTAAATAAAGTACTGGGGTGTTTCTTCCCACATTTACTGTAGGATGGATATTAAAATTTTCACTTCTTCCCCTTATTTCCATTTCCAGAGTGTTCAGCAGATCTCTTCTTCTCTTGCTTTGCTTTAAAGTTGTAAGACATAGAGAATTCTTTTTCTGTCTTGATAGCACATGAGACAATGTCTTAGTATGAAGAGAACGATTGTGAGACTAATTATTGATGAAGAAATGATTTTATCCCATCAAAGAAAAGATTAATCTTACTTCTTGGGTTATGTATATAATCTGCAGCATGCCTTGCTAACCTTGTAAAGTTAGCCTTAGACTTTGCGACATTCTCATCCTCCTTTTTCCTCAGACTTAGAAATTTCCTTTCAATATCTTCTTGATGTTCACAAGGAAAGTATTTTTTTAATAAAAGATCTTTAAACTCCCTCCATTACATATTTGATACTTCATCATCTTCCTTTTTGTTTTGAATCAATGACCACCATTGATCAACATCTCCAGTGAGGCGGTAAAATTCCATGATAAATTTTTCCCTTTCACTACTCCCCAAGGCTAAGAATATTTTCTCTAAGGAATTTATCCATTCCTCAGTCACTAATGGATTCATACTCCCATGGAATGTTGGTGGTTGTTTCCTCATGAAGTGGTCTTACATTGATCCTTCATGTTGTGGATCAGGGTGCTTCATATGGGTAATGTTATTATTCATAACCTATGTGAGTTGTCCCAGTATAGTGATAAGATGATCAGCACCATTTGTATCACCAGCTCCTCTATAATTATCTTAAGTAGGAGAGAAATCCCTACATGGAGTGCGTGCATTGATATGGTTTCCATTCCTTCCACTAGGAACCATTTCTAAACAATATCATAAACTATATTAGTTTATGAATCGAAATACATAATTATAAACTTGTAAAGAACTTAACATAAATTGAACAGTTTATGGATATAATCCATAATCATAAAAAAATGTTTTCTTTAATGAATTATATAATCATAAACCCTTCATAATGGTTTGTAAATAAAATGAGAGTTATCCTAAGAATATCTCCCAGGAGTGTTGTAACCAAGAGTGCAGCAAGTCCCGTTGTCATGCACCAGTTCCCGTTTGAGTCTTTCTCAAAGCGGTGTTTTCATGTTTTACCCCTAGGTACATCTATGCCAGATCCTCTTCTACCTGCTCGTATCTAGATAGGGATGTATTGTTTGGAAAACTCACAAAATCTCCACAATACCAAAATTCTAGGAAGTTCTTCTATACTAATCTTCAATGTCTATTTTAGGTCTATGTGCGCTAATCAGAGTTTATCTAAATCTATCATCCAAGGTTTGTACTAAACTTTCACTAATACCAACTATAACAAACTAACCCCAAAAGCCCAGATTCGGTGCATTATTATGTATATTTTTCATGATCACAAAAGATAAAGTCTCGAAAGACCAATTAGTTTTGTACCCATGGAAACACTAGATACATTAATCAGGTTTACATTACATCATAAAATGAAAAACTATAACAACATTGGTTCTAAATACAACACTGAGATCCAATAGAATATCCCTCCAGGTCAGTCATAATATACTTCTTCACATCCTGGGAAAAATAAAACATAGAAAGGGGTGATCTCAGATGCTTAATAAGGATAACAATATAGCTGAAACTTTCATAAATAAGCATAAACATTTAAGGAAATATATAACTAAAACAAAATCATTTTAAACTTGAACTTAAGCATAATATGGAAAAAAATAAAATGAAATAATTCCAATTACTTATTCACATGGATATTCTACTAGTCAAATAATCACATGCAATATCAATAACCACTTTCATAATGATGGAATGCAAAATGCCAGACCTTAATAACCACATAGTCAAGGCCTTGTGCCAAGACTACAAATAAGATTTCTGTCAAGGCCTTGTTCCAAGACACTAGTTTGTCTCATGAGACCTACTGATGCATCTAGGAGCTATAGAGGGCTCCACCCGCCACTTACTAAGTCCAATACATTCCTCAAATGAACAGGTTTAAACATAACATAAAAAATTCGTATTAAAACTAGCATACGAAATGTCAATAATTTCTCCATAAACCATGAATGGTATAAAAATAACACATCTACAGTATAACATATCACAAAACATTCAATACAATATGGAAGTATTGTATCATAATAAATCATCTTCAAATAAGCTTAAAATCCATAAAAGGATGTTGACATAGATGAAATCAAAACTATTTTAGAGAAATATCTCTTTTTTGAAATCATTTAAAAGTCACATAATTGTAAAAGGAAAAAATTACTTTCAAAATATTCTTATAATCTTGTAAGATAAGATTCAACGATTTTATAATGGCGAAAAATAGCCTCACCCTCTGTATAAGTTAAAAAAGACATTCTTACCAAAATTTTGTCGAAAAGGTTAAAAAGGACCTTGTTTGGAAAACGATGGAAAGGTTCATTTCAAACCATTTTATAAAAAGTAAAACAAGGGTATAAATGACTTTAACCCATGGTCTAGTAATTTGTAAAAATATTTTGGAATACATTTTTAAGAAACATGGATGTGGATGATAAAGAGGTCCCAGTTGATAATTATATATAAACAACCTCAGATAATGAAGAGATTGTAGAATTAAACCTTACGTTGTACTTTTACTTGGTCGAGGGTAGGTTAAACACATGTATAATTGTTAAATAATTGTTAATAAATTATAAAAGAATCAAATACATTAATATGATATCATATGTGATCTTTTAACATTGCATTTTTAATAATATCTTAGTATTATCATTGTTTCAGGTGTTTATAGATTCATTTTCATTTATATTATTTGTTATGTGAGTAATATTTGTTTTGGATGGGATGTATATTATTCATATACAGAATTATATCATGTATTTGAACATTATTTTTAATCATATAATGAAAATTAATCTTAAATGGATATGATGGGGAATTAATCTATCGCGTTCGTGGAGACGGTAATCCGTACGTACGCACGAGTGACAATATCATTATTTTGATATTAAAATAATATATAATCGGATGGTATTTTATATATACATAATCATTTCCATGTTATATTTATTATTTATATCAATTAAACATCATTATTATACCCATCCAAATAATAATGTACTGAATAACAATTACACCACGATGTGGAGATGGTAAGCCGTACATATGCACGTATGGTGACATGTCATTAAAATGATGTATAGATTAATTAATTTGGATGTACCATGCTTATAATAACATAATAGTATATATAATATACTAGAGTTATTATTTTATGATGGAAACAACAAAGAAAAAGGAAGTGGAAGAAGAAAGGAACTTGAAAGAGGTGATGAAATATTTACCTCTTCTTCAAGTTCTTCCTTTTGATTTGATCAAAAGGGCTCCTTAAGTTATCTTTATGACTAAATTATGGCCTCTAGGATGAAGGTAGGATAGTTGATACGGTATATGGGAAGAGTTTTTCCAAGAAAAATGGCTTTGAAGGCGTGAATTTTAGAGAAGGGGGGTGCCCTTTTATAAGAGGGGTGAGGGGAACCTTAGGAAAAGCTAGAATATTATTTTATAATAAAATAATTTTCAGTTTATAATGGCTCCAAAATAGATTATTTAAAGTATAAGGTGGGTATCTATCAAAAACCACTCAACAAATCGATTTTAGATTGGTTTGGGTCTCTATATTAACTTTATCATTTAGATTTAACTCTTAGTTAAATAGTTTGACATTTACCATGTCTCTTTGTATTTTTATATTATATGATTAATAAACATACTATATACTTCCAAGAGAACCCCAAGTGGTTCATTAATGAAACACCTATAATTATATAAGTCATTTTGAAGAACCTTAGATTTTTAGGAGTAGAATATAAATTAATAATATAAAATTTGTTTTAAAAACTCTTTTATGTCAATTCTGACACTATTTGGTATTTTGTTTTTGATAAATTCATAATAGCATTATGACTTAGAAAAAAACTCATATAACCAACCATAATATGTCATATTAACCTATAAAATTAGTTTAATTCATAAAAAGTCTCAAATTACATTTATTTGGATATTTATTATATCATTTATTTTAATATTTCATTAATTATGTAATTACTCCATCATCATTGTGTCGTAAATAAATTAAATTATTTAATGTCTAAAAAATATAAATTAAATCCCATTATTTAGGAAATATTTTTATATTTCTAATTAATATTTATAGTCTAATTTATCTTATGTATAACCCTATAATAAAAATGTTTATTTATTAAACTTTGATTTTAATTCTTTTAACTCTTCTTTGAATTAAATAATAATAAATGTCTAATTTAATCGAAGTGGACAAATAGGTTCATATATTATTCCTAAGGTTGTTTTTTTGTCGAATTATACTTATCCAATATAATTAAGACATGTGTTTGTGTAATAATAATATAATTTTTACCCTTAATTACCCTATTTACTTTTAACCGTGGTAAATAAAAGTAAAACGTTACCATTCACCAAAAATTATTTTCATCTTATTGAACCAAAGTTTTCTTATTTATATCAAACATGTCTCATGGATTTTTTAAATTCCACTCACAAAAGTGGTAAAATTATGTTTTATGTGAATTTGCAAATTCTCTTAGGAGGTGGGTAAAAGACGGTGAAAAGTTAAATAATATTTTATATATCTAAAATAATTATAAACTAACTCCAATTAATTGAATTGAACTTATTTAGGTATTATGTATCTATTTTGACCTAAAATAAATTTAAATAAAATAAATAATTATTAAATAAAAATTCAGTTTTAAACAATAACTCAGTGTTTTTCACTATTCATCGAAAATTGAAAGTTTTCAGAAAAATATCAAAAATTCACCCTAAGCTAATTTCGATATTCCGAATCCAAAAATGAAATCCATTTTGAAAGAAAAAAATTATTAAATTTCAAAAAGTGAGTGTTACTATTCATAACGGCTAGTTTGATTGTTTGTGGTGTGTTAGAACTCAAAGTTGCGTACAACACACGCTACTGTATTATTCAAAGAGAAGCGTACCGTGGAAGCTTGGGGAGTTAAATTAAATAATAGATTCTTTGAAGTGGACACTGATCTAAGAGATTAGAATGAGGATCTAGCTGAAGAACTAAAAAAATATTGATGATAATGGAATGAATCCAGACTCAAAACAAAATTCAGTATTTGGAATATGAAAATAAAGATCATACGACAAACCTATCAAATCTAGTTCAGAAGAACGCATTCTTTAAATATTATGCTTCTCATATGCATTCATAAATAACATATAAAAATGACATGGTGGATAAGATCTCCCATGCATTGGAATATGAGATGACTATTGGGAAAACTCTCATGAGAAAACATGATAAATAGCATGAATCTATAGAAATAAATATTCAATAATTGAGAGGGAATATAAAATCAGTTAGGAAATATTTGGTTAAATCTAATGAAAAATGAATTCTCAAATTAGAGGATGCTTTTTATTTACTATTTTATTATCCTTATACATTTAATAATGAAACAAAAATCAAATATGCTACTTCAAATATAAAACAAGAAATGATTATCTCATCCAAAAGGCCATGCAATTTTGGAAAACATGGTATTTGATATGATGGAACATCTCCCATGTATGAGAGTAAGAGAGAAATTAATAGTTATAAAAATTGTAAAAATCTTATTGGTGTTGTAAGTATACCTAAAAAGATTTTATAGGATGTAATGAAAACATCTAATATTTCTATGGGATTAATGGCCATTTTCAAGAATTTTTTTTCGGATATGGGAGTTATTTTATCACATAAAGATTGAAATATTTAAAAATCTAACAATAAGAAAAAAATTCATGAGAAATATTAAGTAATACTAATTTAGAAGAAACTATATATGAAATGATACTATTGTGGAAGACCGGTACACACCATGAGTATGTGTTGAGAATCCTAAGGGATCAATATCAAAATAAGAACTCTAACTCTATCAAAATCTAAATATATAAATGAGGATGTGATATATTTTTTTAATGGGAAATTTTTTATATGTTATAATAAGGGGAATTTAACAAGATATTATAGTTGGAATAAATTAGGAAAGGAAAAATAACCCTAAATTATATCCCCAACTTCGGTGGTGTATAAATAAAAATCATATATTAAAATAAAACATGAGGAGTGGTAAAATAGATTTAAAAACATATAGGAAAACATAATGATCTCAATGAAATGTGTTCCAATAACCTCCTATTTTACACTCACAGTATCTCTCTTGGATGAATGTGAATGAACCTATAAGAAACATGGAGGATATGTTCATGTAACATCTTGAAAATTTGTAAATAAAACTCTCTTTATAATTTAATTAAATGATTTTTTATATATTATGGATATAGAAAAAAAATTCAATTATATGGTTTTATAATATCCTATTGGATTTAAAAACCTGTAAGAACCATTACCATTGATAATATAGACTTTTAATAGTGATACAATTATTATCATAAATATAGGGTTTTAAAAAAATCAAATGACATGGACAAAGGAGGGGATGGCCTTAACTAGTAGGATAATACCCTATCAAGCTCATTTAATAAATCTTATAAGGGAGATATAATAACAGGGGTTCTCCCTTTTAAAAATCCCAAACTGAGATTTAACAACTTAATCATGATTGAAACCATTTATGGAAGAAGTTCGATATCATCAATATCACACCCCTGACCATGTAAGTCGAACCACCCAATGAAAGTCTCACTGTCGCGCACCTTAGTCTTAGGGGATTTTCTGTTGTATTAAAGGAATATGTATCAATACCCTAATAATATTAATATTTATATTTAATATAATAATTAAAATAATTTAATCTTATTATTGTTACATTATAAATTATTTTTATTTTGATACAATAAAACACAAATTTTATTTTTTTGGGTAATATTCAAATTAAGTTAAAGGTTTTATTTAATGAATTAACATATTTTTTAAATAAATAATATTTTACTGAAATATTATTATTAAATAATTTATATTAAATATAAATAATTATTTAATTTTTATTAAGTCAAATTTAATTTTTATAAGGGTTCGAAAACTGTTCTAGACAAAAAAACCTTGTATTTCTTAATAAATGTTGATTATTATTTTAAAAGGTGAAAATTTACATATTTATAAAATTAATTAGATAAAATATATTTTATTTTTGGAATCATAACACCAAAGTTACCCATTGGTGAATTTTTCATAATTTTCTGAGATAGACAAATGTTTGGGTAAAAAAATAATTACAGTATAAATATATAGTGTATATTTTGACATTATAATGACATAACATGATGTAATAGATAATTTAAATGGTATCCAAGAAAACATTATATGTTTTACCTTTAAAATTATATTATTTATATTATTTTATTAACTTTATAAATCCCTTATGAATCTTTCAAAACCTATAATATATTATAAGGTTTTAAAATTATTTATTTAAGGATATAACTCCCTTCCACATTAGAAAGGGTAATATTTAAATAATTTCAGACATTTCTATTATAAAATAATTAAAACCACTCTTATTTGGAAGAATCCATGTGAAAAAACTAAGGTAATTTTATTGGTTTTGGTTCTTTTATTATATAGAGTCCAAAACCTATGTTTGGAAAATAATAAAGAATTCATGTCTCTTTTCCTATATAAACCAACACAACATCCCATTTATATTCACTCAAAAACCTTGGATAATGTCATATTTATTCCCTTACATCTCTATTGTCCTCCCAATGTTCCTCAAAACACTCAATAATCTCCTCCCAATCATTTGTAATCACCCTCTCAAGGTAAGGGATCCTCTCCTTCCCCTCTTTATTCAAATATATTCTTTATCTTATGTCTTTTATATTCATTTCATAATGTTGGGATATGTTCATCAATATCCCAATTTCAATAAATTTTATTTATAAATGATGATATACCTTTTAAAATCTCATAAATTCTTCCCGTTAACATTCATACACCATAGTTATGATGCCAAAATTTCACTATGATTTTCTATGCCGAACAATTTTTTAGTGAATACTCATACCTATTTCCTATCAAGGGTGTTCACCTTTATGAACTTATACATATTTATTTGGGAAAAAAATTATTTATTCTATAATACTTGATCTTGTAATAAAATATAATGATGAATGAATCCATATTTTATGATCTATGTAGAATAATAAAGCATTAGAAATGAAATGAAAGTGATAGGTTCACACAGAATTATATAGTTCTCTAATGCATTGGGTAATGTTTTAGTGTCATGATATGTAATTCTAGGGATTAAAGAGTGAAAATAATATATAATGTGATTTTTTAGATCATTTTTTCTTATAATTTATCCTTAACATATATTTATGATGCAGTGTTCTAATTTGTTGATGTATTTCCAATGTTTCCATTATGATTATCCTGTTATGTCGTGCCTTATTTTCCATGTTAATGATTATCACCACATTTATATATCATTGATATTACTAATATTTAACAATTACTAATTTCATCATGTTATTTCATTTTTACTCCCTTACTGGGTTTTATATCTCACACCTTTCTTATGTATTTCCCCAAGATATCCCATGCAGTTTTAAGTAGGAATGAATATTGTGTTAAGGACTTTTTCAATAATGGTGATGAATTCAATGTTTTATGTTGTTATGTAATGTACCTAATTCCAAAAGAAAATATACTTCTCTATATTATGTGTAATATTATGTAATAAATCATGAATTAATGTGTGATAAGGAGCATGGTTGTCATAGTTGGTATAAATGGAAACATTTAGTTATTTTTGCAATTAGAATTAGAAACCTATAGAAAAAGACATATATATAAAAATAAGTATAATAAAATATAACTAATTTTTATGAAGTATAAAATAATTGGTTTATCAATAAAATATATCCTTTTTTGGATACTATAAGAGGATGTCACCTTGGAATAGAAGTACATAGGGGTGAACCCTAAAAACACCATATTGAGCTAGACTAGATCGGAAACTAGTGCCCAAAAACGGGCCTTGTTGCACACCTACATTGACAGTCTTGGGAGATTTGATTTGGTATATTAATAGGATCATTATGAACCATTATTAAGGGAAATAAATCACATAAGACTATATGTTATGAAATAGTTCCCGAATAACAAATATTGAAACCTAGAATTTCATAAGGTAATATATAAATGTCATTTATAATTTATCACTTAATGTAGTTGGATTCCCATTTATGTGATTAATTGTTTAAAAATACTCTCTCAAAATTTTATATTTATTCTATCCAATGTCTAGAAATATTATGAATTTAGTAAACAACTAATTTTAAGGGAAATGTGATGGTTTCCAAAATAGGATGTCTAACATGATGGGAGATCGATTAAGACATCTTCTGATTGTTGCAAAACAACTATCAAAAATCACAATTAACAAGTGGTACTTTTTTGAATTCAGAAAGATTACAAGGAAGAGGAATATTACATCTCAAGTAATATCATCTAATAAATATAAAAATAGAAATAAGTATCGATTTTCTTTATGAAAAAAGTGTGGAAAGTGGCAGAAAGAGAAATTTCAAAAAGGAACTGAGAGATGTTTCATGTGTGGAAATATAGGGAAAAAAGTTTCCAATTTCCACTAAAAAAATGATAATGTGGTGGATGGAAATAATTTTCTATATAAGTCACAATATATAGTTCTATGTCATAAATGTGGATAAGACTGGCAATATCCAAGACAATGATCTATGCCAAATGCTGACAAGCATGATGAGAATCAACTATCTCCAAGATCGAGGGATCAATGAAAGTCTTATGCAAAGATGGATCATGATGATTGAAGTAAATATATACTCTACTCTAGAGTATTTTATTTCATTTTTTATTCAATTCATGCCCTATTAGAAAAACTTGTATGTTTTCTAAGAACATCATGTCAAAACCTAAAATGGTTTTATATCATCGAGAAAACTTTTATGATTATTGTATTCCATATGGAATTTTTTGCAAGTTTTGTTCTTGAAAATATTATAAGTATCCATTTAGTGTAATTTGATATTATCCTAGTCATGGAATGGTTTCTATTTTATAAACACAATATAAATTACTGGGAGAAGGAATCCACCCTCTGCACCATGAGTCTCCCCCTGATTTTCTATAAGTGCAAGGAGGATGATGAATCTTCTTTAGAAAAAAAATCTCACACATGGATATTATTTCTATATGAGAAAGAATATCTAGCTAAAATTATTGAGTCTATGGAAAGGATCACCCTTGAATAAATTCCCATTATAGGGAAATACACTAATGTGTTTCCCATAAGAATTTCTTAGTATCTCTCTTAAATGAGTTGTTGAGTTCACAATCAAACTCATACATGGACCAACTAACATCACTAGGGAATTTAATTACAAAAAATAAGATATTATTAGACCCTTAAAAGACATAAAAAATTAATGGATATATGAATCCAACATTTGTGACTATATCCATAGTTTTCTTAGATTAATTGGTTATTATCATTGATTTTTTAGAAATTCATCACAATTTTGAAACCCTTTAACTAACATAACAAGAGAGGGAATAAAGTTTTATAGGAATGATTAATGTGAACATAGATTCAAGTTGTTGAAAAAATGGCACATCACTATACATGTACTCACACTACCCATAGGTGGATAACTTTTTGTGGTATTCAGTTATTTCTTAAAGAAGTTATTAGGATGTGTGTTAATACATATTGACAAAGTGATAGTCTATGGTTCAAGGAAATTGGAATTTCATGAATAGAACTACCCAACACATGATATTGAGTAGGAAGCGGTGATCTCTGTATTGACAATATTGTGGCATTTTCTCTTTAGGTAGAATTTTGAAATATATAAGGATCAAAAACACCTTATGTATATATTCACATAGAAATATACTAATATAACCCCAATGTAGATGGTTATAGCTGATCTAGTACTATGACTGCTCAATCCACTACCATCTTGCGAAAGAAAATAAATTGGAAGATGATCTAAGTAGAAAGGGTCCATCAATTTTATCATTAATTATAATTGATAAAGATACACTCTTCTTATATTTGAAAAAGATATATATGGGAATCATAAAGAATGTAACATCATCAATCCTTTCACAAGTTATTTCTCAAAAATATCTTCTGGAGAGAATAAAGGATGCTCAAATAGGTGATGTGAAAATTCTGAATAATATGGAAACTATAAAAAATAGAAATCCTTGGAGTTTAGTGTCAATGAATAAGTAGTTGTGATATTTGGATCAGGATAGTGTATATTATAAATTCATGAGTTAAAGAATGAGATTTTGGATGATACATATAGTTCAACTTTCTCCAACAATCTAGAAAGCACAAAGATGTATTGATATATCTAGGAGCACTATTGGTGGGACAATATGAAGAAGTAGATCGAAAAATATACATCATGATGTATTTCATGTTAACAAGTTAAGACTGAAATTAAAATAAATATAATTTGACGATGTAACCATTACCCATTCATATATTGAAATAGTAAAACATTTCCATGGAATATTTTAGTGGTCTTCTAAAGACATCAAGAAAAAATAATGTTATATGGGTTTTGGTGGATCATCTTATTAATACTTACCACTTAATTTCAATTTGAGAGGACTTATCACTTGGTCAACTTATAAGGATATATGTTATAGAATTGGTGAGGATTTATAGAACACCATTATTTATTATATCTAATAAAGACCCAAGATTTACCTCTAGATTCTGGTAGAGTCTCCAACATGCTCTAAATACTGAGTTGAACTTATTCGTAGCTTATCACCCACAAACTGATGGACAATATAGGTGGACTATTCAAACACTTGAGGACATGTTAAGAGCATTCTCACTTGACTTAAATGGACTATGGTATCAGCATCTTCCTATAATAAAGTTGTCGTAAAATAATAATTTACACTCCGGCATCAAAATGGATCACTTTGAAGCCCTTTATGGGGAGAGTTTTATAACACCTTCATGTATGGATGATGTTGGGGAACACAAACTGATAGGTCAAAATATGGTTTAGGAGATGGTGGAAAATATTAATACCATTCAGAAACACAACAAGTTATCTTATAAAAAATTAGTTATATTGACAATTGTCAATGAGACCTAGAGTTTGGGGTTGGAGACAAGGAATTCATCCATATATCCCTATGGAAGAAATTAATGAGGTTTGGGAAAATGGGAAAGCTTTGTCAAAGATAAATTGGTCCCTTTGAGATCATTTATTGCATTAGAGAAGTGGCATATCGACTATCACTACCACTAAACCTATCTCAAGTACATGATGTATTCCATGTATCTCTATTGAAAAAGTACATACCAGACCCATCACATGTTCTCAATCCATAGGTGGTACCATTGGAGAATGATCAATCCTACGATGAGTATACAGTGATAATATTAGATCATAGAGAAAATTTTCTATTAAATAAGACAATGCATCATGTTGGAGTGTTGTGGAGAAAAAAAAGTTTAAAGAAGAAGAAATTAGGGAACCAGAGGATGTGATGAAATAGTGTTTTTCTCATCTATTTTAGTATGTGAAATGAAAATTTTGAGGGTAAAATTTTTGAAGTGTGGAATATTATAGTGACCCAAACTTTTATAAATATAATTCCCCTTGAAATTTAATTAAATTCATTATTATATATTATGGATATAGATAAAATGTGCACTTATTGGGTTTTATTATATCATATCAGATTTAAAAGACTATTAATCATTATTACCATTGATAATATATCCATTAAACATTAATCAAATGATTAGTATAAATATTGGGTTTTAAAAAAATCAGTTAATACAGACAAAGGAAGTAATGGACTCAATTAGTAGAATCATACCCCAAGAAACCAATTTATTAGAGATTATAAGGAAGATATCATCACTAGACCATTCCCATGACTGATACCAATATGAAATCCAATAAATTAAGTATGAGTGAATCCATTTATGAGATAAGTTCAAGGTCATCATGATCACAGCCCAAACCATGTATGCCAACCCACACTATGATAGTCTCACCATTATCCGCCTTACTATTAAGAAGTATTCTGGTGTATTAAAGGGATATGTATCAAGACCCTAATAATATGAATATTTATATTTTATAGAATAATTAATATATTTTCATCTTATTATTGTTACTTTTAAATTATTTTGATTTCGTTACAATAAAACTCAAATTGTATTTTTGGTTAATATTCAAATTCAATTAAATAATTTATTTTAAGAAATAAAGTATTTTTTAAATAAATAATATTTTTATTGAAATATTATTATTAAATAATATTTATTAAATATAAATTATCATATATTTTTTTGGAATTAAAATGTAGTTTTTATAAAGGTTTGAAAATGATTATTGTCAAAATTCATAGCATTTCATAATAAATGTTTATTATTATTTTAAAAAATGAAAATTCATATATTTAGAAAATTATTTATATAAAATTAATATTATTTTTGGAATCATGAAATCAAAATTATCCAATGGTGAATGTTTCATAATTTTCTGAAATCAATGAATTTTCATGTAAAATTTAAATACATTATAAAATACAGAGTGTATTATGACATCAAAATGACCCAAAATGATTTAATAAATATTATAAATGGTTTACATTGACAAATATATGTTTTAACTTTAAAATAATATTTTATTATTTTTAATTTTAATTTTTTTAAAAATCCATTATGAATCCTCCGAAAAATATAATATATTTTATGGTTTTCAAATTATTTCTTTAAGGACATGACTCGCTTACACATCAATATGTGTAATATGTTAAACATTTAGGCCCTCTAAAATATAAAATAATTAAACAAACTCCTATTTGGAATAAAAAATTGTCAAATTCCATGGTATGTTTTATGATTTTGGTTATTTTATTATATAAATTCCAAAACCAATGTTTGAGAAATAATAAATAATTTCACTCTCTTTTACTATATAAACCCACCCAAACTCAAATTTATCTTCACTCAAAAATAGTTTATAACATCATTAATATTCCCTCCCTTGTCTATATTCCTCACAAGGTTCCCCCAATATCTCAAGAATATCCTCCCAAGCATTTGGAACCACCCTCTCAAGGTAAGGGATCCTCTCCTTCTCCCCTTCATTCAAGTACCTTCTTTATCTTATGTCTTTTATCTTTATTTCCTAATGTTAGGATATGTTATTCCAAACCCCCTTACTATAAATTTTATGTCTAAATGATGAGATACCCCTTTCACTCTCCTTAATCCTTCCCATGAACATTCATATTCCCCCATTATGCTACCAATATTTCATAGCCATTTTTCATGCCAAACAATTGTGTATTGAATACCCATACCTATTTTCTATCATGAATGTTAACCTTTATGCACTTATAGTTCTTGATTTTTGAATTAAATGTATATATTACGAACTTCATTATCATTGAATAAAATATTATGATTAAGTAATCCATATTGTATGGTCTATGTGGAACACTTAAGCATGAGAATAAAATAAAGGTGATGGGTGAACCCGAAATTATATAGTGCTTCAATACATTGGGTAATGTTTTTCCCATGATACTTAATTTACGGGATTAGTTATTGAACAAAATGTATCATGGGACTTTCTCCCTCATGATTTTTGTCATTTATTCTTGACCTATGTTTATGATTTATTTTTTTATGTTGTTTCCACATTTTCCATGTTGCCTTTTATTATTATCATGTTATATCATGCCTCATTATTCATGATTATGGTTCTCACCACTTTTATGTATCTTTGATATGAATATTGTCTAACATTTACTACATTCCTTGTGTTATTTCATGTTTATTCCCTGACTAGGATATATATCTTTCCCATTTCTTATGTATGTCCTCAGGTTATCCCATGTAGTTTTAAGTACGAAGGAATATTATGATCATGTTTGGGATGTTTTCAATAATTGTGATTTATTATCTATTTTAAGTTGTTATATAATGTACCTAATTCCCAAATATAACATACGTCTAGTTCTTATGGGTTTTATTATGTGTAATCTTATTTAATAAATCATGAATTAATGTGTAATGAAGAGTAGGGTTGTCACAGTTCTAGTTATAAGTAAGAATAATGAATGTTTAGTGAAAGAATCACCCCTAACAAGAAAGGGTGAGGTGACTCAGATAAATAAAATAAAAGAAATGAATAAATAATTCTTTGATAAATTCATGTGTCATGAAACAATCCAAGAATTGAAGGAATGAGAAATATCCCTATGATGGAAGATGAAGTAAGAACATAATACTAGTTAAAATATTCCTTCTCAGATAATGAATCATGATGAATAGTGTATAGGAGGAGCACTGAAGAAATAAATTTATACTTGTGGGTATAAATCAAAAATTGTGAAAAAGGTTATGTCTACAAAAATTATATATCAAAAGAAAACAAGGAATGTGTGTAGAGAATGTAAAGTTATGTGGCTATAATAGTTGAAGTTAGTTGGGTATTTGGAACAAGCATAGAAAGAGTCTAGTTCTTTTCAAGAAAGTATCAAAGGGTTGATCAATCAATATCAGCCACATTCCTCATTATGAGGATTCCATAGGTACCCCTCTCCGTGTTTGTAAACCTATTCTCATATATGCTGTAATTTTTTCATGAATAAGGGGGAGATATAATCCATGGATGGGTTTTTTAAAAGAGAATGGTTCTATAAGTTTAATAGAGATACATGCAATAAGAACCATTAGAACTATTGAAATTCATATCTGGTATTAAAATCAACAATCGGTGTTACAAAAAACACTATTTTTCAAATTTAAATCCATAAGATGCATGATAAGGGAAATAAATATCATATGATAAAGAGTTTAATGTGAAATTGAAGAGCTATTAAATCTATACTTGAGTTATAAATTAGTTCCAAGTAATATTTAATATTCAACCATTGGTATCAAGTCTTGGTTCAATTGGTATTTTTCCACCAAGAGAATATAGATTGGAAGAGAATTAGCTACACTCATGAATTTCTTGTTTATCTATTTTGTTTTATAACAATGGGGTATTAGCTTACTATTTTTACGATACCAATGAGTTGTGAGATAAAATCAATAATGTTTCCTACAAATGGTTCCCTATTCTGAAGTGTAATTCAACATCTTGATTTAGCTGAATAATCAGTATTAATGATCTCTATCAATCCAAAGATAGAGGTTTTAGGGATATTTGGTGATAATAACTATAGGTGGTATAGCCTCATCAAACAAGAGAGTCCTATGAAGAATTGATAAAAGTCATGCTTCTAGATTCCAAAGATGTAAGTGTGTTCCATTAATAGAATTTACATTTATTAGCTTATACTATTTTTTCTATAAAGAATTCAGACACATCATAATTAGAAGATATGTCAATGACATAATTCCAAGTGTTACTTTTACTTCCTAAAGTTTTTCAGTAGTGCACATATATAAATAATAATTTGGTTGTGATCTTAAAAAGTATTAAAAGAATCAAAGTTTCAATATAAGGTCTATTAATAGATTCACAGGTGAAATCCAAAATAGATTTCATATCTAAGTGGTCTTTATATCTCAAGCTATTGTGTCTCATTGGTTTAATAGAATTGAATGAACAAAGTGTGGGAATATTAGGCTTAGATATCATTGATTAAAGGGTATTAAATTCATAAATAATGCAATCCCTTATTGAATTCTATGAGAAAGGGGGTATTGAAGTGATCTCTCGGTTTGGTATTTATTGTTATCATTTACATACAATAAAATCTTAACTGAAATCTAGTCCATATTTCATGGGAAAAGAACATTGAAATAAAATATAATTTCATCAAGAATAATGTAGATAATGGGCCAGTATATATGGATTATTTTCCTACTAAATTTCCAGTTATAGATATCATGATAAAGGGATTACCTAAATAAGTGTCTACAAAGAATCACTTGGCTCTTGGAGTTAATTTAACTCCTCACACTTGAATGGTGTGGATGTGTAACCCCATTCTCCATGAGGTATGGTTTTTTCTCCTATATATTAATATGTGTTCTTACCCATATCACATCACATAGAGGAGTGATTTTTGGTTAATTTAAAAAGGGGGAATGTCTTAATAAAGATAGGGGATGAAGCTGATAGAGGGAGAAGTGAAATATTGGGAGTTTCAAATCTAAAAATGCTAAAAAAAATCTATCAAAGAAAAAGAATCATGAAAAGGAGTGGCCTTTGGGTTCATGCTTCAAGCAGTAGACATGTGTGGGTTA
The DNA here is from genome assembly GCA_963277665.1 of Viscum album. Classification (NCBI taxonomy): domain Eukaryota; kingdom Viridiplantae; phylum Streptophyta; class Magnoliopsida; order Santalales; family Viscaceae; genus Viscum; species Viscum album. The sequence goes on from OY728166.1 coordinate 973,174,829, forward strand.
ATAATTTATCACAAAGGATGAGCTTGTTTCTTCATTTGGTATTTATATGTTTTCTAATATAAGAATGAAGAATAAAGTGATTCATCGATGAAAATTTCATGATACTCTTTTTTCTCACTTTAAGCTTGACACATGTGGTCTTAGAGTGCATGTTAAGAAAATACTTGATCACTGTCTATGGTTTCAGAAGGAAAATGGTTTTTTATTCCCATGGCTTGTCAAGAAGATGGTTCATGAAGATTATAAGTATTTTCAACAAACCCAAAGGGGGTTATTTTTTGAAAAAATACCTCCCAGTGGTGATTTTGGGTTTATTGTATTTTTTGAAAAGTTTTTAGGTCGTTGATGAAGGATTATTGCCAAAGGGGGCATAAAGAGTGAGTGAAAATGTCTGATCTCACACAGTACGAATGTCAGATCTCATGTAGCATGAAATTTCAGATCTCATGGAGAAAAAAATTCTAACCTCATAGAGCATGAATTTCTAATATCATGGTGTGTGAATGTGAATTTATATCAGAGAGTTTGAATGTATGGTATCTTAGATAGAGAGTATGTCCGAACTGATCTCATGGAGCATGAATGTATATACCTATCTCGTGGAGGGTGAACATATGGACTGATATAATAGAACATTTCTTTTTAAACTGATCTTGAGGATCAAGAATGTCATAATTGTCCACATTGAATGAAAATTTCAAAACTAACCTTATGGTGAGGTCAAGAGAACCACACATGATTTTCGAGATATATCATATTGAGATCATGTGAAGAACCTTAAGACATTTCATGATTGTTCAATTAACTCACTAAGAGATCATATGAATCACTTGAAGATAACACACAATTTTCAGGGGATCTTTTATAAATATCATGTAAATTGAATGAATACAAAGAATCTATAAATAAGAGATATATCATGTGGTTATTCAAAATCATGTGACTGTATGATTGTCTTTATATCTCATAATGGGATATCAAGAAGTTCTTGAAGACAATGTCTCTAACACCACATGATTTTCATTAGATATTATCATGGGGTCACATGAAGCATCAGAATACAGTGGTATTTTCCACCTAATTATCTTTGGATCCTATGCTAGAATCACCTAAAGCTCTTAAAAATAATAATAATGATCACATGAGGCACTTGTGACATGCATTAGGTGATCATGTAAAGTTCTCATGTGAAGCACATGATGACGATTTCTAAGGAAGTGGAACGGATGGTTAACCATGATTTCCAAAGTTAAGGTAGTGAATTTATGACTATAAATACCATACAACCAATCCTCAACAGTATATAAGTTTTGATAAAGTGGCTTGATCTTAATAAAAGTATTTCTCATGAGTAGAAAAAAGTATTGCACTGGAATCTTGGGATATTCCAAACTAGTATAAGGTCTTGTGAAAGGATCACACAAATGAGTCTCAAATAATAAAGTATTATACTAGTGGTTGAACATATAAGAAGAGCCATTGATATCTCATGATCCTCGTGATCTGAACTAGGTCATTGATCCACATGAAGTAAAAAAGATCTCGATATCTATATGAACTGAACATTATCTCAGGATTTGTAAGATCTAAATATGGTCTCACAATCCGCATGATTTGAACAAGTCTCATGATTCGCATGAACAAAAAAACTTCTTGTGAAGAAGTATCTAGAAAGATTCATGTTGTGGTTTCATGCAAATTGTGTCATTTAAATGGTGTCTCATAAAGTGGTCTCTTAGAGGTATCTCATGCCAGGATCTTGTGAAAGGTTTATATGATAGGATATCATGCAAGGGGTTACATTACAGAGTCTCACATAGGGGTAAAATGATAGGTTCTTTCAAAAGGAGATACAAGCCATCATTATCCTATCAGTAATATCATTATCATATATGAATTCAGAATAAGAAGAAGATATAGGATCTTCACCATTCGACAATACTTGTAAAATGATTTTATTCATTGTTATATACAATATAGTGAAACAAAGACTTGAGGTGTCTTAATAGTATTTTGAATGTGTGGAGGAGTTTCTACGATCTATCATGGAAAGATGATGTTGTAGGCATTGTACAAATCAAGGATGTGAATTAGAACATGAAGCTCATGGGAACATATTATATATTCTATGAAACTCTCAATAATAGAATATATTTTTCTTTGTCTTGTGCTCCAATGTTTTCCCTTCTAAATCAGTGATCATAATAGGTATGTGTGATGGAAGTGTGAGGGAATTGATCATGGGTAGATAGTGTATCTGCTCTAAAATTGGTAAAGCCTATAAGATAAGGTAAGAATGACCTAGTTGAACCCAAAAATTGGTGAGCTTAGTGATTTTTTTGCACCAACACACTATTGAATGCATTCTCCTTAGACTATCCCATAGTGGTGATCCAAGTAAATATTTTCATGTCTCTGTGATTTTATTATATATTTAATTTATGTTCATCATCATTTGATAAAGTTGGTAAGGATAATATCAATACAAACTTTAAAGATAAAAAATATGAGAGACTTATAATAAAGGGGTCAATATCTAGTGGGGCTGGAATAATTTGGTAAATAATATCCATACCCTAATTCACCCCCCCCCCATCAGGGTATCTAAGACACTTTGGTTCCAAAAAAATGCACACCATTTCCATCAGTAATTAAAATAAAATTTACTTAATTTAATTAAAATTAAAAAGGATGAAAATATCATGTATATCCAATACTTTTTAGATTAATATATTAGATAATTAATTAATCAATAACCCCATTAATATTTTAATATAAGATAAATTTATCTTAATTAGTAGTGTGATTTTAAATAAATTTTATCATATGCAAATATGATGTTGTTTCATGCATGTGACTGATCATGAGCTTAGAATGTACAATGTATGTGTTTGATTTATATTTAATTTAGCATAATTTCACGGTTTTTTATTGTGTGAAAATTCTTTATTAAATTATATATTATGGCTTGGGATTCATCCATCCCTCCTTTATTATGTAGGGCCAGTGTACACAAAGTTTATTTTATGTATCCAATACCTCTCGTTCCACACACCTGTGTGTGAGTATAAAACATTTAAATGATGGATATTCTATGATTGGAGGCTATTAAAAAGGTGATTTGAGGTGAAATCCACCAAAAATATATAAAGGTAGATAGTGGAGTGGTGTAACTCAAGCCAATCTCATCTTAATGAATTTTTTTCCCTAGGGTTATAAATTTTTATCATCTTCTTGATAAACCAACCATTAGAAATATTACCATCAATTCGCCTTATATATTTTTTTCAATGAACAAGATTGTATTTATGTACTGCATGTTTGTATACTGTTAAATGAAATCACATAAAATAAAAATATAATAAATTCATAAGAAAGTAAAATAAATGGATCATGTGAAAATATTTTATTAGAACATCTTTAATTGAATATGTAAAATCCATATAATATTAACATGAAAAGTGTAGGATAAAATTTAAAAATTATGCATAAAGTAACAAAAACACCTTAATAAAATATTCATTTAGAAATTATTTCCATTATATGGGTTTATATGAAACCATGGTTGAAGTTTTGGTCAAGCCAAATTTTATAGAACTTTAAATTATCTAGGAGTCATCATAAACATAATGGGTTGACTTAACTAGACATGTATTGACTATAATGCATACAGTCTATTCAACTCAAATTTGGGGAAAGGTATTTAGGAAATTAAAATTTTAATTTCTCATATGGGGAGTCCACTCAATGGATCTAGGAGCTACACGTTCATATTTTTTAAGACCAACTATATAAAAACCATCTTGTAATTTATTTTTCTATATTCTTGGTTTTGATATGGGAAATATGGATCCTAGCCACTAGATATTCCACTGGATATTAAACTATGAGTCTAATATTGAGGGTTTTGATGGAATGATGATATAGTGTGAGAAATATAATATAAAAAAGTTATTACATATCACATATCTGGTAATAAAAAACAATGTAATTAAACGTTTCATTTTTTTCTTATAGAAAATGAAGTGTTCATCGACCATGATGTCCCTATGAATTTTTTTTAAGAATTAAAATTTTTATACATAAAAACATCATATAGTGTTACATTTTTTACAAACCTTACTACTATTGATAAATTTATATTATGTTATAGAGTTCCCCATTCTTTATCTTCCACCGCACAATGTGAATTAATTTAAAAAGTAAGCAAGCCAAAAATTCAAATAGAATTATTCTTATTCCCATTTCATTATGTTATAAACTATTTCTAGTGACATGGGGATGCATCATAAGTACATGGATAATAATTCCAAGTTATATCATCTCCTATCACTTGATAAGGAGAATAAAATGTGTAAGTTAAATGAAATTTTCACTATATAGTTCCAGTGTACAGTGGAAGAAGAGTTCTTAAATAGTGATCATAACATCAAAATACAGGAGAATAGTGATCAGTTGAGAAATTTTGGATTCTATGTCGATAATAAATTTTAAATTAATCCCACATTATTATCCTTAATACCCATGTTTTCCATTTTAATTTGGGACTATTATATGAACTATATTGATAAATTTCTCAATAATATCTTTTATATGCTTCACCAAGAAGATAAGGATTGGTTGTAATGAGGTTTCTCACTCTATATGGTGAAAAAAAATATCAAGTTGAAAATACCATGGACAATATAAATCTAATAAAAACATTAAATCTTCTTTACTAGAGACAAAATATTTATAATGAAGCCAATTAATATGAGGATATTTACTTATCATGTGGAAAGAATGATCATTGGAATAATAGTTTCAATTAATTGCATAAAAAACCATCTAAAGCTTATACCTCAGGTATAATAATTTTATATACATTATTTTTGAAATAATTCTCAGATATATGATTTCACATGTATAATTTTAAAATAAAGAGATCAAGTAAAAAATATAATAAGATAAGTAAGGTGAAGTCTATATTTATTTTATAATGGGTGATTCCTGAATCAACCAAAAGTTGGACATAACTTTTGATTTCTATTCATATTGATTATATTTTAACTATTATTTTATATTTAGTTTTACCAAAAAAAAATTCTCGGTGTCTATTCATAAACATTGATATATTATTTCATATTTTAAATAAAGGTTATTATGTAATTTCATACATAATATATTAGTAATTTTTGAATCATTTATATCACACAAACAATAATGATGAATATAAATATTTGACTTGAAATGCCTTGTTTCACCCAGATAAATTCTTAGTTAGATTAAAACTCATAGTAGTTGAAAAGTTTGTTTCTATAAGGGTGTCTACACTCTATTGATCTAGGATACTAGGTATTTTGATAAACCTACTATCATGTTTCTGATAAAATAAACTTTTAAATAAAGGCATACAATAAATCTATTGAATTACTTTAGTAAGACTTTGTGTATTCCATCCATGAACATGCACTACATGATCTGGTGCTAAAATCATAAACATTACATTTATTTCTTTGATACCAATGAATGTGACCCATTTTTCCAATCCAAAAATTAAAACATAAAAATGAAATATTTGATCACTTATATACCTAAGGACCTTATTGGTTTAGAGTTTTAAAGAATTAGTAAAAATGCTTATAGTAATAATACTGATGTCTTTAGATGATAATGTATCCCACCTAACGAATATTTTCTTATTTAACATTAATTCATTATCATCCACATGAAACCCTTCTAGAAATAATTTCTTCAACTTTATTTTTGATAAACTAGGGAAAATAAAACATAATAAGGGTGAGCTCAAATTGTCAGTAAGGGTAAACATAAAAAGTAAAAATTTAAATTCATCGATGAGAATAAGAAGTCCGTAAGGGTATCATGACATAATAAGAGTGCATGAGTATAACATAAAATAAATTATACCCATCAATACCATAATCATAAAATATGAATCATGGAATAAGGATTTAAAAATTTCAACAGTCATCAGAATAAATAATCATGATCCATGTGATATCAATCTTGATTAAAGGTAACATTTATAACACAAAGTAAGCATAAAAAAATGTTTTGTAATCTACTAAAATTAACATCATATCACTCTTACAAATGGAATAAATAGTACTATAAACTTCCATCCCAATAGTTCTTGATGCATTAGAGGGATATCCCAGACCCACTCATCCTTGTTTTATCATTAAACCACCCATTTTCGGTTTATCACTAAACCACCCATCGTTGGTTTATCATAGAACCACCCATCCTTTTTTAATAATGTAACCAACTATCCTTGATTTATAACAGAACCACCCATCATTGGTTTATAACAGAGTCATCCATCATCATAAACAATGATCAAAAACTGTATCATGAATAAAACATTTAGAATCTTTGAATTTTTGACATTATAATAATCATTTATTGTTTCACCCCTGGAAAATAAATGGGATCCATTTCAATATCATAATACATTCATACAAAAAATTGGGATGGTATAAATACTATATATCCCCAGTGAAGTGAAAGTAACATCATTGGTTGTTGATATTGAGGAATGAAAATACCATTAAAAGTTAATTAAAAACATTCTTGAGGAAAATTGACTTTTCGCTTTAATAATCACTTTAAAAACAAAAAAAATTCATAAAATTTTATGAAAATAAATTTTTTGAAAAAATATTTTGAGTCGTATAATATAAGATTCAAGTAAAATAATGGTCACGGTGGTGGTAAAATCCTTTCATGATGTAAATGTTAAAAATAATCATTCTTTTCAAACATGTTGTAAAGAGATTCAAAAGTTAACCATTTGGAAACCATTAAGTAAATTCCTTTTTATAACCTCTTAAAATAAGGCCAAAAATCATAAAAAATAGCTGTAGAAAATAATTTAATTTTAAAAGAGAATATCTTTTGAAAACATTTTGTGAAACGTATTTATGGAAGAGAACGATACCCAATCTAAAACAAAATAAAAGATGAGTATCACTTACAAATGACTTTCTTGATGTTTCATTAATAAATAAGGGAGTAAATAGAAATAAAAATATTAACCACATTAATGAAAAGTGGAGAAAAATATATGAGGTTCATGAAAATAAGACCATATGATTTCTTCCAAAGGAACTGTAACACTTTTCCCCTACCTCATTGGCTTGAGAAGGAGGTGTGGTGATACTTGGCCTTAAGTGACATTACCAAGGCGCAAAATGCTTAAAATAAATGTTTAGGGCTTCAAGATTAATTTGGGGAACAATTTTCCCTTTAGATAAACAATCCATTAACAAAAACAACTACATGATTCATGTTAACGTATAAACCTAAACTATATAATACCAAAAGACAACCAAACAAATCCATAACATTTCCCAAAAACCAAAAAAACCAAACCAAAATTAGAGTACCAAGTGGAAGACTAAACAAGACACCCAAGGTAATCCAAGGCACCCTCCACTTCTCTTCATCAAGATCCATGCTTCAACCATCCCCAAAAAACCCAATCATCATGGAGAATCACTAGAGAAATGACATTCCTTACTCTTACATGTGTCCTGGAATACAACATCTGCAAAAGAACTAAAGTGAAAAAGCAGAAGTGAGTAATAATACTTAGTAGGATTTCCCCAAATGACTTCCCTACACATGCCACTAATATGAAATCATTATCATATTTATATAAAACAGTTTATATAAAACATTAAATAGTGCAACCATTTTCCAACATGCCAAACACACCCTTAAAAATCCACTTTTACCCAAATTCACAAAATACAAGGGAAATCCCACAACCATACCATAATCCATTTTACCATCACATGTTTGCACAAAAATTTTCACTTTTCATAGACACACATGAATAACACATAATAATATAGTTTCATACATCCAAACCGGTAACAAACACTATGTAACTTCTCATCCAATCTTGTTTACTGCTTATACATTCTTGTGGTACTTCCCACCCACTTATCTTTGATGATGGCCCTTCCATATACTATCCATCCCATTTTTATAGTGGTACTCCCCCTCCCACTTGTCATCCTTCCAACACATCAACCGAGATTTAAGCCAATAAACAAGAATATATCATACCAAGGCCACAATATTAAGCAAACAACTATCTAATAACCAAACAATACCTTAAAACATAATCCATGCCAAATTCCATCAACAAAACAATCCCCATTTTTATTTAAACCCATTTTCTCAAACAATTTTCATAAATCAACCCAAGCGACTGATTTTAAAATATCCTTTTTAAAATCCAACCACAAGAACATATCATCGCAAAATCTCATTTTCCCCAATATTTCACCAATTATAACACAATGAATTTCCAAAAAAAAATCACACACCATAATCATAATTAATTTTAAGAACCCAATTAATTGAAACCAAGGCTTATAGTTCAATAAAAATGGAGTCAAGAGAGAGGCCACTAACCTTTAGGGTTCCAGAAAAAATCGACCCTCAAGAAACCACACCACCAATACAAACAAAATATCCACTGAAAATAGTTAAGATCTCTTTAAATATCACGAACAAGCCTTAATACCAAAACTTAATGTAATAGCAACCCTAGATCTACTTGTAATGGATATAGATCTAGAAAACCAATAGAGAGGGAAGATAAGATCTAGATTGAACCACAAAGGAACCAAGATGAAAGACTTTCCCAAGATGAACTGCCATCAAACCACCTTGAAAATACTTAAAATCCCTTCCAAAATGAGTTGGAAATAACCCCTAGTTTTTTAGAAGAATAAATCCCACACATGGTTTGTATGGGAGAAGAAATTGGTGAGTTAGGAAAAATCATGTCTAACGCCATTTTAAAAAAACAATCTTTAATGGACCGCAGGGTTAGCTCACACAGTTCAAAAAAATGTGTGCTAAACATGTGGATTATAATGTCTAAATAGTGTCATATCACACAATCACTTGGGATTCTCTCATGGTTTCCCCTAACCATGCTCAAACCGTGCAGCCTTAAAAAGGTCTCCAAACTTTTTCCAACCTTTCCAAACTCTCCCAAAATCTCCCAAAACATTCCAAACCACTTAGTATACATAAAAAGGTATCAAAAAAGGTCAGATACCTCAAATCAGGCGTGCTACAAGAACCTTGAATATAAATAATCTCAAAAGTAATGAGATTATAACATAAAGCATTTTCCACTTTGGTACTCTTCAATCATAATCCCCAGGAAAGAATAACTTCATATAATACTTTAAATATGATAAACATAAGTATTTTCATGATATAACTTGCCAAATGGGTATTAGACACACCTAATAAAATAATATATGTGTATAACATAACATATGTACCGAAGAATGAAATTTGACATGAGAAACCCTTACAATGATCATAACTTTAAAGTGATAATTAATCAATGAATAAATTTTGTGTATCAATTGTCAATCCAAATAAAAAAGTATAAATACAACATAAGATAATCCAAAGTCATTACACACATAATATTATAATATTAAAGAAAATGGATAAGTAAAATAATCCAATGAATAGAAATTTAGTTAAGAAGTTATTTACCGCCTGCTAACTTTCATATAAAATCCCCTTAGATGAAATAATTAAAATTAAAACAAATAAAGCCATGAAGTATTAATGATTAATGATAGTAAATTCAAATCATTTTTAAATGTTACATGTAAAATAAATTAGGTTCATAACATTACAATATGCCTCGGAGAAATGTCATTAAGATGAATTACTTTTCTACTTTTGTAATCTCCAGATCAAATCCTCGTGAAAGGGAGAACCTCATATGTATTTGTACATCCAAATAATTTTCATGAAAATAATGATAAAATAAATTAATGGTAATTATATACAACAAAAAATAATAATAAGTGGTGAATATGGAATATGTATCATATATGTATAAGCAATACTATAAACTCTTACCTAGAGTCCAGACTTTCAATGTGTGTCCTATAACTATTATATAATAATCTTATATTAATTATTTTATTTCTTATTAACCTTTTACAATTTTAATACATTATAATTAAATAATTTATTTTATTTACTTTAATTAAATATTTAAATATTTATGATATATATAAATCAATAATACTTTTAAAACCAATCTTGAAATATGGCTACAAAAAATGAACTACATTACAATTATAGAGATGGTACACCGCATGTACACATGAGTAATGTTTCTATTTTTCAATGATAATTATTTAAATAATTTAAGTATTATTTCACAATTCCAGAGTGACAATAATATCATAAATAATATATTATTTTCCTAAATATACTTATATATATATCCCCCATGATATTTAGTGATGAAAATAAGTCACATCACTTCATGGAGGTGGTATTCGACACGTATTCAAGAATGACGTTATCATTTTTCAATGTCCAAATAAAATAAAATATTATATTTTTCATAATGATAAATAATTCATAAATATCATAATTATATAATTTATATCAAATATATTCAAGAAATATATCCTTATCAACTTCTGTGTAAAGCATTAGTGAAAAATTAATCACATCACTTTGCGACGTGGTAGTCCACCGTACACACGAGTGGCATTATTGTATCACCCATGGAATAGAATGTAAGAAGGTATAAGTGATATAATAACTATATAAGTATAAATATGTAATATATATAATATATATACTTTAAATATATCATTATAACATTCCATGAGAGATGATAATGGAAAATAATGACATTGGTTCACAAGGCAGTTGTCCGCTGTATACACAAATTATGATTTCATATCTCATTTGATGGAAGAGGAGACTGATTTAGGTTACGAAATTAACATAATAAAATCTAAATATATGGGATATATTGGTTTTATTATATCATAATAATTTAATAACATATTATAGAGGTTAAATATGAAATTAAATAAAAATGTTAAGTTGATCACGATACATCTTCTTCGGGAAATATCCTTAGGTTATCACCAAAATCCTTCTTATAATGGATTTGTAATCAAACCAATGTATCTAGATCATAGTTAAGGTTTTTAGAAACAAATTTGGGTTGTTATTGTCTACTATAAATGGTGTTTAATGAGTGAAGAGGATAGGATAGGGGTGACCTTTTATAAGTGAGGTGTGTGGCACACTTGTAGTCTTTGAAAATAAAAACGTGTTCCCATGTTTTTCATAAGAAAAAAGGTTCCAAAATGGACCATTAAAGAGACTTATACATTTTAAGGTATAAATATTGATAGAAAATTTATTTTATCCACGTTTTTAGGTTATTTTAGTTTTTATATTATTATTTTAAACCCTGATAAATTTGTTTTTCACCTTAATTGTGGTAATTAATTTTTTTTGTTTTTACTATTCATTATTCTCAAAAATTAAGTTTATATTATTATATAATATAAATTATATTGATTCAAAAAGTGGAATAAATTTTACCAAATTAAATTCATATAAGTTAAAAAATTTAATTTAAAATTAAACCCAGAGGAGTAATGAAAAATTGGGTTTTAAAAAGCGTTTTTTCAAACAAATAATGATTTTGATTTATTTCTATGGATGATAATAGACATTGTATAAATAATTATTATTTATTGATATGTGATCTATAAATTAATCTTAAATCATTATTTATTGGGGTGTTTTAATTAATTAAAAAGGAAACACATTATTCACTTTAAAATAATTTTTAGAAAATATTCTATTTTTAAAACCAAAAATAAAATTCTATTAAAATTAAACATAAATACGATTAAAATGTAATAAATTTGACTAAATATAACTAAATAATACTTATGTTAATTTAAATCATATTAAAAACATAATGTGACTTTAAAATTATATAACTTATTTAAAATAAATGATAGTTTTATAAAAAATTGGTATTTTTCACTATTCACCACAAAATCAATATTTACGAAAAAACCCAAAATTTAACCCAAAGTTAATTTTGATATTTTGATTTTAAAAATTAATTTATTGTTTTCAGATAAATTTTTTATAATTTTGAAAAAATTAATTACAATATTTTCCCACAAAAAACTATAAAAATCATTTTTAAAGAAAACATGTTTTTCAATAATAAAATTACTTTACTAAAAATTGATTGATCATTAACTAATAATTTTCCAATAATTTATATTGATTTGTAAATTTATATATATATATATATATTAAATTAGTTAATACTATTTAGGGTACTCGATTTAACAGGTAGCTTATAAAAATTATATATTTTCTGTGATGTTTAAGCTCGGTGTTGCGTGTTGAATATGCTATAAAACATAAAGTTATTATTTAAAAATATTGAATTTTTACATACTCTCCAACCCCAAAAACATTAATAAATTTCAACCTCACATTTTTAACTTTATCTCGGTAATCATGGGATTTAAATTTGAAAATTCCTTCCTTGAAATCTTACATCATAAAAAAGGCTAATAAATATTTCTCTTGAAAAGAGGGAAAGGGAAATACAAAGGTCATTACATAACTAGGTTTCTACATTTTATAAAATTGGTGTGAAGTAATGATATGGAAATGGAATAAAATTTTGAATAATTATTGAGAGTGATATAGATTATTTATTTTAGAAAAGTGAATTATCAATAGAAATTTAAGAACCTGAAGACCATAAATATTTGATGATTTAAATAACCATTTATTTAACATATATGAAGGTATTAGGACAAAATATTTACTTCAAGATCCTTTTATAAGAGTTAAGTAATTTCATTACTATATATAATGAAAAAATAATTTAATATCCTTACTTAATATGTGTAACTTTTTTAATAAAAGTCAACCAAAATATCATATTTTTCTCCAAATAATGAGTATTAGGGATGATTTATTTATTATTAAATCACTAAAATCAACTTTTAATGGATTCCATCACTATAAAAGGGATAAATTGTTTTTTCCACATATCTTTTGAGATTAACCAAAATGAAAATGGTTAAAACATGGTAAGATAATTCCTGAAATGAGTATACTTTCATATGATGAAATGATACATTAATCTCAAAAATTCAATATTAATACCCTAAGTTTGAACCAAATCATTCCTCAATAACCTCATAATTAAAGAGTGTTTTTACCTAAAATGAAATCTTACACCTTTCATCTTTCAAACCCAAAATTATGTTGATATTCATTTGAAATAACATTACTCACTTAATCACTAAGTCACTTGTCAATCCCATGGTGATATATACGATAAAACTTGTGTTCCCATAATTATATAAATATCCAAGATTATATAAAATCCAAAGGATATCAATTACTTAAAACTATTATCACAAAAAAAATTAATGTCATACTTCATGTTAAACCAAAGCATTACATATACTTCTACATAATAAAATATCTCCTAAAATTTCATTAATCTCTTTAATATCTCATCACCTAAAACCTCAAAGGGGTGTCTAAGATATTGGACATATGATCGTACAAAATATTATAGACCGATGATAGTTTCTATAAATCATAAGAAAAAATAAAATAAAAACACCATAATCTCTAAAGTTATCTAAACAAACCTCTAATACCAACTATAACAGACCTAAACCCACACTCCCTGATCTAGTGGTAAAATCACAAACTTTACATTTCTAGATTTGATACCAATTAATGTGACCCAATTTTCACCATCCAATCTTTATAATAGCAAAAGGAAAAATTATATCACTTACATAACCAATTAAATTTAAGTTTATAGTTGTAGAGAATTAGGAAAAACTCTCATATAAACAATAGCATGGTTTTTAAATGATCATTTAACATACTTATAAAATCTTTTCTTATTTCACATTATGTCATCATTATAATCCATATGAAACTATTCTATAAAAAATTCATTCAATATAATTCTTGACAACCTAGGGAAAATGAAAAAAAACAAGGGTGAGATCAAATTCTTTATAAGGGTGAACATAAGAATTAATAATTGATTTTCATTAGTGTGAATAAGAAGTTAAAAAGGTTATGAAGGAATAATTACAGTACATGATTATAAAATAAAATAAATCATACCCATCAATACCATGATCCTAAAAGATTAAACATGTCATTAGGGTTTAACTAAGGAAAGAGTCTTTAAAATAAAAAATAATGAGCTATGTGATATTAATATTTATAAATGGAATCATTTATAACTTATAGAAAGCATTAAAAATGTTTTGGTATCTTGGAACATTATCAATATATCACCCTTAGAAATGAAATAACCAGTTTGTTCCACTTTCATCTCTAATGTACCTAATCCATTGGAGGTCTATCATGGACCCAAATAACTTTGTATTATCATGGAACCATCTATATTTTTATTATAGATCCAATAATACTTGTTTTTTCATTGAACAACCCATCCTTGGTTAATAAATTAAACACCTATACTTGGTTCATAATAAAACCACCCATCCTTAGTTTATAAAAAAACACCCTTTATCATAACAATTTCCAAGAATCATATAATGAATAAAAAAATTAAAATATTTCACTTTTTGACATAATAATAATAATTTCTCTAGAATGTGAGCTTTCCCAAAAAGTAAAAGCCTCCTTTTTTTTAATAAAATCTATGTTACAGAAGTTTGAAAAAAAATAATTTTTGAAAAATCTCTTTTAGAAGAAAGAAGAGATATCATCGAGTATTTCATTGGGGAAGGTCAATTCTAGAGAATTTATCCCTTTGTTTTTCATCCCATCCACCAAATAATATTATTCATGATATGTATTTCTCATTATGATAGGAAAATATACTCATTATTTGAATTTTAAAAATAATCATTGTTTTCCAACATTTTGTAAAGTAAGTCAACAATAACCCATTTGGAAAACAATATGAAATTTATTTTTAAAATTGATTAAAATAAGTTCAAATATAATTAAATTTTCATTATTAAATCAATTATTTTTATAGATGAAATTGTTTTAAAACATTTTAGGAAACATGGATATTGAATAGAAAGATTCCCAATCAAAAATAAAATAAAATATCAGTAACACTTAGAAACAACATTATTAATATTTATTTAATCAATAGTGGAGGAAATTGAAAGAAAACATTTTAAACACGTGAATAACTAGTAGATAATAATTTTATTTAGTTTAATAAAATAATAGCATAATCTTTTCTTCCAATGAATCTTGAACATAAATAATCTATAAAGGAATAAGATTAATATATAAATCATTTTCCATTTTAATACTCTTAAATGATTATACCCATGAAAGAATAACATAAAATTATATTTAAAATACCATGAAAATAATGAGTGTCATGATATAACATGTAAAATTGGTATTAGATCCGCTTTATAAGAAAATATAGGTGTATAACATAACATTTTTTCTAAAGTAGATAATTTGATATTAGCAACCCTTATATTGATCGTAACATTGAATTTATAATTCATCAATGAATCGATTATGTGTATGAAATGTATAACCATATAAAATAAGTGGAAATAAATATTAATATAATAAAAATTAATTACCCACATAAACATAGAATATAAAATACAATAAAAAGTAATATAACGTAATGAAAACAAATTGAGTTATGTGATTCTTTACCACTTATTAACTTTAAATTCAAATACCATTAAATAAAATAAATAAAATTAAAACTTAAAAAAACATTAATTATGGTAGATTAGTGATATTACATTTTAAATGGGTAGTACATACACCAAATAAAATAAATTCGCAGCATAACATTACAACATGACTCAATGAAATAAAATTGATATGAAGTCCCTTACAGCTTCGGTAATCTCAAGATCAAAACCAAATTAATGTGGAAAAGTCATATATATTATTAAATAAAAATAATTTTCATTAAAATAATAATAAAATATATTAGTTTTCAATATATACACCTAAAAATTAAAATAATTGGTTAATATGGAAAATGTTTCATAGAAGTAAAAGCGAGACAAGAAACCCATACCTCGAGTCCAGACTTTCCATTTTCTTCTTTTAACTATTGTATAATATGATAATATAAATTATTATTAATATTTATAAAATATCTAGTTTTAATACCTTACACATAAATATTTTATTTTATTTTTTTAATTAAAAATTTAAATATTTAATCAGTTAAATCCATGTCATATGTTTTGAGGACGTTCAGTTCTTTTTTTCAAAATGGATTTGGTGTGTTGATCGTGGTGAAAGTGGAAATCATTTAACATATAAAGAATAACAATAAAGAAATATTTATCATATTTAGGCATAAATTATAATTTTTATCTCAATCCAGAAATATGGTTATCAAAAATGAACTACACTGTAATCATGGAGACGGTGGGTCAGGCGTACACATGAGTAACGTTTCTATTTTTCAAAGATCATTATGGAAAAAAGGTAAGTATAATATTATATTTACATAAATATAATAACATAATAAATAAAATATTATTTCTTAAAATATACTTATATATATTATCTATCTGATTTCATGATGAAAGAAAGAGTCACATCGCTTTGTGGAGGTGGTAGTCAACATGTATGCACAAACAATGTTATCATTTTCAGTGTAAGAAAGAAAACAATATATTATCTTATAAAAATGATAAATATGTTTTTAATGTCATATTGTTTTTATTTATATCACATATATTCATTAACATTATCCTATATACCTTTCATGTAAAGTGTTAGTGAAAAACTGATCAAATTACTTCGCATGGTAGTAGTCTACCATACACACGATTGGTGTTATCATATCCACCACAAAATGGAATTTGACAAGGTATATATGATATCATATATAAATATGTATAAATATTTTAAAAATATCATATATATATATATACACACACACACACACACATTAAATCCATCATTATAATAATTCATTAGAGGAGGATATGGAAAATGAATGACATCGGTTCGGGAGGAGGTAGTACACCGTAAAAATAATTGATCATTTCATATCCCATTTGGTGAAATAGGATATGGTTTTATTTTATTAAACTATAATAATAACATATAATTATATGGTAGCTAATATTTTTATTATACCATAATACTTGAATAATATTTGAAGAAGTTGGAATAAGAAATAAAATATAAACACTCGGTTAAGCACGACACCCCTTATTTAGGAAACTGCCTTAGTTTTCACCAAAATTCTCATTAAAATTTATTTATGATAAAAAAGTTGGATATATGTCGTGGTAAGGTAATTTAGGAATGAATTTGGGCATTTATTATCCAATTCAAATGACTTTGAAGGTGTGAATAGGAGAGAAGATGGGGTGGCTTTATAAAACTGAGTTGAGTGGCACACATCTACTTTTGTAAAACAAAAAGGTGTACCTAAATTTTCCACATATATATGGCTAAAACATTCACCATATGAAATACTTATACAAGATAAAATCAAAATATATTCATAAAAATAAAGTTTATATAAGTTTTTAGGTCATTTTAGGCCATATCTTTTTAGTTTAACCCCATATTAAACATGTTTTCACCTTAATAGTGTTAATTGATTTTTAATATTTTCACTATTAATTATGGTAAAAAATGAAGTTTAAATTATCAGATAATATTAGTTATTATGATAAAAATATTTAATCCCTTTTATCAAATTCAATTCACAAAAATGGAAAATTTTAATTTCAAATTAAACCATCATGTGCGATGAAAAGGTGGGTTTTCAAGAAGTGTTTTTTTTAAAACAAAATATGATCTTATATTAACACTATTACTAATATTAATAATTTCATGAATCCATGTTAATAACAATTTATATATATTGTGTAAATTTCATTTAAATCATTTCTAATTTGGGTATTATTTAACTAATTAAATGTTAGAAACATTAATCACATTAAAATACTTTTACGAAAAATCCCATTTTTAAACTAAAAGATAAACTTATACTAAAATACATTATAATAAAGATTAAAATGTTATTAATTGGGGTAAATATAACTAAATAATACTTATGTTACTTTAAATCATATTAAAAGCATATTTTTACTTTTAAATTAATTAAATTATTGAGAAGAAATGATGATTTAATAAAAACTAGTACTTTTTAGTATTCACTTAGCGATCAATAATTTCTAAAAAATCAAAACAAATCACAATATTTTAATTTTGATATTATAATTATAAGAACAAATTTAATTTAATCTAATACATTTTCTAAAAGTTTCAAAAATTTATTCTAATAATTTTTCATAAAAATCATTAAAATCATTTTTGAAGAAAACATATTTTTATAGAATCAAATTACTTTACTAAAAATTGATTAATTTTTTAATATTAATTTATAAATAAAATATATTTATTATTAAATATATATACATATATATATATATTATAAATTAGTTAATAATATTAATACCCATAAATTTAACGACTAGTTTATAACGGTTATATATTTGGCGGGTCATTTAATCTCGAAGTTGTGTGTTGAATACGCTATCAAACATAAAGATATTATTTTAAAATATAAAATTTTAAAACATAAAATATTATAAAGGTAATATATAGGTAGGTTCATAAAAATCCTGATATTCCTTTTAGAAATTGTAGAAATTCATTGTAAATAATGAATATACTTGGTAAAAAATTATTGGATCCTCTAGGTGACTTTATGAGAGAATATCTTGACCAAGTATTAATATATCATTTAAATGCATATATAGGGAAATCCAAAACTCAAATTTTATTACACATGAAATACATGATGGAATTAAAAGGAATAGTGATGATGGTTCTTATATTTATATTAAATCATCATTGATTTCTTCCAAGACATGTTTCACAGATAGAAATAAATAAGATAATCATATGCCAACTATATAGACTAATGAATATCATATCGATATGGTGAATAAAATTTTAATTCATTAAATCATTTGTATGGATGTGATATGTTTTTTAATACCAAAGAAATACATTTATGTAAATCACTCAGTCCATCATACTTGAATATCTTATAATTTTTCTAAGTTTTAACATACCTAAGATATAAATAATTTAATGAAGGCTGACAATATATATATATAACTAATATTTTGAAATTATGGGAGAATACTTAACATCTATGATGTTAAGTCACTATATACATAAGAGTTAGTATATGAATACAAATTCCTCTATGATTAGTGGGAGGAGTTATTCCAGGGAAAAATACATTGTAGGAAGTTAAAACCAAAGAGGTGGTGTTATATTCAGTTTGGTTGGTGATATATATATATAAATATAATTTTTAATAATAATGTATTATATAAAGAATAAGTAAATAAAAATAAGCTAATATTGAAAAGTTTTTATATGAATTCAGTAATGGATTCCATGTACCAAATTTTAGGTGCTCTATATTTGGGATATTTCTTTACTTGGTACATCAGGTGATTATTCAATAAAAAATGGAAATGGATGGCATAATTTTATAAAAATGAAGCATTCTTGAGAATCTAATGTTTTATACACTGTGATAACAAAGTATGTGACAAAACCTCTTCACTAATTATCATACGAAAACCATTATAATTATATTATTCGTTGCAATTATCTATGATAATTATATTGGGAATTTCTATATTAGGGGTGGTTTAATAAATAGATATCCTATATAATATTTATATAAAACACAACTATCCTAGTTTGTGGCCCCATAAATTCCAATAATATATGCAATTTACAAGAATCCATTTATAGATAAAACATGCATAGTGATCATATAATATTAATATGTAATGAAGTAGTGTTATGTGTCTATAAGTGGTTAGTGTGAGAAATATTTTTTCCAATATATATATGTTAATTAAATATAGATAATAGATAATTAGTCTCACCTCTACATTAATACTAAGGAGTGTTTTTATCTAAGTATTAATTAATTTAGAAAATTATAGGGAAAAATATCAACATACATGGATCTGTGGGTTTTTAAATCTATTCATAGTATATAGTTTAAAAGGATATAAAAAATCAAGATCGAATTGTTTCTTACATCACATGGAAAGTAATATTTTATAAACATAGGAGATTAAAAATATAATTTCACAACATTAAGTTCCAGTAATCAGCCTTATATTCCATGATATCTTCATGATATTGATATTTTTTATGAAAAAATCCAAATTGGAAGATATAAAATAGAACCAGATTAGTTGGAAAAACATTAAGTTATGGAACTGAATGTGCTCATGTTAAAAAGAGAAATAGGAATATTAATGGTAATGAGGATTTTAAATAGTATTTTTTAGGATCACTTTGATCTTAGATCGTGGTATATCAAAGTTAATAAGATGGAAAATTGTATTATAGACTTTGGTTTCCAAATAAAAAATAATCAATTATGATGTAGCATCTATTGTAGATTAAGAAGTAATTTAACAATGACCTATTACAATTTTGGGTTATAGAAAAATTAAGATTATTATTATTATGTTATTTGACTATGGTATTAATCAAGGTGTCTAGTTTCTAAAAAGAAAACAAATGGTGAACACTATAAGATCTCATCTCATGAAGGATTTATCTTAGAGAGGTGGGGTATTAGTAAAAAGAGTTTCCATAGAGGATAACATTGTAAATCCATTTATTTAAGCCTTATATTTTTATTGGATGAATTTAATTTAATAACTATCATACTAAAATTCATTAGCAGTTGAATCTAGCACAATTGGGAGTCTATTGGAATTACTTCCCTATGACTAACCAATTTGTTCTTTATATTTCCTATATATTGAAAGGAATGAGTATTAATGAATTCATTATCATATATTAAGTATTCTTCTATGTAACATTAATTTTATAATGTCCTAGAATAACTATTATATTGAAAACATCAAATAAGTTCCCTACTAAGATGGGATCCCTGATGTGTTATAATTATATTCTAAAACTTATATCCTACAGTCACATAAAATTCCTATAACATGAAACAGAGTACGTGTGACTATTAAGAACTTGGTTCTCATAAATAGAAAATTAATTATCACATGGAGTTCACACTTAGTATTCTCTAATATGGAATATTATGAGAAAACACCATCTTATAGGAATTCCACATGTTTTGTGTCACTAGATATTCCTATTTTCAAATGTGTTTAATTATCCTTAAACATTAATATTATTATCAATTCATATAATGAGTCATGTTATCATATGTATTTCCTAAAACCAAGATATCCTATGCATAAGGTAAATTAAGAAACATTGGCTGATTCATGTGTGATATATAATTAATGAAAGAGTCAAGGAAGGATTTTACCCTTATGGTTTAAGGAACATGATATCTCCAACCATTTAATTGAAATGGAACTGCCAAAAAAATTCATGGCGATGGAGTGTTGATGAGTTCATTTCAGATGTTCAATGAAATAAAAATTGAGCACATAGGTCAATGACTTTAATTATGAAACCTTCATGAATAGATATTTCATTACTAATGGATTATATTTTGCAATTATCATTCATAAGTAGTTTTCATCATTATAAAATTATCTACTTTATCTATAGGCACATTGACATGTTCATATACACTAATCATGTAATTTAAGAAAGACCACTTAATTCCACTAAGTAGTACGCCTAGAGAATCATAAGTAAAGTGTGTCAATAATCTCAGTTAAATTCTATTTGAATTTAATTGTGGGAATAAATGATATTCTATAGTCTGAGGGAAAATGTTTATTCAGGATTATATTGATCATAAATATTCAGTAAATAATTATATGTGAATGAAATATTTAAAAAACTATTTATTCACAATATCATCGAATAAAATATTTATTTATCTTGTGTTTATTCAAATGGTATTAAATAATATTTATTTAGTAAAATAAATATATATTTAATTATTTTAATATCAAAATAGATATTTATTCACAAGCCTATGAAAATAAAAATTATTAATTTATTAAATTAATAATATTAATGATTGATGGTTTGATAAATTTCAAAGAGGATAGTTGAACTAAGTCAAGTGCTTGATGATGAGAATGATATAAGCATTGGATATCATTAAAATATATATGAATTTATTTATTAAAAAAATGATTTTTAAAAATGTGTGGGTTAGAATATACCATGAAATATTATTATTATTATTATTTTCATGAAGAATATATTATATTTATTATTAAGATAAGATATTTTATACAAATAAAAATTAATAAAACCATATCATTATATATTTAAATGTTATATCATTTTTAGTGTTAAATTATTTTTTGTTCTATATAACATCCATTCACCCTAGAGTTCCTTCTAAATAAAAAATACATATAGGTTTCTCTCAAGATATAGAGAATTATATACTCCCACCTTGCTCTCAATACTGATAGATTAAGAAATGTGATGTTTAAGACTAAAGGGTCATCTAATTCCACCAATATGAATGGTGTAAGTAAATCAGTAACTCTACACTAGAACCCAAAGACCTATTGGTGACATTCTAAGATCAACGATCATATTTGGATCACAAGTATAGGGATTCTATTTTGTATCCTCTTATAAAAATGATGGTATAACATGTACATGGGTTTTAAATGGTCAACATCTTCATAGAATAATGAATCTCAAGACTCAGGTAATTCTTGTTATTAAATTAATTATAAATTTAACATGAAAGATCCTCTCTTTGATTCTAGGATTATTTAATTGTGTTTCTTTGGTTATAATAACATAGCATGTCATTATTGTTCATTTTATTATGGTTTATTCATTATAAATAATGAAAACTCATCATTTTTTCACAAACTCGACTTGATTCTACTACTTCCAAAACATTTAGCAAGGAAATGATGAGGTTTGCATATTTCATGATATATATAGTATATGTAACACCCCGACCCTAGTTACCCAAAGTTGGTGAATTATTTTAATACATTGGCATGATTACAAGTAATCGAGTCCCGAAAGACGGATCAATTTAGCAATCTTGGAAAATAGATTACATACATGAACATTACATTACACATTAGAAAATAAAACACAACATAAATGATCCTTTGAGAACACCATTAATCCGCTGGATTAACCTTGCTTATCAATCATAATACACTTCTTGGAATCTAAAAAAAATTAAAACATAGAAAGGGGTCAGCTCAGATGCTCAATAAGGATAACAATATAGCAGAAACTTTCATAAATAAGCATTACCATTTAAGGAAATGTATAAGACTAAAAGAAAAGTCTTTTAAACTTTAACTTTGGTATAATATGTAAAACATAAAATCAAATAATTCCATTTACTTATTCACATTTATATTATAATAGTCTAATAATAACATGCAATATCAGTAGCCACTTTTATAATGATAGAATGCATAATGCCAGACTTTCATAACCACATAGTCAAGGCAGTGTTCTAAGACTACAAATAAGATTTTCTCAGGGCCTTGTTCCAAGACACTAGCTTGTATCATGAGACCTATTGATGCATTGAGGAGCTATGGTGGGCTCCACTCGTCACTTACTAAGTCCAGTGCATTCCTTATATGAAAAGGTTGAAACATAACATAAACATTCATATTAAAACTAGCATACGAAATGTCAATACTTTATCCATAAGCCATGAATGGTATAAAAATAGAACATTCACATTCAAATATAGCATAACACATTCAATATAATATGGACGATTGTATCATAACAAATCAACTTCAAACAGGTTTAAAATCCATCAATGGATGTTGACATAGATGAAAATGATGAGTAAAATTCTTTGAGATAAATACCCATTTTTCATGAAATTTTTTAAAAGTATCACAATTTATAAAGGAAGTAATTTAAAAAATATTTTTGAATCAAAGTGTCCCATGTCACTTTGAAACTTTTGAAAATAATTATCATTTCAAAACATTCATTTCCATATAAACAAATCCTTAAAATCATTTTGAAAACATAGACATTGATTAAAAGGGTTAAGAAGATAAATCTTTAGAACATTTAAAATGATGATCTAGTTTAATAGACCCTCACATAAAACCTTTAAAGATCCCTTTTGAATTTTTTTTATGAAATATGGGTATCGATGATAAGTATGTCCCAAAAATTACTTACACATGAACAATCTCAGATAAATAATGAGATTGAGAAAATAACCCTTACCTTGCACTTTCCTTTGGTCGAGGGTACGTTTAACCTCCTATATAATGACCATTGTATGTTATTAAATTATACCAGAACCATATTAATATTTATTATATCAAACACAATTAGTTTATGATTCTATACTACCCATTTAATAATGATTTTCATGTTAAATTAATGTTTCAGGTAATAATCACTTTCTTTATCATACATGTTTTAACTTGTTATTCTTGAATGTATCATTTAGATCATGATTTAAATAATTCAAGAATATAAACTTTGATTTATATCTCATATATATTTATAATATAAATATTTATAATAGATAGATATATGGAATGGAAAACACCATTTATGGAGACGGTAGGCTATACGTACGCATAAACGTTGTTTCTATTTTTACATCGTATTGAACGGAAGTGAATAAGATATTTGTAATTAGATACATACATAGATATATATATCTCCAATTGAATTATTATTTCATATATTACATACTTATTAATAATATATATTTTTATAATCATCGTTGTATGGTGAAGGTGGAAATGAATCTCATCGCGTCGTGGAGAGGGTAATCCGTATGTACGCACGAGCGACAATATAATTATTTTGATATTAAAATCATATATAATTGGATGGTATATAATATATAGAGAATAATTATAATGTTATATTTATTATTTACATCATTTATACTCATTATTATACCCATCTAAAGGATGAAATGTTTGAATAACAAACTACACCACGACGTGGAGACGGTAAGCCGTACGTACCCACGTGTGGTGACTTTTCATACATAGGATGGTTAAAAATAAAGAATATGGTTGTACCATTTTTATAATAACATCTCAGTATTTATAAGATACTGGGTTTATTATTTTAGAATGTAAACAACAAAAAATAGGAAGTGGAAGATGAAAGGAAAATGAAGGAGGTGATGAAATATTTACCTCTTCTTCGGGTTCTTCCTTTTGATTTGATCAAAAGGGATCATCATGTTGGACTTCTGACTAAAGGAAGGCATCTAGGATGAAGGGAGGACAATTTATAGGATATTTGGTCAGGGTTTGTATGATCTAAATGGCTTCGAAGGTGTGAATTTGAGAGAAGGGGGAGTTCCCTTTTATAAGAGGGGTGAGGGGCACCTTAGGAAAAGATTGAAATATTGTTTTATAATAAAATAATATTCAGTTTATAATGACTTAAAATTTATTTATTTAAAAGATAAAGTGGGTATGGGTCGAAATCATCTCAACCAATAGGTTTTAGACACGTTTAGGTTACCATTTTACCTTATCATTTAGATGTAACTCTAAGTTAAATAATTTAACTTTTACTCTGTCTTCTTTAATTCTTACACTATATGGTTAATAAACATACTATAAACATCCAAGAGAACCTCAAGAGGCTAATTAATGACATATATAATATTATTTAATCCCATTTTCCGAACCTTATATTTTTAAGAATATAATATCAATTAAAAATATAATACTTATTTTAAAAACTCTTTTATGTCAATTTTGACACAATTTGGTTTTTTGTTTTTTTTAATTCATAAAAGCATTATTAAATTGAAAAAAAGTTATTTAATAAACCATAAAATATCATATTAACCTATAAAATCAGTGTAATTTATTAAAATTCTCAAATTATATTTATTAGGATATTTATAATATCAATTATTTTAATCTTTCCTTAATATGTTAATTATTACATCATCATTGTGTCATAAATAAATATAATCATTTAATGTCTAAAAATTATAAATAAAATACCATTATTTAATAAATATTTTTATATTTCTAATGAATATTTATAGTTGAAAATATGACCTATATAACCCCATGTAAAAATTGATTTATTAAAAGATATTTGTTTTTGTCATTTTTTCCTTTACTTTAAGTTAATTAAAATAAAGTGTCATTATCATTCATAAGTGGCTCCATGGGGTCCCAAAATCAAACCAGGGATGCCCATGGTTGGTAATGACTCATCCAATAAGGTTAGGATAGGTGTTAAGAGTATTTTGTATTATTAGAATATTATTTTTACCTTGATTTACCCTATTTACCTTTAATAGCGGTAAATAAAAGTCAAAAGTTACTATTCATCAAAAATTATTTTAATCTTATTGAACAAAATTTTTATTATTAAGGTTAAATATGTCTCTCGGATTTTTTAAATTCCACTCAGATAAGCAGTAAAATTAAGTTTTATCAGAATTTGAAAATTCTCCTTAGAGGTGGCTAAAAGAGAGTGAAAAGTTCAATAAATTTTTTATATATCTAAAATTATTATAAAATGACTAAAATTAATTATATTGAACATATATAGGTATTATGTATCAATTTTTACCTAAAATAAATTTAAATAAAATAAAAAATTATTTAAATTAGAAGTCGGTTTTAACTAAAACTCAGTGTTTTTCACTGTTCATCAAAAATTGAATGTTTTCAGAAAAAATACCTAAATTTCACCCTAAGATAATTTTGATATTCCGAATTCAAAAAATAATTCTATTTTAACAAATTAAAAACATATAAATTTCATTAATTAATTTAAAATTAATTCCCATTGTCAAAACCAAAAAGAGTATTTTTAAGAAATAATAACAACCAAAAGATTGACACTTGTTTATGTCCAATTTTAAAGCGAAATTACATTCAATGAACAACATTGGATTAAATGGTAAAAATATAATTTAATTATACTTCCAAACCATTCAAATGTATAGTTGAACACTATAAATTATTTTATTTAAAAAGTTGTTTTCAGTTATAATTTAGTATTTTTCACTATTCACCCAAATATGAAAGTTATCAGAAAAACACCAAAAATTAATCAAAACTAAATTTTTATGTTCTGATTCTAAAGAAGATGTTTATTTTGTCAAAATTAATATATAAAAGTTTCAAATATTGGATTTAAAAAGGGTTCTCCATTAAAAGGCGGTAAAATTTAATTTTAAAAAAAATAATTCTTTTATTTGAAAAAATGAATTTGTTCTTATATTAGGTATAAGAAACTCATAATATGGATTCTAAAATTATAAGGATAATATAAAATTAAAAATTCAGTTAATACTATTCATAACCACTTTTTAAATTCTAGTTTGGTAAGTTTTTGTGTGCTTGAACTCATTGTTGCGTGTAGTGAAAGTTATAGAATTACATTGAAGAAATAACATACTATGAAATCTTGGGGTGTTACATTCTCCCCTCCTTCAATAAATTGCGTCCTCACAATTTGAAATTGTTCTTTGAAAATAAAATGTTAAAAATAGAAAAATACCTTTATGGAGAACCCACATTACAAATTAGGTTAATAAAATTTAGTCTTAATAAGAGAGAAAGGGAAATAAAAAAGTAAGCACCAAATTATTATCTCGATTAGGATAAAATTGGTGGAAATTAGAGACACATAAATTGATAAAAATGTAAATATTTATTGGGATTGATTAAGTTCATCAATTATAAACATGTGTAAAATTGAGGGCCTCAAAGCCATCAATCTATGATGATTTAAAATATCATCATTTCGACAAAACATAAGTTATTAGGTTAACACATTTTGGTTTTAAGATCCCTTAACTAAATTTTAAGAATTAATTTCTTCATATAATAATATAAAAAAATATACTTGACAAGTAGAGTTCCATACTTTAACTAATTTCTACTACAAACTCGTATTTCCTTATAAAAGATAATAGAACATAAAAATACACTATTTATCCAATTTGTATATGGTTCCAAAAATGAATTTATAATTCATCTATCAGACCTTTTATTAAAACTACATTATACAATCCAGGACATCACGTATGCCAGTGGTAGGTTATGTACCCTTGTCGACCTTCAGTTTTGGGTTCAAGTCTTGGGGCCTTGATGGATGCGACTTGTTTTTGCCCGACCTTCAGGTTGTCCTTTTATAAAAAAATAAAAAAAAACAGTTATAAGAAATGATTTTACCTTACCAATAGAATCCAATGTCAAACTTAATCCATTCCAACCTTTAGAATTATCCAAAATACTTTTTTCCAAACTCACAGTCCAAAATTTATTAAGATGTAAAACACAACGAAGATCCTTTTTTCCATGTAATAATATGTGAATATCATCATCATGTATTCTTTTAAAAGATGATAACACCCTAAATTACCATAAAACCTTATTGATTACATTAATTCTCCCTTATTCCATATAGAATACTAGACATATTCCTTATATTCAAATATTTTTAATACTCTAACAATGATTAAATAAACAAACCATTAATCAGTTCCAAGGTAGTCAATAATATCCAATAAAATTTATCCAAATCAATCATCTCTTATTCCAAAATTACTACCTCCATATTAGAACCATATTATGGTTTATCTTTATCTCATTCATATATTTTCCAAAAATTTAACCTCCTATTAAGCCACTTTTATTGGATCCACACAATCTCAAGTCCTTAATGAAATAGTACTGCAGTACAATCCTTATATACTCCATAATTATTATAACCAGTACATTGTTGAAACGACACTAAAATGACACAATTCTTTAATAACAACATAAGAACTCTAATCATTCCTCCTCATATGTGGTAGTATCATTACTTGCTTATTATCCAATAGAATCATTTGGTGCATACTTTGATGATTTGGAAATTGGTTCACGTAGTGTCCCAACTCCTTGCAGATGAATCATTGTACATTTGAGACCTTTTTCATACCCTTGCAGTCACGTACTTAGTGTCCTTTTTCTCCACACTTATAGAAAACTCTCACTCCCTTCAGGAAAGTTCCAGGTTGTTTCTTCCCACAGTTATCACATATGGAAAAATTATTCTTTTCCCTCTTCCCTTTATCCATCTTTCTCTCTTACATCCTTTTCTTCTCTTGCTTCCCTTCAAAGGCATAGGACTCAGAGAATTCTGTACTTATCTTATTAACACATGATACTATTTCTATATATATTGAGAATACATGGGAGACTATTTCCCTTCTAAATGTTGGCATAATACTGTGAAATATATGATCCTTCTTACTCTTTGGATCATACATATTCCTGGAGTTCACATTCCTTCTACTGATCACCATTTCTATACAACGGTATACCCTAGGTCAGTTTATGAATTACAATGAATAATTCCAAACTTGTCAAATACCTAACGTAAATTGAACAGTTTATGTATATAATCCATAACCATAAAAATATGTTTTTTGAGGAAGTATTTACTCATAAACTCTTCATAATGGTTTGGAAACAAAATGATAATTATCCTAAAAATATCCCCCGGGAGTGTCCTAACCAAGACTGCAGCAAGGCCCGTTGTCGTGCACCTCTTCCCGTTCAAGTCTAGCTCAAAGCAGTGTTTTTGGGGTTTTACCCCTAGGTACATCTGTGCGAGATCCAATTCTACCTGATCGTATCCAGATAGGGATGTATTTCATGGAAAACTCACAAAATGTCTATAATACCAAAATTCTAGGAAGTTCTTCTATACTAATCCTCAAAGTCTATCTTAGGGATATGTGCTCTAATCAGATTTTATCTAAATCTAGTATCCATGGTTATTTCTAAACTTCCTTTGATACCAACTGTAACACCCCGACCCTAGTTACCCAGAGTCGATGGATTATTTTAATACATTGGCATGATTAGAAGGAATTGAGTCCTGAAAGACCAATCAATTTAGCAGTCTTGAAAAATAGATTACATACATGAATGTTACATTACACATTAGAAAATAAAAGACAAAATAAATTATCCTTTGAGAATGCCATTAATCCCATAGCTTAACCCTACTTTTCAATCATAATACACTTCTTGGAATCTTGAGAAAATTAAAACATAGAAAGGGGTGAGCTCAGATGCTCAGTAAGGATAACAATATAGGAGAAACTTTCATAAATAAGCATAAACATTTAAGGCAATGTATAAGACTAAAACAAAAGACTTTTAAACTTGAACTTCAGCATAATATGGAAAATATAAAATCAAATAATTCCATTTAATTCATCACATGGATATTTTACTAGTCGAATAATCACCAGAAATATTAATAGCCACTTTCATAATGATGAAATGCATAATTCCAGACTTTCATAACCACATAGTCAAGGCCTTGTGCCAGGACTAAAAATAAGATTCTTTTCAAGGCCTTATACCAAGACACTAGTTTGTCTCATGAGACCTACCGATGCATCAAGGAGATATAACGGGCTCCACCCGTCACTTACTAGGTCCAACACATTCCTCATATGAAAAGGTTGAAACATCACATAAACATTCGTATTAAAACTAGCATACGAAATGTCAATATTTTATCCATAAACCATGAATGGTATAAAAATAGAACATTCACAATCAAACATATCATAACTCATTCAATATAATATGGAAGATTTTATCATAATAAATCAACTTCAAACAAGTTTAAAATCCATCAAAGGATGTTGACATAGATGAAAATGATGAGTAAATTACTTTGAGAGAAATACCCATTTTTCATGAAATTGTTTAAAAGTAATACAATTTATAAAGGAATTCATTTAAAAGAGATTTATGAATCAAATTTTCCCATAAAAAAATGAAACATTTGAAAAAAATTATCATTTCAAAACATTCAAGTCCATATAAATGAATCCTTGAAATCATTTTGAAAACATGGACAATGATTAAAAGGGTTTAGAAGATAAATATTTAAAACATTTAAAATGATGATCTAGTTAAATAGAACCTCCCATAAAACCTTAAAATATACCTTTTGAAAACATTTTTATGAAATATGGGTATCAATGATAAGTATGTCCTAGAAAGTACTTACACATGAACTATCTCAAATAAATAATGAGATTGAGGAAATAACCCTTACCTTGCACTTTCCTTTGGTGGAGGTTACATTTAACCTCCTATATAATGACCATTGTATGTTATTAAATTATAATAGAACTATATTAATATTTATTATATCATACATGTTTTATTTATTATTCTATACTACCCATTTAATAATGATTTTCATGTTAAATTAACGTTTCAGGTAATAATCGCTTTCTTTATCGTATGTGTTTTATCTTGTTATTCCTAATTGTATCATTTAGATAATGATTAAAATAAATCCAGAATATAATCCTTGATTAATATATCATATATATTTGTAATATAAATATTTATAATAGATAGATATATGAAATGCAAAACACCGTTTATGCAGACGGTAGGCCGTACATACGCATAAACGTTGTTGCTGTTTTCATATCATATTGAACGGAAGTGAATAAGATATATGTAAGTACATACATACATACATATATATATCTCTAGTAGCATTATTATGTCATATATTACATACTAATTAATAATATATATTTTTATAATCATCATTGAATGGTGAACGTGGAAATGAATCTCATCGCGTCGTGGAGACGACAATATGTATGTACATACGAGCGACAATATCATTCTTTTGATATTAATTTCATATATAATGGGATGGTATATTATATATACCAAATCATTATAATGTTATATTTATTATTTACATCATTTATACTCATTATTATACCCATCCAAATGAGGAAATTTTTGAATAAAAAACTACACCACGACGTGGAGACGGTAAACCGTACGTACGCACGTGTGGTGACTTTTCATTCATAGGATGGATAAAAATAAAGAATATGTTTGTAAAATTTTGATAATAACATCACAGTATATAGAAGATACTGGATTTGTTATTTTAGAATGGAAACAACAAAGAAAGAGGAAGTGTAAGAAAAAAGGAACTTGAAGGAGGTGATGAAAAATTTACCTCTTCTTCAGGTTCTTCCTTTTGATTTGATCAAAAGGGGTCCTTAGGTTAGATTAATGACTAAATTAAGGCCTCTAGGATGAATTTAAGACAATTTATAGGATATTTTGGCAGGTTTTGGCTAATACAAATGGCTTTGAAGGTGTGAATTTGAGATAAGGGAGAGTTCCCTTTTATAAGAGGTGTGAGGGGAACCTTAGAAAAAGATTGAAATATTATTTTATAATAAAATAAAATTCGGTTTATAATGACTAAAATTTGATTTATTTCGAAGAAAAAGTGGGTATGTATTGAAATACTCTCAAAAAATAGGTTTTAGACAAGTTTAGGTTACCATTTTATCCTTATCATTTAGATTTAACTCTAAGTTAAATAATTTAACTTTCACCATGTCTTGTTGTATTCTTACACTATGGTTAATAAACATACTATAAACTTCTAAGAGAACCAAAAGTGGTTAATTAATGACATATATAATATTGTTTATGCCCTTTGTCAGAACCTTATATTTTTAGGAATATAATATGAATTAATAATATAATATTTGTTTTAAAAACACTTTTATTACAATTTTGACAATATTTGTTATTTTGTTTTTATTAAATTCATAGTCGCATTCTTACATTGAAAATTTTTATTTAATCAACCCTAACATTTCATATAAACTTATAAAATCAGTTTAATTCATTAAAAGTCTAAAATTAGGTTTATTTGGATATTTATAACATGAATTGTTTTAATCATTCATTAATAAGGTAATTACAGGATCATCATTGTGTCATAAATAAATTTTATTATTTAATGTCTAAAATTTATAAATTAAATACCATTATTTTTGAAATAATTTTATATTTCTAATGAATATTTATAGTTGAAAATATTACTTATATAACCCCATGTAAAAATTAATTTACTAAAAGATGTTTGTTTCTGTCATTTTTGCCTTTACTTTAGGTTAATTAAAATAAAGTGTCATTATCATTCCTAAGTGGCTCCATGGGGTCCCAAAATCGACCCAATGATTCCCATGGTCTTCCATGACTCATAAAATAAGGTTAGGACAAGTGTTAGGGTAATTTTGTATTATTATAATATTCTGTTTACCTTGAATTACCCTATTTACCTTTAATTGAGGTAAATAAAAGTCAAAAGTAACTATTCACAAAAAATTATGTTAATATTATTGAATCACATTTTACTTACTGAGGTTAACCGTGTCTCTCAGATTTTTAAAATTCCACCCATAGAAGATGAAAAATTAACTTTTATCAGAACTTGTAAATTCTCCTAGGAGGTGAGTAAAAGACGGTGAAAAATTCAATAAAATTTTTATATATCTAAAGTTTTTATAAAATGAATCAAATGAATTATATTGAACTTATATAGGTATTATGTATCAATTTTTACCTAAAATAAATTTTAATAAAATAAATAATTATTTACATAAAAAGTCAGTTTTAACCAAAAACTCAGTGTTTTTCACTATTCATCAAAAAATTGAATGTTTTCAGAAAAAATACCCAAATTTCACCCTAAGATAATTTTGATATTAAGAATTCAAAAATGAAGTATATTTTACAAAATTCAAAACATTTGAATTTAATTTATTATTTTAAAATTGATTCTCGTTGTCGAAACCAAAAACCGTATTTTTAATAAATAAAAACTACCAAAAGATTGAAACTTGTTTATGTTCAATTTCAAAGTGAAATTACATCCAATGACCAACATTGGATTAAATGGTAAAAATATAATTTCATTATACTTCCAAACCATTCAAATGTATATTTGGAAACTATAAATTATTTTTATTTAAAAAGTTGTTTTCAGTTATAATTTAGTATTTTTCACTATTCACCCAAATATGAATGTTTTCAGAAAAACACCAAAAATTTATCAAAACTAAATTTTTATGTCATGATTCTAAAGAAGATACTTATTTTGTCAAATTTAATATATAAAAGTTTTAAATATTATATTTAAAAAGGGTTCTCCACTAAAAGGCGGTAAAATTGCATTTAAAAAAATACTTCTTTTATCTGAAAAAATTAATTTATTCTTATATTATGTCCAAGAAACTCATAATATGGATTCTAAAATTATAAGGATAATATAAAATTAAAAATTTAGTTAATATTATTCATAACAGCTTTTGAATGGCTAGTTTGGTAAGTTGTGGTGCGCTTGAACTCATTGTTGCGTGTAGTGCAAGTTATAGAATTACATTGAAGAAATAATGTATTATGAAATCATGGGGTGTTACAGTATACTCATGTGTTATAAAACAAAATAAATATTGTTTAATGTTCTCTATATGACCTATTAAGTATACCAAATGGACTTTAAAACGCTATGTCTATGGTATAATATGGGTGTATATATTATCTTTGGTCTATATTACCTAAGTCTAGTAAGATACCTAGAATGAGAACCATTATACTTTGATACCATTCTTATGAATGGCCTTAAAACTAAAATGATTAAATAGGTAAAGTATAATGAAGTAAATTTAGGGGAAAAATTTTAAATGAGGTTCTCATCCATAAGGATGACTATGTACCTACTGTATGGTTCTCTTTATTCCCTCCCCCCCACCCACCCACACCTAATATATAATTATGAAAATATATCTATAGAAAATGTTATGACCTTAAAGATTATATAATATTCTAGCACCAATCAGTGATGTGAAAACATTATATTTCTGAATAAAAAACAACAAAATATCACTAAATATGGATTGAAAATAGAAATCATGAGATTCTATGGTATTGGTAGATCAATATTTTTTATTTATATCATAGTTTCACTTCTCATCAGATTCACCTTATTCGTAGTTTCTAATTTTTTTTACCTATTTAAAATTTTCAAAATCATCACTCACAGTGTAGAATGTTCTCAATACATAAATATCTCATTTCATTCATTTCCAATAAATTTATTTTTATTATTATTATTTGTATAATAGTTATTTAAACTCCATAATACTCATTGGGATATATATTTTCATTGAAATTTATTTTAGAAAAAGTCAATGACTTTATTTAAATCTTTTTAATACATGATTTCATTCCTTCAATATGTAATTTATAATATTACAGAATATCCTTAAAAAAATATGAATCATTACATCATTTAAGAACTCCCTCAATGTGTTAATTAATTAATATGTTATGACATTGAATTTTCCATAGAGTGGTTTCTTGAAAGTGGGAGCTCAGTTACCATCCTTTAGAGGTGACTCCCCCTTCCCTTTCATCTTCAGTGCCACCCTTACCCTCTCTCATTCTATAATTTTTATCTTGTTTTGGTATCATTTGGGATATCACCATTGTCACTGGTATGTCTATTTATCTCCCTAAATTTTCCATTTTAGATATAGGGTTCCCATCACCTTCTTCTTCTAATTGGGGTTCACACTTCCTTTTCAGGTTTTAGGTATTCAGCTTATTGTTTCCATTCTTGAAGTCATGGTTCATTTTGTAGGCCTTATTTTGATTATTATCTACTCTTGATTCCTAATACTTCATTCTGGTTCTCATGTTGGAAAATTGTGGGGTATCTCAAGGTTGATTCATATATTATGATTGAGCATCTAAGGGTGGTCATGGAGAAGCTTCCTGCATTGGTTTCTTATATTTATTTATTATTCTTCCATGTTTAAGAAGATTTTGGAAGTCAAGGATAGTTATCAAGGTTATGATATACTCAAAATCTACTCTTTCTACTAATTATATCATATAAGATCCAAATTTGGCCTTGTGAGGTGGTTTTTTTTGGGAAGTCTTAGTTGAGTGGTCGATGGTGGTCTATGAGGTCCAATTTGTTTTTGTGTATATCTAGTGAAGTATCATCATGTTTTTTTATCCTCAATGAAAATAATGATGATTATTTGCAGTTTTCTACAATGGTTTTCTTTACAGTTGGTGTCATTCACTTGATTATTAAGGATGAAAACAGGTTTTGGTGGTGGTTGTTCATTCACTGATGGATTTTCCTGGTTCTTTATCCCTTGAAAATGTTTTCTTTATTTCTTTTATGGTGGATTCTCTGAGTTTATAGTGTGTAATTTGGATTTTTATTTGGTTCATAGTGATTCTGTTAAGGTGGAATGCTTGGTTCTATTTTTTTGATTCATCTTCGATCGCTACAAGAGGAAGTTTTCTGGTTCAATTGATAAAGGTTTAATGGGTTTATTATGGTAATACAATAGATAGTGTGTTCTCACCAATAAAGTGGAGACTATAATGTTTCAATGGGCATAGTCCGAGGTGGTTCATGGTGTGTGATATCAAATACTGATAAAATTTAGTGATGTTAGGGTCAATTCTTTTGACATAATTAACATTAAAATATTTTAATCTATGGTTCTTATTGTTCGATGTTTAAAATTTTCATTTTCAATTTGGAAATTTGGGTGTTGGTCGTTCGTATCCCATTGAATGTCAGGTTACAAGATATCCATAAAGTGAATTTAAAAAAAAATGTATTTGGAGTAATTTATGAAGAGGAGTTTTGAATCATTATATAATATTTTCACTTTTTTTTATATAAAAAACTAACTTATTACAATTTTCATAAGGTTTCTTAAAATTTATATTATTTATATGTTTTTTAACCATAAAAATATATACAAAAGTTCTGAATTCTTAGTTTTACCTTAAAATTATAACCATAAACCTTATAATAAACATGATTCAAACTTATGAATTTTTTGTACCAACCTTATGAGTCCACACACAAACCATACTCTTCAAAATATAACAAATATGAGAAACTAGCCCTAAAATTGTAAAGGTTTTGTATCATCCTAATATAAAATTTTACCAACTTAATAAATCAATACATTTATCAAATCTCATTATAACCTCTTTAATTAATTCAAATTCCTTCTTAAACACATGAAACATTCTCATAACGTCATCCAAAGGTATTCCTTAATCAGATAAATTTGTTGGTATTCTTGGTTATATATGGTTGTATCTTCTTCACTTTATCTAGTTCATTCATCTAGAATAGACATTTTTCATGTAAATAATCAAACCAGTAACTAAAAACCTTCAAATTTCTCTAGAATATTAACAATAATACTCTAACAACAAAAAATTTCTTGGACATTAAGAACATCTCCAAAATCATCATAGATAATAATTGTTGATAATAAATATGAAAGAAAACTCATTTGGGGTCAATAATACCCCCGCCCCCACATGGGATTTTTCTCCAATTCTACTCATTCCTCTCCCCCTTATTGATAAAAAAACTAATGTAAACAAAATTTAGGTTCCCACTTTCATTTATCAAAGAAAATAATCATGAATGAATCGTCTCTAAGTCCAAATGACCTTGATCGATTTATAAAATATAATGGTCAAGACATCCATCAATACTTCCCTAAAAAATCTCAAAAATTTCACTTATTTAGGTTCATACAAACAATTATAAATTTTATAGAACCTTTTTTATACAATATAAATATATTTCTCAAATAGATCATGATAAGGATAAAATTTTTCTCATATTTAAATCATATCCTCAATAACTGATGCATGAAAAAAGATGAGGAAGATCTAAAATATTTATACCCCAATGTGGATATTAGACTACACTCACATTCATATTCTTCACTTCTCAAATAACTGAGTTTTTTGAATATTTTTTATGATATCAGTAATTTTTCACTAGATTGAACAAATTATAGTTTTAAAATACCAAAATACACTTTCCCAATAAAAATGATTTTTTATATATATATGGTTTTTCCTATAAAGATACACTAGATTTTTGGACATATTAATGGCACTTTTATTATCATAGACAATAATATGTGGATATCCAAGCTGGACATCCATATCGTCAAGTTGTTTATTCTTTCACATCATCTGAGTAGCTTACTATGATGAAACCACATGTTATACCCCATTTTAACTGAAAATTTTGAAAATTTTATTTTTTTGAGTTCCATGAAATAAACTTATCAGTAATAAAGAATACTCCACCAAACATGGTGTTTCTATCATCTATATTTCCTAACCAATAGGTATCTAAAAACCCTTTTAGGTTTAATTTTACTTCCTTTTTTATTGAATATAATGGATATAATTTTTTTAAATATATATTATAATTCTCTTGGTTGTAAGAAAATGAGACGCTTTAGGATTGAATAAAATCTACAAAAAAGAGTAATATAATAAAATATTGATATTCTAGATGTATTTATGTACAAAAGACTCTCAAATAATTATCTACATTCTCTTTAATTCAACAAATTTAATTCATTTTATTTTCATAGATTTTCTCCTACATGTATAGAAGTTGATACCCATCTTTATTTCACTATTCCAAACTTTTTCAACAACCCTTTTGTATATTTTTCTTACCAAATGAAAAAATGATTAGTATATTTATTAATTTGTAGACCCAGTAAGAATTTTATCTTTGTACCGATATATCGAAAATCGTCATCATTAGTTTATAAAAATATTCACACACCATTTCATCATCACTCTAAAATATAATAACATCTACATAAACAATCACAATAGGTGATCTAGTATTCCTCTTCTTTAACTATAATTTACTATCAACTTATTTAATCCTAAAATCCATAATTATTAAATGATAATAAAATTTTAAGAACCAGGATCTAGGATACTT
The DNA here is from genome assembly GCA_963277665.1 of Viscum album. Lineage (NCBI taxonomy): Eukaryota > Viridiplantae > Streptophyta > Magnoliopsida > Santalales > Viscaceae > Viscum > Viscum album. Next base: position 973,213,349 of record OY728166.1, read on the forward strand.
ATTCATTCTATAAAGTTTCTTCTTTAATTTATTAACAGTACATCTATCATTATCAAGTGTAAATTCCTCAAACAATTACAATTAAACTTCTTTATTTAGTTCATCGTTGATAAATGTAAATGTTACATCCATCTAAATGATTTTAAAACTTCTTTGAGCAATAATCATAATAAAATTCGTAATAGTTTCAGGTTATAAATTTTATTAAAATAACTAATTGAAATAAATACCCTCAATTATAGAGTACACTTTTTATATAAATTTGTCCTAGTTTCTAGAAACATCTCCCATCTCTTTTAATTTATTCTTAAAACCCATTGTGTTCTAATAATATTTTTCTCCTTGGGTCTTGGATTAGGTTCCCATGTTTTATTTTTCTAAATATAGTCCAACTCACCATTCATTTTTTGGATCAACCCTTTGTGTGTAAAATCATATTCAACACTTTCTAGTCTATGTTTAGAGAGAAAATTGGTGTGTTTTGTTATAAAGATTATTTTTATGGTTTCTAGTCCCAAATTATTGTTACCAATTATATTATAAATATATATATTCTTTAACATCATTAAAATTATACCTACAAACATCAAATTTTCACCATTATCCCAAGTGTAAACTAAATCTCTATCACTTTTTTGAACTTGAATAGTTTCTGAATTTTCTCCTACTAATCCTTTATTAAAAATATTATCCTTTAAATCCACCATGATTGGGATCTTGACATATTTTTTATTTTAAAAAACAATAAAATCATCACAGTCTATGTAACATCCCAAGTAAGTAATTAATAATAGATATTTTTATCTATGTCTATTAATGATTAAGATAGTGTTATAGAGGCTTAAAATGAAAATAAATACAATCTTATGCATGGAATACACTAATATTCTTAAAAGATTGTTTTAGTGCCTTTTGATGGCAAACCATTTTTGAATCTATATTTTGACAATTTTATAAACTATGTTTGTCAAAATAAACTTATCCTTTATGATTGAGACATCAAAATTTACCTTGTGTGAATTTTTGGTATTTTTCTGACAATGTTCATTTTTTTAATGAATAGTGAAAAATGCTGCATTTTACATCAAAACTGCTTTTTAATCTAATTTATTTATATGATTAGATTATGTTTTGAATTGTTTTTGAAGTAAAATTAGAATATATTTTTACCATTTAATCCAATGGTGGTCATTGGAATCACTTTCACTTTGAAATTATACTTAAACTGGTGTCAATCTTTTGATACTTATTGTTTCATAAAAACACGCTATTTGCTCTGGCAGTGGGAATTAATTATTGAATTAATTAATGTGACTTATATGATTTGAATTTTGTAAAAAGGAATTCATTTTTGAATTCGGAATATCAAATATAGCTTAGGGTGAATTTTTGGTAATTTTCTGAAAAACTTCAATTTTTGATGAATAGTGAAACCACTAAGTGGTAATCAAGCAAACTGATTTTTCAGTTAAATGAAATTTTACCACTAATGTGTATTGAATTTTGAAAATCCGACATACATGGTTGTAATTAAGAAGTAAAATGTGGTTCAATGAGATTATAATAATTTTTTGGTGAATAGTAACTTATTAAGTTCTTAATCGCGATTAGTGGTAATTAGGGTAGTTTAAGGTATAAATAATGCTTTAATAATATGAAATGACCTAGACACATGTCCCAACCTCATTGTTTGTGTCATGGCCGACCATGACATGCCATGGGTCAACTTGGGGACCCCATGGATCCACTTTTGTTGGGAAATGACATAAATTACTTTTTATTTAATGTTAAAGTGAAAATGACACAAACATAATATGTTTTGCGAAAACAATTTTTAAGTGGGGTTATACAAGTCCAAATTTTGATTATAAATAGTCATTGGAAAGCTAAAACGATTTCCTATATCATAGAATTTTTTTTATAATTTTTAGACATTAAATAAATTTAATTATTTATGACATAATAATGATGCTGCGATGACATCATTATTTGACGATTTAAATAAAATAGAAAGATAATGTAACATCTATGAACTACACATGGCCAAAACCAATTGGATGAGTGGATTTCGAACCCTTATCACCTTATCCACGAATTCTATCAATGTGGGACCTTTTAAAACCGAAACACATTTTCAAATAAAGTAATGTTTCTTTACTTTCCAAAAGTGCCCCTCCTCTCCTCTTATAAAAGGCCCCCAACTCTACCTCATTTCACACACTCCTCAAGCCTTTGGCTCGGCCAACCCCTGCCCATTTGCTCTCTCCACATCCCTCTCCTCATCCTAGAGGATTCCCTTTGGGCAGAATCCTTTCAAAGGAAGCCTTTAGGCTCAAATCAAAAGGAGTTACACTTTTTAAGGTAATTCATTCTCTCATGTTCATTTGTTTTATTTTGCTTCTCCAACCCCCTAAACACTTTTTATTTACTTCTTTTGTAACAACACCAGTATCTTCAATATACTAGGATGTTGTTATAAGATTTATTTGAGCTACACTCTCACACAACTACATCAAATGGTTAAAGAACATAAGGTTTCCGTGGATGGCGAAATTCTGCCTCCCGAAATGATGATTGTTCAACACTCATTAAACACCTTCAAAGGTGGCCATTATGATGTCACTATTTTTATATAATATGTTTATGTTTTCCTTAAGCTTATGTTTTTTTCATTTTGGGCATATTTTTATGGTTTCCATTATGGGTAAAACACGATATCTTCATTTTAGGAAGTGCGGACTACCGCCCCCTAAAAGTGATTTGATTCGTTAATACCATATGTGGGATGTGTAAAGGATAAAGTTAATGATATTATATATGTTGTTATACTGGAATTATAATATACTCTTATATCATTATGATTCTATTCCAGAAAATATGAAATAGAAATGGAAGTAGCGTTCATGCGTACGTACGGCTTACCGTCTCCATGAACGGTGCATTTCATTTCTTACCTCTAAATGTGATGTAATATTATAAATGAATGTATGTACTGGATATATATGACATATATGATATCTACATCATGAATACCATTCTGGATATAATGAACCTTTGACCAAATTAACAACATGTAAGTATAAGAAGTCAATTTTTGACTTAAGAACCAAGTACCGACAAAATGAACATTATTAACTTAATTGATTACATGATGTTCATAACATGGTATAAAAGGAATAATGAACTTGAAAAAGATTCATAAGCAAGTATAGATTAACTCAAGTTTATTATTCAGGAGATTAAAGAACGGTCGGGTCAAGTCGGATACGAGGTATGGGACTTCGTCTCAATCTCCTTTCATTGAGGCATATTTTATTTTATACACAACCTTCTGTTATACGGTGTATAAACCCCTTTGACTTTTAAGTTTATTCAAAAGGAATCTTTTTTATACGAAGCGTTTACTAAACGACAAAAGGGAATGTTTTTGTCGTACGTATGCGGCGACAACGACTTCTCCGCCGTCGTAACCGTTATTTGAGTTTCGGCTTCCTCTACAAGTCATACCTTCTTTTTTTTAAAAGAAAAATAAATACCATGTTTTATTTTGGTATTGAAAATGGTTTTCACAATGTGTTTGTGTTGTATTGATATCTTGTGATTGAAATGTGGAAATGTTATATTTCCTTTATGCATGTTTTATGTGATATGATTATGTTATGGTTCTTGGGCATTATTATGAAGACGGGTGGTTCCGTGATAAACTAAGGGCGGGTGAGCCCGTTGTAGCTCTCCAATGCATTGGGTAACGCGAAGGAGTGAAACGTTAAGGTTTCTCCGAAGAGATTTTAGGGAATATACTGTGATGGGTATTCCAAACGTAACCAAGAGGGTTACTCCCTACGTAAGAATGTTATGAATGCCTCAAGTTACCTTTATGTCTTATGATTTCTATGATTTATTCATGATTTTATGAGGTATGTTAAAGTGCCTATGTTTTATGGGTAAAGTATGATTTCACGTTCCCTTTCCATGTTTTTTTTATAACCCATACTACGTTTTTATGCTCATCCCAAGTTTTTGAAATGTTTTTCACAGGTCAAGGGAAAGGTACATGATAAGATGATAGAGTCAAGGATGTGTCAAGAAATAATCCATGTTTTATTTTAAATGTGTTTCCATTGATGGGAATGAAGAATACTATCTTTATGTGACCACTTTGTTTATATGTGGAATGTAATGCAAGTTTTATGATCTAATTCCTTAAAACTCTAAACCCGAAAAGATCCTCAATGTGAAATCTTGTAATAACTCAAGATTAAGTAAGGTTTAAGGCTGGGGCCTTATAGTTGGTATCAGAGGTCGGTTTAGATAACTTTAGGAGTTAGAATTCTATTAAATGATTATCCAAAAATGTTTTTTTTGGTCAAATTGAAGTGATATAGCATTTAAAGATTACCATGTTGCTTCATCTAAGACATGTTTGTTCAGAATGGTTTTCCGTAGAGGAAATAGGGAAGCAGTGATAGGAATGCATACAGAAGGAAATAACCTTCCGAATCAGCATCCAGAAATGGTCGGAATTGGAACTGAACAGTTTGTTGCAGTAATGGCGCAGTTGACTCAAGCGATAAATGGCGGTGGTATCCATGCACGAGATCAGCCAGATCAACCGCAGAGGAACATGTCAGTGGTGGAACATTTCATGAGGCAACATCCCCCATCATTCAGAGGATCATCTGACCCTGTGCTAGCTGAAGGGTGGATTAAAGCACTGGAGAAGATTTTTGATGTCATGGGGTGTTCAGACAATCAAAAGGTTAGTCTTGCTATTTACCGTTTGGAGGGTGAAGCAGATCAGTGGTGGTCTATGGTTAAAAATATCAGGGATGCCGATGAGATTTATGCTCTTGACTGGGATGAATTTAAAGGTATGTTTCTTGAGAAGTATTTTCCTAAGGTTGTTCGACTTAGGATGGAAAATCAATTCTTGGAATTGAGGCAAGAGGAAGACTCAGTGGCTGCCTATGAAGAAAGGTTCACTCGATTGGCAAGGTATGCTCCAAATTTTATCCGGGACCTTGATAGTAAAATCAATCGTTTCTACTCAGGATTAAAGCCAAAGTATCGAAGGGCATTAGCTTCTCGTGAGTTTAAAAGTTATGAAAAGCTTGTTCGATGTGCTGAGAAGGTGGAAATGGAGTTTGCCGATGACCAAGTTTTCTATAACAACCAGCAGAAGAAGAGACCAAGGTGGCAGGAGAAAGGTAAAAATTCTTCAAAAAAGTCTGATGGTAAGAAAACTAAGTTTCCAGCTTGCAATAAATGTGGCAAAAGGCATGCTGGGGAATGTCTTCTGAATTCTGGGAAGTGCTACCGATGTGGTAAGATGGGACATAAGGCTCGTGATTGCACTGAAAAGGATCAAGGTGAAGGTAAGAACAAATTTGATTTACAGTTAGTGAAATGTTATAAGTGCAATGAGATGGGTCACTATGCAAACGAGTGTCCGACAAGGAGCTTGAGTGATGGGAAGCAGTTAGACTACAAGCAGAAAGGGGTGCTGAAATCCTTTGCAACTACTTCAGCAGATGTCGTGCCATCAAATGAAGTTGTATCAGGTACATTGTTTGTTTTTTCAGATTATGCCAGTGTGTTGTTTGATTCGGGGTCTACACATTCTTTCATCTCTGAAACCTTTTCTAGTAAAATGGGAATACCATCTCAAGAAATGACTCCTGAACTTTTGGTAAAAACACCTGGGGGAAGTGTCGAGGCAAAAAGAATTTATAAGAATCTTCCTATCCTTATCTGTGGAAAGAACCTACTTGCAAACCTTATTGTTCTACCTCTAGTTGAGTTTGATGTTATCCTGGGTATGGATTGGCTCTCTATTTACCATGCTAAGATTGACTGTAGAGCTAAAGAAGTTTCTTTTCAGAAAGACTTTCAGTTTGTTTACAAGAATGAACCCTTACTTTTGATAACATATCAAGAGGCCGAGAAACTTGTAAAAGATGGAAATGAATGTTACCTTGCACACGTCGTTGAAAATAAAGGAACTGTTCAGATTAATGATGTGCCAGTGGTAAATGAGTATCCTGATGTTTTTCCTGATGAGTTTCCTGGAATAATACCAGATCGGGAAGTTGAGTTTACTGTTGACTTAGTTCTTGATGCTAAGCCAATTTCAAAACCCCCTTATCGAATGGCACAAATTGAACTTTTAGAGTTGAAGGAGCAATTGCAAGATTTATTAGAGAAAGGTTTCATTAGACCTAGCACATCACCATGGGGTGCTCCTGTTTTATTTGTTAAAAAGAAAGATGGTTCTATGAGACTTTGCATTGATTATAGAGCCTTGAATAATATCACTGTTAAGAACAAATATCCTTTGCCTCATATCGATGATTTGTTTGATCAGCCCCAGGGAGCTCAGTTTTTTTTCAAAGATTGACTTGAGATCGGGGTACCATCAGCTGAAGGTAAAGGAGGAAGATATTCCGAAGACCGCGTTCCATACGAGATATGGCCATTATGAATTTGTAGTAATGCCTTTTGGGCTAACCAATGCACCTGCTGTATTCATGGACTTAATGAATAGAATTTTCCATGAGTTCTTGGATAAGTTTGTGTTTGTGTTCTGAGGTTTGGGAAGAGATTATGTGTGTCTTGTGATTCACAGTTTAAGAGAGAGTTGTTATGTGAAGCTCATAGTTCTCTGTTTTCAGTTCATCCAGGAATTACTAAGATGTATAGAGATCTGCGGGAGTATTACTGGTGGGATGGAATGAAAAGAGACATTGCTGATTTTACTATGAAGTGTTTGACATGTCAAAAGGTTAAAGCAGAGCGACTGTTACCGAAAGGGATGCTTCAGCCTTTACGAGTGCCAGAGTGGAAATGGGAAAACATATCCATGGACTTTGTTGTTGGATTACCGAAGACATCTCGAGGTAATAATTCAATCTGGGTTATTGTTGATCGCTTGACCAAATCTGCTCATTTCCTTGCTATACGAGATACTTTCTCTCTTGATCAACTTTCCCGTTTGTATCTTAAAGAAATAGTCAGGTTACATGGAGTTCCTCTCTCCATTGTATCAGATCGTGATCCCAGGTTTACTTCTAACTTTTGGAAAGGCCTTCAGAAGTCGTTGGGTACTGAATTAAATTTTAGTACAGCTTTTCATCCTCATTCAGATGGGTAGTCAGAACGAACAATTCAGACATTGGAGGATATGCTACGAGCTTGTTCAATGGATTATCAGGGAAGTTGGGACCAACATCTTTCTTTGGTTGAGTTTTCATATAATAACAGTTTTCATTCTAGTATACAGATGGCACCATTTCAGGCATTATATGGGAAGCGGTGTTGAACTCCAGCTTTCTGGGATGAAGTGGGTGAAAGAAAGTTGATGGGACCAGAATTGGTAGAAGAGATGGCAGAAAAAGTTCAGCTGATTCAGAAACACATGAGAACAGCTCAGAGCAGGCTGAAGAGTTATGCGGATAACCGGAGGAAGGATCTATCTTTCGAGGTAGGTGATCATGTTTTTCTCAAGGTTTCTCCTTGGAAAAGTGTGATGAGATTTGGTAAGAAAGGAAAGCTGAGTCCAAGGTTTATTGGACCATACGAAATTCTAGAGAGAGTTGGATCAGTTGCATACCGAGTGGCTTTACCTCCGAGTTTATCTCAGGTACACAATGTTTTTCACGTTTCGATGTTGAGAAAGTATATGCCAGATCCATCTCATGTTTTGAGTCCAGAGGTAGTTCAGCTGGAAGAGAACTTATCTTATGAGGAACAACCAGTCCAGATTCTTGACCACAGGGAGCAAGTGTTACGGAATAAGGTGATTAATCAGGTAAAGGTTTTGTGGAAAAAACACATGATTGAAGAGGCAACATGGGAATCTGAAAATGCAATGAGGGATAAGTACCCTCATTTATTTGATAAGTAAATAAATTGCGGGGACGCAATTTTCTAAAGGGGGGAAGGATGTAACTTCCCAATTAAGTAATGAATAATATATATTTTTATCTATGTCTATTAATGATTAAGATAGTGTTATAGAGGCTTAAAATGAAAATAAAAACAATCTTATGCATGGAATACACTAATATTCTTAAAAGATTGTTTTAGTTCCTTTTGATGGCAAACCATTTTTGAATCTATATTTTGACAATTTTATAAACTATGTTTGTCAAAATAAACTTATCCTTTATTATTGAGACATCGAAATTTACCTTGTGTGAATTTTTGGTATTTTTCTGACAATGTTCATTTTTTTAATGAATAGTGAAAAATGCTGCATTTTACATCAAAACTGCTTTTTAATCTAATTTACTTATATGATTAGATTATGTTTTGAATTGGTTTTGAAGTAAAATTCGAATATATTTTTACCATTTAATCCAATGGTGGTCATTGGAATCAATTTCACTTTGAAATTATACTTAAACTGGTGTCAATCTTTTGATACTTATTGTTTCATAAAAACACGCTATTTGCTCTGGCAGCGGGAATTAATTATTGAATTAATTAATGTGACTTATATGATTTGAATTTTGTAAAAAGGACTTCATTTTTGAATTCGGAATATCAAATATAGCTTAGGGTGAATTTTTGGTAATTTTCTGAAAAACTTCAATTTTTGATGAATAGTGAAACCACTAAGTGGTAATCAAGCAAACTGATTTTTCAGTTAAATGAAATTTTACCACTAATGTGTATTGAATTTTGAAAATCCGACATACATGGTTGTCATTAAGAAGTAAAATGTGGTTCAATGAGATTATAATAGTTTTTTGGTGAATAGTAACTTATTAAGTTCTTAATCGCGATTAGTGGTAATTAGGGTAGTTTAAGGTATAAATAATGCTTTAATAATATGAAATGACCTAGACACATGTCCCAAAATCATTGGTTGTGTCATTGCCGACCATTACATGCCATGGGTCAACTTGGGGACCCCATGGATCCACTTTTGTTGGGAAATGACATAAATTACTTTTTATTTAATGTTAAAGTGAAAATGACACAAACATAATATGTTTTGCGAAAACAATTTTTAAGTGGGATTATACAAGTCAAAATTTTGATTATAAATAGTCATTGGAAAGCTAAAAAAATTTCCTATATCATAGTATTTTTTTTTATAATTTTTAGACATTAAATAAATTTAATTATTTATGACATAATAATGATGTTGCGATGACATCATTATTTGACGATTTAAATAAAATAGAAAGATAATGTAAAATCTATGAACTACACATGGCCAAAACCAATTGGATGAGTTTATTTCGAACCCTTATCACCTTATCCACGAATTATATCAATGTGGGACCTTTTAAAACCGAAACACATTTTCAAATAAAGTAATGTTTCTTTACTTTCCAAAAGTGCCCCTCCTCTCCTCTTATAAAAGGCCCCCACCTCTACCTCATTTCACACACTCCTCAAGCCTTTGGATCGGCCAACCCCTTCCCATTTGCTCTCTCCACATCCCTCTCCTCATCCTAGAGGATTCCCTTTGGGCATAATCCTTTCAAAGGAAGCCTTTAGGCTCAAATAAAAAGGAGTTACACTTTTTAAGGTAATTCATTCTCTCATGTTCATTTGTATTATTTTGCTTCTCCAACCCCCTAAACTCTTTTTATTTACTTCTTTTGTAACAACACCAGTATCTTAAATATACTAGGATGTTGTTATAAGATGTATTTGAGCTACACTCTCACACAAATACATCAAATGGTTAAAGAACATAAGGTTTCCGTGGATGGCGAAATTCTGCCTCCCGAAACGATGATTGTTCAACACTCATTAAACACCTTCAAAGGTGGCCATTATGATGTAACTATTTTTATATAATATGTTTATGTTTTCCTTAAGCTTCTGTTTTTTTCATTTTGGGCATACCTTTATGGTTTCCATTATGGGTAAAACACGATATCTTCATTTTAGGAAGTGCGGACTACCGCCCCCTAAAAGTGATTTGATTCGTTAATACCATATGTGGGATGTGTAAAGGATAAAGTTAATGATATTATATATGTTGTTATACTGGAATTATAATATACTCTTATATCATTATGATTCCATTCCAGAAAATATGAAATAGAAATGGAAGTAGCGTTCATGCGTACGTACGGCTTACTGTCTCCATGAACGGTGCATTTCATTTCTTACCTCTAAATGTGATGTAATATTATAAATGAATGTATGTACTGGATATATATGACATATATGATATCTACATCATGAATACCATTCTGGATATAATGAACCTTTGACCAAATTAACAACATGTAAGTATAAGAAGTCAATTTTTGACTTAAGAACCAAATACCGACAAAATGAACATTATTAACTTAATTGATTACATGATGTTCATAACATGGTATAAAAGGAATAATGAACTTGAAAAAGATTCATAAGAAAGTATATATTAACTAAAGTTTATTATTCAGGAGATTAAAGAACGGTCGGGTCAAGTCGGATACGAGGTATGGGACTTCGTCTCAATCTCCTTTCATTGAGGCATATTTTATTTTATACACAACCTTCTTTTATACGGTGTATAAACCCCTTTGACTTTTAAGTTTATTCAAAAGGAATCTTTTTTATATGAAGCGTTTACTAAACGAAAAAAGGGAATGTTTTTGTCGTACGTATGCGGCGACAACGACTTCTCCGCCGTCGTAACCGTTATTTGAGTTTCGGCTTCCTCTACAAGCCATACCTTCTTTTTTTTAAAAGAAAAATAAATACCATGTTTTATTTTGGTATTGAAAATGGTTTTCACAATGTGTTTGTGTTGTATTGATATCTTGTGATTGAAATGTGGAAATGTTATATTTCCTTTATGCATATTTTATGTGATATGATTGTGGTATGGTTCTTGGGCATTATTATGAAGACGGGTGGTTCCGTGATAAACTAAGGGCAGGTGAGCCCGTTATAGCTCTCCAATGCATTGGGTAACGCGAAGGAGTGAAACGTTAATGTTTCTCCGAAGAGATTTTAGGGAATATATTGTGATGGGTATTCCAAACGCAACCAAGAGGGTTACTCCCTACGTAAGAATGTTATGAATGCCTCAAGTTACCTTTATGTCTTATGATTTCTATGATTTATTCATGATTTTATGAGGTATGTTAAAGTGCCTATGTTTTATGGGTAAAGTATGATTTCACATTCCCTTTCCATGTTTTTTTTATAACCCATACTGAGTTTTTATGCTCATCCCAAGTTTTTGAAATGTTTTTCACAGGTCAAGGGAAAGGTACATGATAAGATGATAGAGTCAAGGATGTGTCAAGAAATAATCCATGTTTTATTTTAAATGTGTTTCCATTGATGGGAATGAAGAATACTATCTTTATGTAACCACTTTGTTTATATGTGGAATGTAATGAAAGTTTTATGATCTAATTCTCTAAAACTCTAAACCCGAAAAGATCCTCAATGTGAAATCTTGTAATAACTCAAGATTAAGTAAGGTTTAAGGCTAGGGCCTTATAGTCTATGATCTATTTAAAAAAATTATTGTAACACCAATAGGAAATCTCATTTAGTGTGTATCCAAGGAATATTACATCATCATCTTTTTCATAAAACTTTCTTTTAGCACTTCACTTTTTCATTATCAAGAAATAATTACCAAACACACTAAAAAATATTACATTTCAATTATTTTTAACCAAATTTCATAGGGAATCATATATTAATTTGGTCATAGGAAGCACCTATTTTGTATAATTTTAGTTGTTCTGATTACTTTTAGGGAGAAAAATCTTGATTTGTCATGTTTAGAAAGAATAATTATGACCATATGAGTAATTATTCTATTTTTACTTTTATCCACCCTATTTTAAGGGATTTATAGTGAACCGAACTAATGACTGATACCATTTTTGTCTAAATAATCATAAACAGATCATATAAATGGTTAGATTTATTATCGCTAAGAAAGGTTTCCAAGGTTATGATGAGCTATCAATATGTGTTGAAAAATAGTATGTTTTTTTCATATTTCAATTAGAAATGGATGATTTTTTTAAGATACTAACTTGAAGAATTTTTCTGGATAGATTCATGGATTAACCCTTTATTTTTTAGGATTACGAAGTTGAACTTCATGGAGAACAAAGACAGGTATTTTCAGATTAGGGAGCAGATAATCTATCTAAATATTTTTTAAGTTAAAGGGTACTAAAATTAGTGATAAATATTTTGAGATCATTTTTAACGAATATTTTTTAATAAATAGGTATGGAATGATACTATGAGAGGATTATCTAAAAATTTCACAACCAATTTAAAGGAAATCACATATGCTGTATAAATGAAATTTGAATCTATATAACGTTAAGTAGTGAATTCTATATAAAGGTTACACTATAAAATTAGGATCTCAATAAGGGTATCATTAACTAAAAGATCAATATAAATGAAACCTCATATATGTTTCATAATTCTAACTCTATTTATCAATATTCTACCTAAGGGTAATTATAACACCATAGAATTCTAAAATAATTACATTTTATTCGATTGCATGTATGACTAGAAACAAAAATATTAGAAGAAACATTAACACCCTAATAATTTATGATATATTTAATTGTAAATAAACTCAATATATTAAATATTATTTATTATATTCAATGTTTATTTTGTCCTGTGTTACAGGAAATACTTATTTTATCATGTGTTGCATGCAATACTGATTCAAAAAAAACATGAAATATTATTAAAATATTATTATTTAATATAATATTTATAATCTAGATAATAAAATTGTTGGTATGAGTAGTATAAATCAAATTAATAATATTATATATACATTTTTATTATAAGTAAAATAATAAACATTTAAAATAAAAGAAAAATTTTCTGAAATCTATATTTCTTCTAAAAGATATATTAGTCTCACTTTGTGCACATAATTTAAAATTAATATTTACCACTTTTAGAAAATTTATATAATAATAATAATTTTTTTAAGACATAATTTATCAATTAGTTTATGGTGAGGTTTTTTTATTTTTCTAAAATGTTTCATTTTTCAACGAATTGTAAAAATACTGAATTTTAATTGAATATTAACATTTTCATTTAAATTATTTAAAATGCTAAAATACATTTTGAATTGTTTTTAAAGTAAAATTAGTTCAATTTAATATCTATTATTCAAATTTAGTTCATTGGAATCATTTTAATATTCATTTTTCATACAAATACTTTTTGAATTTTTAACATTTTCCCTTTAAAAAGGTGGTTTGTTGTTGCGTCTATAGGAATAATTTCAAATTACATTTCGCCACACATGTGAATGGAATTTGGAAAAATGGATTATATATTTTTAATAATAATAATTTATAATTTATAATAAGGTTAAATTAATTTTTGACAAATTAATAGTTAAAATTTGTGAAAATTTGTTACTACCATTAAGGTTAAAATAAGGTTTTGAAAGTTATATGCACTTGTGTTAAACTTAATTTTACACATAGATATGATATTTATTTAATAAATTGGATTTAATATTTATAATAATCATGTTTAAATTATCTAATAAATATCATTTTAATTTTAGTCTTAAAATATATATTTCTTAGCTAATTAAAAAGATACATGTTAGTTTGGTAAAAAACATAAAAGGGTATAGTTGAGTAAACGTAAATACTTAAGAATAAAAATTTAAAAAATGTGTTGATTTTATTTAATGGAAGGTTTTATCAACTACATAATCAATCCAATTTATTACTGATCTATTTTAGAGGCATGTGAGGTAAGAATGACCAGTCAATAGTGAATACTTTTGGTTATTTATAAGACTTTTACTCCTCAACTATAGAAGGTCATTCACTCCTCTCACATACCCACACCTATAAATAAATTTTAATCACTCAAAACCTTACCAAATCACTTCCCAAATTCCTTGCACTCAAACTATATCCCTTAATTTTGTCATAAATCCAACCTAGGAAGTATTTTTTTCGAACCTAACCTGGATACCCAAAGAAGAGGTAACGTTATTCAATGAGTGTTTTTATTTTATTTATTCCTATATATCCTTCAATTATTATTACACCATGATCATATATTAAAATAAGTATATTTCATATAAATATATTTTTATGTTAATGTAATGACCTAAAACCATCCCCACTTCCATAAAATGGGCTACAAAATCATCATTCATGTGTATAGAAAACTACCATCTCACGAACTGATGTAATTCATTTTTCCATTACCACATATCACAGTTGGGTATTATGATGGATATGAAGTATATATATGATATTTATAACATATTTATAATTATGTATTAATTATATCATATATAACTTTTTTTAATTTCCATTCATTATGTGATAAGATAGCATCGCTCATGTGTACGAGGGACTACCGCCTCCTGAAGTAAAGGGATATTTATTTCAATAACGCTTTACATGGAACATGATAAGGATAAAGTTAACGATTACATGTGATATAAATGACATAATTATGATATTAATGTCATATTTATCATTATTTAATACTAATATATCATTTTTTATACCTTTTCACTCACTTAAAGATGATAACATCACTCGGGTACGTATAGACTACCACCTTCACAAAATTATGTGACAATCTTTTCATCACCACCGCCTTCACAAAGTGATGTGACAATATTTTCATCACCACACCACATGTATGATATATATATATATAAGTATATTTAATGAATTAATATAGTATTTATGTTATCATAATAATTCTTAAAATATGAAATATTACTTGCAATCTTTCCATTAGTATCATTGAAAAATGGAAATTTTACCCATGCATACATACAGCCTACCATCGTCGTGATTGTAATGTACTTCATTTTTTTTAACCATAATTCGTGATTGGGTTTAAAAGTATAATTAGTGTATAAATATGATAATTATTTAATTAATATTATTATTTATATAATGGAACTATATAATATTAATAATAACTGTAACATTCATAAAAAATCAAGAATGAGAAAAAAAGGAAATTAACACATGAAACAATGAAATTAATAAAATATTATTAATGCATGGATGCTAATATTTTATAAAATAATAATAAATGATGTTATAAATATTTTTATAGTTCCAAAATAAGTTAATAACATGTTTGAAACCACTATACATGAGGTTAAATATTTTTCATCCAAAAATAAGTGTAAGGTAATGGATTTCATCTCAATTTACATTCCATTTCAATCTTATTTGTTATTATGAACCAATTCACTTTTATGTGAAGAATATACTACCACTTTAACATGAAAAATGATTATTATTTCATAATTAAGGGTTATTATTATTGAATATAAATTATTTCATCCAAGTCGTCTTTACATGAAAATTACCATGTTGTAAAAGTTATTGGAAAATCTCATTATCTTTTGTGGTTGTTAGATTTATCTTAGAACAATAACTTCCTTGTAATATTTTGTCATTATAAATTAGATTTATCTTAATTATCCATATTATTGTATAAATTATATGATTTTTCCCAACTTTTATACCATTTTTAGAAATGGGTTTTACTTTAACATCTAGTTGATTAATTGGGGAAATATTGAAAAATATGCATCCTTTACTCAATACAAATATTTTATGATAAAGAACATTTTTTATGAATTAAATCAACTACTAAATATGTGAGGAATGAGTTGGACCTTTAGTGAGGGGTGGGTCTAGGTATTATATATCCCTTTTTTGCATCGTAGGTCTCATGAGACAAACAATTTACCGATCATCAAATAGGTTTTTAATTGTAGTTTAAACCATCTTGTAAATGGTATTAATGATAGAGGTATCACGTGCCTAAGACAGTAAATCGAATAATTTGGTATTTTCTTCATTAAGAATATATTTATTATTATCCATGATATTTTCACTATGATATTATCTCTTGATTCATTTCATTCGGATTTTATTGATTAAATGGTGTGTGATTTCTGATATTTACCTAAATATATTGATTATACCTTATACATTAATTTAAATGGATTTTGTGTTTAGTTATTTAACTTTACATTTTGATAATGATTATTGATTCATGATAGATTATGTTGTATGTAGTCTTACTGATCATTTGATCTCACCCAAATGTTTTCTCTTTCTTAGGAATCTATGAAGTGAACTATGTTTGATAAGTAATGATATTCTTGAGGGAATAATGATATTTTGGAAAATAAATTATGTTTTATTTTTTGTATTCCAAATATAATATGGGTATCATGTATTTATCTATTTTACTAAGACTATTATACTATTTTTTCCTTCAGTGTGTGATTCCTTGAGTCTTAAGCTAATGTATTAAAGGAGGCACCAGCTCCAGGCTACTGGGATTAGGGTTTCCATAGTTGGTATCAGATGAAAAGAAAGTAATCTGATCCTTGGGAACTCTCACATGTGATAATTGTAGAATGAATGTCTCTCTACCCAAGGGCTTCATAATTAAATGGATACCACTAGGGATGGTGGTGTTCCCCACCCAGGAGGTGTAGTCACTCATGGAATTCCCTGATAAGTATCAATTATATTCCACTAGAAATAATTACAAACCACTATAGTTTGCATCAGATAAATTTTAGTAGTAACCATGGGTGATATATTTTGGAAAACATAGATTAGGGATCATAACTCTATCATATATTTTGAGGATAAGTACATAATAACATCATAATGTTTTGGTGAGAAAGATATTATGTGGGTTTTCCTATAAATACATAAATGTTTGGATACTACAAGTGGACATGGTTCCAAAAAAGAGGGACCTAGGGGTAATAAATTTGAAAATAAAACATTTATCTTTACCTGATCATGACCTATTGCATGAAAATGGGCCTTTCTGTAGATCTGGTTTGACACTCCCTTAGGATATTCTTTTGATAATTCACATTTTCATTACAAACATTTATGAAGAATGATAATGGAAAACCTCAATTAAACCTAAGGTTTCTTAGGTTGAAAATAAAGTATCTCGTTATAAAGGTAAAAGGATTTATGTGTGGAAAGGAAGGTAATAAAGAAAATAACTTCCAATGATAAATTAAGAGTATGATGAAAGGAAATAAATTTCATCCTAGGGATACATTTATTGTTTTTCGTCTTAAATGTGGAGAACATAGGAATTATTTGATTCCATTCCCTCTTCTAAAAGTTAAACCCTAGACGGAGGAGGGACATATGTGGAAATAAAATGGGTTAATTATTTATGTATTGGAATTAAAAAAGTTAAATTTTTGAAGTATTGTTTCCAATGGTATGTTAGTATAAGAATCATGTAACAGGTAAGGATTGTTTTAAATTTTATAATCATATCTGTATTCATTAACTTAAGTGATATGAATTCCATCATGGATTTATGAGTTAAGGTTTTACTATAATTGTAATGCCTTAAACACTTTCTTAGGTTTTATGTGATGGAAGTCAACAAATCTTATGTATATTTTGGATGAAATTTATGGCAATAAAACCCAATAGTATAGTATATGTTTTAGCGGAAAATTTATTTTAATAATAACGACTTTTCATTTTATAGACATATGTTTAAAGGTATAGATAACTTTTAGGGTTAATATGTTCATTAATTACATTGTATTAATAGTCAAATAAGATTATTAGACTTTATGGGAAAAGGTAAGTTGTATTTAAAAACTTAGTAAAAAGTTTATTTCATGATTGATTTTATTTTATGGATATCTATTATATTATCTTGGGAACATTATAGTAATTATATTAATATAGTTTTAGAAAAAGGAAAACCTTCATGATATGCAGCAGCATGACACATATGGAAAGGCTGCAAGGCATGAACCCATGACCAACTGATGGTAATGTTTTAGTGCCTACCACTGGACAATGTGATATCCCGGTCAATATTTCATTATTTTTAGTTAAATGATTTGAAAAATAAATATTAATGATAAACCGGTGGTTTTACTATTGAGTTTTAGAGATTAATTTTTTATATTGGGTAACTTTTGCTAACTATATTGGTTTTATAATATAGATAGAGATAGATTGAATGTTTTTTCACTCTTTTATTGATCTTATGATCCATTAAAAGTTAATTTTATATCTTTGAGCATAAAAAATCATTTTTGGACATTAGTTTTTTGTAGTAAGCGATGAATTGGAAATTTATCAAATCACTAAAAAAGAATAAAATTGTTCTTATGAAATATAATTATATTAAGTAATTATATTCCCTTATATTTTAAATAGTAAAATAATTCCTCAACATTAGGAAATAGATCTTGAAACAAAAGTGTTATCCTTTTACATTGATATCCAATGAGTCATACAGTCATTTAAATCATCACATGTTTATTGTTTTTAAGCCCTTAACCTTTCTTGATTGTTAAAGTTTTGTGATTGATGACCTCTATCACTCTCTATAATTATTTAATATTTTATTACATGTCTATATCTTTAATTTCTACCAATTTTACCTTACTTATAAACCTAGTTATATGTTATTCCATATGACCATTGATTTACCTATCTCTTTTATTTAAAGGATATTATATTAACTCTTTTTATGATGTAGGATTCTAAAAAATGGTATTTCCAAATATAAAACCCTTCATTAACAAGATCATGTTCAAATTATAAGGATTCAATTTATTTAAGGTGGGGAAAATGGAACACCTGAAAATTATAAAATAAGAACCTTTTATTTGATAGCATATATGACCTGAAAAACCTAGTATAGAAGAAAATATAACACCCCAAGAAATTATAATATATTTATTTATAAATAAATTCAAACTATTCAATATATTTCATTACATTAAATGCTGATGTCATTTTTCATTACATGCAACACTAGTTTTAGCTTGTGTTGCACGCAACACATATTTAAAGAAAAAGTGACATATTATTAAAATATTATTATTTAATATAATAGTTATAATATATACATTAAATTAAAATTTATTAATAGTAATAAAGTAATTTAAAAAATTATATATATATATATATATTGACTATAAATAAGATAATAATTATTTAAAATAAAATAAAATATTTTCAAAAAACTGTATTTTTTCTAAAAGATGGATTAATTGTGTTTTCCACACAAAATTTGAAATTAGTATTTTAAAAAAATTATAAAAATTATTTCACCAAATAAAATTCATTTTAATATCAGAATATAAAAATTATATTAGGTTGATTTTATGTGATTTTTCTGAAATGTTTCATTATTTATGAATAGTGAAATGTTTTGAATTTTAATAGAAAACTGACTTTTTGTTTATAATATTTATAATGTAAAATTAAATTTTGAACTGGTTTTAAAGTAAAATTATATTATTTATATATCTATTAATCCTATTTAATTAAATTTAATCATTTTAATAAGGAATTTTTATAGAAAAACTTTGTAAACATTTGAACATTTTCTTTCTTTAAAACA
This sequence comes from Viscum album, assembly GCA_963277665.1. Lineage (NCBI taxonomy): Eukaryota > Viridiplantae > Streptophyta > Magnoliopsida > Santalales > Viscaceae > Viscum > Viscum album. Next base: position 973,232,753 of record OY728166.1, read on the forward strand.
TGATTTTTTTTAGCATCTGTGGGGTTAATATTAAATTAAATTTTTTCACATATCTGAATGGAATTTAAAGAAGTGGATTCCATATTTAGAATAATAATAATTTATAATTTATAATAAGGTTAACTAAATTTTTTACCAAAATTAATTGTGAAAATAGTTAAAAAATTAATTACCATGATTAAGGTTAAAATCGTGTTTTGAACGTTACTTGTGCTTGTGTTAAAATTAATTTTACACACATATAGGATTTTTACATAATAAATTGGATTCATATTTTGAATTAGTAGTTTTATATTATCTAATAAAAATTATTTTAATTTTTATTTTTAACAGATAAATTACTTAGGTAAATAAAAATATTAAAGTTTGCATTGTAAAATAAAACTAAAAGGGTGAAATTGAGTAAATATAAAGACTAAGGAATAAAATGATAAAAATATAATTATTATGTGTGGTGTAGATGTGTATTGAAAACAATCATCCCTAAAATTCATTATTGATCTATTTTGGAGGCACATGTGGTAAGAGTGACCTCCCATTAGTGAATACTTTTGGGTATTTACAAGAATGCCACTCCTCCTCAATTATAAAAGGGAAATCACTCCCCTCACTTACTCACAATACTCAATCCATTTTTATCGACAAAAACCAAACTAAATCACTTAAAAAATTCCATCATCTCATCCTAAAATTATTATTTTATCATAAATCCATCCTTGGAAGGATTTGGTTCAAACCTAAGGAGGATGGATGAAGAAAAGGTAATGTTATCCAATGATTAGTATTGTTTTATGTATTCCTCCACCTACTTTAATTATTAATAAACCATGATAATATAATAACCTCATTTTATCACATGTACAGATATGTTTTTCTATTTTTTCATGACATGAACCATCCCCACTTTTATCAAATAGGTTATGAAATAACCATTCGTGTGTATGTTGGACTACTGCCTCACAACCTGATGTCATTCATTTTTCAATTACCACTTATGAAGATTGGGCATGATTATAAATAAAAAGTACATATGATATTTATAACATATTTATACCTCAATATTCATTATATAATATATAATTTATTAATTTCCATTAGATAGGGGACATGATAATATCATTTGTGTGTATGAAAGACTATCGCCTTGCGAAGCAATGTCATTTATCATTCACTAACTCTATACATGAAAGGTAATAAGGAAAAATTTAATTACTATATGTTATATAAATTACATAATTATGATAATATTGACATATTTATCAATATATAAAGATAATTTGTTACATTATTCATTACCTTTTCACTCACATAAATATGATAATATTGTTCTTGTATATGGGGACTATCACCTTCGAAAAGTGATGTGACTCTCTATTCATCACCACACCATATGGATGATATATATATAAATATATTTAAATAAATACTATTATATTTATTATATCATGGTAATTATTTAAATATGAAATATTACTTACCAATATTTCATAATGATCTTTGAAAAATGGAAACATTACTCATGTGTACCTACGACATATCATCTCACCGATCGTAATGTACTTAATTTTTCATAACCTTAATTAATGATTGGTTTAAAAAAATAATTTAGGTATAAATATGATAATTATTTAATTATTATTATTCTGGATATGATGGAACTATATAATATACACAAGAACTATAACTTTCGTAATAAATCATAAATGAGAAAACATGGAAATTAAAACCTAAAACAATGAAAATGACAAAATAAACATAATGAAATGGTGATTAGATGTTATGAAAGGATCATAAATGTTGTTATAAATATTAATATATTTATATAATATGTTAATAACATTCCTAACACTACTATATAAGAGGGTAAATCATGTAAATTTTAAAGATAGTCTGAGGTAACTGATTTTGTCTAAATTTACATTCCACTGAGACTAATTTGTTATTATTACCCAATTCACTTTATGTCGTATATATACTTCTTATATGACTTGTAATATCATGATTATTTCATATTTCATGTTATTTTAAGTTTTAATATGATTTATTTAATCAAAGGGGACTTGAATTGAAAATTACCAAGTGGTAAAAGTTATTATAGAATCTCACTTTATTTTATGTTTGTTAACGTTCTCTTGAAACAATCACTTCCTTATAATAATTTTTAAATGTACATTAAATTTATATTAAATATACATATTCATGTATAATGGATATTATTATTTCTTAAACTATATAACATTTTTACATATAGTGTTTACTTTGACATCTATTTGATTAACTAAGAAAATATTGATAAAGTTGTATCCTTTACTAAATACAGATATTTGATGATAATGAACATTTTTTATGAATTAAATCAATTATTTGATATATTAGTAATATTTTTGACCACCGGTGATGGGTGGGGCCCAAAATTATATAGCCCCTCGATGCATCATTAGGTCTCATTAGACAAACTAGTTAATATACAATTAAAGAGGTTTTTAAGTATAGTTTAAACCATATTATGAAAGGTCTTGATGGTAGATGTATCATGTGCATGAGAAATAAAATAAGATAATTAAGAATTTACTTTGTTAATAATTCATTTATTATTATCTATGATATTTTCACTATGATATTATCTTATGATGCATTTCATTCTTAGTATGTTGATTAAATGGAATGTGTTTTCAGTTATTTACCTTGGCATATTGAATATGATTTATCTATGTTATTTAAATGGATTTTGTGTTTTGTTATTTACCTTTCCATGTTTATTATTATAATTTTTTATGATATTTTCTATATCACTTAACCCTTACTGGGCATTTTATCTCACCCATATTGTTTTCTTTCTCAGGAATCCAAGAAATGTATTATGTTTGATATGCGAGGATATGTTATAGGGAATAATAATATTCTCAAAAAAATTAAGTTTTAATTTTTATAATCTAAATTTAATATGGGTATCATGTAAGTATCAATTTTATCAAGGATTCTAAACTATTCGGTCCTTCGGGATGTGATTCCTTACCATAACACAAAAAAACCAATAGTTATGTAACAATAATTCCACACAACATAAAGTAAATCATGGAATCAAATGTTCTATGTCAAGATAAAATTGAAAATATACTAGTTACATGATGGTTATACTAAAGATGAAGATCAGCATAAGGGTAATGATAATTTTCTAGAATTATATATATATATTATGGAATGAATAAATCGAACGATTCATTGTGTTATATTGTTCATGTATTCAAGTATAATGATGATTATAAAAGACTATGACCCTAAATTTTTTAATTTAAGAACCATATAAGGGAGGACATTCTATTTTGTAGATGAGTTCTATATCATATTAAAATGCGAATATAAAGTTCTCCACCTTATTTTATAGCCCATGGTCACTATAAAATTAAATCTACCACATTGTGATGATGTTTTCGTGGATATGGTAGTCACTCTAGTGTATTAAATAATCATTTTGAAAATTTTGATTCCAAAATAGGTTGAATCTATAAACCTCAATGTATTATTTATAATTCCTTGTAAAACATCATGCTATGAAAAATATAGATTCACCTCCACACAATAGGTGATGTTGTGTTACTGTAGAATGAAAGCATGCGTGGTTGAATCAAAAAGAGTTCAATGTTGTGGGATTTTTGGACAGGATAAAAAATTTATAATAAAATATTTTATGAAAATTTATGATATTGTCATAAAGATAAAATACCTTGACTCGTTATTAATATGAGGTTTAAATAAGTTTAAATCAGATTTTATCTCATTGTTGATGATTAAAGGGTTTTCCATAATATATTATCGACATAATATTTATGATATCTATAAGTATATTATATCAGTTATAGGTGATTAAAATGTATAGTTATTATAGAATTAATTCAATATTGTTATTATTATAAACATAAAACCCATGAATGTTTAAAAAGGGAGATAATTGATACTATTACTACATGAAAATTTTTAGTGTATCAAAGAGGAAGAGAAGTCCACCATATTCATAAGTTCTTATGCATTAAAAAAGAATTTGAGATGAAGTGAAGGATATTTTTTGTTGTTTTATATACTATGCATCAATAATATAAAATGTTAGAATATCAACTATGAATCAAAATTAACATGAGACTAGGTAGATGAAAAATTCCAAATATCACTAGATACTACTGATCATAACCTTGGAAGTCGAGGAACATTTCACATGTTCAAGAAATAACCTTATAGAACTATTGGTTCCAATATAAACAATTCCATCACTCAAATAGGACGACCGAGCTATGCGAGACAACATAGAAATTTGGATAATACTAACCCAATCCTTATGTACCAATTCTTAGACACTTGTAATAACATTAAATTAGAGTTATAATAAAAACTATATACTAAAAAAGTTAATCACATCAAAGAGTAAGTGTTGTAGGATGGATCTGAAAACTGTAAAATCTTGGTGTGTTATTGTTCAATCCCATTATGCATTCCATACTATGGTGAGGGTTGATTGAGAATCAAAATATACATTATATTAACTATGAAAGAGGATTAAGTATTAGGTGGGGATATAAAATGGAAAATATTAAACTTTGTAAAAAGTGGGAACATTAATTCATCCCACTCACATTGTCCCTACATGATCCACTAGGTTATTAAGGTGATATAAAATCTCTTCAATGTTATATATGATTGTATCTATTTTTTCCTCATTTGATTTATATTAATTATATAAATAATATATTTAAAAATAATTAGGAATAGACTTAAATAGAGAACATAGTCACTAACCCTATAGATTCTAAAGTAATGGTATCAACCAGTACTATAATAATTAGGAAGGAGGAAAAGATATTAAAAAATAAATCAAATTATATTAATGAACAATAACTAATTGAAACTGATCAAAGTGGAAGGTTTTTATTTATTAAATATATTGAAAATGATTCTTTAAGATACTATATTAACCTATAGAGAGTAAGAAGAAGATTAGTATATCAAAACTGTTAAAGACTTCAACTATTAATTTGATAGGTATGAGAACAATGTTCTGAATGAATTATTTTCATTGGGGGGATAGGAATGAAGATAAATAGACATTATTTAGCTATGAATAAGGTGTTTAGGTTGAGATAAAAATCCCAAATCTTTAGCTCTTACCAAATATCAATGGAAATATATCCCTTCTTAATTCCCTTATTTCAATTTATATGTGCTAACATGTAGAAAATTAAAAGGAAAAAAAATAAAGGGGGAGTGGATTGATGTTTTCATCTATTAATAAAAATAGGAGATCCATCATGGAATACACATTTCCATGATTAAAAAGTGAGAAGTGAAACTCTTTAAATAAATCTCACCTGATGAGTGTTGTTAAAATAAAATTTTACAATGAATATGTACATCCATTTAAAATTAAAGGTTGAGTTATTCTAATCAAATTTTGTATGTTTTCATTGATAATAAAAATATTTATGAAAATATAGAGTATTATTTGATAAAAATCTAGGAGAAATGGGATTATTTCCTCTGGAATTGGTGATGACCTCATTGATTTAAGGTTCAAACATTCCAAGAGGTTTCAAAGTGGTTTGTTTATAGAACCGGAAACATCCAATGATTCCATATCAATTTGGACCTACTTACCAAAGGTAGGGGCTCATTAGTTGTGAAATGATGAGGCTTAAGAATTTTCATTGGTCGAGAGTATGGAAGGTCGGACTCATCACACCTTTTTGAGGGGAATTATTGTCTACTCAGGGACTCTCTTTATAGATTTAAGTTATTCTTGTGAATCCTTATTACATTACCAAGTATAAAATGAGCTTTCCTTTAGATATAACAATCAATGATTGATATTTAGGGAATTTAGAGAATCTTTTATATGTATTTGAGGTTATTCATTGATAGAGAATCATCTATATTTGTTAGATATTCTTAGTCAATGGTATCCTTCAATACAAAAAAGTCTCTTGGTCATTACGATGACCATACTGGTTTTAAAGCCACTCAGTGGGGCACTTGAAGTTTATTTTCATTCTGAAGGAAATTGATTATTTCAGATTTCTGATCGTACCCACAGATGGGATACCTACGTATCCTTTGTTTTTGAAAAGGAATAAAAACCCCAGTAGTTTGAGTAAGAGAGTATGATATTTATGCACGATTGATGGCTCAAAAAAAGATGCCATAATTACTTTTAGAATCCAATATCACGTGAGCCATGCTCGGTGTAAGAAACAAGAGGTATTGGTAACACCAGACAATTTTGACATCATAAGAAATGATGTGGGTCTTATGTATGTATGACTTCCAAATAGATGAATATTATGATTTACTTTAGGGAAGAAACCCGGGAACAAGGTCCATAAAGGTATATGTACTTTATGGAGATTTGGATACTCTAACTTGGGGCTTAATCCTGATGAAGATGCCCAAATTAGGAGGGGACTTATGATTGGGTTTTACTCTGGAGAAGGAAGCCCAAGTCAAAAGTAAATTAAGACTGGTTAAGAGAAATTATGACTGGGTCTTATTCCTGAGAAGGAGGCCCAGGTTATAGGATTTGAGAACTGGGGATTACTCCTAATGAGGATACCCGGGTTAAGGGACTTAGGGGTTACTCCTAAAGAGGAGTCCCATATTTGTAGACATTGAGTCAGGGGCTTATTCTTGAAAAGGAATCCCAGGTTAAGAGAATTATGGTTGGGGCTTACTCTTGAGGAGGATGCCCATATTTGGGAACTTGGGGTTTACTCCTAAAGAGGTTTCCCAGATTTAGGAACTTGGGGCTTACTCCTAAGGAGGATGCCCATATTTAAGAACTTGGGACTGGGGGTTACTCCTAAGGAGGATTCCCAGGTAAGGAAATTATGATTGGGGCTTACTCCTAAGGAGGATGCCCGAGTTTGGGGACTTGGACTGGGGATTACTCCAGAAAAGGAGGCCCAAGTTAAGGATTCTCTCATCTTAAAGGATGAGTTTGAATGAATGAAATATCTGACCTTAGTGACATAAATATATGTAAATCACTAGGTTTTAAGATGTAATTCCTCGACCCCAGTTACCCAGAGTCGGTGCATTATTACATAACATTGGCCTGATCACAAGAAAGATCATGTCTCGAAAGACTGAATTAGTTTAGTAGCCTTGGAATAACTAGATACATTAATAAAGTTTACGTTACATCATAAAATGAAAAACTACAACAATATAGTCTCCATAGTCCACACTCTTATCCCCTCATACTATCCCTACAGGTTATTCATAAAATACTTCTTCACATCCTGGGAAAAATAAAACATAGAAAGGGGTGATCTCAAATGCCCAGTAAGGATAACAATATAGTAGAAACTTTCATAAATAAGCATAAACAATTAAGGAAATGTATAACTAAAACAATAGCCTTTTAAAATTTTAAATTTATAATAATATGGAAGAAATAAAATGAAATAACTTCATATACTTATTAACATGGATATTCTACTAGTCGAATAATCACATGAAATATCAATAACCACTTTCTTAATGATGGAATGCATAATTCCAGACAATCATAACCACGTAGCCAATGCCTCATTCCAAGACTAAAAATAAGATTTGTCAAGGCCTTGTGGCAAGACACTAGTTTGTCTCATGAGACCTACCGATGCATCGAGGAGCTATAGCGGGCTCCACCCGTCACTTATTAAGTCCAATGCATTCCTCATATGAGCAGGTTTAAACATAACATAAATATTCGTATTAAAACTAGCATACGAAATGTCAATAATTTCTCCATAAACCATGAATGGTATAAAAATAACACATCCACAGTAAAACATATCACAAAACCTTCAATACAATATGAAAGATTTGTATCATAATAAATAAACTTCAAATAAGATTAAAATCCATTAAAGGATGTTGACATAGATGAAATCAAAACTATTTGATAGAAATATCTCTTTTTTAAAATCATTTAAAAGTTATATAATTATAAAATAAAACTTTTACTTTTAATATATTCTTATAATCCTGTAAGGTAAGCTTCGACAATTTTATAATGGTGTAAAATAGCCACACCCGTCGTATAAGTTAAAAAAAGACATTCTTACCTTAATTCTATCGAAAAGGTTAAAAAAGACCTTGTTCGGAAAATGACAGAAAGATTCCTTTATAAACTTATTATAAAATGTCAACAAGGTTATAAATGACTTTAACCCATATTCTTTAAAATATTAAGAATTATTTGAAATACATTTTTAAGAAACATGGATGTGGATGATAAAGAGGTCCCAGTAGATAATTACGTATAAACAACCTCGGATAATGAAGAGATTGTGAAATAAACCCTTACCTTGTAATTTTCCTTGATTGAGGGTAGGTCAAACTCCTATATAATGGTTAAATAATTGTTATTAAATTATACATTAATCATATACATTAATATTATATCATATAAGATCTTTTAACATTGATTTCTTAATAATATCTTAGTATTATCGTTGTTTCGTTTATTAAGTTACTCATTTTCTTTTATATGTTTTGTTATGTAAGCCATGTTTTTCATGGATAGGTTGTATAATATTCATATCCAGAATGATATCAAGTCCTTAGATACTATTATTAATCATAAAATGACAATTATACTTGAATGGATACGATGGAGAATGAATCTCATCACGTTTGTGGAGACGGTAGTCCATACGTACGCACAAGAGACAATATCATTCTTTTGATATTAAAATAAAATATATTTGGATGTTATATCATATATAAAGAATCATTATCATGTTATATTTATTATTTACATGAATTAAACATCATTATTATACCCATCCAAATAATAATTTATTGAATAATAATTACACCACGACGTGGAGACAGTAAGCTGTGCGTACGTGTGTATGGTGACATGTCATTAAAAGGATGGATAGAATACTGAATATGGTCGCACCATATTTATAATAACATCACAGTATATATTATATACTGGAGTTATTATTTTAAAAAGGGAATAACAAATAAAGAAGTAGTTGAAGAAGAAAAGAACTTGAAAAAGGGTGGTGAAATCATTACCTCTTCTTCGGGTTCTTCCTTTTGATTTGATCAAAAGGGCTCCATAGGTTCACTTTATGATCAAACTAAGGCCTCTAGGATGAATTGAGGGAATCATAGAGAGTATTTGGGATGTTATTGGCCAATCCAAAAGGCTTTGAATGTGTAAATTAGAGAGAAGGGGGAGTGCCCTTTTATAAGAGGGGTGAGGGGCACCTTTGGAAAAGCTAGAAATATTATTTTATAATAAATTCATATTCGGTTTTTAATGTCTCAAAAGTAGATTATATAAATTTTAAGGTGGGGAAGGATCTAAAACCACTCAACCAATACAATTTAGATAGGTTTGGGTCATTATATTAACCTTATCTTTTAGTTTTAACTCTTAGTTAATTAGTTTCACGCTTACCATGTCACTTTGTATTTCTATATTATATAGTTAATAAACTTACAATATACCTCCAAGAGACCCCAAAGTGGTCCATTAATGATACACCTATCATTATATAAGTCTCTTGGCCGAACCTTAGATTTTTATGAATTGAATATAAATTAATAATATAATATTTGTTTTAAAAACTCTTTTATGTCAATTTTGACACTATTGGGTATTTTGTTTTGGATAAATTTATAACAGAATTATTACTTCGAAAACAATTTATATAATCAATCCTAATATGTCATATTATCCTATAGAATTATTGGAATTCATAAAAAACTAAAATTAAATTTATTTTGATATTTATAATATCAATTATTTTAATATTTCATTAATTAGGTAATTACTGCATCACCATTGTGTCATAAATAAATTAACTTATTTAATGTCTAAAAATTATAAATAGAATACCATTATGTATGAAATCTTTTTATATTTCTAATTAATATTTACAATCAAATATATCTTATGTATAACCCTATATTAAAAATGTTTTAGTAAATAAACTTTGATTTTAACTCTTTTAAGTCTTCTTTGAATTAAATAATAATAAATGTCCTAATCAAATCTAAGTGGACCTAAATGATAATATTTTATTCATAAGGTTATTTGTGGTCGAGATAAACTTGTACAATGGAATTAGGACATGTGTTTGGGTAATATTAATATCATTTTTACCCTTAATTACCCTATTTACTTTTAACCGTGGTAAATAAAAGTATAAAGTTAGTATTCACCAAAAAATATTTTCATCTCATTGTACCACATTTTACTCCTTGATATTAACCGTGTCTCTCATATTTTTAAAATTCTACTCACAAAAGTGGTAAAATTAAGTTTTATGTGAATTTCCAAATTCTCTTAGGAGGTGGGTAAAATATGGTGAAAATTCAATAAAGTTTTTATATATATAAAATTATTCTAAACTAACTACAATGAATTACATTGAACTTATATAGGTATTATGTATTTATTTTGACCTTAATTAAATTTAAATAAAATAAATAATTATTTAAATAAAAATTTGGTTTTAAACTATAACTCAGTGTTTTTTTCACTATTCATCAAAAATTGAAAGTTTTCAGAAAAATACCATAATTTCACCCTAGGATAATTTGGATATTATGAATCCAAAAATGATGTCCATTTTGAAAAATGAAATTTATAAATTTCAAAAAGTGTGTATTACTATTCATAAAGGGTAGTTTGATTGGTTGTGGTGTGTTAGAACTCGATGTTGCGTACAACACACGCTATCGAATTATTCAAAGAGAAGAGTACCGTAGAATCTTGGGATGTTACATTCTCCCACCCTTCAAATAATTTCATCCACGAAATTTCTAGAATACTAACGCATGAAAAGACTCGGGTGGTTCTTCATCATAAGTTCCTCGGGTTCCCACGTTTCCTCTTCTATCTTATGGTTTCTCCACAAAACTTTTACCAGGCGAGTCGTCCGGTTTCTCAGTACTTCTTCTCTCGTATCAAGAATACTCACAGGCTCTTCTCAATAAGACAGATAGGGTTCCAGTTCTAATTCCTCATAGGTGAGTACATGCATTGGGTCAGACATGTATTTCCTCAACAGTGATACGTGGAACACATCGTTAACTTTGGAGAGACTTGGCGGCATTGCCAAATGGTAAGCCACAACCCCAATTCGTTCTAGAATTTCTAAAGGTCCGATGTACCTAGGACTCAATTCACCCTTCTTACCGAAACGTATAACTCCCTTCCATGGATATACCTTCAAGAAAACATGATCTCCAACCTGAAATTCCAAATCCCTCCTTCGGTTATCGGCATAGCTCTTCTGCCTACTTTGAACTGCTTTGATGTGGTTTTCAATTACCTTTACCTTTTCCATTGTTTCCTCCACTAGTTTTGGGCCTACAAGTATTCGTTCACCAACTTCATCCCAACAGGATGGTGTGTGACATCTCCTTTCATATAACGCTTTATATGGTGACATCTGAATACTCGAATGGAAGCTATTGTTAGAGGAAAATTCTACCAGAGGTAAATATTGATCCCACATACCCTAAAAGTCAAGCGATCAGGATCTCAACATGTCTTCTAAGGTTTGAATAGTCCTTTCTGATTGTCCATCTATTTGAGGGTGGTAGGCAGTGCTCAATTGAAGTTCAGTATCTAGGGATTTCTGAAGACTTTTCCAGAATATTGAATTAAAATGGGGATCACGATTAGAAAAAATCGATAGGGGTACTCCATGAAGTCTCTCCACTTCATTAATATATAGTCTTGCTAGATGTTCCATTTGTAAATCTTCTCTTATAGAAAGATAATGTGCTAACTTGGGAAGATGATCAACAATAACCCATATTGCATCTTTCCTTCTATGATTCTTTGGTATCCCCATGACAAAGTCCATCGTAATATTGTCTCATTTCCACTCCGATATGGGAAGAGGTTTCATGACTCCTCCAAGATGTTTCCTTCCAGCTTTTACTTGTTGACAAACCATACATCTTGACACAAAATCAGAAATCTCCCTCTTAATGTTGTCCCACCAAAAATGTTCCTTCAAGTCTCTATACATTTTGGTACTCCAAGGGTGTATATAGAAATTGGAACTATGAGAATCGTCCAACAATTCCCTTTTTAGATCAGGTATATTAGGAACTGAAAGTCTCTTCCCAAATTTAAAATTTTCATCTTCATACACAATGTCTCTCAATCTCCCATCATTCACAACTTTAATTTTCTTTTGAAATTCTTCATCATCGGTCTGAGAAATCATAATACTTTCTAGTAGAGATGGTTTGGCAACCATTTGAAAAAGAATTGATGTTTCACCTTCCATGGTGATTCTCATATCCAACTTTACTAGATCCATGAAAATAGGATCCCTTTCAGTTCTCATCATGTTCAAAAATCCATGAACTTTTCTTCTCAAAGCATCTACCACCTTATTTTGCTTCCATGGGTGGTAGTGTATTATGCAATCATAATCCTTGAGTAGTTCAAGTCATCTCCTTTTCCTCATGTTGAGTTCTTTTTGTGTTAAAATATACTTCAAACTCTTGTGATCAGTATAAATCTCACATTTTTCACCATAGAGGTACTGTCTCCATATTTTCAAAGAAAATATCACAGCTACTAACTCAAGATCATGAGTAGGACAGTTTTTCTCATGAATTTTCAACTATCGTGATGCATAGGCAATAACCCTACCATTCTGCATAAGGACACAACCAAGTCCTTTCTTCGATGCATCACTATAAATAACGAACTCATCATTCCCTGATGGTAGAGTCAATATAGGAGCATTGACTAATATTCTCTTCAGTTATTTGAAACATTCTTCACACACTTTTGTCCAAACAAATTTAACCCCTTTACGTGTGATCTTGGTTAATGGGTTAGCCAACTGGGCAAAATTCTGGACGAAATGTCGATAATAACCTGCTAAAACAAAAAAAAAACTGCGTACCTCAGTTATACTCGTCAGTGTAGGCCATTATTGGATTGCCTTGGTCTTAGAAGGATCAATGGAGATTCCATCTTTAGAGACAATATGGCCAAGAAAAGAAATCTCCTGATGCCAGAATTCACACTTTCGAAACTTCCCATATAATTCATGTCTTCTCAGAGTCTTCAGGATAATGCACAAGTGATTTTCATGATCTTCGTATCTTTTGGAGTATACCAAGATATCATCAATAAATACCTCCACAAATTCATCGAGATATTCCTTGAAAACTCTATTCATTAGATCCATGAATATAGAGGGTGCATTAGTCAACCCAAAAGGCATTACTGTAAACTCATAATGCTCGTACCTGGTTCGAAATGTTGTCTTCAGAATGTCTTCCTTATTCACAGACAACTGATGGTATCGAGATCGAAGGTCAATATTTGAAAAGTATTGAGCTCTATGCAGTTGGTCAAATAAATCATCAACGGATGGTAGGGGATACATGTTATTTATTGTTATAGAATTGATCTCCCTGTAGACGATACATAACCTCATAGATCCATCTTTCTTTTTAACAAAAAGAATAGGGGCTCCCCATGGAGAAAAACTAGGTAGAATAAATCCCTTATTACTCAATTCCTCTAGTTGTTTCTTTAGTTAAACTAATTCCACAGTGGCCATTCTATAAGGTGTCTTCGATATAGGCCTTGATCCAGGAATTAAATCAATGGAAAACTCAACTTCTCATTCTGGAGGATGTCCAGGAAAATATTCCAAAAACACATCTACATATTCCGTTACAGTAGGTACATCCTCAATTTGAACATTCCTTTCCTCACCCATAGTCATTTAATTCTCTTCCTCCCCAATAATTGAATTTAGTTGAGCTACTGGGGGTGGATCTAGATAAGAATTAGGTGGTGACGATTCTGCTCTAAAGATAAGGTGTTCCTTATCATCATCATCAAAAATCGTAACCTCCTTCTTATTACAATAAATCTTTACATCATGGTCCGAAAGCAAATCCATACCGTGGATTATATCAAACTCAATCATAGGTATGACGATGAGATCAGCAGATAAAGAACATTTATGTGCTCTAATGGGGACTAATTCACAAAACATTGTTGCAATGATACTTCCCTTAAGAGTTTTAAATGACAACTCCCTTGTTAAATCAAATTGGAAATAACTAATTTTCTTAGCAAACTAGGAAGATATGAAACAATACGATGATACAAAATCAAATAATGCATTTTCTAAACTTGAGGAAACCATTAAATTACCTACCACTATGTCTTTCAGAGCTTCTACCTCAGTAGTAGTGATAGCATAGGCTTGGCCTTGATCCCTTGGAATTTTCTGAGGTAAGTTCCCCTGATGCTTAGTACATTCATTTGCATAATGTCCCATCTCCCTACAATTGTAGCATTGGACATCAGTAGCTTCCTTCTTCCCCTTGCAATCATAAGCTTGGTGGCCTTTTTCACCACACATATAACAGACTCCCATTCCTTTTAAGCAAATACCGGGGTGTTTCTTCCCACATTTACTACAGGATTTATATTCAACTTTCCCTCCTTCCCCTTATTTCCATTCCCAGATTGATCAGCAGATCTATTCTTCTCTTTCTTTTCATTAAAGTCATAAGACTTAGAGAATTCATTTTCTGTCTTGATAGCACATGAGACAATGTCTTCGTACAACGAGAAGAATCGTGAGACTAATGCTCAATAGAGGAATGGTTTTAACTCATCAAAGAAATGATCAATATTACTTCTTGGGTTACTTATATAATCTCCAGCATACCTTGCTAACCTCGTAAAGTTAGCCTCATACTTTGTGACATTCTCATCCTCATTTTGTCTCAGACTCAGAAATTTCCTTTCCATATCTGCTCGATGGTCACGAGGAAATTATTTTTCTAAAAATAGATCTTTGAACTCCCTCCATTCCATATTTGATACTTTATCACCTTCCTTCATGTTTTTAATCAATGACCACCATTGATCAGCATCTCCCGTGAGGCGATAAACTGCCATGACAACTTTTTCCCTTTCACTACTCCCCAAAGCCTGAAATATTTTCTCTAAGGAACTTATCCATTTCTAAGCTACTAATGGATTTTTACTCCCATTTAATGTGGTGGTTCCTTCCTCATGAAGCGATCTAACATTGATCCTCCATGCTGTGGATTAGGGTGCCCCATACGGGTAAGGTTATTATTCATAACCTGAGTGAGTTGTCCCAGTATGGTGATTAGTTGATCAGCACCAGTTGCATCACCAGCTCCACTATAATTATCTTGAGAAGGAGGTAAATCCATACATGGAGTGCATGAATTAATACGGTTTCCATTTCTTCCACAAGGTGGCATTTCTAAATAATGGCATAAACTAGATCAGTTTATGAATCAAAATACATAATTCCATACTTATAAAACACTTAACATAAATTGAACTATTTATGGATGTAATCCATAATCATAAAAAAATTCTTTGGGGACGTATATACTCATAAACCCTTCATAATTATTTGTAAAGAAAATGAGAGTTATCCTAAGCATATCCCCCGGGAGTGTCGTATCCAAGAGTACAGCAAGGCCCATTTTTGTGCACCACTTCCTGTTCGAGTCTAGATCAAAGTGGTGTTTTCAGGTTTTACCCCTAGGTACATCTGTTCCCGAGCCGCCTCTACCTGCTCATATCCAGACAGGGATGTATTGCTCAGAAAACTCACAAAATATCTACAATACCAAAATTCTAGGAAGTTCTTCTATATTAATCATCAAAGTCTATCTTAAATCTATGTGCTCTAATCAGAGTTTATCGAAATCTAGCTTCCAAGGTTTATACTAAACATCCTCTGATACCAATTGTAACTCCCCGACCCAAGTTACCCAGAGTCGGTGCATTATTACATAACATTGTCATGATCACAAGAAAGATCAAGTCTCGAAAGACCGAATTAGTTTAGTAGCCTTGTAATAACTAGATACATTCATAAAGTTTACATTACATCATAAAATGAAAACTACAACAATATAGTCTCCATTGTCACGACCAGTCCTCGAGACCCATGTCGTGACTACCCCAAGACCGCCTTCCATAGGCCAGGGGTTGGCGACTAGCACTAAAGGCTTAACTCCTGATAAAAAGGGAAGGCATTGCCTTTATAAAGTAAACAAACACCATAGAGTAAGCCAGCAGAAGTAAACACTAAGTAAACTGAGTATAAAAGTAAGTGCGGAAGAGTAAGTGGGCCAGAATACAAACACAAACTGAAAGTAAATTACAACTGGAAAGAAAGTACAACAACTGAATGTAAATCATCAACGTCGATCTGTGCACTGGAAATCCCACTTGAAGGCTGGGTACAGATATCCTCCTCAACTCCTCGTGTCCAGTCGTCCTCTCTGCGTACGTCCCGCCCAGTGGTCCACCTCCAGGTACCAACTTGCTCCACAAGCCTCAACCATGACCAGAGTTGTTCGTCATCTGCATCCAACACAACGTAGTGCGGGCATAGCCCGTGCAAGGGTTAGTATATGCTACTCAGTAGGGACCCCAAGACCCCCGAAGGTCTCCCAGAATCCACAAAGGATAATACACAAAGAAAAGATACAATCACGAAGTAACATCCAACACTACTTAGGTATATTCCCATACATATACCTAAGTCATCAATTCCAGTTTGGCTCCAACATTCGAGCCCAAGTTAGATCACATCCACACAGTATAGTACAACCCAATCCATAAAGGAAAGCACAACCTAATCCACATAGGAAAGCAAGTCAATCATATCGAAGATAATGATTGAAAGTCAAGACTCAGCTCACACAGGTACACATCATTTTTATAGAAAAAGGAGATGATCAGATGTAGTTACTAATTCATCAAGTTGGGACCCACGTAGGATACAAGTACTGTAGTTGTCACCGTTGAACCCACAGAATATTCCAGTACGGTTTTCGTCGTCGTCAAACCCACGGAGGATTCCAGTACAAAAGTCTTCACCGTCTAACCCATAGCTGTTGGGGAACTCCTCCTCTATTGAGTACAGTGGGTCTTCCGCTATAACCAAGCGCTTCCCACCATGGGTCTGCCGCTACAACCAAGCGCTCCCCCTCATAGCCTAGAGAGGTACTCCTTCTGTTGAGTATCACGGGTCTTCCACTACAACCAAGCGCTCCTACGCCGTGGGTCTGCCGATACAACCAAGATCTCCCCATTGGGCTATCTGAAACACTCTGGGTCGATCGATCAGCAGTCGTCAAGTCTCATCCAGCTCTAGGGTTTCCGCACACAACACGCTAGTTCCGGGAGGGTCCGCTCTATGAGCCAAGAGTTCAATACATCAACCATCATGTAGACCAGAGTTGATGTATCCCAAGGATCCATCTCATCGATAGGAACACTACGTGACAGACGGTCCGTCAATCGAATGCCCGGTCTGAGAGTTATTAGCCTTTTCGTCCCAGGGGCCCGGTTGGTTTCATGTACGAAACCAACCGACCATATATCAACTGTACCCCGAACTCACATTGGATATACTCATAGGAACCGTTTCTCAACGTGATCACCGACGCTGCTGACGGTTCGTCAAACGGACGTCCGGTCTGAAAGTTAACGGCTTTTCCGTTCCAGGGGACCGGTTGGATTTCGGGTACAATCCAACCCGGTCATACTCCAACTATGTCCAAACCACAAGCGGAGTAAGAAAAATGGACCATCTCACTAAGAGGAATCCAACAAAGTCGATGGAACGTCAATCGGACGTCCGGAGTTCAAGTTATAAGTGTTTCTGCTCCGAGGGCCTGGTTGGTCTCATGTTCGAACCAACCTTTCCGTACATAAAGTTATCCTAAACCTTGATTGTAATATACAAAAACGACCGTCTTGATCCAAGGATCCCATCTCAACTGACGGTGCATCGATCGGAGGTCTGTAGCCCATGTTATGGGCGTTTGAACGAAACTGCCCGAAAATTGGGGGTTCAGGCCCGGTCCGACCCTGCCCGATACCCCCTGGGTCGGCCTGAACCGAGTCAACCCAACTCGGGTCTGGGTATGGCCCACTAGGGCACGGCCCAACACGGATGGTGCGGCCCGGCCCTACCCACATGTCCGGCCGCAGCTCGGCCTTTGTGGCCGACCCGTTTTCACGGAGCGGGGGGGGGGGTGTCGTTCCCCCCAGCTGATTGAACCGGCACAGCTTTTAAGCTACGCCTCCCCAAAATCCAGAACGGATTTGTTGTTCCTGTCCCCCGCGGCTCAGCCGTGGCAGTCTTCTCCAGCGGTGCGCTGCCGCCACCGGTCGCTGCCACCGCCGCACCGGGGTGGCGCGCCGCTGCTGCTTTCCGTGGACCACCGGACGCGCACCGGTGGTCCGTTTCGCCTGTCGTCTACGCCTACGGTCACTACGGGACCCGTATTACACTGCGGAGACTTTAAATTGCCATTGCGGACCGTTCTATCATTGCCCATCAATCCGCACATCAATAAACAAGCTTCAGAGGGTTGTCGGGCCGTGTTTGTTCGGCCCGCGCCCTCCGCGTTAGGTGTTATCCATTGACAATCATTTTAACACATGATTTTAATCATCGACGAGGGTATAATTTATTCATGTAAAAATTATACTAGCATCATATTATTAAACGCTCATGCTCTTGAGATAAAACCACTCAATTTGAAATTAAACAAAAATTCTCCTACCTCAATCCATAATACGTCAATGACTAGGGTATAATTTATTCAAATAAATTATACAAACACCCTGCAATTAAATGCCCACACATGAGGGTATAATTCACTTAAACACTATAAATAAAAACCTCCTACCTCTATTATGATGTTTTTTGACGATGTTGCGGAAAGAGGATGGAGTTGACGTCGATCATTGCGTCCGCCTCACACTTCATATCCTAGATTGAGCGTCGGAGATTCATCAAAGTCCGTCCTCTGTTTGAAGGATCGTTCTTCATTGGGAGATAACAATCTTTGTCTAAGGAGAAAAGATCTCTTTCTAACTCTTCAACGATTTCCCCATCACAAGATTTGCCAACCAAAATTATAATAAGGCTTTTCCTTATTTAATAAATTTTCCAAGCATTCAAAAATCAAATCACCTCATTAATTAATTGAAGAGGACTCAATTTATTAATTTGAGTGTTGGCATAATTAATGGATAGGAGAAGGTGAAGAGATTCATAAATAAGGGGGTTAAAGAATTAAACAAGGGAGTTCACAATTTAATGAAGGGGGTTTAAAGAAGGTTAAGGGAAAGTTAAGGGAAGGTGAAAGGCTGGGGCTCATGTGGGCCCCACCTTTCAAGTATCCACCCATGGGAAGTTGGTTGGTTATGGGATTCACCAACAACATCTCATGGAAGAGAATAATTTCCAAAGTTATAAAATAAAAATTTTCAGACAATTTTATTTAATTAAACTAAATCCCCAAATATTAAAACTCAACCCGCTTAAAACGCAACTGCTGTAAAGGTACTCTTTAGAAATTACCGACGCTGCGAGTTCATCGGTTCCCTCAGAATTCAATTCCAAGCACCGGTTCAAAAGATAGAAGAACCTGCTCATTCGTTCACTAAACGTACCCGAGATAAAACTTCAGAAATTGATTTCGGGCACACCAGGCCTTGGAATTAGGTGTCGTCATAAGCCACAGACTCGTAAAATTCCAAATAAATTAAGAAAAAAATTTCCTTCAAATTTCTGGGTCTTTACATCCATAGTCCACACTCTTATCCCCTTATACTATCCCTACAGGTTATTCATAAAATACTTCTTCACATCCGGGAAAAAATAAAACATAGAAAGGGGTGAGATCAAATGCTCAGTAAGGATAACAATATAGAAAAAACTTTCATAAATAAAAATAAACATTTAAGGAAATGTATAACTAAAACAAAATACTTTTAAAACATTAACTTGAGCATAATATGGAAGAAATAAAATGAAATAATTCCATATACTTATTCACAAGGATATTCTACTAGTCAAATAATCACATGTAATATCAATAACCACTTTCATAATGATGGAATGCATAATTCCAGACTATCATAAACACGTAGCCAAGGCCTCATACCAAGACTAAAAATAAGATTTTTTTCAAGTCCTTATGCCAAGACACTAGTTTGTGTCATGAGACCTACCGATGCATCGAGGATCTATATCGGGCTCCACCCGTCACTTATTAAGTCCAATGCATTCCTCATATGAACAGGTTTAAACATAACATAAACATTTGTATTAAAAGTATCATACGAAATGTCAATACTTTCTACATAAACCATGAATTGTATAAAAATAACACATCCACAGTAAAACATATCACAAAACCTTCAATACAATATGCAATTTTTGTATCATAATAAATAAACTTCAAATATGCTTAAAATCCATTAAAGGATGTTGACATAGATGAAATCAAAACTATTTGATAGAAATGTCTCTTTTTTGAAATCATTTAAAAGTCAAATAATTATAAAATAAAACTTTTACTTTGAAAATATTCTTATAATCATGTAAGGGAAGCTTCGGCAATTTTATAATGGTAGAAAATAGCCACACCCACCGTATAAGTAAAAAAAAGACATTCTTACCTTAATTCTGTCGAAAAGGTTAAAAAGGACCTTGTTCGGAAAATGACAGAAAGATTCCTTTATAAACTTATTATAAAAAGTAAACAAGGGTATAAAGTAAATTAACCCATAGTCTGTAAAATAGTAATAATTATTTGAAATACATTTTTAAGAAACGTGGATGTGGATGATAAAGAGGTCCCAGAAGATAATTACGTATAAACAACCTCGGATAATGAAGAGATCATGAAATAAACCCTTACCTTGTACTTCTCCTTGGTTGAGGGTAGGTTAAACTCCTATATAATGGTGAAATAATTGCTATCAAATTATACACGAATTATATACATTAATATGATATCATATATTATCTTTTAACATTGATTTGTTAATAATATCTTAGTATTATCGTTGTTTTGGGTGTTAACTTACTCCTTTTCTTTTATATGTTTTGTTACATAAGCCGTGTTTATCATGGATAGGTTGTATCTTATTCATATCCAGAATTATATCAAGTCCATAGATACTATTATTAATCATTAAATCATAATTATACTTGAATAGATACGATGGAGAATGAATCTCATCGCGTTCATGGAGACGGTAGTCTGTACGTATGCACGAGCGACAATATCATTCTTTTGATATTATGATAATATATAATTGGATGGTATATCATATATAAAGAATCATTATCATTTTATATTTATTATTTACATTAATTACACATTATTATTATACCTATCCAAATAATAATTTATTTAATAACAATTACACCATGACGTGGAGATGGTAAGTCGTACGTACGCACGTATGGTGACATGTCATTCAAAGGATAGATAGAATACTAAATATGGTTGTACCATATTTATAATAACATCAAATTATATATAATATACTGGATTTATTATTTTATAAAGGGAATAACAAAGAAAGAAGAAGTTGAAGAAAAAAGGAACTTCAAAAAGGGTGGTGAAATCATTACCTCTTCTTCAGGTTCTTCCTTTTGATTTGATCAAAAGGGCTCCTTAGGTTGGCTTTATGATCAAACTAAGGCCTCTATGTTTAATTGAGGGAAGTTGAGAGAGTATTTGGGCAGGGTTTGTCCGAGCCAAAAGGCTTTGAATGTGTTAATTAGAGAGAAGGGGGAGTGCCCTTTTATAAGAGGGGTGAGGGGCACCTTTGGAAAAGTTAGAAATATTATTTTATAATAAATTCATATTCGGTTTATAATGAATCAAAAGTGGATTATTTAAATATTAAGGTGGGTATGGGTCTAAAACCACTCAAACAATATAATTTAGACAGGTTTGGGTCATTATATTAACCTTATCTTTTAGTTTTAACTCTTAGTTAATTAGTTTGACACTTCCCATGTCACTTTGTATTTTTATATTATATAGTTAATAAAAATAATATATACCTCAAAGAGACCCCCAAGTGGTCCATTAATGATACACATATCATGATATAAGTCTCTTGGCCAAAAATTATATTTTTATGAATTGAATATAAATTAATAATATAATATTTGTTTTAAAAACTCTTTTATGTCAATTTTGACACTATTGGGTATTTTGATTTTGATAAATTCATAAAAGAATTATTACTTCGAAAAAAAATTATATAATAAATCCTAGTATGTCATATTAACCTAGTAAATTAGTGGAATTCATAAAAAGTCTCAAATTACATTTATTTGGATATTTATAATATCAATTATTTTAATATTTCATTAATTATATAATTACAGCATCACCATTGTATCATAAATAAATTAAATTATTTAATGTCTAAAAATTATAAATAAAATAGCATTATGTAGGAAATATTTTTATATTTCTAATTAATATTTACAATAGAATTTATCTTATTTATAACCCTATATTAAAAATGCTTTAGTAAATAAACTTTGATTTTAACTCTTTTAACTCTTCTTTGAATTAAATAATAATAAATGTCCTAATATAATCCAATTGGACCTAAATGATAATATTTTATTCCTAAGGTTTTATTTAAGATAAACTTGTCCAATGGAATTAGGACATGTGTTAGGGTAATATTAATATCATTTTTACCCTTAATTACCATATTTACTTTTAACCGTGGTAAATAAAAGTAAAAAGTTTCTATTCACCAAATATTATTTTCATCTCATTTAACCACATTTTACTCCTTGATATTAACCATGTCTATCAGATTTTTGAAATTCCACTCACAGAAGATGAAAAATTAAGTTTTATGTGAATTTCTAAATTCTCTGAGGAGGTGGATAAAAGACTGTGAAAAGTTCAATAAAATTTTTATATATCTAAAATTATTCTAAAATAACTCCAGTGAAATACATTGAACTTATATAGGTATTATGTATCTATTTTGACCTTAATTAAATTTAAATAAAATAAATAATTATTTAAATAAAATTTTGGTTTTAAACTATAACTCAGTGTTTTTTTCCACTATTCATCAAAAATTGAAAGTTTTCAAAAAATACCAAAATTTCACCCTAAGCTAATTTCGATATTCCGAATCCAAAAATGAAGTCCATTTTGAAAAATAAAATTTAATGATTTCAAAAAGTGGGTATTACTATTCATAACAGGTAGTTTGATTGGTTGTGGTGTGTTCGAACTCGATGTTGCGTACAACAAATGCTATCGAATTATTCATAGAGAAGCGTACCGTAGAAGCTTGGGGTGTTACATAAGAGATGTTCCACAGAATTCCTTTCAGGTAAGAAAGCCAAAAAGTAAATCATTCCATGAATGGATTTGGAGAAAGTTCTAAAGGCTTAATCTTGAAGAGGATAGGTGGATAGGCATAAGAGAGGTGAAATAGGCAGGAAGGGCACCCAAAAAGAAGGTGGTGCACAAGTCCTGCATGGGCGTGCAAGTCCTGGTTGCACAAGTATACTTGCACGACACATGGGTAATTTCCCTTCGGTCAATCCTTAGAGTAAAACTTGGGTGAGGCTTGGCTCAAGAACTTAGTACTATCCTTATATGCTTTCAGAAGAGTGGCGTGGAAGTTCTGTTGAAGGGGTAAGGCGGCGCGCAAGTGTGGCCATTTCCCTTAAGGGTTGGCCACCTAGGTGCGCAAGTGTTGATGAGTTTCAACACTTAGGCCACTTTCCCATCTTAAGATCTTCCGTTCTAGGTAATAAATTACCTTAGAAGTGTTTGAAAGCTTTGAGAAAAGGCTAGGGTGCCGGGAGCTCAAATCTGAGTTTTTGAAATTTTTCGTCCCCGAAATGGGGGGCCCACAGGGGGTATTTATAGGCTGGTGAAGACCCTGGGTAAAATTCAAAGAGGGCGCGCAAGTCACATGCGTGACCACTATTCGGAGCGCAAGTATACTTGCGCGACCTTGGTATAACTTGTGCGACCCATGTGCAAATGAACCTTTGTTCATGCCTTTATAATCTTTTGATGTTTCTTCAAAGGATAAATTACTTTGAGTTCATGGTATTTCAATTTTCATTCCTTTAGACACTGTGATGGAAAGGAGAATCAACAAAATTCCACCCCTAAAAGTTGGATCTGAAAGAAATAAGGATGTGACTCTGAGGAAAAGAAGAAAACCAAAGAAAAGGCAGCGCGCAGGTTCTGAGCATGCAGATGGCGCCATGCAAGTGCGAGTCGCACAGGAGTCAGCATAGAGGGTTGTGCACGCTAGCTTTAGGCACGTAGGGTTGAGGCTTGGTCTATATATATGCATCCATTCCTCACGCAAAGCACCAAATTTCAAAATTTCAAACTCTCGCCATGCAAGTTGCCTTCACCGTGCAAGTTTCTCTATTTTCCACTATTTCTTTGATGTCACGCTGTTGTAGAGGTATTTGGACTTGCACAGTGATACCTGTGCACCAAGACTTGCACGACACACTTATACTTGTGCGCCAATTTTGGGACTTGCGCGCCTTAATGCCTTATCCATTTTTTCAAATTTCTTCACAAATTTTATAAAAAATCAACCCATTTATGAGTTAATTTATTCAACTTTTGTGCAGATTCATTGGCTCCCAAGAGAATCAGAACGGCTGATGAACTGGCTAGCAAGCGATTTGATGATATGATGAGTATCATTGGACATGATTAGTATACCGTCTGTGACAGCACTCTTCTGGATTTGGCCAATTATCTGAAGAAGTATCATCTTGAATTCCCACAAAGCATTTATCTACCTCTGTATGGCTATGGTCATCTGTAAGAAGTTACCATACCATAGGCAAAGAACTATCTCCCACATTCTTCATTTCAGAATTACCCCAACTTTTCTTCAGCAAATATCTCAAGTGGAGGAGTATTTGAAAATGCTGGAACAGTGGAGAAGGCATACATAATGCATCATAGTCCTTGTATACCAGATCTAAAACCTCATAAGCATGAGCTGCAACCACATTGTTATCCCTCAATCTTCTGAAACTCTCATATGGATCAATCCAAAGGCTAGAAGAAGAGTTGGGACTTTCCTCCTAGAGGAGGTGTGAAGCCAACATGGATGTAAGCACACTGGGTGCGACAAACCTGCGTAGAGTTTTTCGATGATTTGAAAGTAGCTGCAATATATGAAGCCGTCTGGGCTGGGAAAACATATGTTTACAGTAATGATGATTTCTTTCTGGAGATACTCATCCATTGGAGCCCAGAAACCAATTTTTCCATCAGACTCATGGAGAAGTAGGCATTAGTCTATGGGATGTCCATAAGATCTCAGGGGCTCCAATTTTGGGTGATATGTATGATGAATTCATCCCCCCCATGGTGACTTGGAATGATTTGGAGAAGACCCCGGCTTTGGCTCAAGAATTATTGAAAATATTTCACAAGCTCAAGAGTTCAGAGACCTCCATAACTCATTCTTGAAGGGATATTCATCCAGAGGAGTGGATGAATATGTTTCTTACCAAGAAGCAGGAGAAAGAGCTGAGGGAGAAGTGATCAAAGGGAACGGGGCCCAAGGAGAAGGGGCCCACTCGTCCTACTACCTGCCCCAAAATAGAGAAGAGGGTTACTCCTGGTACATTCTGGCCAACCTTGGAAGCAGGAGAATTTGAGAAGTGGGGATATGAAGTGAATCAGAAAATTCCCATGAAGACTCATCTGACAGGCTTCTTGGCCTTGTGGCTCAGTGTTTATCTTTTTCCAGTCAGGGACTCAAATGGAGGCATCAGGCCAGGGACCTTCGTTATCGCAGCCAAGTTGGCTGAGAGGAAAATGGTTGGGTTGGCTACCCCCATTTTATAAAATATTCATAGGATCTTACTTCATGTTTTCATGGGTAAGGATCCTTTGATAATAGTGGGACCATTCCAGGTTTTGTGGGGATGGATCGCCACTCATATCAGGATGTATAATGTAAAGAACGGATTACAGATTCCCAGAAGTTCTTTCAGGCCATCAGTGCAGGAATTATTTGGAATTTCTCCACTAGCTATCAATTCTTATGACATGAAGTTGAGGATGAGCATGTATAAGGAATTCAATTTCTTTCCTTATGGAAATCCGCCAACCGGGCGGTTTGTTGATGATGGAACAGCCAGCCTGGAATTGAGGGCATACCTGCTGGCCTGCAGAGATGGTGTGCTGGTCACCAGGATTGACGGAGAGATTATATGCGAGGCCTATGCTCCATATAGATTTTCATGTCAATTTATGTGTTTGCAGCAGACCGTTGTAGTGCATGTCAGGTCAGAGAAACATCTGATGGTTGCCCAGCAACTGTGGTTGTTGACCTCTAGGAGAAGACCATGGAAATATTTGATCTACCAGTTGAAAAAGTAGAAAATAACTTGACCACATGGTATATTGAGAACTGGATATCATCATACCCTAGAGGGCTTCTGAATCACCTGGTTTATCAGGTGGAAAAATGAAGAGAACTGTAGATAAAGAGACCCTTCCTCGTGAAGGTGATGCTTCCCCACCTTGAGCTGATTCACTAGATTCCTCATCTAGGACTGACTCATCGGATTCCCAGGATGGGGATGATGAGGCACAACATGTGGCCAAGCGGCCTCGTGCCAGATATAATCCTCCCGTTAGAATCAAAAGACCCACTCCATCAAATCCAAGTGAGTTACTTCATTGGGGAACTTTAATTATCATTAATTTATATAGTAACAAGTGGATTTTCTTATTCTCTATCTATATTTGCTGGAGCTGGGAAGAAGCTGAAGTCAAAGATTGTAGGACCTTCCTCACAGCCTTCTGGTATACATACTGACTATCTACGACCAGAGGTTGTCCAGACATTGCGGAGTTTATATTTCGATGCTAAAACTGCCTGGCGGGATTTATGCGAGGGGTTGCACCTCCATGGAATAGAGAATCTTCTAGCTTCTGCAGATATCTATTTTGAGAATAACCCAGATAAAGTGCAGGCTTATACCAGAGAGCTAGAAATGATCATATATGCCAACAACTATTCCATTCCTGTCACCAACAGGGTGAATGAAATGATAGATCGCAGCACCACTGAGGGGATTGGTGCCTCCAGAGATGAGGAGTGGAACGATTATGTGGCTCCTGAAGATATAAGTTTCTTTCCTTATTTGCTTTTCAATTTGATTTCAGTCAATGCTTTTTTACTCAAGGAAATTATTTTCTTCATCCTACATCTTGCAAAGAAAGTAACTACAGAGCTTCCTTCACCATAGTATATCCCCTGTAGTACTACCATCGGGGCTGCTGCTGAATCTCCTCGCGATTTGGGCGAGATATCTCCATGTGAGCAAGACATGGATGAGGAGTTGTATATGGATTTCCACTCTCCAATTCATATACCTTTAAAGGATACTTTCAACACTCCCAAAAATCCAAAGAAGAAAAAGCACCAAAGGAGGAATTCCACAGCTAAATGATTCATCAGTAGTGGTAAGTCCTTCGGATAATCATGAGTCTTAACCCACCAAAAAGGTTGCTCATACTTCTTTGGATTGTAGGGTATTCTTAAATTTCCACTCTGAGGGAGAGGACTGACCCTTCTTTGAGGACCAAAGAGGGTACTGGTGAACAATCACAAGTTCAGGCTGACTTGGATGCTCCTGGAGAAGAGAAAACTTCGGTTCCCAGTATCCCTCCTGCTGTTGTTTCATGGAGAGAAGAGCCTTATTATGGTAAGATAACAATGATTCATAAAATGTTGAATGAAACATCAACTGACATCCATTCTGTGATACTTTAGGTTCAACCCATGCACTAGAGCTCTTGGAGACCATTGCAACTGATGCCAAAATTTTATCTGAAGAGTCTGTTCAAGATCAGAGGTCGCGGAATGAAGTCCATCAAGAATACACATCAAATGCTCTAACTAGTGAGATTAACTAGGATTTTGAGATTAAATTGGATGAAATGATGGAACTTGGCGCATATTTTGAATATTTTTTAGATCATGTTAAATTACCATGTAATTTAGAAGATTACGGACGTGAGTGTTATCCTTTGTCCTGTTAAAAACAACTTCTTATTACACCTTTGATCATGATCGGTTCAAATGTGCAGTTATATCTGAGAAAACTGCTGAACTACCAATGCCTGAAGAGGGTATAGAAAACCCTACTATTTCAGAGACATTAGCTTAAGTGGAGCTGAACCCCATAGAGCTTCCTTAAACTCTCCCTAAAAATCCTATTGAAGCTAGGAAAGATGGGGAGGATCCTTCTCAAGTTACTAATCAACTGTTGGGTAAGGGATAACAATATTTGCGACTGTACTTAATTTTTAAACCAGCCAATTATCTTTTTTTATCCTTTGAAACTAACCAAAGCGTTCAATTGATTATGCAGGGCCAGCAATTTCAGTTGTTAGATCTGGAGGTGAAGCCTCATCCTTCTCCCCAACGGGAATTGAAAGTGATGAAACAAGGGTCAGTGGGGAAGTACCAGAACAGGGCACTTCCCTAAGTTCATTAATCCTGGATTATATTCCTCCCTGTGATAGTGATGCTGAGTCGGACCCGGAAGTACAAAAGGCGCTCCAATTTTCATGATGCAAGGCATGGCAGAATATATTGAAGATCATATCTGAAGTGCCTTTATTAGAGCTGTCATCGAAGATCCCGCGACTATCATCCCTGTTTTTCATGTTAGGACTTGGTAGTTTTTGATATCAAAAGATTCATGTCGTAGTGAAGCAAGACATCTTAAGGAGGGAGCATGAGAAAAAGTGTCATCAAGATTTGACCTGGGTGAGGCTGTCAGTCAACATCAATGAATTTGAGGTTGTGGTGTCTCGAGCTGAGGCTGATCATGCTGCCAATTTAAAGGAACTAAAGCATAAGATCAAATAGAAAGTCATCCAGCAGATGCACCTTCAGAAATAGTTAGATGTTGTTACTGGGGAACTTGACCATCTTAACAATTCATTGGAAGGATTTCAAATGAATGGTATGAAATCAATTGCAGATGCTATGAAAGAACTCCATCAAGCTGAAAGGAGTGAATCTGGTTGAGTGCATGAGCTTCAAGTGGCTTCCGATGAATCTTGAGTTGCTGTTAATCAAATAAAGATCTATGTTGACAACCTTTTGTAATTTCTCGGAAAAGAGAAGAGAATCCAATTTTTGGATGTCCTTCTAACTCTTGTGCATCAATGAAGAATACTTTCATCTTCAATCATTTGTGCTTGTATTCTTTGATACCTGTCTTAAATTTAACCTAAGCCAATGGGCCTCGTAAACATAGTTTTATTTTTACTAGGATTATTATAAATAACCCTACAAACATTGAATCTTTTCATTTCTCAATATTACCTAAACCACACAAAATTTATGTTTAGTGAGTTGGGATGTTACTTTTGTTCAGATTTCCCTTGTATTTTGTGGGAATTTTAAAGTCATGCACGTCAGAAATAAAAGTGCTAATGTTTAACGTCGAAATAGCTTTGACCGAGTGGATTAGAATTGACTCAATTCCTTGATAATTTATCTGAAAACATATTACCATGTTCAAGTATGGGGGAAAATATGTAAATGATGACTTAAGAAATTTTGAATCTGAGGAATGATATGAAAAATGGCTAAAAGGCATTAGAATAATTAGTTCCCAAGAATTAAGTTACCACTATTTAACAAACCTGTTAGGGGGTTGAATTATGCATGGCCGACTAAGGGCATTGGCTGCATAGAAAAATAATGGTATCTTTTGGCTGACAGGTCCGTTATGTAGACTATTTATGCAAGTCCGCCTAAGGCCATGTGCTGTATAGTCAGGAAAAAGAACTCTCAGAAATTTACTTTTCTACCACTAAAAAGCCGGTGTATGTTTATGGAGATTAAAATTTTCCAAAGCATAGAGTCTGCTGTATGGAGAGAGGTACTTGAATATGGAGAAGATATTTCCAAAAAAGATTGTCTAAGAACTGGATGAATGTCACTCCTACAAAGGTCTAACCCAAACTTAGGGAAGGGAAATATAAACCATAGACTTGAATACTTTCAGATCATGATAAATAGTATGAGACAAATATATTAACGATGGCTATTTTTAGGATCCCTACATATTGTCGTTAAGACAACTAAGGACAAAATAGGTTTTCTTCCTAAGAATGAAGTTACCATTATTTAACAAAACTGTTAGGGGGTTTAATTATGCAGGGTCGCCTAAGGACACTGGCCGCATAGTCAAATAGTAGTATCTTTTGGTTGACAGGTCCGTTATGTAGACTACTTATGCAAGGCCGCCTAAGGGAACGTGCTGCATATTCAGGCAAAATAACTCTCAGAAATTTAACATTTTGTGACTAGAAGTTTCAAAAAGGGTTATGAAGATCTGAAAATATTTAAGGTTAGGATTATGACACATAAAAATGGGTATTTTCCAATGTATGTAGGGATACACAGATCAATGCTAACCATAATCATGTTGTGGCTGGGTCCTGAATTGAAATGTGGGACATCACTACGTATCCCATAAGGATGGGAATCAATCCATACATCGTTCTTGAAATATAGTTTAATTTCATGTGGGACGAACGTATGAGAGATCTTAGTTTAGGGTCATAGAGCTTAGACCATAATAATTAATACACAGTGGGTGTTTTCATGGGGACTTTTCAGTCAGGGGACTGAAAGTGGAATTTGGGGTCAGGCTCAAAGACTTGGGGCTGGATTCGTGGGATGCTTGAACATTCCTACATATCCCATAAGGATGGGAATCAAGCCCATGTAGTTCTATAAATACCCACTATAATGATTTGGTTCGTACAAGTGAAGGGTGAAAGGTGACTTTAGTGCAATGATGGTTTAACCCAAAATAAAAGTTTTGGGTATTCATATGTATACACGTAGTCTTGAGAATATAACATGATTGGAAATCAATGTAAATAAGGATTCCCTATTAGGTGAAGGTATCAAATAATGTTGTAGTTTATGGTCATACAGGAAAAAAGTATTGTACAGTTTAATGTCATATAGCAAGGACAAAGGTGAACCAATGTAAAGATATTTATTCTTGGGATGGATTCATAAATCAACATCATATGAGATGGACATGAACCGATGTGAAAATATTGGTTTTGGGCTTGAACCCCAGGAGGTTGCCTACGTACCCAGCCTAGAAGGCAAGGATAAAAGTCCGCATAGTTCAATTAAATAATGAATTAGTGATCAAGTTGTTCTTAGGGACAATGATCTAAAAAATGGTGTTGGGACTTACACATGGTTAGCGGCCCAGAGATGGTGTTATGATAGAAGTTTACTCTAAGCTCACGTGAGTCATACTCGGTGTGAGAAACAAGAGATAGAAAAAAACCTTAATGACGCACAGTTTAATTTTATGTAGGACATATGAAGGGACTATGCAATTTAAATTCTTGCAGTGAGAACTATTGGTGCTACACAGTTTACTATCATGTAGAAGGGACAAAATACAGTTTAACATCATATAGGATGTATTAAGGGACTTTTTCAGTTTTACGTCATGTAGGATGAATAAGAAGTACAGTTTAACATCATGTAAGACAATTATAGGGACCTAGTTTAACGTCATGTTGGACGTGAACACAGTTTTGCGTCATGTTGGGCAATAAGAGTGATGTACAGTTTAGCGTCGTGTAGCTAAGATGATGGGGACAATATAGTTTAACGCCATGTTGGACGAAAGGGGTAATGTGTAGTTTAATGTCATGCAGTAAGAACAAAGAAGACACAGTTTAACATCATGTTGGATGAAAGGGATACAAATAGTTTAAGGTCATATGCATGGAACACAACTGATGATGCAGTTTAATGTCATTCTGGATGTAAGGGACTTTTGTACATTTTAGCTTCATGTAGCTAGGACGTCACAGTTTAACGTCATGTTGGATGATGGTGCGAATAGTTTATGGTAATATGCATAGATCGTAGATGGTGCAGTTTAACGTCTTGCTGTACATTGACAGAGTTTAACGTCATGTTGGATGAAAAGGGACGATACAGTTTAGTGTAATGTTGGACAATAAGGATGCAAATAGTTTAAGGTCATATGCATGGACTGCGGATGATGCAGTTTAATGTATTTCTGAACAATATGAAATGCCAATAGTTTAAGGTCGTATGCATGGACTGTGGATGATGCAGTTTAACGTCTTACGGAAAAATGTGAAATGCCAATAGTTTAAGGTCGTATGCATGGACTGTAGCTGGTGCAATTTAATGTCTTGCTGGAAAATATAAAATACCAATAGTTTAAGGTTGTATTCATGGACCGCAACTAATTTATTTTGTGTTTATACAAAATACTTCTTCAGAAATCAGGCATTGGTTGGAGTAGTGATGATTTCTCCATCCATTGAGATTAAAGAATATGCTCTATTGAAGTAGACCTTATGTATTGAATAAGGTCCTTACCATTTTGGCTCAAGCTTGGGAGGTTTTTTTCCTAGTATCATTGGAGTTCTGAGAACTAATACCAATTCTCTCTAAACGAATGAATGAAGAAGATCTTTTTTGTTGAAAGCTCATGCTATTCGATTCTGATAGACTTCTAAGTGGTACAGGGTGCACAATATTTTCTCATCTAACCGTTACAATTCATCCAATCGCTTTTGATATTGTTTATCTATAGATGACTGTTCAAAATGGCTACTCTGAGTGAGGGTAATTGAACCTCAATAATCAAGACTACTTCTGTTCCATATACCAATGAATATGGAGTTGACCGCTTTGTAGTGAGGGTGGTAGTTCTATAATCCCATAAAGCATGAAAGAGTTTGTCATGCCATGACTTCTTATCTTTATCCACTATATTTTGCAGTATGTTTAAAAGAGTCTTGTTGAAGGCTTCTATCTGGCCATTGGCCGTTGTATGATACCGAGATGAATGGTTGGATTTGATGTTGTATTATTGATACAACTTCTTCACCTCAGATGAACAGAAGTTGGTGCCATTTTCCGTCAATATGGTATGAGGGACACCAAATCTGGTAATGATGTTAGACTTGATGAAGCTAAAAATGCATTTAGAACTGACTTCTTTGAGGGGTATTTCCTCTACCCATTTGGAAAAGAAGTCAACGGCAGTAAGAATATACTTCAACTTCTTGGCTGTAGCCGAAGGATAATGTACCACTACATCCATTCCCCACGTGGAAAATGGCCATGAGTATTTAGCTTAATGAAGCCACTCTGGGGGCTGATGAATGAAGTTGGAATGTACTTGGGAAGAATGAAACTTCTTTGTGAAATCAGCACAATCTTGTATCATTGAAGGCCAAAAGTATCCAACCCTTCAAATTTGATCAGATAGTCTATGTCCAGACTGGTGGGCACCAAAGACTCCTACACACACTTCTTTCATGACAACCATTGTCTCTTCACCATCGATGCATCTGAAGATAACTCCATCAAAACCACGCTTGTAGAGAATTTTCTCTAGGTGATTCGGGATATCATAAAGAGTGAAATTGACCACACGTCATCGGATTTGTTTTTTTTTCCCAACTCTATCAGGAGGAAGTGTTCTATTTTGAAGGTATTTCCTAAAAGGTGTCATCAATCGTGTAGTATGACCAAATGGTTTAGGAATGGGACTAATTTCATTGATTTCCTCTGTTCTAATTTGAACAAAAGGTGAAATTGTACGACGGTGGGCAATACTGATGGTTGTCTCATCCCGATTTGGATCTTCCAGAGTTGTGGCTATATTAGCCAATGCATCAGCTTGGGCATTTTGTGATCTCGAGACATAAGAAAATGTCGGTTCCATAGGAAATTCCTCCATTGACTCTCTAACATAATCATAAAAAGGTATTAGTTCTTCTTTTCGGATGGCATAATCTCCATTGACTTTTTTTATTATAATGTCTGAATCACCTTTCACCTTTAAGTGATTAACTTGTTCTTGAAGCGCCAACTCCAATCCTACAATAAGATCTTGGTATTCTTCTTCATTATTTGTACCACCTCCCAACAATGATAAGGACTAGGGTAACACTACCTTTTCTGGAGAAATGAGCACAATTCCTAACCCAACTTTTTTGAGATTAGGATTTTCCATTTTCGTTCCTATTAGACTTCTGGAAGCGCCATCAAAGTACATTTCCCATGTTTAAAGACTATCTTGAATAAAGAAGATTTCCTCATCAAGAAGTTCAATATCTGAAGATGTATCTTCTACTGAAGGATGTTCAGCAAGGAAATCAGCCAGATCTTGACCCTTTGTTGCTTTTTGAGACACATACTGAATATCAAATTATTGAAAAATAACTGTCCACCTTGCCAGACGTCCTGTAAGCATTGGACGACTAAGGATGAATTTGAGCAGGTTATTGCGAGATACCAATTGGACCTCGTGATGTTGCAGGTAGTATCGCAACTTCTGAACAGCAAATATTAATGCTAGTCAGCACTTCCCAATACTTGAATATCAGGTTTCTGCTTAGAGCATAGTCCGACTGAGATAGTAGAGGCTTTTTTCATTCCTAGCATCATTCTTCTGAGCAAGAAAGGCAACTAATGATCACTCTAAATCTGTCACATAGAGGATAAGTGGTCTTACTTCAACAGGTGGCATTAATATCGATGGACTTAAGAGATACTTCTTGAGAATATCGAATGCTTCTTGACATTATTCAATCCACTGGTAAGTAACTCCCTTCTTCATCAATTTGGTGAAGGGTAAACTTTTGCCTTCCAAATTGGCGATGAAACGCAGAATATAGGCTAAGTGTCCTTGAATTCCTCTCAATTATTTCAAATTTAGAGGAGGTGACATACCAAGGATTGACTTTGTCTTCTCAGGATGGAAATCGATACCACTATGGCATACAAAAAAGCCAAGGAATTTTCTTGAGGTTACCCCAAAAACACATTTTAAGGGGTTCATCTTCAAATTATGTTGTTGAAGCTTGTGGAATATAATTTCCAAATCAGACAAGTGATTAGAACTTTGTTTGGATTTGACCACCAAATATTCTACATAACATTCAACAAATTTCCCTAAAAATGGTTTGAAGAGACGATACATGGCACGCTAATATGTTGCTCCTGCATTCTTTAGGCTAAAGGGCATTACCCGATAGCAAAACACACCCTGAGGGGATCTGAAGGCAGTAGATTCATCATATTCTAGATCCATTCGGATTTGATTATATCCATAATATCAATCCATGAAGGAAAGTTCTTCATAGCCACTTGTTGCATCAATTAACAGTTCTGTGATCGGAACTGGAAAATCATCCTTAGGACAATGTCGATTAAGATCTCTGAAATCAATGAAAACTCTAATTTGTCTGTTATTCTTCTTCACATGGACAATATTAGCCAACCATTTGGGATATTGAACTTCTCTAACTAATTTAGCTTTGATATGCTTATCCAATTCAGCTTTAATTTTGGAAGTATAGGTTGGGTGTGTTCTTCTAGCGGCTTGTTTGAATCCTCGGTGTTCTTCTAGAAAACCCAAATGATGAGTGGCAACATCAGGATCAAGCTTTGGATTCTCCGTATACTTCCAAGAAAATATATCTTGATTTTTCTTTAAAAAAAATATACATCTCTTACTCTTCAAGAGTCATGGCCGCACTAATTAAAGTGGGGCATGGATCTTCTTTTGTACCCAGATTTATTTCTCTGAGTTCATCCACAGTGGTATAGATACCCTCTTCAAATGCTGGAGGAGAATACCTGAGATCTTAATCTTCTTCTTCAACAAGTGTTATTTCTTCTGTTTCTACTTGCATAGTAGATGATGAAGCAGAATTTCCATGATCAGAAGAGATGTTAAAATTTTAGCATCTTGAAGAAGAAGCTTCCATTTCCGACCCGATTAATGATGAAGGTTATTCCTTGGGTAATAAGGAGAAGATGATGGATTGAGAATCGATATCATCATTTACCTCTTAAATTTCTATAACTTCTTCTGGCCTGGTTGGAAAAGTATAGTTTTGCTAGATTTCAGAAGATGAAATGAAGAAATCCCCATTTGAGATTTCATCATTGCTTGGTGAATCACCAATTTCTCCCATGCTGTCTAGCTCGATTGCCGTAATTGACATTGTGGAAGTTTCCATAAGAGTATTTTGATTTGGGTCTATCTGGTCAGTTTGACTGATAGGAAAAACATAATTTGTACTCACATGTGTAAATGGGTTTACTGGAATCTTTTCAAACCATATGGAGAATTAACTTTGGTAATCTCCCTTGTCGTGGACTTTTCTTTTCCCTTCATGTGATATAATTCCGCCTCAATGTATTGAGATTCACATGCCTTGAACGAGGATTTACCACCATAAAATGTCCCAATTTGACCATCGAAGCAATATTTGAGACATTGATGGTATGATGAAGGGATAGCTGCATGTTGATGTAGTCAGGGTCTTCCAAGAAAGATGTTGAAGTCTGAGTCTTGATCAACAACCATAAAATCCGAATTAGATACAGGATCTCCAAACTGAGTTATGAGTGTAATCTCACCCAGTGGTTCTTGTTCATTTTTATAATATCCTTGTAACATCAAAGTATAAGGAGATAAATCAGATTCTGTGAGGCCCAATAGATGAAGTGTACGAATGGGGATGAGGTTGACTCTTGAACCATTATCAATAAAAATTCTTCGGACATCTACACCATTGTCCTTGACAGATAAGTACAAAGGTCTAATATGTCCATGCATGACACCATCTTCATCTTCATCTGTGAATGATATTACTACATGGAATTCTACAGGATTATTCTCTACATGGTAGACTTCAGCTGCAGAACTTTCAGTTCCAAACTCCTGAGGACTCGATAAAGCCTCGATGAGTGACTCCTGAAGATCCTTAAATAAATTCACAGCATCCAGAATTGATAACTTGGCTGGTATTTTGGCCAAGTTTTTCAATACATCATACTTTTGATCTAGAGGTCTGTGTTTCCCAACAAGAACATATGGTTTCGTAGGTGCCTTAATAGTTTATGATTTGGAAGTTGATGCATCTTGTATCGGGGTAAGAGTTGGTAATACTTCTGGCTTTGGAAGATTAGACCGATTAGGTCTATTTACATACTGAGAGGAAGAAAGTGAATCCTTCAACCGATCTTCCAGAATAATTGTGCCATGACAGAGTCTGCTATTAGTGGAAGAATTTTCTTGTTCTTGTTGAGCTCATTGAAGGGATCGACCACGAGTTTCTGCCACATACACAGTTTTAGTAGGGGTAGAATTGGAATAGTGTCCCCTAAAATATCCACGTCTTCCCCTGTATCCTAAGCCTCTGGAACTTCCTCTGATTCCTCTATTTGAAATAGGTAAATCAGGCTTATAAAAATTGAAACTATGACTGGCATATGGATCTATTAATTAAATCATATTAACGATACAGAAGATCAACTCTTCATCCAATGAGGACTCTGCCTGATTAACCAGTTTGGGTTGTGTCATTTGGTGGGATGGTGCCCGCTGCTTTGAAGTAGATATCACAAAATCTTCCGGAGTCAAAGACAAATTGGGCTTTGACACATACTCATATTCTTCTGATTCTTCTTATTTCTTTGAATCATGCCATTTCTTTGGGGATTTTCCCTCTGATGAATAGGTTTTTGCTGTGGCATTCATGGCAGAATACACAATTGGTTTCTTCAATTGTGTTTGCAAAATAGCATGAGTTCGGTTGATCGTTTTTCTGACCATCCAAACATCATATTTTTCTGCATTTTTTTTCTTGACTTCTTGCCACTCACCCTCCTCCTCTGGATCTGTAGCAGTAACACATGTTACCTGAGCTGAAGAACCTTTCAATTTGACTTGTCCCAAGTCGACCATTTTTTGCAGGAGGTCTTTGAAGACAAAACACTCCTAAATGGGATGCCCCAACATCTGATGAAATAGGAAATAGTTGGGACGGTCTTCATCTCCTTCCTTGTTTGGACTTTTGGGCCTTGGAAATTGAACCAAATTATTTTCCAGAGCCGAAATGAAGTATCCAGGAACTTGTTCATTTCGAAAACAGTAAACTTTGCTTTTTCAAATCATAAAATTGTTTTTTAATTTATTTATTTGATCATCTTGACAAAACAGCCTCTGTTGCTAATTCTCAAGAGGTGGATCCCTTCGGGAAGATGAATGTTTTGAAGTAGAAGCAGGTACAGGTGCTTGTTTAAGAATAACTGTAGCAGCCTCTACTCTAACCATTCTTCTTCTTGGAGCTGATGGAATTACATGAGTTTTCTCCTTAGTATTTATTAGAGAATCTTCAATCTGTTGAGCGATTGAATTTAGGTATCAAAACCCTCCTCTGTATTTCATAGGGATCAATGGCGTGCGTAACTCATCATGCAGATTTTCCACATACATTGGCAACAATTATTCTTGAGGGAGTGCTTAGCTCTGGGAATATGTTAATCCCTTCCATCAAGCAATGAAATCTGAAAACCTTTCATTCTATCTTTTCTTACAGTTTGTAAGATCAAAAATTTTTGTCTTTGGCAATGTTGAGCTAAATTGAAGAAGGAATCATTGACGGAGATCCTCTCATCCGGTAATTGACTGGGATTGCAAGCTTGTGTACCAGATAAAAGCAGGCCCTTGTAATGACTATACAAAACACCTGAGCTTAACTGGTTCTTTTTGTTGAGGGGTTCCCATCATAGGATCGCAACGAGAAACAAAATGTGTTAAGTGTTTCTCTGGGTCTCCCGAACAATTATAGTTTGGTAATGTGGTACTTGGAAATTTTGATGGGGGAGGAATTGCATCAACCCATTCAGGGTAAGCTCTCTTTTCTGGTTGAATATGAGCATGCTTTCCATCCATAGCTTCCAACCAAGTTGTTACTGACTCAATAGTAGTTATTAAAATTTGAGAAACATCTAGTTGAGCTAGGACCTGAACAGGTTCAATGACTGGAGCTTGGACAGATGTGGTGGCTGGTACTGCAACTGATGGTAGCACCACTGATTGTTGTTGCATTTGACCCGTAGGATTTGACTTGTGAGTGTGAACTGATATAGGAGGATATTCTTGATCCATCTCAGTAGTCGCAACAAATTCCCTAGGATGACTGACTCCAGCACTCTTGGGAGGAAGACTACCTTGAAGTAGTTCTGTATTCAACCTCCTCAATTACTTCATTTCTTCCTCCTTTTGCGAAAATCTTTACTCTAGTGAGAGAGATTGGCCTTCTCTAGAGGAAGGGTATGTAACCTGATTCTTTCTTTTCCCCTTGTGGGATCCCTTTCGGAGAGGGGTAAGTGGGTTACTTGAAGGAACACCCGGATTCTAGGAAGGCCTTTGATTTTGTGTACGCACACCTTCTTCATTTGTGTCTGTGCGTACAACTTCTTGAGAAGGAACCTCTTCATCTGATCCCTCTGAGTGAGCCTCATCTGGAGGATCAGTAACAACGGCATTAATGAAATTTCTTGATTTATAACTCATTGCATCCCTTCTATCAGCATTTTTACGATATTTTCTTCTTCCATGTCCTTGATGAGACATTTCCTTTTGTTGATTCGATCCCTCAGGAACTTCTTGACGAACTGTAATTTGGAGGGAATCTCCTGATAATTTGGCTCTGCATTCCTCTTGCGTCTTCTTTCCTAATCAAGCGAAGACTAACATTCTCTGAGGAAGAGATTGATGATTTGACAACGTCCCCAGTCCGATGGACTGGGGTTGTTCCTGATCACCTCCTCGAATCCAATTTGTTCATTCTGAGGGTTGAGTTAAAAGAGTCCCCAGTCTGGCAAGCTGGGGTGGTTCTTGACATGCTATATCTGAGAATTTCTTGTAATCTCTCCGGATCTTGCGGACTTTAGTCCAGAAATTAGATGGATGCATCAACCTGCATCCACTTTTATCACCCGACTCAAAAGACCGTTGGATGATTTCTGACACTTCTGTCACTTGGTGATGTGCTTGCTCCAATGGAGAGGCCTGTTCAATATTCTCATTTTCTTGATACAGGAGTAATTCAACAACTTGTTCTCTTTATACTTGATTTTGAGAAGAACTAGTTGAAGCATGTTCTTGGGAAAGCCTTTGATTACAAACTAATCCAATTTACTGTGGCCATCCATGGTCAATAACATTGAATGAGACCATTTTCGGTGGGCTTTTATTAATGGAGAGCACCGTGAAATGTAGTGCTCCATGAACACCTGATCCCCTGATATGAATACCAGATGGGGAATTGGCAATTAAATGGAAAAATCTTCTTAGTACACCAATGCATGAACGCTGAAGGGCTCTCAACTGCTTTTCAGCCTACGGATATCGAGAAACTGAGAGAGATTCCAAGTCAATTTGGAATTGTAACCCTTCTATTATCTTGACATGATTCTCATATTCATCATAAGAAAATATTTTCTTTAACAACTAACAAAGATTTTTCCATATGTTGAGACTAATATCATGAATTCCATCTTCCGTGAACATCTAAAGAATTTCATACTTAGCGTAAGCCAAAGGCCAAAACATGACTGGCACTTCACCCTTCACCAGTTGTTTTCTCATATTCAGTACTTCATCTTTATCATTTGATGAAGATTCTTCTACCTGATTGGACCAGAGTTGGTGCTTCCTTTTTGCTTCATCGGATTCAACAATATTCGTAGAGAATTCACTGATCAAACTAGAAGATGAATGACCCAAGGGTGGTTCAGAGAATGACCCAAACCCCAGGTTATCTTCTGATTGAGAAATTATTTTACCTACTAGTGGTAAAGCATCAGACATGACTGGATTTACATTAGCTAGTGCCTCAAGATAAGAAGGATTTATCGTCACTACATTGTCCATTAAAGCATTTTCCAGACAATGTGCATTATAACTGTAGAGAGTACATTTGTATCTAAATTCATCATCATGAGGAGGACCACCATGGTGGGTTACATCAAAAGATGAAACATTTTTCTCCTTGGTCTTCTGAACAAACAGAGGATTCTTGTGGCTTTCATCTAAAGATGAAACTTTGAGATCAACCGAATTATCATGAAGCAAGCCTTCATGAGGAAGTGTCTGATGAAGACCTTCAGAATTAATGTTCCCACTATTGGGAACTGAGAGAGTAGAATCTTGAATTCCAACAGATAATTGTCTGAGGGCTTCAGGAACTCCAGCATCGAGTAAGGCATTATCACAGATTGGCCCTTGATTTCTTGACTGTGCTGGGTGGGTCTTCTTTTTAGAGTCCTTCTTACTCAATTTAGGAACCACTTGTTGATGAAAGTGGTTATTATGGGAAGGTGTATGTGCCTGCTCAGGAGAAATGGTCGGGCTAGGATGATTATCTCCCCTCAAATCAAGTGTATGTGCCTGAATTGGTTGTCCGTATGATATGGGGGAATACGCCCCCACAACCCTGTTAGACTAGAATAGATGTGTGTGTCTATTCTGGAGTGAACTTTTGATGTGTAACTCCACTTGTAGGGATAGATTTATGTATCTTTCCCTGAGATGCTGTTGAAGCTGTTATAATATCATGGCAGGCATCCAGAATATGAGCAGGAATTTGCTTCTACTCTTTCACCATTGACAGAATGTGCTTGGTGACTTCAGCTGTCGGAACAGGGATATACATCCATTCTGTGCTTGGAGTATGTGTGTGTTCTTGATCATGCCCTCCTTTTCCTATCATTGAATCTAGACAGTACTCATGTGTGGGGGTAGAGAGTTGAGTTTGCCTCCTGTTTGTCACCGAAGCTTTCCGACTGACTTCTCCGAGTGCTACCAAACAAGACTGTTGGT
Source organism: Viscum album (assembly GCA_963277665.1). Taxonomy (NCBI): domain Eukaryota; kingdom Viridiplantae; phylum Streptophyta; class Magnoliopsida; order Santalales; family Viscaceae; genus Viscum; species Viscum album. The sequence goes on from OY728166.1 coordinate 973,274,413, forward strand.
AGGATTGATCAATACTAGCGGTGTATGTGCCTGTTTATTGCACTCCACCAAACATGGTTGATGAGCTTCCTTCAATACAGAAAGACGAGGCTGTTGGCAGGATTGATGAGTATAATCAGGTGTATGTTCATGTTTACCAGTTGTCAACACATTGGGTTGGCGAGCTTCATCGCATGTAGTCAGACGAGCATACGGACTAGCTGATGATTTATAAACAGGTGTATGTTTCTGCCTATAATAATCCGCCATAATTTCTTGGCAGGATTGGTGTGCTGCTGCCAGACGATTCTGCTAGATAGAGTAATTAAAATGGATGTGTGTGTGTGCCTGCTCATTTCGTACCACCAAGTTAGGTTGGTGGACTTCTTCAGAGATGTCAGAGATGAGAACCTGCTCACTATTGACCAGATTTTGCCTCTGGCAGTTTTTCTTGCCTACTCGGGTTCAAGGAACATGAGCCAAACTCCTGGAGACGATACCCGCATCATGTTGAGGGCACACTACCGCACGATTCTGGCAGCTATTGTTGATGGGATCCCTCGATAAGGACTCCTATCTCCTTGAATTAAGGCCATGAGGGGCCTGCTCATTCACCTCCCCAGAATACAAGAGAGAATGGTGATTGCGTTCTGGGGAAAACGACCCGAAATGGTTGGAGATGGTGGTTGGCACCACCTGCTTCTTGATCGCTGGTCATCGCTATCTGGATGACCAGGTTGATTTATTGACTTGAAGGGATTTTCGAGCGGCCTCCAGAGTCGTAATATTACCGTTTTGACGGTACTCCTTAACCAACGTATTTGATACCAAATGTTGAATATGTTGATTAGGTGATGTCGTCCTCAGAGCGGACGATGATCCAGCGGGATTAGCAGTAGAGGCATTCACAACAGAGGTATTCATGGGTGTGAACTTAAGAGAAGTCATTTCTGTAACGTAGAAGATCTTGTAAAAGAGTGTTTGTTTGATATAATAGACGTAATCAAGATAAGTCTGGCCACTACATCTTTTAGATAAGCACATATGTTATTAATTGTATTGTTGTCCCTCTCATTGAGTTTAAATAGGGTCCTAACAAATAGGTAAAACATTATTTTAACTTGGTTAAGGATTCACATCGGGATCACCATTTTTTGTTTCCTCTGGAATTGGGGAAGACCTCATTGATTTATGGTTCAAACATTTCAAGTGGTTTCTAACAGGTTTGTTCGTAGAACCAGAAACATCCAATGATTCCATATCTATTTGGACCTACTTTCCAAAGGTAGGTGCTCATTAGTTGTGAACTGATGAGGATTAATAATTTGCATTGGTCGAGAGGATGTGAGGTCGAACTCATCACACCTTTTTTATGGGAATTATTGTCTACTCCGGGACTCTCTTTATAGATTTAAGTTATCTTTGTGAATCCTTATTACATTACCAATTATAAAATGATCTTTCCTTTAGATCTGATAATCAATGATTGATATGTTGGAAATTTAGAGAATCTTCTATATGTATTCAAGGTTCTTCATTGATAGAGAATCATCTGTATTTGTTAGTGATTCTTAGTCAATGGTATCCTTCAATAAATAAAAGTCTCTTGGTCATTATGATGACCATACTGGTTTAAAAGCCACTCAGTGGGGAACTTGATGTTTATTTTCATTCAGAAAGACATGGAATATTTCAGAGTTGGGATCGTACCCGCAGATGGGCTACCTACGTATCCTTTGTTTTGGAAAAGGAATCAGAACTCACGTAGTTTGAGTAAGGTAGTATGATATTTATGCTTGATAGATCAAAGAAAGATGTCACAATTACTTTTACACTCTAAGATCTCGTGAGTCATGCTCGGTGTGGGAAACAAGAGGTATTGGTAAAACCAGAAAATTGTGCCATTATAAGAAATTATGTGGGGCTTATGTATGTATGACTACCCAAATAGATGAAGATTAGGATTTACTTTATGTAAGAAACTTGGGAACAAGGTCCATAAAGGTATATGTACTTTATGGAGATTTGGATACTCTAACTTGGGGTTTACTCCTGAAGAATATGCCCAAATTAGGAGGGGACTTATGATTGGGTTTTACTCTAGAGAAGTAAGACCAAGTCAAAAGTAAATTAATACTGGTTAAGAGAAATTATGACTGGGGCTTTTTCCTGAGAAGGTGGCCCACGTTAAAGGATTTGAGAACTGGGGCTTACTCCTAAAGAGGAGGCCCAGGTTAAGGGATTTGGGGATTACTCTTAAAGAGGAGGCACATATTTTTAGACTTTGAGACTGGGGCTTATTCCTGAAAAGGAATCCCAGGTTAAGAGAATTATGGTTGGGGCTTACTCCTGAGGAGGATGCCCATATTTGGGAACTTGGGGCTTACTCCGGAATAGGATGCCCAGATTTAGGAACTTGGGGCTTACTCTTGAGGAGTATGCCTATATTTAGGAACATGGGACTGGGGCTTACTCCTGAGGAGGATGACCAGGTTAGGAAATTATGACTGGGGATTACTCTTAAGTAGGATGCCCAGGTAAGTGGACTTGGACTGGGGCTTACTCCTGAAAAGGAGACCCAAGTTAAGGATTCTCTCATCTTAAAGTATGATGTTGAATGAATGAAATCTTTGACCTTAGTGACATAAAGATATGTAAATCATTAGGTTTTAAGATATTTTCCATATAATTCCTTTCAGATAAGGAAACCAACAAGGAAATCATGCCATGAATGGATTTGGAGAAAGTTCTGAAGGCTTAATCTTGAAGAGGATAGGTGGATAGGCATAAGAGATGTGAAATAGGCAGTAAGGGCACCCAAAAAGAAGGTGGTGCTCAAGTCCATCGTGGGCACGCAAGTACTGGTCGTGGAAGTATACTTGCATGACACATGGTTACTTGCACTCCAATCAATCCTTAGAGTAAAACTTGGGAAAGGCTTGCCTCAAGCCCTTAGTACTATCCTTAGATGCTTTCAGAAGATTGTCGCGCAAGTTCTGTTGAAGGGGTAAGGCGGCGCGCAAGTGTGTCCATTTCCCTTAAGGGCTGGCCACCTAGGCATACAAGTGTTGATGAGTTTCAACACTTAGGCATCCCCCCTCTTAAGATCTTTCGTTCTAGGTAAGAAATTACATTAGAAGTGTTCGGAAGCTTTTAGAAGAGACTAGGGTGCCGGGAGCTTAAATCTGAGTTTCTGAAATGTTTCGTCCCCAAAATGGGGGCCCATAGGGGGTATTTATAGTCTTGTGAAGACCCTGGGTGAAATTCAAAGAGGGAATACACATCACTTGTGCGACCACTGGTCAGCGTGCAAGTATACTTGCGCGACCTTGGTATAACTTGTGCGACCCATTTGAAAATGAACCTTTGTCCATGCCTTTGTCAATATTTGATTTTTCTTCAAGGGATAAATCACTTTGAGTTAAAGTTATTTCCATTTTCATTCCATTAGACACTATAAAGGATACAAGAATCAATAGGGATACTTCATGTCTTACACTAAAATAGTCTAATGTGTTTGTTGAGGTGAGTGAAATCTAAAAAATATTCTTGATAATTCATGAGATATTTATTTTTTGTCCCTTAGAATAATTTCATGATATTGGTGTCAAATTCATGTATTTATATAAAACTTGTATCACCACAATAATTTTATTTTGTTTTCTATACTGGTTTAGCCGTAATAGAATTAGATATAACTAGATAAATGCTCATTGCTAAGAGAAAATTTGGATCTTTCTATCTCTCATTTGGTTTATTGTTATAAAATTCAAAATTTAAAGTATGAAAAGAATATATTTTTAAAAAGGGTAGCTGAGTGAGAATACCTTCCCAAATGAACACCATTGTAATTATTTTTGACATGGGGGAGATGAAAAATTCACAAAAATTAATATAATATATTTGATAGTATTTATATCAATCCCAAAGGGGAATATTGAATAGACTATGAAAATGGTTTAATTTTTTATCACTAAGAATGTTTTTCATAGTTATATGGAGTTTTCAAAACATGTTGTATAAGAGTAAGTTTTAGTAAATATGTGAATGGGTAAAGGATGAAGCTTTTAAGATTTTACCTTGAAGAACTTAGCTGGATAGACAGATAGACCAACCACTTATTTGTTATTATTTTTGGGTTGAACTTCATGGATAACAAATACAAGTATTTTACAATGTAATGTGCTATCAGAAAAACTTATATTGATCTTTGAAGCAACTGGAAAAAGGGGTGATTAAAAATATATTATTAATGAAAGAAAATTCTATATTGAACAGTAAAGAATCTATTTAATTTTTATTGATGTTAAAGTATATTTATACTAGTGATAAATATTTTTGGATTATGTTATGCGAATGTTTTATGTTTTGAAATTTTATATAATTACCAACATCAATGTAAGTTCATCAAAAAATTATAGTTCCTTTTTAAAGGTAATCATACACACCACATAAAATTAATTTTATGATTTGTAAAGGTAATAAATGGAATATTTGTAAAGGAAACACTATAAAAGTTATACCTATGTAAGGGTACCATGAATTAAAATAACAATGTAAAGGTTTCTTAATATTATTTGCATGAAGGTAAATCCATGTTTTGGGATTCTATTTAAGGGTGAAAAAAAACTAATGTTTTTAAATGGTCATTGAACCCTATGTACAGGTAATAAAGTAATACAATATACTACATAAGGGTATCACTAAAAATATATTGTTTAAAAAAAGGTCACACTAAAGATCAGGATCTATTCAAGGGGAATTCTGAGTTTCCAGAATATTATGTAATCTGAATAATAAATAAACAAGATGATACTTTGTATGATTTTATTCATTGATTCAAGCATCATATTTGTTTAAGAAAATTATCATCAAATATTTTCTTATTGAACAACTAGATAATATAGAAGATGTTATGTTTTATATGGTTTCCATAACACATAAAAATGGGAAGATGAAGTTTCCCATGCCATTGTGTAATCCCTATTCACTAAGAAATAAATACATCCACACTATTCTGATGTTTCCATGTACTTGGTTGTCACCATAATTAATTAATTTATTTTATTGAATATAATAATTAAAAAATGGGTACACTCTAGACATTATTCTATAGTGGTGAGCATCTTAGTTGAAATGTTAACCAATATAAAATGTTGATTCACATCCACAATGTATATGATGTTATGTTACTAAAAAATGAATTTATATGTGGAAGAATAAAAAAGAGTTAAAAATATTTTGTATTAGGGGAAAGGATGAAGATGTTATATTCAAAAAATTAAAAATTTCTATGTTATCCTCTTAAGAATAGTATATGTTGACTCACTATGAATGAGAGGTTTAAATGAGTGTAAATCAATGGGTATCACACAATCAATGATTGAAATACTTTCAATTTTCTATAATAGAAATAATATTTATGGTATCTATAAATATATAATATTTTCATTAGATGAATAAAATTTAGAGATATGAGATAATCACTTTGAAAATTTTATTATTCATAATAGAATACTTCATAAATTTTATAAAGATAGAATACCGATACAATTATAGCATGAATAATTTTATTGTATAAAAGAGGGAGAATTACACAATGTAAAGGAGTTCCTATGAAGTAAAAATATAATAAGAGAAGAAGAGACTAATTTGGTGTATATTCCCATCCTATGCATCAAGACTCACAATATATAGATGATCCAATGTGACTCATAATCAAACTATGATTGTGTGGAGGAATAAGTAAAACATGTGTATGACACTATTGATCCTAACTTTGTAAGTTAGATACCAGTTCATAAGTTAAAGGAATACCCTTGGATAAAAGTTGGTACCATTATATTTAATTTCCTCACCCAACCAAAAATATCGATCTATATATGACAACATAGGTATTTGGTTGATACCATCCCAACCCTTATGTTCCAATTCAAAGATAATTGTAATCACATCAAATTAAAGTAATAATAAAATATATGTACATGAAAAATTAAAAATCAACAATGAGTTAGTTTTTTTGGGAGTAGATAAACCATTTATAATATTTATGGGTTGTATTTATTATATATTCTACATTTCTTACTAAGATGGTGGTTGATAATTTATTAAAAGACCAATTATATTAACTAGAATAGAGGATCAAGTACTAAGATGGAATATATAATAGAAAATATAAAAATTTCTAAAAATTAGGAACACTAATCCATCCCCCACCCCTTCTGTATTATTATATAATCTATTGGGATCTAAAAGTGGTTTTATATATCATAAAGGTTTCCACTAATTGGATTTATTTTTTGGTCCCAATTTATTTATCAAGATTACATGAAGTGAGGATTTTATTAAAATTATGAAGATCCACTGATTGAGAGATGAGACTCTATCCCCATATAGGATAAAGAAAAGGCTTCAAGTAAAGTATTAAGAAATGGAAAGTAGAAGTAGGAAATGATATTTAAAAATAAATCAAATGATGGGAATAATCAATCACAACTTAAAGTTAATCAAAGTGGAAAGTTTTCATCAATTAAATTTGTTGAAGGTTATCCATATAAAAAAAATAGCTCAAGCTTAAGGGGGTATGAAGAAGATGAGTATATCAAAAATAATGAAGATATATACTCTCAATTATAATGGTATTTGATGAATGTTCCTTGTGAATTAGTTTCATATATACTTTGTTTTTTCAAGAAAAGTATTGATGACAAATAATAACAAGAAATTTAGGTTAATGAAATGGTAGACATGCTAATTATAATATTTTAAAGTTTGAATTATCTCACTAACCTTTTTGAAGATAAGTAATAATCTGTGGATATTTACAATGAAAATAATACTTTAATTAAAGAACATTTTCAAGAGAATTATTTTTAGAAATAAGTGGAAAAAAAATTTAATAAGTAATCCATGAATTTAAAAAAATCTAAAAACTTACCTAAATGACAAGTATTCTCAACTAGAGGTTAATATAAGGAAAATAAAAATCCTTGATAACTATATACAAGAATCAATAAAAAAATTGAAGATCAAAAAAAAATTAAAATAAAGATTCTAAAGATAGTTTTAGATCTATTAAGAGTGAAAAATATTCTCTCAACATGAAGTATCTCAAGCATGAAATAAAATTGAGAAATCAGAAATTGACACAAGCTGGAACATCTAAAATGGTAAAATAGAAAGATAATTTAATAAAAACACATTTTGAGATATTTATTATAAAATGGAATCACATTAGTGGAATAATGTATTTGAGATCATCTAGAAAAGCATCTACTTTATGCTCTTTGAAATAGGTCACCCACTATCCTAGTAAACCTAGTTTCAATAATGGAATTTGCATACTATTGAAGGTTCAAAGGTGAAATATAGATAGATCTTGATGAATAAAAATACTATAAAGTACACCAAACCATCAATGGTTAATGTTATAATATTTAATAGTATTGACTCCGCAATACAATCTCAAAATAATGGCACTGCTTCTCAAAAATAGAAATAGTCCAAATGCAACTAGATTGTAGGTGGAGGTAAAAGAAGCAGGCTTTTTAGTATATTTATGGAGTTATTGGAAGTTTGTAAAAAAAAGACATTGAATGTTGGAAATACATTTAAATAAGAGATGATTATATAATACCACAATTCATGAAATAGAGATGGGGTAAAAAAATTAAATACTATTCAAAATAATAATTCACATAAAAAATTTGATCAATACTCAAAATACTTTAATATATTGATAAAATATATGATTTTTGTAACATTTATGGTAATTGTCATCATGAGTGTTAGTTTGCTCCATTCCAACACAAATAAAATTATTTTTCAAATAAAATACCATAGTGTATGTAAAAAAATAAAAAAATGGTAACTCTTCCTTTAGTAGTAAATGAAAGGAAATGAATAAGAAGAGAAAAATCAATATGAATGAAAATAAATTTACCAATAATTTCAATCCCACATAGAGATACTTATACAATAGAAAGATGGTACACACCATAGACCATTGTAAAAAAATATGGTAATCAAAATAAATGGAATAAAAATGGAATCCAAGATAAAATCAATCAAATAAAGGTATATAAAGGTTGCCTTAGTGGAATACATACATAAAGAAGAAGATCATGGGGGGTTTAAAAAGGGGTAACACAAAAGTGGTGGATAAATCATGTGGATACTCCAATAAATCTAATTATATTGGGAAGGACTATCTATAAATATAACCCATAAAAATGAAAAAGGCTTTTAAGGTGGATGAATATGAAGTAACTGTAATGGATAAAGGAAAAAAGTTATTCCATATGAAAAATAATAGTTCTTCTAATAATGATGAACAAATAGTTCTTGAAATGAAGATTCTGGTAAGGATAAAGAATTTTGTCCATAATGTATTAAATTTTATTACACTCTTACCAAGAGAAAAATATATGATTAAGTGGATTAGAACCAAAGGTGAGGCACTAATATATGAATGTAATTTAGTAGAAAAGTTAAATCATCAAATTTCTTATAACTAAATGATAGAGTATGAAAAGAAAACTGTTCCATCTATAAAAATTTAGAATTAAAATACCTAGAGGTTATTAAGAATTAAGATCTCTAGATATTTTAGAGAAGTAAATAAGTTGAATGGGTTCAGATCAAAATCCCATCCATGTTTCTCTTATTAAAGTGCAGTGCAATTATCTCCCCTCTTTATTCCCTTATTTCTTTATTCATGTGATAACATACATGGAATTGAAGTAAACATATAGAAATGATGAGTTTATTAAGGATTTCATTGATGGGTATCAAGTGGATATCCAACATGGAATACACATGTACATGATGAATAAGTGAGAAGTTAATCTCTTTAGGGGGAATCATGATGAAGGTAGTCAAAATATCATTATACATTGAATCTATATGGTCATTTAAAAATTCATGATTGAGGCATTCCAATCAATTTTCCTCATGTTTATTTTATCATAGAAATATATTTTTAAAGAGTTTGTTTTGTTTTATTATAAATCTTGGGTAAAGGGAAGTTTTATGACTTTTATGAGACATTTAATTATTATGTTTTTACCATATCATTTACTTGAGAATCTAATGAATTTTAAATATAAAATTTTGATTTAAATGAAGAGTCATTGAATTTTTTCTGACATGTGATGTAATTTCAATTCATTGACTAATTTGTGTAATTTTTTGTTTTTGAGAGTTTAAATGATAGATTTTTATTTGGTATAATTCTCATTTTTTTAAAGAATACATATGTTTAATTGGCGTTGGTGGAAAGATAATTGAAAATGTTTTCCCAAACTATTTGTAAAATTGATATGGTTTTAAGAAATTTTATATTCCCCATTACAATATTTTAAATTGAATATGATTTTTTGGAAATTTCTTTTATGATCTTGGTAATTTGTTTTATTAGTTATACATTTTTGAATTAATTAATTTTTATGAATTAAAATTCTTTTTAGGTTTTCAAATGTGAAAAAAAAATTGGAAAACATATGTTACCACATGACTAAATCTATTTTAAATTTGAAAATGGAATTAAGTGGTTGTAATAACAATTTTCAATCAACCACATCAAGTATTTTGTCAAGAAACTATGCCTATGTTGATCATCCAAACCCAATACCATTCGATATACCATAAGGGTATAGGATTATATTGACTGCATATGAACTCATAATCAACCACATGAAGATATTAATCCTACTATCTCAAACCTAATCTTGAAGAATGGATGATAAAGAAAGTTGATTTGTAAAGACCCATTGAAGTTGTGAACATGATGGCCATTCTTTCTTCACATGGAAGATGATGTTGAAATTTTTTTAAGATTATGATTTTGTTTAAATGATATTGAGTTTTTATGAGGATTAATGAATGAGGATAAACCATGGATATCCATATAAGTAATATGATTAACTAACCAACATGTCATATGAGATTTAGAATTTTTTCTAAAGAAAACAATGTCGACCTAATGGATTATTCCATATGATATTAAACTCCCCTAATAATGGTGAGTGATCAAAGTAGAAAAATAGAAGATGTAGTAGATATTAATACTAGTTGAAGGAGAATATTAGTCAGATTTAGTTCTAATCAATTTTTTCCTACTATTTATTCATTTTTTTTGGTTCGTGATTATGAAAATGGAGTTTTTTATTCCCAAATTTTGTGATCCTAGGGTCACAAGATTCGGAACCTTAGGTGTTCATTGAATTTCTTGAGAAGAAAAAGTTTCATTAATGGAGATCAAGTCCAATTCCATGATAGTCATATTATAATTTATGATCTTCTATAAAGGGATGATCTTTGATATATTTGAATGTAGATTCTTTAGTATGGTTGTGTACATGGAAGTTGACACTTTTAATCTGATGGATAGAAAAAAGAATATGAGTGATCTATAATAAAGTTCATTTGTAGAGAAGTTCAAGAATGGTAAAATATCATTGAATCTAGTCCAACTTGGAATATAATTTGAAAATTAATATGTCAATCACTTATTAAAATAATATGATTTAAAAATTTTTAATATAAATAATTACTGATGGGTAGAAAAAATATTGGACCATCATGTTCAAGCTTCAACGGATGGTCAACGGGATGAAGTTGTTCGATCATAGATGAATAAAAATAATGAGATGAATAAATGTATATGAGTGTTAATATACTATTGTATAGCCGTAAATATAAATTTTAAATCAAAGTGTATGAGTGAAGATCATGTTATTTAAGTTAAGGTTGGGGAGAACCAAAGAAAAAGAGGACGTGAGTCTGATAGTGATAAAGTAAATTCCTTAAAAACTTCTAGAACTTATTATTTGATTAATAAAGGGATGTTTTGGATGAATTTTCATCAAGGTTCATCATTTTTTATTATTAAGTAATATGAACATGATTTTATCATGTTAGATAGAGGGATTGGCTTGAGTCACATGAAGAGGGGGAGTAAATAGTCAAGATGGCCCATATGGTGACTCAGGGGTAGTGGTTGGTACTAACAATAAGATAGATGCAATACATTATGGGATTGTAAATTTAAAAGTAATATTTCAATAGGGTGGAGGTTAGAAATCTATAGAGGTGAGGAAAGAGTTCATAAAATAAAACTAGAGGGAAGAAGAAATCTCAAAGCAAAGTTTTAGGAACTATAGTTAGAGAAGATAAGATGAACATGAAAGAGAAGCTACATTATCACTATCTCGCTTAATTATTGTTTATTATTGAGATATTTTTTTATTGATTATTTTTTTTCAGATTCTATCATGAGTATGTAAATTTTTTCTTGGAGAATTGGACCATAATGAATAGAAATTCCAAAACTGTTCTACTCCTTCTTCTTCAATTGTGTTAGTGAGAAACACATATCATTGTAATAATTTTTTCTTAATGAATATAAATTATAAACTATTATAAGAACATATGGAAGAGGATAGTGTACTTTTAGTTCATTAACATTAACCAAAGTACTAAAAATTAGAATAGGGACTTTGTTTCTCTTCCTTATTAATGAAAAAACATATTCCTAAAACATTATTAACAAATCATTTATAAGGAAATTCCACTGAGCTATGTTGAACATTGATCCATAGTTTTTCTATTCAACACATTTTCTTCTATTAACTGATATAATTATGTTAGACTTTAGTAAGAAAATAAAACATCTTTTTTTCAATTCATTCTAGTCTAATCCCCTTAATTTCATCAACTTCCACTCTCTCTCATTTATTTTTTCGTTACCACTTCTTCCATATCATTTTATTCTACTTTTTCATCAAAATCCTTCTCTATTTTATACATTTAATTCCATTTCATCATTTAATTGAATTATTTTTCATAGTATCTATTTTTTCATAATTTTTTCCTTATTCTAGTTTTACAACTACATTCTAGCCTCTCTGGTCGATATGATGCCCTACTTTTAATCTATACTATTTTTAGTATGTTTAATATTAATTAATTATTTCATGAATCAAATAATTCATGGAGAAAATTTGGATCCTCTTCTAGGGAGGTTATGTGTGGCCAATTTTTAAAAGACAAAAACAAATATAAATAAAATCCATATATTTTTTAAAAAATACATATATTAAAATCTATTCAAAAAAATTCTGAAAACTACTTCTTTCTCTTAAATGTGTGTGCAAAAATTGGACTATCATCACTTGAGATATATGTATACTCAAATATATAATATATATATTGAATATTTAATTCTTAAATAAATGAAAATTTTTTTTTCTTAGAAAAAAAAATAAAATTTAAATGGATAATTTGAAACTTTAAGGTGCTATACATTTATATATAAATCTAAATCCACCCCAACCCATAATTCAATTCTATGATAGGAATATATTAGGGAGTTTCGTTTTCATACTATGTTTAAAAACTCTTCATGTATAACTCCCACACTTAGGTAAATGAATTGTAAAATAAAAAAGTCCCACCTCTCCAAGTTACCCAATTTTATTGGTCATCCTATTAAATATTCATTTGAATTTATTAGAGACTTATATAGCAATGTAAAACACTTACCTTTTCATGGGTTAAGTGAGGAAGAGTTGAGGTTCATTTTTTCTCATTTTTTCTAAAAATATGTTCTATAATTTGGTTTTAAAATTTAGATGAAGAGATTTTTGACCCTTAGGACCAGCTCTCCAAAGACTTTATTTCCAAACTTTTTCATATTAATATTACCATTAATGTAAGACACAAAATCACTAGATTTTAACATTTTATGAAACTTAGTATATGTTTATTGCTTCAATTATTGAGTGGTAAGATCATAAAGTAGATCCACATATTTATATAGACAGCTATTGTAATATTCTAACACCATACAACCAAAATCTTATGGATCAATTGTATGGTATTTATAAGGCCCCAGCCTTAAAACATTACTTAATCTTAAGTTAAAACAAGAATTCACATTGAGGATCTTTTCAGGTTTAGAGTTTTAAAAAATTAGGCTTTAACTATTACATTACATCTCAAATATTATAAAGTAGTTAATTCTACTCTAACCAATTTTTTCACAACAATAAAACCATTAAATAAAACAAGAATTATTTTCTTGATATAAATCTTCTTGAATTATTATTTCATCTTAACCTTCCTTATAACATGTGAAAAAACATTTCAAAAACATGGGATAAACATAAAAATCTTATTAAGGGTTATAAAATAAAGAAAGAAAAAATTAGTCCATCAATTCATATAAATAAATGAAATCATAATTTTCACTCACATAACATATTCTCTTTAAAAAACCTTAAGAAATAATAAGATTTATAAATAACACATAAAAATCATAAATCATAAAGGTAACTTTTGGCATCCATAATATACTTACATTGTAGCTTTCACAGCTACATAGGGAGTAACTTTTGGAATACTCATCACAATATATTCAGTAAATATCTTATGGGAAACATTACTGTTTACCTTCATTGTGTTATCCAGTGCATTGGAGATCTATCTCAGGCTCACCCACCCTCGGTTTATCATGGAACCACCCATATACGTGAATAATTCCCAAAAACCATAACATATTCATAACACATAAAACAAGCATAAAGGAAAGAGAACATTTACACATTGTAATAACAATATTTCATTTTAATATATTAACATAATCAAACCATTATCAAAACCATTTTCAATACAAAAATATGTAAAACAATGTATATGGTATTTACTTTTCCATTTAAAAAACACTATGTCTTGTAGAGGAATCCAAATATCAAATAATGCTTGTAGTGGTGGAAAGGTTTTTGTCATCACATATGTTAAAAAGAAATATTATTTTTGTCATTTTTTAAGATGCATCGTAGAAACAATATTCCCTTTGAATGAAATTAACAGTCAAAGTGGTTTATAAACCATATAAAAAAGTCGTGTATAAATCAAAATATGCCTCATTAGAAGGATATTGAGACGAAGTCCCTTACCTTGAGTCTGAATCATCATGTATGCTCCTTGTTTTTCCTAAAAAATAATCTTAAGTAAATTTATACTTTATTAAGAACCTTTTTCAAGTTTATTATTCCTTTTATATAACTTATTGCCACATAATAAACATTAAAAAATTATTTAAGTTAATATCATTCGTTTTGTCGATATTTGTTACTTGAGTCAAAAATGAACTTATTATAATTACAAATTGTCCATGGGGTCAAAATTAGATTATCTAAAAAATGATATTATTGATTTAAAAATCATATATATCCAGTATATATATGTATTTATAATAGTACATAACATTTGGAGATAATAAATAAAATGAACTGTTCATGGATATGGTAAGTCATACGTACACATGAATGATACTTTCATTTATTTTTCATATTTATGGGAATTAAAACTAAATGATACATAGGTATTATATAATTCCAGTATAAAATAATTATTTATATATGTTACATAATTTTATTAATTTCATCCTTTATATGTTCCATGTATGGTTTTAACGAGTCATAAGACATTGAGGGGGAAATAATATGCACTTCCTCAAATGAAATTATCATATTCACACATTTTGGAAAGCATAAAGGTATGATTTAAATAAAAAAACAGAAGAATAGAGGAAATTTAATTATAATATATAACATATATAAATATATTTCCATCATAATGGCCACCATTAGAGGTGGTAGGTAAAAATTGAACAATCATCATTTTGTGAGACAACAGTTCGCCGTACATAGAAATAGTGTGTTCGTATCCATTAGATGGAGGTGTGTGTAAGTGTAGTTATATTCATTCTCATAAAAATATCCTATTATATTGAGGATACTTTTTCTTATGTAATCAAGTAATAATAATAGAATAAGAAGTGGAGAAGTAAAATAATGGAAAGGAACTTTAGAGAAGACGCTACCTCTTAAAACGTATAACTCCCTTTGATTTGAGCCAAATGGATTTCTTCAATTTCCTTATTCCTAAGTTAAGAGTTATAGGAGTAAAATAGGGATGTTTGTAGATTATTTGGTTAGATTTTTGACAATCCAAGGGGCTTTATAGGTGTGATGAAATGGGTAGGGTTGGTTCCCTTTTATAAGAGGGAGGAGGGGCACTTTAGAAAAGTCTGGAAATGTTAATTTATTATAAATTATATTTCAATTAAAAATGAGTCCAAATTCTTTTAGTTCTAAGATAAGATGGATATAATTCTAAATAAAATCACCCGATAATAATTAGACAATTTTTGGATATTTTTTAATCCTTACATTTTTTATTTAACTCTTTTTTACTCTTACTGTTTTATCAAGAATTTAACACTTTGAGAATCAAAATAGTTACCAAAACATGAGAAATATCCATTGAAAGAGTCATTAATAAAATTTTAGACTTATAATAACCATGTTTTCCAAATATTAGATTTTTTTCAATTTTATAATATTTAATAAATATTTTATATTTTAAAATATGAATTATTTCAATATTGACACTATTCATACCATGACTTTTAAAAATCCATAACAACTTCATTACATCTAAAAAACTTCATTAATGAAAATATAACATGTAACTATAATCTATAAAAAAAATTTGTAAAAATAATAAAATTATATTTATTTTAACATTTATAATATCATTTATTTGAATCCTTTATTAATGAAGAAATCACTACATCATCATTGTGTCATAATTTACTTTATTTATTTAATGTGTAAAAATTATAAATAAAATATCATGATGTATAAAATATTTGTAGATTTATAATTAAAATTTATAGTTGAATACATCACTTATATAACCACATACAAAAAATATTTTAGTAACAGATACATGTTTGTGTTATATTTTTCTTTACAATAAATTAATTTTTATAAAATATCATTTTCACATCAAAGTGGCTCAATGGGGTCTGAAATTTTACCCAAGGATTCCCATGGTCAGAAATATCTCATTCAATAGTATTATAACACATGTTAGTTCAGTTTAATATTATTATAATATTATTGTTTACCCTTATTTACTATATTTTCCCTTTAACCATTGTAAATAAAATAATTACTGAATTTACTATTCATACATTCTAAAAATAAAAGTTATTTGTTTACACAATATATACCTACTGGTTCCAAATATGAAATCTGATTTACCAAATTCAAAACACATAGGTTTCATAAATTAATTTAAAATTAATTTCCGTGGTTAAAACCAAAAAAACGTGTTTTTATAAAGTAAAAACTACCAAAAGATTGACATGTGTTTATATCCAATTTCATATTAAAATTACTTCCAATGACCAAATTGGATTAAATGATAAAAATATAATCCCATTATACTTTAAAACCAATTAAAATTATAATATATCTATAAAAATAAATTAGATGAAACGGCAGTTTTGACATAAAATGTGCTATTTTTCACTATTCATTAAAAATGAACTTCATCATAAAATTACAGAAATTTATCCAAAGTAAATTTTTATGTCATTATTCTATAAAATAAGTTTAATTTTCAAATATAAAATATAAAAGTTACAAAAACTAGATTTAAAAAGGGTTCTCCATCAAAAGGCAGTAAAATGACTATTTAAAAATATTAGAGTATTTCATGCTTAAAATCAGATTCATTCTTATTTTAAGCCTCAGAAATTTATTAGAAAAATGTAAACAATTTTAACAAACATGTATAATCATATTGTAGTTAGTTCTATTCTTTCATTCTAATACAACGTCTAGGCGTTCACAACCATTTGAAATAATATTATTATTATATTTTTTTGTATAACTCATAGTTGTTTACAACATAAAATTTAAAAGAAACTCATTGTTGCGTGTTGAGTACACTATCAGAAAAATCATCCCCTTTAATTTAAATTAATATATTATTTATAAATATTACTAGAAAAGAAAAGTTATTATTTTATAAAAACCTGGTTTGTTACATCCTCCCCCCCTTTTGGGAATTATGTCCTCACAATTATATTCACTTATCACATAAGTGGGAGTATTTATCCCTCATAACATTTTCAGATTCTAATATTGCCTCTTCAACCATATGGTTTTTTACGAAACTTTTATGTGAGGGATTACCTTATTCCGCAACACCTGCTCTCTATGATCAATAATCTGGACTGGTTGTTCCTCATAAGAATTATTCTCTTCCAACTAAACAACCTCTGGACTCAAAACATGATATGGATCTGGAATATACTTTCTCAATATTGAAACATAAAAACCATTGTGTACCTAGGATAAAATTAGAGGTAAATCCACTATGTAGGCTACTGATCCAACGTTCACTATGATTTCATGGGGTCCAAGGAACCTGAGACTCAGCTTTCCCTTCTTACCAAAATGCATCACACTTTTCCGTAGAGAAACTTTAAGAAAGACATGATCACCTACCTCGAAAGAAAGATCCTTCCTCCAGTCTGCATAACTCTTCTTTCAGCTCTGAGCTGTTATCTTGTGCTTTTTAATCAACTGAACTTTTTCTTCCATATCTTCTTCCGATTATAGTCCCATAAAATTCCTTTCACCTATATCATCCCAAAAAAGTTATAGTTCGACACTGCTTTCCATATAATTCCTCAAATGTTTCCATCTGTATATTGGAATGAAAACTGTTATTATAATAAAACTCAACCAAATAAAGAAGTTGGTCTAAAATTCCCTAGTAATCTATTGAACAAGAACATATAATATCTTCCAAGGTCTAAATTGTTCATTATGACTACCAAACTGAATGAGGATGAAAAGTTGTACTGGAATTTAATTCAGTTCCCAATGACTTCTCAAGGCCCTTCCAAAAGTTGTAAGTGAACCTGGGATTACGATCAGATAAAATGGAGGGGGGAAATCTATGTAACCTAACTATCTATTTAATATAAAATCAATAATTTTGATATGGATAGAGTGTATCTCTCATAGGAAAAAAATGAATAGATTTAGTCAATTGATCAATAATAACCCAAATTACATTGTTACCTCGAGAAGTATTTGGTAATCCCGCTACAGAAACCATGGAAACATTTTCCCATTTCCAATCTGGGATTGTAAAAGGTTGAAGCATCCCATTTGGTAACTGTAATTCTAATTTATCCTAATGACAAGTTAAACACTTCATATTTAAGTCAACAATATCACTTTTTATTCTATCCCACCAGTAATACTCATGAACATCTCTGTACATTTTAGTACTTCTATGATGAATTAAAAATGGAAAACTCTGAGCTTCACATAAAAAATATTTCTTAAAATGTGAATCACAAGGCATAGATAATCTCTTTATAAACCTCAAAACACAATCTTTTTCAATGTAAAATTCCGGTAACTTTCCCTTCTAAACCAATTCTACCTTTTTCTGCAACTCATTGTCTTCTTTGTGCACTTGCCTAATTCTATTTGATAGAGATTATTTCTCTACCACCTGAAAAAAATAGAGGAATTCTCTACACCAACAACTTCTAATCCAAAATTCTTCCAATTAAAATCAAAGGATCTCGTTCCAAATATAGTAGGGTTAATGTAGAATTAATCTTTCAACTCAAAGCACCAGCCACTTTATATGCCTTTCTCGAATGGTAATGGATCTTGTAATCATAAATCTTGATTAATTATAGCCATCTCCTATGTATCATGTTTAATTTTTTCTGAGTGAATATATACTTCAAACTTTTGTGATCAGTGTATATTTCACACTTTGTACTATACAAATGATGCCTCTTAATTTTTAATGAAAAAACAATAGCAGGTAATTAAAAATCATGTGTAAGGTAATTTTATTCATGATTTTTCAATTAACATGAAGCACAAGAAATTCCTTTATCATTCTACATAAGAACACAGTCAAGTCCTTTCAATGAAGAGTCAGTATAGATAACAAATTCACCATTTCTGGAAGGCAATTCCAAAACTGTAGGATTCACAAATCTTCTTTTCATTTCCTGAAAACATTAATCACATTCTTTTGTCCAAATGAACTTAACACCTATTCATGTTTACTTATTTAGTGGGCCAGATAACTGTGAAAAAGTTTCAACAAACCTCAGGTAATAATCTATTAAACCAAGAAAACTATGAATCTCCATTATATTTGTCACCCTTGGCCATTCTTTAACAACTTTTGTTTAAGTAGGATCAACAATTATGCCATATTTAGAAAAAATTTGACCAATAAATGAAATTTTTTGTAACCAAAACACACACTTTCTGAATTTCCCATATATTTATTTTTCTTTTAAGGCTTTCAAGGAAACCCTTAAATGACTTTCATTATTCTCTTTACTTTTAGAATTAACCAAAATATCATCAATAAACATGACCACAAACTTATCCAAGAATTCATGAAAAATTTTATTCATAAGATCCATGAATATAGCAGGTTCATTGGTTAACACAAAAAGCATAACTAAAAATTCATAATGGCCATATCTAGTACAAAATGTGGTCTTCAGAATGTATGAATCCTTTACTTTCAACTGATGGTACCCTAACCTCCAGTCAATCTTCGAAAAATACTGAGCTCCTGGGGGCTGATCAAACAAATCATCGATATGAGGAAAAGAATACTTTTTCATAACAGTAATGTTATTCAAGGCTCTATAATCAATGCAAAGTCTCAGTGAATCATATTTATTTTTAAAAACCAAGATAAGAGCACCGCATGGTGATGTGTAAGGTCAAATGAAACCTTTATCTAATAACTCTTTTAATTTCTTCTTGAACTATAAAATTTCAATTTGATCTATTCAATAAGGGGGTTTTGAAATTTTATTAGCATTAAGAACTAAGTCAATAGTAAATTCAACTTCCCAATCTAGTATTACGATAGGAAACTCATAAGGAAAAACATTAAGATACACATTTACCACTGGAACATCATTCATATGAATAGTTTTATTGTTTTTTTAACAATTTTTGAAAGGTAACATTCATTTCCATCTTTTACTATTTTCTTATCTTCCTCGTCTGTTATCAAAATTAGGGGTTCATTCTTGTACACTAACTGAAATGTTTTATTAAAATAAACCTCTTTAGCTCTGAATTCAATCTTAACATGATAAACATAAATCTAATCTATTCCCAAAATAATATCAAACTCTAATAGAGTCAAAACAATAAGGTTTTCAGGTAGATTCTTTTCACACATAAGGACAATAAAGTTATTATAATTTCTTTTTGACTCAACATTTCCTCCCAATGTTTTTACCATAAGTTCAGGATTTATATATTGAGATGGAATTCCCATTTACTAAAAAATTTCATTGAAATGAAAGAATGTGTAGACCCTGAATCAAACAACACATTGGCATAATCTGAATAAACAAACAGTTTACCTGATACTACTTCATTTTATGTCCCAACATCTACTGATGTAGTCACAAAGGATTTCACCACCCCTTTCTACTTGTAGTCTGGCTGCTTTCCCTGAGTTTAGTTCTTCATTGGACACTCATTGGAATAATGACCCATTTTAGTTCACTTAAAACATTTTACTGGTTGTAAATCAAATTTTGTCTTCCCACAACCCTGATCATTTTTATTATGATTATGAGCCTTATGTCCCATTTTAACACATTATAAGCACTTACCATAATTCAAAAGGCATTACCCAGTCTGATGTTTTCTTTAATTTTCACAAAATGTAAACTTAAGTTTATTACCATCAAAACTTTTTGAAGATTTATTCCATTTTGTCTACCACCTCGACCTCTAATTCTATTTTTTTAAGAACACATTATCATCAGAAAACTCTATTTCCACCTTCTTTGCACATATAAAAAGTTTTTCATAACCTTTAAACTCAAGAGAAGCTAATTTCCTTTGATACATTGGATTTAATACTAACAAAAAATTATTTATTTTACTATCAAAATGTCGTGTGAAATTTGAATCATTCCTTTCCATTCGAGTGAATTTGGCTTCATAATCAGCCACTAAGTCATCCTACTACCTCAATTAAAAGAATTTTTTTCCATCCTAAGTCAAACTGCCTCAGGAAATTATTACTCAATAAACATACCTTTGAATTCATCCCAATAAAGAGCATAAATCTCTTCACTGTCACTGATATTTTTAACCATTGATCACCACAGATCCACTTCACCTTCAAAATAGTAAACAACAAGACTAAGCTTTTGATGTTCTGAATAACCCATGACATCAAAAATCATTTCTAGTGCTTTAATCCACCCTTCAGCTATCATAGGGTTAGATGATCCTCTAAATGATGGTGGGTGTTGCCTCATGTAATGATCGACTACTGACATGGTATTTTGTGGTTTATTTGGATGATATCGTTCATGGATACCACCACCATTTATATCCTGATTCAACTATTCCATCACTAAAATAAAATATTCAGTTCTAATCCCAACCATCTCAGGTTGCTGATTTGGAAGGTTTTTTCCCCAAGATGCCATCCCATCATAGCTATCCTATTTCCTCTTTGGAATACCATTATGAACAAAAAAATATCTTAGGTGAATAAACATGGTAATCTTCAAATTTTATATCATTTCAATCTTATCATAAATTAATTTATGGATATTAATTTAAAAATATCCTAACTCCTAAATTTTTCTAAACTGACCTCTGATACCAACTATAATACCACATCCTTAAAACATTAATTAATCTTGAGATAAAATAAGAATTCACAATGAGAATATTTTTAGGTTTAGAGTTTTATAAAATTAGACCATAACTATTACATTACATCTCGAATATTACAATGCATACACTTGTAATCTAACCATTTTTTCAAAACAATAAAACCCTTAAATAAAACAACAATTAATTTCTTGATATAAATATTCTTAAATTCTTATTTTCTCTTACCCTACCTTATTCCCTGTGAAAAAAATTTCAAAAACTTGGAATGAGCAGAAAAATCTCAGTAAGGGTTATAAAATAAGGAAAGAAAACATTAGTCCATCAATTCATACAAATAAATAAAATCATACATTTAACTCATATAACATAATATCTTTAACATTCCTCATAAAATCATAAGATTTAATAATAACACATAGAAATCATAAATCATAAAGGTAACTTGTGGCATCCATAACAAACTTACATTGTAGCTTTCACAACTATATAGGGAGTTGCTTTGGGAATACCCATCAGAGTATATTCTATAAATATATTAGGAGAAACATTAACATTTACCACCATTACGTTACCCAATGCATTGGAGAGCTATCTCGGGATCACCCACCCTTGGTTTATCATTTAACCACCTGTATATGTGAATAATTCCCAAGAACCATAACATATTCTAAAAAACATAAAATAATCCTAAAGGCAAGATAACATTTCCAAATTGAAATCACAATATATCATTTTAATATATTGACATAATCAATCCATTATCAAAACCATTTTCAATAAAAAATACCTAAAACACGATATATGTTATTTAATTTATCTTTTAAAAAACATTATTTCATGTAGAGGAAGCAAAATATCAAATAATGTTTGCGGTGGTGGAAGGGTCATTGTCATCACGTACGTTAAAAAGAAACATTATTTTTGTTATTTAGTAAAACACTTCTTTGAAAAGAGATTTTATTTGAATGAAATTAAAAGTCAATGGGTTTTATACACTGTGTAAAATAAAGTTGTGTATAAATAAAAATATGCCTCAATGGAATGATATTGAGACGAAATCTCTGACCCTGAGTCCAAATCGTCACGTATGTTCCTAGTTTTTCTTAAATAATAAGATTAAGTTAATTTATGCATGCTTAAGAAAATTTTTAAATTTTATTATTCCATTAATATCACTTATTACCATGTAATAAACATTACATAATTATTTAAGTTAGTATCAGTTGTTTTGTCGATATTCGGTACTTGGGTCAAAAATGAACTTGTTATAATTACAAATTGTCCATGTGGTCAAAAGTAAAATATCTCAATAATGGTAATCTTGATTCAATAATCATATATATCCAGTATATATATGTATTTATAATAGTACATCATACATGGAGATAAGAAATTAAATTCACCATTCGTGGAGACTGTAAGTCATACGTACGCATGAATGCTACTTTCATTTCTTTTTAATATTTAATGGAATTAAAACTAAATATTACATAGGTATATTAAAATTACAATATAATATAATATTTTATATACATTTCATAATTTTATTAATTCCATCCTTTATATGTTCCATGTATCGCATGAACGAGTCATGTCACTTTGAGTAAGCAGTAGTCTGCACTTCCTCAAATGAAATTATCGTATTTAAAAATTATGGAAATCATAAAGATATACTTTAACTAAAAAAACAGAAGAATATAAAAAATATAAATATAAAATATATCATATATAAATATATTTTCATCAAAATTCCCACCCATGAGAGGTGGTAGGGGAAAATCGAACAATCATCATTTCATGAGGCATCAGTTTTCCGTACACAGAAACAATATGTTTGTATCCATTAGTTGGAGATGTGTGTAAGTGTAGTTTCAATCCATCTCATAAAAACATCCTAGTATATTGGGGATACTGATTTTTTTATTTAATCAAACAATAATAATAGAATAGGGAGTGAAGAATTAAAATAATGTCAAGGAACTTTAGAGAAGACGTTGCCTCTTAAAATGTCTAACTCTCTTTGATTTGAGACAAAAGGCTTTCTTGAATTACCTTATTCTCAATTTAATTCTTATAAGAGTAATATAGGGGTGTTTGGAGATTATTTGGGAAGATTTTGGATGATCCAGGGGGCTTTAGAGGTGTGATTAAATGGGTAGGGGTGATTCCATTTTATAAGAGGGAGGAGGGGCACTTTAGTAAACTCAAGAAATGTTAATTTATTATAAATTCTATTTCGATTAAAAATGAGTGAAAATTCAGGTAGTTATAATATAAGATGAATATATTTCTAAAAAAATCATCCAATAATAATTAGACATTTTTTGGATATTTTTCAGTCCTTATCTTTTTTATTTAACCATTTTTTACTCTTACCGTGTTTCAAGCATTTGACACTTTGAGAATCAAAATAGTTACCAAAACATGAAAAATATCCAATTAAAGATTTATTAACAATATATTAGACTTATAAAAACCATTTTTCCAAATATTAGATTTTTTTGTAATTTTATGATATTTAATAAAATATTTTTTAGTTCAAAATATGAATTATGTCAATTTTGACACTATTCATATCATGAATTTTAAAAATCCATAACTTAATTAGTTCGAACAAAAATTCCTTAATAAAAAGATAACACGTAAATATCATCCATAAAATTATTTTATGATGTCAAAATAACCTAATATTATTTATTTTAACATGTATAATATCATTTATTTGAATCCTTTATTAATTAAGCAACCACTGCATCATCATTATGTCATAATTAAATTAATTTATTTAATGTCTAAAAATTATAAATTAAATATCATGATGTATAGAATCTTTTTATATTTATAATTATTATTTATAGTTTAATACATCACTTATATAAACCCATATAAATATTATTTTAGTAAAAGATTCATGTTTAAGTTATATTTTTCTTTAATAAAAAATTAATTTTTATAAAATGTCATTTGTACATCAAAGTGACTCAATGGGGTCCCAAAATCAATAAAAGGATGACCATTGTCGGAAATATCTAATAAAATAAGATTATTACATGTGTTAGGGTAGTTTAATATTTTTATAATATTATTTTTTTCCCTTATTTGCCATATTTACCCTTTAACCGTGGTAAATAAAATAATTATTGAAGTTACTATTCATAATGTCTGAAAATAAAATTTACTAATTTAACTTATTTGGACCTCCTAATTCCAAATATTGAATCCATTTTTCCAAATTCAAAACAAAGAAGTTTCAAATATTAATTTAAAATTAATTCTTGTTGTTAAAACCAAAAAGCATTGTTTTAAAAAGTAAAAACTACCAAAATATTGACAAGTTTTTTTGTCCAATTTCAAAGTAAAATTACTTCCAATGACCAAAATTAGATTAATTAATAAAAATATAATCCAATCACACTTTAAAACCAATTAAAAGTATAATCTAACTACATAAATAAATTAGATGAAAAGGCAATTTTGACTTAAAATGCTGTATTTTTCACAATTCATTAAAAAATGAACATTATCATAAAATTTCCAGAAATTAATCCAAAGTAAATTTTGATTCCTCGATTCTATATAAGAAGTTTATTTTGTCAAATATAACATAAAAAAGTGACAAAAACTTGATTTAAAAAGGGTTCACCATTAAAATGCGTTAAAATTACCTTTTAAAATTATTAGAGTATTTCATGCATAAAATCGGATTCATTCTTATTTTAAGCCTCAAAAATTTATTGAATAAATTTAAAGACATTTAAAAAACATATATAATCATATTTTAGTGATTTCTATTAATTCCCACCAATAAAATGTCTAGGTGTTAACTACCACTTAAAATAACAATATAATAATATTATTATTTTGGTGTAACTCTAAATGGCATGAAGGCCTTCTTTTTTATTTTATTATGGATAATCCCCCATTTAAGGGTTCAAGGGGAACCTGTACATGAATCATAGGACAAAGGCATAAGTCCCAACATGACTTGCAATACATGACCTGAAGGACCAGAGGCATACCATGCCCAATACATGACCCATAGGCCCAACCCACTAGAACTGCCCCTCCCTAGCTTCTGCATCATTGATCGCCTAGATACCCACCTAGAATTACTGATCAGCTAGCATTACCCTATGTAAATATTCACGGTGGCTGGTCCTGATGGTGGTGGCCATACCCTCTCATTCATCCAATCTGGTAAGCTCTACTTTTGGTGACTGCTATTCTTGATGCTTTGATCCTCTTCTATGGTCTGCTATGTGTGAATTGGACTACTCCATGGTCTCAATGGCCCAAAGGCCCTATGTCCTGAAATCCTTTGATGTCCCAAAGGACCTTGAGACCCATAGGCCCAAACCGGGGCCCTAAGGCCCAAATCGCGTGAATAGTTTTGGCTGCTATTATACCGAACATTACCTGCTATTGTGCCTGCTACAGTACTACAGTAACCCAAACATTTTCCTCCACCTTGTTTTGAACCTAGGTCTCTTGGTGGCCAAGTAGAAGCCCTTACCACTCGGGTACGGGCTCGTTGGATTTTTGGTATAACTCAAAGTTGTATATAATTTTAGATTTCAAAGAAATCTGTTATTTCATGTTGAGTACAATATCGGACAAAGCATCCCATTTAATGTAAAAATATTATCTTATTAATAAATATTAATAGAAAAAAATATTATTCTATAAATACCAGGGTGGTTACATCCTTTACCCCTTTTGAGAATTACGTCCTCGCATTTCTATTCACTTATCAAATAAGTGGGTGTATTTATCCCTCATAGAATTTTCAGATTCCCATGTTTCCCCTTCAACCATATGGTTTTTCCAAAAATCATTTACCTGATGAATTACCTTATTCCGCAACACTTTCTCTTTGTGGTCAAGAATCTGAAATGGTTATTCCTCATAAGAAATATTCTCTTTCAACTGAACTACCTCTGGACTCAAAATATGAGATGGATTTGGAATATACTTTCTCAACATTGAAAAATGAAAAACATTATGTACCTAGGATAAACATGGAGGTAAATTCACTCTATAGAAAACTGATCCAACTTTCTCTAGGATTTCATATGGTCCAATAAACCTTGGACTCATCTTTTCCTTCTTACTAAAATGTATCACACTTTTCCATGGAGAAACTTTGAGAAAGACATGATCACCTGCCTCGAAAGAATATCCTTTCTTCAGTTGTCTGCATAACTCTTCTACTTGCTGTGAGCTATTCTCAAGTTCTTCTGAATCAACTAAACTTTTTCTACCATTTATTCTACCAATTCTTGTCCCATAAAATTACTTTCACCTAACTCATCCCAAAAATATGGAGTTCGACATCGCTTTCCATATAATGCCTCAAATAGTTCCATGTGTATACTAGAATAAAAACTGTTATTATAAGAAAATGAAAAAAAAAGAAAGACGTTGGTCCCAATATCCCTAGTAATCCATTAAAAAAGATTGTAGCATATCTACCAAGGTCTGAATTTTTTGTTCTGACTACCCATATCATTGAGGATGAAAAGTTTTATTGAAATTTAATTCAGTTCCCAATGACTTTTGAAGGCCCTTATAAAAGTTAAAAGTGAACCTAGGATCATAATCAGATACAATGGAGAGGGGAACTCCATGTAACCTAACTATCTATTTAATATACATTCAAAGAAGTTGATCTAGATATAGAGTATCTCAAATAGAATGAAAATGTGAAGATTTAGTCAATAGATAAACAATAACACAAATTATTACCTCGATAAGACTTTGGTAATCCCACTACGAAATCCATGGACACATTTTCCAATTTCCACTCTATAATTGGAAAATTTTAAAGCATCCCTTTCAGTAACTATCGTTCTTCTTTAACCTATTGACAAGTTAAACACTTCACAGTAAATTCAGTAATATATATTTTCATTCCATCCCACCAGTAATACTCTCGAACATCTCTGTTTATTTTAGTACTTCTGGGATGAATTGAAATTGGAGAACTATGAGCTTCACATAACAACTCTTTCTTCAACTGTGAATCAAAAAACACAAATAATCTATTTAAAAACCTCAAAACACAATCTTTCTCAATGTTAAATTCAAGTAACATTCCTTTTTAAACCAATTCTACATTTTTCTGCAACTCATTATCTTCTTTCTGTGCCTTCTTAATTATTTTTGATAGAGATGATTCCACTTCCACCTGAAACAAAAGAGAGGAATTCTCTGCACTAACAAATTTCAATCCAAAATTCCTCAAATCAAAAACCAAAGGATCTCATTCCAAATATATCATGGTTAATATAGTATTACTATATTGAATCAAAGCATCGACCACTTTATTTTCATTTCCTGGATGGTAATGGATCATGCTATAATAATACTTGATAAATTCTAGCCATCTCCTCTGCCTCATGTTTAATTTCTTCTAAGTGAATATATAATTAAACCTTTTGTGATTAGTATATATTTCACACTTTACACCATACAACTGATGCCTCTAAATTTTTAATGAAAATTCAATAGAAGCTAATTCAAAATCATGTGTAAGGTAATTTAACTCATGATTTTTTAACTAACGTGAAGCATAAGAAATTACCTAATAATTTTGTATAAGGACATAACCATGTCTATTAAATGAAGCATCACTATAGATAACAAATTCACTATTTTTGGAAGGTAGTACAAAAACTAAAGCATTCACCAATCTTCTTTTCAATTCTCGAAAACAATGATCGCATTCTTTTTTCCATATGAACTTAACACCTTTTCAATTTAACTTAATCTGTGGGCCAGATAACCATGAAAAATTTTCAATAAACCTCCAGTAATAGCCTTCTAAACCAAGAAAACTACGAATCTTGGTTATATTTGTGGTTCTTATCCTTTTCTAAGAACTTTTGTTTTAGCAGGATCAACAGTTATAATATCTTTAGAAACAATGTGACCAAGGAATGAAATTATTTTGTAACCAAAACTCACACTTTTTGAATTTCCCGTGCAGTTTTTTTTTCTTTTAAGGCTTTCATGACAAATCTTAAATTAATTTCAAGATCCTATTTACTTTTAGAATAAACTAAAATATCACCAATAAAAACAACCTCAAATGTATCTATGAACTCACAGAAAATTCTATTCATAATATCCATGAATATATCAGGTGGATTGGTTGGAATAACATCAAATTCATAAGGTCCATATATAGAACAAAACATGGTCTTCGGAATATCTTCTTCCTTTACATTCAACTGATGGTACCCCGACCTCAATTCAATCTTCAAAAAATACTGAGCTCCTGAGATCTAATCAAAAAAATCCATGATATGAGGAAAAGGGTACTTGTTCTTAATAGTTATGTTATTTAAGGCTCTATAATCAATGTAGAGTCTCATTGAACCATCTTTATTTTCAGCAAAAAAGATAGGAGAACCCCATGGTGATTTTCTAGGTTGAATAAAACCTTTATCTAATAGCTCTTGAAATTGATTCTTTAATTGTAAAATTTCAATTTCATCCATTTGATAAGGGGGTTTTGAAATTGTCTTAGCATCAAGAACTAAGTCAATAGAAAATTAAAATTCTCGATCTGGTATTACACAAAAAAACTCATCAGGAAAAACATCAAGATACTCATTTAACACTGGAACATCATTAATATGAATAGTTCCTTTGTTTCCAAAAATATGTGTAGGGTAACATTCATTTCCATATTTTAGTAGTTTATCATCTTCCAGATATGTTATCCAAATTAGGGGTTAATTATTGTATAGAAACTAAAAAAAAATTCTGAAAAGAACCCTCTTTAGCACTGCAGTCAATATTAGCATGATAAACGAAAAGCCAATCCATACCCAAAATAACATCAAACTCTACTAGAGGAAAACTAATAAGTTATATAGGTAGATTATTTTCACACACAAGGATAGGAATGGTCTTTTAATTTCTCTTTGTCTCAACATTTCATCTCATTTTTTTACCATAAGTTTAGGATTCATATCTTGTGTTGGAATTCCCAATCTACTATAAACTTTCTCATAAATTAAAGAATGTGTAGACCCTGAATCAATCAACACATTAGTATAATCTGAATAAACTAACTATTTACGTGATACTACTTAATTTAAAGGCCCAAAATCTACTGGTGTTGTTGCAAAGGATTTCACCATCCCTTTTTTCTTATAGTCTAGATGTTTTCCCTCAGTTGGGTTCTTCGTTGGACACTAATTTGCATAATGACCCATTCACTCCACTTAAAAAATTTTAAGGATTGCAAATTAGATTTTGTCTTAAAAACTACCCCGCTCTTTTTTAGTGAAATTATGAGCCTTATGTCCCATTTTACCACATCAGAAACACTTGCCATAATTCAAAATTCATTCCCTAGTGTTATTTTTTCCACAATTTTCAAAAACTGTAAAAAAAAATTCTTACCATCAGACTTTTTTGAAGAGTTTTTCCCTTTCTTCTGCCACCTAGACCTCTTATTCTGTTGTTTTTTAAAGAACATCTGGTTATCGGAAAACTCCATTTCCACCTTCTCTTCACATCGAACAAATTTTTCATAACTTTTGAAGTCAAGAGAAGCTAATTCCCTTCAATCCCATGGATTTAATCCCGAGTAAAAATGATTGATTGTACTATCAATATCCTATATAAAGTTAAGAGAAAACCCTTCCAGTCGAGTGAATTTTTATTTATAACTAACCACTAAGTCATCCTCCTACCTCAATTACAAGAATTGTTTTTCCATCCTAAGTTGAACTAAGTTAGGAAAATATTTCTCAAGAAACATACCATTGAATTCATCCCAATCAAGAGAATCAATCTCCTCACTACCCCCTGATAATTTTTAACCATCAACCACCTCTGATCAGCTTCACCTACAAAAAAGTAAAGAAATACTTTCCTTTGGATGTTCCAAAAAACACATGACATCGAAAATCTTTTCCAGTGCTTTAATCCACCCTTCAAATAGCACAGGGTTAGATGATCCTATGAATAATGGGGGATGTTGCCATAGGAAATGCTCCACTACCAACATGGTATTTTATGTTTGATCTGGCTGATCTTGTTCATGGATGCCACCACCATTTATAGACTGTGTCATCTATGCCATCATTAGAAAAAACTATTCAGTTCTAATTCTGAACATCTCATGTTGTTGATTTAGAAGGTTGCTTTCGTCTTGATGTTGTCCCATCATAGCTACCCTATTTCCTCAACAGAAAACAATTCTGAACATAGAAATATCTTAATCAAAGCAACATGGTAATCTTCGAATGCTGTATCATTTCAATCATACCATAAATTAATTTATGGAAATTAAGTTCACAAAATCCTAACTCCTAAGGTTTTCTAAATCGACCTCTAATTCCAACTATTAGTCCACATCCTTAAAGCATTACTTAATCTTAAGTTAAAACAAGAATTCACATTGCGGATCTTTTTAGGTATAGAGTATTAGAAAATTAGGCTATCACTATTACATTACATATCAAATATTACAAAGTAGACATTTCTACTCTAACCAATTTTTTCACAACAATAAAACCCTAAAATAAAACAATAATTTTTTTCTTGATTTAAATCTTCTTGACTTCTTTTTTTCTCTTACCCTTACTTATACCCAGTGAAAAACATTTCAAAAACTTGGGATGAGCATAAAAATCCAAGTAAGGGTTATAAAATATGGAAAGAAAACATTAGTCCATCAATTCATACAAATCATTGAAATCATACTTTTCAATTATATAATATAAGGTATTTAACAGACATCATTAAATCATAAAATTTATGAATAATACATGGAAATCATAAATCATAAAGTTAACTTGTGGCATCCATAACATACTTGTATTGTAGCTTTCACAACAATATAGGGAGTTACTTTTGGAATACCCATCACAGTACATTCCCTAAATCTCTTAGGAGAATCATTAAAATTTACCTATGTCACGTTACAAAATTCATGGGAGAGATATATCAAGTGTCACGACCCGTCCTCGGGACCCGTGTCGTGACTACCCCAAGCCCGCCTCCCATAGGCCAGGGGCTGGCGACTAGCTCCAAGGCATAAATCCCGAAAAAAGGGGAAGGCATTACCTTTATAAAGTAAACAAACACCACAGAGTAATCAAGCAGAAGTAGACACCAAGTAAACTGAGTACAATAGTAAGTGCGGATAGTAAGTGGGCCAGAATACAAACTCAAACTGAAAGTAAAGTACAACTAGAAAGAAAGTACAACAACTGAAAAGTAAAGAAGCAACGTCGATCCATCCATAGGAAATCCCACTTGAAGGGTGGGTACAGATACCCTCCTCCTCAGCTCCTCGGGTCTAGCTGCCTACTCCGTGTACGTCCCGCCCAGTGGTTCACCTCCAGGTACCAACTTGCTCCACGATCCTCAGCCACGATCAGCGTTGTCCGTCATCTGCATCCAACACAACGTAGTTCGGGCATAGCCTGTGCAGGGGTGAGTATACGCTACTCAGTAGGGACCCCGAGACCCCCGAAGGTCTCCCAGAATCCATAATGGATAATCCAAAAAGGAAAGATACAATCATGAAGTAACAACCAACTCTACTTAGGTATATGCCCATATATATACATAATTCATCAATTCCAGTTCAGCTCCAACATCTGAGCCCATGTTCGATCATGTCCACACAGGATAGTACAACCCAATCCACACAGGAAAGCACAACCGAATCCACATAGGAAAGCATAACCCAATCCACATAGGAAATCAAGTCAATAATATCGAAGATAATGATTGAAAATCAAGACTCAGCTCACACAGGTATTCATAATTTTTAAAGAAAAAGGAGATGATCAGATGTAGTTACTGATTCATTTAGCTGGGACCCACGTAGAATACTAGACCAGCTAAGTTGTCAGACCCACGTAGGATACTAGTCCAGCTACTCGGTGGTACCCATGTAGGATACTACAACAGAGTTCAATATTTTCAAAACCACGTAGGATACAAGTATAGTAGTCATCACCGCCAAACCCACGGAGGATTCCTGTATGGTTGTCGTTGTCATCGAACCGACGGAGGATTCCAGTATGAAAGTATTCACCGTCGAACCCACGGAGGATTCCAGTACGGTTGTCATCGTCGTCGAACCCATGGAGGATTCCAGTATGAAAGTCTTCACTGTCGAACCCATGGAGGATTCCAGTACGGTTCTCATCGTCATCGAACCCACAGAGGATTCTAGTACGAAAGTCTTCACCGTCGAACCCACGGAGGATTCCAGTACGGTTTTCATCGTCGTCGAAGCCAGCTCTAGGGTTCTAGCAACAACATGCTCGTTTCTGGGAGGGTCCGCTCCATGAGACAAGGGTTTGATACATCAACTGACATGTAGTCCGGAGTTGATGTATCCCAAAGTTCCGCCTCGTCGATAGGAACCCAACATGACAGTCGGCGCGTCAATCGGACACTCGGTCTGAGAGTTAATGGCTTTTTCGTTCTAGGGGCCCGGTTGATTTTTAAGTCAAAACCAACCCGACCATACACCAACTATGTCCAAACCTCAATAAGAGTAATCCAAAAGATCTGTCTCACTAATATGAATCCAACAAAGTCGACGGCACGTCAATTGGAAGTTCGGAGATCAAGTTATAGGTTTTTCTGCTCCGAGGGCCCGCTTGGTTTCGTGTTCGAACCAACCCGGCCATACCCAAAGTTCTTCAAAAAATTAAGTGTAATATACCACAATGACAATCTCAATCCAAGGATCATATCACAACTGACGGTGCATTGATCAGAGGTCCGTAGCCCATGTTATGGGCTTCTTAACGAACCTGTCCGTTTTTAGGGGGTTTTGAGCCCGGAACGACCCGGCCTGAGACCCCCTGGGTCGGCCCGAACCGGGTCGACCCGACCTGGGTCCAGGTCCGGCCCATCGGGGCCCGGCCCGGCTGGCGCGGCCTGGCCTCGCCGACGCGGCCCGACCCGGCGTGGGCGCCGCGCCGCGTAAGCGCGGAAGGGGGGGGGGACTGCCACCTCCTTTGAACCAACGGTGGACCCGTGGGGGGTCCGCCCTTCTGCGCTGACCGGGGGTCAATACCCCGGTCTTTCCGGATCTGGCCAGCCATAACGGCCGACCAGTGCATACGCAGGACTGGTTGGTCCCGCCATCCAAGCACCTGCGGCCAGCGGTTCCAGCCACCGCTCCCTGCTCCACCGCGGCCTTGGTCCGACCGGCGTCACGCGACGGCGTCGCGCCCCTCCAATGCGGCCCCGCTCCGGCCGCGGCCTCCTCGTGGTTCTTCGGCGCGGCGCGATGGCACCACGCCACTTCACCGCGGCCCGACTCCGGCTTCGGATTCTTTCGACTTCGATGGCGCGGCGCGACGGCACCGCGCTTCTTCGCTGTGTTCCTCTTTGTTTCCGTGTGGTGCTGTTGCACCTTGACACCTTCGTTCGAGCTGCAATGAATTCAACAACAAAGAGGGAGGAGGGTCGGCTGTGTTGGTGCGGTCTGGCCCCCTCTTATTAATTCGATAGCAAGCAGCTAAGATTTTATCGAAGGATGGAAAAAGAATAATCACAAACACAAAACCAAACCCCTACCTAGATGAAGTTGTCGAATGAGGTTCGTCGCGGAAAAAGGACGCCGCGGAAGATGGAGTCACAGAAGAAGGTGTCACGGAAGATGGCGTCATAGGAGACGGCGTTGTGGAAGACGACACCGTATACGTCATCGGTATTTTCCTAAAGAAGAATTCGGTGCGTCGTCATTCTCCGAAGAAGGCATCTCTTACCGGCTGTAGAGAGGATAGGAGATGGCACGATGATTACCTTGCAGTGATGGAGTTCTTCATCGTAGACTCGGCGTTATTCGCATTCTTCGACGAGGAAGAAGATATTCTTCAGAGCGCTAGAGTCCTCTCCTTGTTTCCGCAAAATGAATCAACCCCCAATAAAATAAGACATTCTCTTATTTTATTAACATACACGCATGCCAACATTAAATTTGAAAACTCAAATTGAATTCACTAATAAATTAATGTGTGTTGTCCAATTAATGAGGCGTTAAAATGGCATGTAATTAAACGTGGAGGAGTTGAAAATTAATTTCTAGAGGGGGGTTCAAATGGGTGTTGTGGAAATTGAAGGAGGTGGGGGCTCGTGCGGGCCCCACCCCAACTTCCTTGAATCTTCCATTTCCACACACTTAACCCACCGGTAAAGAAATAAAAATAAATTGTAAAACAATTTTATTTTTATTCCTCACACATTTTTAAACATTTCTTCTCGGTCAAATGAAACTCCAGGAAAGGTCTTCCAAAGCAATTATCGGCGCTATGATTCCATCGGTGCCCTCAGATTTCGATTCCGAGCACCGGTTCAAAAGTTAGGAAAACCCGTTCGTTCGTTCACTGAACGTACCCAAGATAAACTTCGGAAATTGATTCTGGGCACACCGGGTCTCAAAATTAGGTGCCGTCATAAACTTCGTACTCGTAAAATCCAAAAGAAAATTAAGAAAAAAAATTCTTTTGAAATTTACAGGTCTTTACATTACTCCCACCTCAGGGCTTTACATCCCCGTAAAGATACATCACAAACTATGGGAACAGATGAGGGTACTGAGCATGCATCTGAGCCTCTCACTCCCAAGTGCTCTCCTAGAGGTTCCCGTGCTGCCACCTGATACGCACGAGAGGAATTGACCACCCACGTAGGACCTGCTTCTATCGATTCTCGATCTCCACCAGGACTTCTGAAAAAGTCACCCCATCATCAATGTCCAGTTCCCCATGGTCGATGATATGCATCGGTTCGTTCACGTACCTCCTCAGCTGAGATATGTGGAAGACTTCGTGCACCCGGTGTAACTAAGGTGGTAGAGCCAGGCGATAATCCACCTCGCCTATCCTGGTGAGAACCTGGAATGGTCCGATGAAGCGCGGAGATAAATTACCGCCCCGGACAAATCTCTGTAATCCATGTCGAGATGAGACCCGTAAGAAAACGTGGTCACCATCCTTGACCTCTAGTGGTCTCCTCCTCCTATCAGCATAAGACTTCTGTCAGCTCTGAGCTATCCTCATCCACTCCTAGATGACTTGAACCTTCTCTGGTCCTACAAGAGCTGCTAAGATTTTTCTTTTCCGATAAGAGAAATCCGGTCTCATCCCCTGGATGAACCACATTCTTTTCCTAATACAGTCAATCCCGACATGGATGATACTAATCCATACCAAGGATAACGTCGAAAGGCCTCGACATTACTACCAAGAGATCCAACCGTTACTCTCGTCTCCAAGGGTTGAGTCACACTATCGGCATTAGTGTGTGGTCCCTGGGTCTCCTCCAGTAGGTATCTCAAAAGTGAGGGTCAAGTCAACAGTTTTTAACCAGAACCTCTTAGTATCAACTACATAAAAAGGAAAGGGAAAAACGTCACAAGAACAGGTGTCTTTTATTACTGTAGCTCAATGTACAAAGACACGTAACATCAACAAATATAGAAAAAACATGAACAAAAGTCCCTATATATTGAGCAAGTTCTGCTCCTGTCCATCTGCTCCTGGAGTTTCATGGTCATAAGCCACAGCTGCCTGTAGCTGAGCTCTCCCTTGTCCACCCATTCCCTATGGTCGGGGTGTTCTTCCTTGTGGTGGTGGTGGTGGGACCTCAAAGCGTCACCCACCACCCGCTGCTCGGCCAGCTCCCCTACCTCGTCCACCTGCTCCCTACGGACCACCATGGTTGAACCTCTTTCTGGGAGCTCCCCCTACTGCCTGCTGCTCATCAGCAGGACGAGTCAGGCAGTCTCGAGCCATGTGACCCTGCCCACCGCATGCGTAGCGTAGCCTGCTCCTCGTGTAGCTGGATCTCCTCTATGTGCCCCTCACAACCAAATCTACATCCTAATATTTCTCGTCTAAAAGTCTAGCCTATTTGGACCTCTACGTCATCTGTCGACTGCCTGCTACGGAAGACTTTACTCTGTGCCATCCTGCAGTGGGTCTCGCTGCTGATGGATGCTCGGTGAGAATACTCTCCACTAGAAGGGATCTCTCCAACACCCCTGCACGCGTCGGAATGTGGAGGGAGATCATAAAATCCCTGATCTCATGCCTCAGTCCCTGCTTGAAGTTCCAGGCCTGAATGAACGGGTCTTGTACCATATCTGTGGAGTAGCGCGAGAGATCAGTAAACCTCACTGAGTACTGGGCCACGGTCATGTTGCCCTGCCACAGCTGTATTAGCTCCTGAATTCGCACCGCATGGAGGGTGGCTGGGATGAACTCTGAGCAGAAGATGCTCTCAAAGTCCGTCCAGGGGAGTGTTTCCTCGTCGTTCACCTGGAGCATCAAGCTCCACCATCTGTCTGCTACCGTGTGCAGGAGGCTCACTGCAAGGATCACCATGAAGTCAGCTAGTGTCCCCACTAACCTGAAAACTCAAACTACAGCCTCCAGCCAATCCTTGGCTGCCTGAGGGTCTGTCTCCCCGCGGAACCTGGGAGGTCTCTGACGCTGGAACTCATGCAGTGCACTAAGGTGACGTGCACTCTCATCGGCTGGCGCTGGTGGCATCGATGGCTCGGTGGGTAGAAGTACCACCGGTGCCTCTGGTGAAAAAGGGCTCTGTACTAAGGCCTCGTCGCTCGATGGGCTGTCATCTCACACAAAGCTCAGAACCCTAGCTGGCTGCCATCATGGGGCCATCCTGAAAAGAGAAAGGTGCGACACTGTCAATACAGTATACCTGGTGAGCTGACATAAAGTAATCCTAAAGAAAACTTTTTAAACACATAAGAAATCAATGTTTTCATGCACTGGGTCGAAAATCAGAAGTCAGGGTCCTGGTGTATGGATATGTCGGCCGCCACACCAACACTGGACTCCCTGGACAGATAACCACACTCAATACCCTTAACACTATTGCTTCACACAGAAGAAAGATCAGAGTCCTGAGTTCTGCGGTAGAACTGAACTCCTCTGATACTAATTTGTCACGACCAGTCCTTGGGACCCATGCTGTGACTACCCAAAGCCCGCCTCCCATAGGCCAAGGGCTGGAAACTAGCACCAAGGTGTAAATCCCAACAAAAGGGGAAGACATTGCCTTTATAAAGTAAACAAACACCACAGAGTAAGTAAGTAGAAGTAAACACCATGTAAACTAAGTACAACAGTAAGTGTGGATAGTAAGTGGGCCAGAATACAAACCCAAACTGAAAGTAAAGTGCAACTGGAAATAAAGTACAGCAACAGAAAAGTAAAGCAGCAACGTCGATCCATCCACTAGAAATCCCACCTGAAGGGTGGGTATAGATAGCCTCCTCCTCATCTCCCTGGGTCCAACCGTCTGCTCCGTGTACGTCCCGCCCAGTGGTCCGCCTCCAGGTACCGACTTGCTCCATGAGCCTCATCCATGATCAGTGATGTCTGTCATCTGCATCTAACACAACGTAGTGCGGGCATAGCCCATGCAGGGGTGAGTATATGCTACTTAGCAGGGACCCTGAGACCCCTGAAGGTATCCCAGAATCCACAAAGGATAATCCACAAAGGAAATATACAATCACGAAGTAACAACCAACTCTACTTAGGTATATGCCCATACATATACCTAAGTTATCAATTCCAGTTCGACTCCGACATCCAAGCCCAAGTTCGATCACGTCCACACAGGATAGTACAACCCAATCCACACAGGAAAGCACAACCCAATCCACATAGGAAAGCACAACCCAATCCACATAGCAAATCAAGTCAATAATATAGAAGATAATGATTGAAATTCAAGACTCAGCTCACACAGGTATTCATAATTTGTAAAGAAAAAGGAGATGATTAGATGTAGTTACTGATTCATCTAGCTGGGACCCACATAGGATACTAGACCAGCTAAGTTGTCAGACCCATATAGGATACTAGTCCGGCTACTCTATCGGACCCACGTAGGATTCTACAATATAGGTCAATACTGTCAGACCCACGTAGGATACAAGTACAGTAGTCATCACCGCTGAACCCACGGAGGATTCCAGTATGGTTGTCGTTGCTGTCGAACCCACGGAGGATTCCAGTACGAAAGTCTTCACCGTCAAACCCACGGAGGATTCCAGTACAGTTGTCATCGTCGTCGAACCCACGGAGGATTCCAGTACGAATGTCTTCATCATCAAACCCACAGAGGATTCCAGTACAGTTTTCATCATCGTCGAACCCACGGAGGATTCTAGTATGAAAGTCTTCACCGTCGAACCCACGGAGGATTCCAGTACGGTTGTCATCGTCGTCGAAGCCAGCTCTAGGGTTCCCACACACTACATGCTCGTTTCCAAGAGGGTCCGCTCCATGATTCAAGGGGTCGATACATCAACTGACATGTAGTCCGGATTTGATGTATCCCAATGATCTGCCTCATCAATAGGAACTCAACGTGACAGACGGCACGTCAATCGGACACTCGGTCTGAGAGTTAATGGCTTTTTCGTTCCAGGGGCCCGGTTGGTTTTTAAATCAAAACCAACCTGAACATACTCCAACTGCGTCCAAAACTCGAGCGAAGTAAGCCAAATGGTCGGTCTCACTAAGAGGAATCCAACAAAGTCGACAACATGTCAATAGGACGTCCGGAGCTCAAGTTATAGGCATTTCTGCTCAGAGGGCCCACTTGGTTTCATGTTTGAACGAACATGTCCATACCCAAAGTTCTCAGAAACCTTAGGTTTAATATTCCTAAATGATCGCCTCGATCCAAGGATCGCATCACTACTGACGGTGTGTCAATCGGACGTCTATAGCCCAAGTTACGGGTGTTTTAATGAACCTGTCCGTTTTTAGGGGGTTTTGGGCCCAGGCCGACCCAGCCCGAGACCCTCTGGGTCGACCCGAACCGGGTCAACCCAACCCGAGTCCGGGTTCGGCCCATCAGGGCATGGTCCGGCCCGGCTGGTGCGGCTAGTCTTGGCCGGCACGGGCGTCGTGCCGCGTAAGCGCCGAAGGGGGGGGGGGGGACTGCCACCCCCTTCAAACCGACGGCGGACCCGTGGGGGGGTGGGGTGGGGGGGTCCGCTCTGCTGCACTGACCGGGGGGTCAAACCCCGGGTCTTTCCGGATCTGGCCGGCCGTAACGGCCGGCCACTGCACAGGCGGGACCGGTTGGTCCCGCCATCCAAGCGCCGGTGGCCGGCGATTCTGGGCGTCGCTCCCTGCTCCGTCACGACCTTGGTCTGACCGGCGTGGCGCCGCGCCCCTCCGCTGTGACCCCGCTATGGCCGTGGCCTCCTCGTGGTTCTCTGGCATGGTGTGGCGGCGCCGCGCCCCTTTGCCGTATCCCGACTCCTACCGCGGCTTCTTTCAACCTCGATGGCGTGGCGCGACAGTGCCACACTTCTTTTTCACGTTCATCTTTGTTTTTGCGCGGCGCTGTTTCACCACGTCGCCTTCGTTCAAGCCGCAACTAATTCAACAACAAAGGGGTAGGAGGGTCAGCCGTGTTCGTGCAGTCTGGCTCCCTCCCGTTAATTCGATAGTAAGTGGATAAGATTTTATCGAAGGATGGAAAAAGAATAATCACAAACACAAAACCAATCCCCTACCTCGATAAAGTCATCGAACATGGTTCATCGGGGAAAAAGGACGTCGTGGAAGACGACATCGCGGAAGATGGTGTCACGGAAGACGGCGTCGTAGAAGACGGCGTCGCGGAAGACGGCGCTGTATACGTCATCGGTGTTTTCCCGAAGAAGAATGTGGCGCGTCGTCGTTCTCCGAAGAAGGCGTCTCTTACCAACTGCGGAGAGAATATGAGACGACATAGTGATTCCCTTGCGGTGATGGAGTTCTTCATAGTAGACTCGATGTTCTTCACGTTCTTCGAAGAGGAAGAATATGTTTTTCAGAGCGCAAGAGTCCTCTCCTTGTTTCCTCACAACGAATCAACCCCCAATAAAATAAGACATTCTCTGATTTTATTAACATAAACACATGCCAATATTAAATTTGAAAACTCAAATTGAATTCATGAATTAATTAACGCGCGTTGTCCAATTAATAAGGCATTTAAATTTCATGTAATTAATCATGGAGGAGTTGCAAATTAATTGTTAGAGGGGGGTTCAAAGGGGTGTTGAGGAAATTGAAGGAGGTGGGCGCTCGTGCGGGCCCCACCCCGACTTCCTTGTATCTTCCATTTCCACACACTTAACCCACCGGTAAAGAAATAAAAATAAATTGTAAAACAATTTTATTTTTATTCCTCACACATTTTTTAACATTTCCTCCCGAGAAAATGAAACTCCAAGAAAGGTCTTCCTAAACAATTACCGGTGCTGTGATTCCGTCAGTGCCCTTGAATTTCGATTTCGAGCACCGGTTCAAAATTTAGGAAAACCCGCTCGTTCATTCACTGAACGTAACCGAGCTAAACTTCGGAAATTGATTCCGGGCACATCGGGCCTTGGAATCAGGTTCCGTTAGAAACTACGTACTCGTAAAATCCAAAAGAAAATTAAGAAAAAAAAAATTCCTTGAAATTTACGGGTCTTTACATCAATCTCACCCAACCACATTTTATCATGGATCCACCCATATATATGAATAATTCCCAAGAAACATAACATATTCATAACACATAAAACAAGAATAAAGGAAAGATAAAACTTCCACATTGTAATCACAATATATCATTTTAATATATTGATATAATCAATACATTATCAAAACCATTTTCAATACCAAAATACATAAAAATGGTATTTGGTATTTACTTTTCCTTTTAAAAAACACTACGGCTTGTTGAGGATGCCAAATATCAAATAATGCTCACTATGGTGGAAAGGTCATTGTCATCAAGTACATTAAAAAGAAATATTATTTTTTTCATTTAGTATCACTTTGTAGAAAAAGTATTCCATTTGAATTAAATTAACATTCATTGGTTTTTATACACTATATAAAAGAAAATCGTGTATAAATCAAAACATTCCTCAATGGAAGGAGATTGAGACAAAGTCCCTTAACTTGAGTCCAAATCGTCGCTCATGTTCCTTGTTTTCTGTAATAATAAGCTTAAGTTAATTTCTACTTGCTTAAGAAATTTTTTCAAGTTTATTTTTCCGTTTATATCACTTATCACCATGTAATAATCATTACAAAATTATTTATGTTAATATCAGTTGTTTTGTCGATATTCGGTACTTGAGTCAAAAATAAAATTCTTATAATTAAAAATTGTCCATGTGGTCAAAATTCCATTATCTCTAGAATGGTATTATTTATTTAAATATCATATATATCTAGTATATATATGTATTTATAATAGTACATAACATTTTTAGATGAGAAATAAAATTCACTTTTCATAGAGGCGGAAAGTCGTATGTACGCATGAACACTACATTCATTTATTTTTCATATTTAAAAGAATCAAAACTAAATGATAAATATGTATATTATAATTTCAATATAATATCATATTTTATATATATTTCATAATTTTAATGTATGGCATGAATGAGTCATATCACTTTGAGGGGGCGGTAGTCCGCACTTCCTCAAATGAAATTATCATTTTAAACATTATGGAAAGCATAAAGGTATGATTTAAATAAAAAATCAGAATCATAGAGACAATATAAATATAATATATATCACATATAAATATAGTTCCATCATAATTTCCACTATGAGAGGTGGTAGGAGAAAATCAAACAATCATCGTTTCGTGAGGTAGCAATTTTTCGTACACAGAAGCAATATATTTGTATCCATTAGATGGATGTGTGTGTAAGTGTAGTTTGAATACTTCTCATAAGTGCATAATAGTATATTGATTATACTGGTTTTGTTATGTAATCAAATAATAAAAATAGAATATGGAGTGGAGAAGTAAAATAATGGAAATGAAATTTAGAGAAGACGTTACTTCTTAAAACGTGTAACTTTCATGGATTTCAGCCAAAAGGATTTCTTGAATTGACTTATGCCCAAGGTAAGGGTTCTAGGAGAAAGATAGGGATGTTGGGAGATTATTTGGTCAATGTTTGGACTATCCAAGGGGCTTGAGAGGTGTGATTAAATGGGTAGGGGTGATGCTGTTTTATAAGAGGGAGGAGTGGCACTTTAGGAATGCCTAGAAATGTTAATTTATTATAAATTATATTTCAATTAAAAAATGATTCCAAATTCCGTTATTTCTAAGAAATGATAAATATAAGTCAAAATAAAATCATCCAATAAGAATTAGACATTTTTTGGATATTTTTTAATCCTTATCATTTTTATTTAACCCTTTTTTACTCTTGTCATTTTATCAACAATTTAAAACTTTGGGAATCCAAATAGTCACCAAAACATGAAAAATATCAAATGAATGAGTCATTAATAAAATTTTAGACTTATAATAATCATTTGGAAGAATCGTATATTTTTTTTGTAATTTTATAATATTTAATAAGATATTTTATATTTTAAAATATGAATTATGTCAATTGTGACATTATTGATATCATGACTTAAAAATCCATAACAACTTG
Source organism: Viscum album (assembly GCA_963277665.1). Taxonomy (NCBI): domain Eukaryota; kingdom Viridiplantae; phylum Streptophyta; class Magnoliopsida; order Santalales; family Viscaceae; genus Viscum; species Viscum album. Next base: position 973,317,475 of record OY728166.1, read on the forward strand.
ATTACTTCAAAAAAACTCATTAATACAAAGATAAAATGTAATTATTATCCATAAAATTCGTTTATGATGTCAAAATAACCGAATTAAATTTATTTTAACATTTATAATATCATTTATTTGAATCCTTTATTAATGAAGCAATCACTACATCATCATTGTGTCATAACTAAGTGTATTTATTTAATGTATAAAAATTATAAATAAAATATCATGATGTATAAATAAATTTTATATTTATAATTAATATTTATAGTCAAATAGATCATTTATATGACCTCATATTAAAATTGTTTTAGTAAAATATACATGTTTATGTAATATTTTTCTTTACTTTAAATTAATTCTTATAAAATGTCATTTCCACATAAAAGTGGCCACATGGGGTCCCAAAATCGACCCAAGGATACCCATGGTCATAAATATCTCATCCAATAGGATTATTACACGTTTTATGGTAGTTTAATATAATTATAATATTATTTTTTACCCTTATTTACCATATTTACCCTTTAACCATGGTAAATAAAATAATTACTGAAGTTACTATTCATAATGTCTAAAAATAAAAGTTACCTATTTATAAAATTTGAACCTCATGATTTCAAATATTTTATCTATTTTTCCAAATTCAAAATAAAAAATCTTTAGAAATTAATTTAAACTTAATTTCATTTTTCAAAACCAAAAAACATGTTTTTAAGAAGTAAAAACTACCAAATGATTGACATGTGTTTATGTCCAATTTCAAATTGAAATTATTTCCAATTACCAACATTGGATTAAATGATAAAAATATAATCCTATTAAACTATAAAACAAATTAAAATTATCATCTAACTATATAAATAAATTTGATGGAAATGTAGTTTTGACTTAAAATGCGGTATTTTTCACTATTTATTAAAAAACGAACTTGATCAGAAAATTACCAGAAATTTATCCAAAGTAAATCTTGATGTACCAAATCTATATAAGATGTTTATTTTTTCAAATAGAAAATATAAACTGACAAAACTATATTTAAAATGGGTTCTCCATCAAAATACAGTAAAATGACCATTTTAAAATATTAGAGTATTTCATGCTTAAAATCAGATTCATTCTTATTTTAAGACTCTAAAATTTATTAGATAAATGTGAATACATTTAAAAAACATTTATAATAATATTTTACTTATTTCTATTCATTACTTCTAATACAACTTCTAGGAGTCAACTACCATTTAAAATAATAATAATATTATATTATTTTTTTGGTATAACTCAAAGTTGGATACAACATAAGATTTAAAAGAAACTCATTCTTGCATGTTGGGTGCACTATCAGAAAAAGAATCCACTTTAATATAAAAATAATATATACTTCATAAATATTAATAGAAAAGAAAATTTATCCTTCTATAAATACCTTGGTTATTATAGTATTGAGTTTATAGACATGACTATTGAAAAGATAAAATAATTATTTGAAATACTTTCTTATAATTCAAATGATAGGTGTTCAAGAAAAAGAGTAATTCATATAAGGAAAACATTTATTCATGATTCTATTCTTTTCAATGATAATTCACTTAGTTAAAAATATATTCATTTTAGGATATTTATTCAAACAAAGAATTTTTCTTTGATCTACATATTCAAAAACATTATAGTGCTCTATTTGTAGACTATAGGGGTATTAATAAAGGTAAAAATTACCCATTATATAATAGCTAAAAAAATTTATAGAAATCAACTAAACATATCTTATAAAGTTAAATGGTTTATTATAAAATCTACTTCCATCCCATTGTAAAAAAACAAACTATGATCCAATTTCAAAACATAATTGGACCTTCGAACTTCAGTTATGTTTTATAGGGTTTTGTTAGGCAGCATGTCATTCATATATATTCGAAAAAATATTTCATTAAAAATCTATAAACCCAAATGAATTAAATAATAAGATGATTATATAGAATATATAAAGTAAATATTCTAATCTTAACAAAACCAAATCTGATAGAAAATTTAATGGTTGTTACCACGATATCAGTTTTAAAAATACAATTAAATTTTCAGATTTAGAAGAGTAAATATGAGATTAAATATTTAACTATATATGAAATCCCAAATATATAAATACACAAATATGAAAATTTATACACAAAGGTCCAAAGTAAAAAAATAATTAACCTTCACTTGAAATAGATAAATAAAAATGGAAAGGTAAATTGTAAATAATTAAGGAAGGTAATAAGAATGTAGGGTTTGAGAATAAAGAGAAAGATCAATCTATTTTGAATAATTATACCCCTCTCATTCCTTATTCACAAAGAGTAAAAAAATATTCACCTAACTTCTTATAATTTTTTCATGTTTTTAGAACTTTTATAATTTATATTCCCTTCATTAAATATTTCAAAAAATTCATTCCTATATTAAATTTATAAAAATGTTTTTTACTAATAAAAGGGAATGGAGAGAATTAATCAACATAATTACTACGGAATACTGAAGTGTTTTCCTCTAAATTAATTTACTTATAATTATAAAATACTCTAGGATATTTTTCATTTATTATAGAATTTTAGAAATTGGGTAGATAACATGTATATTTGTCTTAGGAGATAGAGTCAATATTATTACTTACTCATTATTTCAAAACATGGGTATTAAAAAACTAAAACCAATTTATGTCTCTCTAAAGTTGGATAATATGTTATTTTCTTGTCTTTATAGAAGGGTATATTAACTTTTAGTAAATGTATGGAAGTTCAATTTGCCCAATGATTTCATGATTCTTTATGTGGTGTGTCAAAAACAATTTCATTTTAATATCGGAAGAGCACTCTTAAATAATGGGGGAATTCATAGATGTTTCTAAGGGAAATAATACCTTGAAACGTGGTGAATATTAAGAATATTTTCATGATTTCAAAGTATCTTCACATGTGGTAAGTTCTAAAATAATATATGTTGTTGAGGATGTCCTTATGGATGAGTTTTGTAGGGATATTCCTTTTTATGAAATTATTCAAAAATTAGTCAAATAATATTTTCAGGTTAATTATTTTGAATCTGAATCCACATAATAATTAAAAATAATAGAAAATATTTAGAATAAAATTCATAAATTCATTACTTCAGATCATGTAGTGGTCCATACTAAACCAATCCATCTGGCAAAGAGTCTTATTTAGGTAGTCATTCCATGCCTTTAGTCACCCATTTGTAAGGAAATTCATTTTTTTGAGATGAAACGACAATTAGTCTCAAAAACCCTTATTTTTTAGTGAATTTGTCCTATTTATGAGTATTTTCATATTTGATTGATTGCTTATAGGTCCCTAAAGCTGGGGAGAGTTATGGATTATGTTCTGCTAAAAACAAGATTTTGCAATATGAACATGTTTACTTTCTTGAAAACTTTTTACATGTTGGGAAAGATGCCAAGTGTGATGACTTCCAGACTGAATTTGAAATGTCCACATAATTTTATTCTTCTGTAGACTCTAAAAATATATTTTCAATCAATAATTATATTCTTTTAAATGAGATTCTTTATTACACCTTTATTGAAAATTTGTTTTGTGAATTATATATATATATAATGATTATGTTCTATATGTTTTTCTACTTATTTTAGAGTTTTTGATAGTATCTAATTATGGGGTAATATAGGAGAGAGTTTTTGATAAATTTAGGTACTTTTATAGGGTATTGTTAAACTTATTTATAGTTCATATATTGGTTTTAAGGGGTCATTAATAGATAGATAATAGGGTGACGATTTCTATTCTATAAATTTTCTAGAGACTTTCACTAGCTATTAAATTTAGAGACTTCTTGAGAAGTCTTGTTGATGATTTATTAGAATTTAATGAAATGATAACCATAAATAATTTTTACCCAATTAATGATCATATATTAAACATTATGTTGTTAAGTATAGATAAATTATTTTAAACCTAGCGCTCTATGGGAGGTAACCCATGGTTTTTAATTTTTTTGTAAGTTTTTATTTTCAAATAATTTTCTCTAACTCAATTCCATTCATAGATATATAGCTACCACACCTCTATATAATGTATTGTAGTGATTAAATTTCAATAACAAAAATTTTCAAATGTTAATTGTTGTCAAAAAGAGCTACAAATCTTGTGAAACATGCATCAAAATATACTAAATTTCATCTCAAGTTATATTCTTTCATGAACTTAAATTATTACTTTTTTATGTTTTATATTTTTATCTTTCTAGTATTGAATCCTGGAGGATATTTTAAATTTTAATAAATAATATATGAGAGTATTTTTAGTAAAAAATAATGAAAAAATCTTCTTCATACATGGGAGTAATTGTTTGAAATTATATATTTCTAATAACTTTGTATCTAAGTTTTAGTAATTTGATACTAGTTTGTGAAAATAAATATATGAGATTTTTTTATGGAATTCTATGATACATCTATAATCTTAGTTAAGTATATTGGTTGTTGTTACTTTTATTTTTTATTGTGAAACCATTTTTAATGTGCATTATATTTTTTTTAATCCTTTGGAAATCTTTTTTGTAGTCAAAATGTGTAAGCATGCATCATTTCTAAATATCATGTTTTGTGATGAATTTTTTTAATAGTGGCCAAAATAATTATTTTACCTGATGTGATTATAATTTTTTGGAAAATTATTTTTAAACATTCATGTGACCCCTATAAATGAATCATTCACTGGTAAACTGAAAATATATTTGAATTTAAACTATCTTAATTTATTTTCTTCACTTTTAAAATTCAACATTGGTGACAATTTTGGGTTTTAACTGTTGCGGTGGGATTTTAAATATTTTTAACTATAATTCATTTTGAACCCATAAAATACCTATTTAATTTTTTTATAATTTTCTTATTCTCAAGCCTCACTTTAGCATCTTCAATGGTTCAAAATGTTTCTTAAATATATGGCTCTTTATACCATTGTGAGGATATTTATCTTTATTATTTCATGGGTTTTATTAGTTAAATATGTGTCTTTCCATCTTGTAAAAAATTGTTTTAAGTTAAAAATTTTAGGGAATGTCATAAAATCATCATAGACTTTGAATTTTGTTATTTTAATTAAACTCATAGGATATGCCCTTAAATTGACTATGAAATGAAAATACTAATCCATGTTAAATTCCTTATTAATTTATTATTTTTTATTTTTTATTTTAATTTTGGACAGGTTATTTATTATTTTTATAATAATTATTAAATTATTTTCATCCAATTATGTGTCTATTTACTCTATGTTCCTAAATTAGGCGAGTTTATTCTCTTTGAGGTAAAGAGAAGTATGGCTTCAAGTGCAGTTAAATTGATGCATGTTAAATTCTCATCAGAGTTTTTAAAATTTATTTGTTTTTTTAGAATGGAAACCAAAATAGTATTGAGGTCATTTATATTAATAGGTAAATAATTTTTCTATTTGAGATAGTATATAGGGAAAAATAATTTTGAAAATAAATTATCAATGTAATTTCATCTTTTTAGTCTTGAGATGAATTTTCTTCCACTGAATTTGACAGAGTGACTTCTTGAGAGAAAGAAAACTGATAAGTTTGAGGGAATTTGATGTGGATTTTAAATATTATGTTTCTGACACATCTTTTTCATGAGATTTTAATGAATTTTAAATGCAATATTTCTCTTTAAATGAAGATCATTGAATTTTTTTCTGATCTAAGATGTAATTAAATTTCATTGATTAATTTTTAGAAATTTATATTTTTTTAGAGTTTAAATGATAAATTGTTTATTTGTATAAGTCTACCATTTTTTGAAGAAGAAAATATGTTTAGTTTATGTTGGTGGAATGATCATTGAAAATTATTTCTTAAGGTGATTTTTAAATCGATATGGTTTTAATAAATTTTATTTTTCTTACTCAAATATTTTCAATTGAATATATTTTATTGGAAATCTAATTGGAATGTGTTGTTTAATTTTATTTTTTATAATTTTAATATAAAAATTTTGAATTAATTGATTTTTATGTATTAAAATTCTATCAATGTTATAATATATGAATTGTTTTTGTAAATTCATGATACCACATGAGTGAATGTATTGGAAATTTTTATAAAGATATGAAGAAACCATAATAATGATTTAAAATCGACTATAATAAGAATTTAAATGGGTGACCATTATTTTAGTGATTTACTATACTCGATACCCTTGAATCTAGCACAATTTTAAAGGATTGAATTGATTGTGTGTGAACTCCCAATATACTTCATGAATATTTGCATCCTACCAACTTGAACCTAATCCATAATAAAGGTTTACCAAGCAATATGATTTTCATTGACCCATAGAAGGTATTAATATGATGACCATTGGATATTAACATTGTTAATGATGTTGAAATTTGTTCAAGAGTATAATATAGTTTGAAATGAGCTTGAGTTTTGATAAGGAGGTTCAACTAACATTGAACTTTGCATCAATATCAAAGGAAAATGATCTACCAACCCATAATCCATATGATCTTGATAATTTTCATATAATAAAATTATTTTAATCTCATGGATGACTTATTATGATATAAAACTCTACTAAGAATGGTGATTGATCAAAATAGGTATATTAATAACGAAGTGGATACTGAAATTAGTTAAAGGATAAGATTATTTATATGTAGTTGAAATTAAAGTTTATACTCACCGTTTTTTCCTATTTGGAAGTGTTCAATTGTGAGAATTAGGATTGTGATTCTCTAATTGTTGGACCATTGGGTTTCAGGATAAAACAGTCCAAGTGTTTTATACATTTCTTAAGAATCATTTAGTCTCATTGATGGATATAAAGTCCGATGTTTTTACTTTTGTGCTCAAATTTTTGATTTATTGTGAATGGATGATCTTAAGTGTTGATAAATGTAGAAGTTTTAGTGTATTTGTTCACATAGAAGTTGAAAATTCATAGAAGATAAATGGAAGCAGTGAAATGTGTGAACCTAAAAAAAGTTCATTCATAGATAAGTTTAAGTTTAGTAAAATATTATTGAATCCATTCCAACCTCAAATGTGATCTACCTCAATAAATATGTATAATAGATTGAAGAATGAGATTTTAAATTTTTATAACTGTAGAATTATTAATGGGATATAAAAATATTATATTTTTTTATTGATGAATTGAAATATTCTCAATGGGATTAATATGTTCAATAATAGATTAATAAAAATGTTGACATGTGTCAAGGTCTTGTAGTATTAAAATATAATATCTACTCTATAATTATAAATGTTTAATAAAAGTGGAGTGAATATCATGTTTTTATGATAAGTTAATGAAGAATCCAAGATAAAGAGGTAGCGAGTTTGAAAAGGATAAAAAAAATTCATGGGAAACATCTAGAACTTATTATTCTGTTGATGAAGGGTGTGTTTGTTTAAGTTCACATACAGGGTCTTTATTTTTGATGTTTAAGTCAAATCCTTGTTAGTCTGTCATTTCAATTTGAGGGATCAACTCAAGTCATGTGGAGAGGATTTTAAATACACAAGGTGGTATATGTGGGAAATCAGGAGTGGTGCTTAGTACTAACTATGAGATGGATACATGAAGTTATAGGACAAGACATTTAAATGAAATATTTACAGTGGGGAAAAGGTATGAACTCAGAATAATAGGGTACAGAGATCAAAGAACAGACCTGAAAGAAAGATCCACTCTCAAAGTAGAGGCTGAGGAACTATAATTAGAGAGGAGAAAGAGAAATAAAAAATTGAAGATTCTTTGTCCTCTCTCTATTATTGTTTACTATTGTGATATTTTTTATTGAGTAATTTTTTTCTAATCTATAATTATTAAAAAAAATTGTTCTAGGGGAATTGGACTATAATGAATTGAAATTCCAGAACTACTATAATCCTTATAATATTATGTTAATGTGATCATAAGATCATAAAACAAATTTTTATTCCTAATGATTAATAATTATACACTATTTATATAATATATGGTAGATGATAGTGTTCTTTTAACTCTTTAACATTTACTAAAGTACTAAAAATTGAAAATTGTATAGGTTTCTCTTATCTATCAATCAACATACTTATTACTAAAATAAGATCTACATATCATTACTAATGAAAGCTCACTAAACATATTGGACCCTAATCCATAGTTTAGAGATTCAAAACATCAACTTATAAGCACTAATATAAATTTGTTTGACTTGAGTAAAAAAGAAAGAATTTTTTATCAACTCAGGCTAGTCCAAGCAATCAAAATTTTTTTACAACTAGTCTCTCTCACACTCATTTTTTGTTACCAATTATTCCATATATTTTTAAACTTATTTTTCATCACAATCATCCATTGTTTCACACATTTACTTTCATTTCATCATTTCATTGTAGTCTTCTTTATAGTGTTTGTTGTTTTTTTGTTTTACCTATTTTTGTCTATAAAATTCATTTTATCATTTCCAATACGATACCCTAGTCATAAACTATACTAATTTCAAATGTTTTAAAAATAATTAATGTTTTCATGAATCAATAACTTCATGTTAGTTCAATAGTTTCTAGGTGCAATAGCATAGCTTGTTTCGGCATTACCAACTTAAATTTATGTCATAGTCATTGAATAATTTGTGATGTTTATAGTCAAAATTTATTGACCATTAGAATTAATTCAAGTATTAATTGACATTATTTATGAGACTATGAGATGAGGATCATCACATGGAATTTATAATTAATTTATAAATAAATATAGAATCATTTCAATTTGTAATTATTTATTTTTTGATTATATGGTAGACTCGATCTCATTTTAATATGATTTGATTATAGTATCCAAGTATAGAATCTATATAGTAGTGATCCACATGTGCATAAGAATCTTTGAACATTATTGTAGAATATTCATGTGTTACCATGGTCAATTATGATCAATTTCATCATTCATTGTTTATCACAATAGAATTATATTCAAGGATCTAGAAATATTGATGGATTAAGAGAGGAGGGGGGAGGACTTCTAGATTTCTTGAACTCTCCAAAGGGTTTGAGGTATATTATCTATATTCTTTGTTCACAAGTAACCTACTCTAGGAAAAATATATTATTAAATTTATATAAAGGAAGGTTTGAGGTTTCCTATTCACATATAATTCCCTTTATAAAATGCATAATTATTAGTGAACCCCATGTTTTAATAATAATATAATTATTATTCACTTCACATGTGCATCACATAAGAACAAATTTATATCATTTATAATTAAACCATTTAACTTAGTCTTCTAATACTCCTTGTAATTTAAATAACCTTATATAATGACTATTATTTAATAAATAAATATCACTTTATTATTCATTTATAAATATAATAAATATTAGTCTTTCCAAACCTTGTGAATTAATATATACATTATTATTATTTAACATTTATATTATTTCAAATAACTTGTGATTAAAATATTGTGATCAAAAAAATATGAGTAATTATTAAACCACAAAGTAGGAATAATATTTATTATATCCTGTTAAATTCAACATTGAATTAAACTAAGATTCTAGATACACTTAGTGTGTGACCCTCTAGGCCTATTTCTCGGTGGAAATAGATGTAGATGCCTAAAGTCCAAGGTTAAAAACTATAAACATGGTAAGGAATCCGTAGATAAGAATTATAATGTTTCTATGGAAAACAACCTCATATGAATTTCCACTCTATAATATAATTTCATTATCATGATATCTCTAATTGATTAGGTTTCATACTAGTGTCATCAACATATGTGCTTGATGTATGATTCTTTGACTTTTTAGAAATGAACATCCCCACATAACACCATGGCCATTGATTTATCTAGAAAATAGCATTCCCATAAAATGACATGAGATATCAACTTCTATCAAGGGAAATAAGGGTTAAATCCTTTCTCATGTTACCCATTGATGAAATTTAACTTATGACACACCCAATTTATCCTACTTCACTGTAATAATATGTTGTCATTGTTTTTATTAACACATGAAATTATATAACTTGGGATATTCCTAAATAGTAATCTTAATGTATAAGGATCAATAGACACATTCACATATAGGAACATACAATTTTACATATAAAATTGGATTTCCTATTAGAGGGTCTTATTCTCATAATCTCCTACTTTGGAAACGAACATAGACATACCACATAAAAGGGTGCCTCACAGTTCAATGAGTATCCACACTTGATATCTTATATCATTTTTAGTCAAATTATATCATCTGGATATACAATATATATATATATATATATTCAAGAATACTTTTGTGGAAACTCCAGGTTCTCATTATAGCATGGAACTTCTATGACATTTCAGAGTGATAGATATTCTTATGACAATATCATATTCTATGTCATATAGATAAATTATCATGATATGATAAGAAACAAGATTAATATTAAAGACAATGGATAATTGAAATCATCAAGTACTTAGAATTTAGTTCTATGGAACCAACTGCAATAGACATCCACTTACACTAGATCAAACTATTAACAACATTAAGTCCACTAGATATCAAATGATATTAATTTCTCTGTTGAGATATAGACTTATTAAACTAGTTCACCACATTTTCTTTTATGGATACTCATCTTATTATAACTTCACCACATTGAGAAAAAATACTCAGTAGATGAAACTTAATAAGTATTTTATTTTTTCATTTATGTGGCCATGGATAATTAGAAAGAGTTAGTGAAATATTGTTATCATTGAAAATAATGATAGGGACTTAACAAATAGACACCACATCAGGAACTTAGCAAAAGCTCTAAATCCAAAACGATTCCTTGGCTACATTAGAAGACACAATATACTCAGACTCAACTGTAGAATCAACAAAAAATTCATCCTTTTAACTCTTCTAGTTCATAGATCCTACAATCATAATAATTACATATACTAAGTCTGACTTTATGTCATTCTAATTTATTTAAAATATTGCATCTCTACAACCCTATATGACTAGATTTTCATCTTATCTATACTCTAAGAACATATCCTTAGTTCAAATAATATTCCTAAGGATAACCTTAAAAATAGTCCAATGAGGTTCACCTAGATCGGATTAATAATAGTATACCATTAAAAAATAATATAAAAAATCAAGAATCATACATAATATTATCTAAATGAAAGATTATATAGTATAAGTATAGGAAATCTTACTCATTATATCTCTTTATTATTATTTATGAGGACATATATGCTAGGAAATATGTATACCATGTAAAAAGAGACCAAATCCCATAATAGATTATTATATACTGAACCACTTCAGTATTGGGTCAACTTATCTACTTTGACTTTGTCCAAGTAACACATTTTATCTATCACACATGGTCTTGATCAATATAATATATGTTGTTTCACCTAAGTTCTTCATGGATAATCATATTTTAAACCATTCCTTTATCTCTTGTATGTTTTATATGTCGTTTCCAATTAGTAATATGTCATCAATATATAATACTATGAAAATGATCATTATTCCACTAGACATATTATAAATACATTTATCACATTCGTTATTAAGGAAACCGAATTATTTTAAATATTTCTGGAACTAAATATTCCATGAACTAAATGCTTGATTTAATCCATAAATGGATCTATATAACTTACATACCGTTTGGGAGTCATCTCGAGTCAAAAACCCTTTTGGTTGTGTCATATACACATATTCTTAAGTGAACCCCTTAAAGAAGTAAGTTTTAACATCTATCTACCAAATATAGTAGTCATGGAATGATGCTATAATAAGTATAATTCTAATGGATTTAAACATGGAAACTAGATAAAATGCTTTTTCATTGTCTATTCCCTACCTCTGTCTAAAACAATTATCCACTAGATATTATTTATAGGTACTAACATAACCTTCCATGTCCAACATTCTTATAAATAGCCATTTTCACCCAATGAGATTTACATCTACTGAAATATCAACCAAAACCAACATTATGGTTTTGGTATGTGGAATCCATTTTAGAGTTCTTAGCTTCTTTCCATTTGGTATCTTCTGAGATCTATTCTACCTCCTTGTAGGATAAATAGTTATTATTTTCAACAATTAGTGATTCAATGTATTCTATGACTATAAAATTATATCTTTTGGTTCTTTAACCAATATAGAACTCCTATACAGTACTTGTGTTTTTTAAGAACTACATATTCCACAATAACTCGTTGAGTCTATTCCAATGTCAACTCTTTTATATCTTGAGCAACAACTTCCTAGAAATTGATCTTCCCTCCACTATACTTCTTAAGGATGTGTTCCCTATCAAATAATATAGCTTTCCGAGTAAATATAACCTTTTTATTTTAGGTATCATATATTTAATATCCCCTAATTTCTTTATGTAAAACTATAAAGATACACTTTATTCCTCTGGGTGTTAGTTTTTTACTTGATCTATCCTTAACAAGCTTCTCAAACCCCCATGCACTAATTTGTGAAAAAAATGTTTCTTTTAACTCAATAACTCCAAGCGAATAATATTTTCATATTTAGTTGGTACTCAATTTAGTATGTATACTAACATCTTTAATTCATAAACCCACAAGGTTAATATAAGGCTTGTATGACTTGTCATTGATTTTACCAGGTCCAATAAGGTAAAGTTACTCCTTTCACTAACACCATTCCACTATAGTGTATAAGGTGGTGTGAGTTGAGATAAAATCCCATAATCTCATAAAAAATTTATATTCACTTGGTTAAGATATTCACTAACTTTATCCAATCAAATAATATTTATCTTCTTACCAATCTGATTCTTAAATTCATTCTTAATCTCTTTGAACTTTTCAAAGGATTCAAGGTTATACCTCATCAATTAAACATAACCATACTAACTCAAGTCTTAATTAAAAGTTATAAAGTATGGGAATATTCCTCTAACATCTAATTTAAAAGTTATGTATATATCACTATATTCCAATTCTAAAATCTATATGGCCCTTTCACCTAACCACCAATATGTGGTTTGGACGTCATGCCTTGTAAACAAATATGGCATCCCTCAAGTTTTTTAAGCTCAAAAGATTCTAAGTAATCATCTTGATAGAGCCTCATCAAACACTTCTCATTTCCATGATGGTGATGGCACAACTGGGTTTGAAATGGGTCATGTTAATTTGATTTTTTATCAACTAAAAAAATAAAAAATTAATACATAAATATTATTATTCAACTTTTACATACTATAACATATGATATCTTTATAAAAGTATCATCTATTATTCCCAAAACTAAAAATAAATATATTCATGTCTAGAAAATAAACATATATAATATTCATAGTAACATTGGGAACAGAAAAATAGTTCCTAAAAAGTTATTAATTTTGTAAATGTGATGTGGTAATATTCAATGTATATAGCTGCTAGCCTTTCCCCATTTGTGGCACATATATCCACCTCACCTCTTTAAAACTTCTTAAATCTACTTGGTTCCTATTTTTGGATACAAATGTGATAACCACCTGTAGTATCTATTACCTAACTTGTAGATATAGAAATATTACACTCAGTGATGAATGCACCTAAATCTTCCCTGGATTCTTATTTTTAGTGTAATTCCTCTTCTAGTGGCCTTTATTATCACATAAAAACCCAACCATGTTTTGTTCCTTTCCTTTCCTCTAGATATTATTATTCTTGAAACAATGGTTCTCTATATCCTTTGACTTGTAATGAGTCTTCAAACCCTTTTACTTATTCATCCTTTTTGTATTCACTATAAGGATCATGGATTTTTCACACCCCATGTATTCATCAACTTAATGAACAAGATTAATATGTTCTTAAAGAGTCTTAGAAGGTTTTAGGTAGTGTAGAGGTAATGAGATCTATATGAAACTCATCAGGGATCTTATACCCAAATATGAATATGTTTTCTTTTTAACCAGTCATCTTAACTACAAGTGGACCATTTGGTGATAATTATTTAAGATTTGATGTGAAAGATGCATTGGAGATCTCATGTCTCTATTGTCTTTCCTTCCCCTGATAAAGACCGCAAAGCTAAGAAATGATTTTATATGAATATATTTCCTCATATTTCTTTATAATCTCACTGAACATGGAGGATATCATGAAACAATGGACATATATTTTATCTTGTATATGTTTCATGTAGATATATTCTACTTCTTCACTAGCCTCTTTAGCAAGCGACTCAAGAAGTGTGATTTTTTGTAAGTATTATTTTCATTCATGGCATAGTATAATGTTTAAGAGCCTATACCATTTTTGGAAATTTATGCTAGTGATATGGTTATCTTTATCCTTTATGGATCACGTTGATATGTTCAAATTCATGTAGTTTCCCATTTCTAAAAAAATTAATATAATATTATTAGTATTCCTTTTATTACCAAATTAGATTAACAGATTTGGATTTTATTAAATTTTCTTAATCTACCACGATTTTATTGAAACCTAATGGCCCTCACCATTTGTTTTAGATTGGCCTATTACTTGGATATTTTAGTGTAAAGGACCCATATTACTCTTCTTATAACCCAATATCTGGTCTGACAAGTTATTTAATGGATTTTATGTAGGCATAATTTATCATCTGCATTAACTCATAGTTCCTTTATCTATTAAGTGAAATCCCTAATCTATAAATCCTAGATAAATATATTCTCATACCTTACCACTTAGTTACACAAAGTCATACTAGGGAATAAACCCTTGATTTCAACCAAGTTATGTCAACTAAAAATATCATACTAAAAGTTCTAGATAATTGAAAGCACTTTGACTTGGGATGTTCAAGAAATTTGAACTGTGGGTTTGACTCTAACATAAGTAATTGAAGGTTAAACCAACATAATGTTTTAGTGGAGGTATTTTTATCCTTATATTTGAAAACATAGTTTTATTATATCACATGTCATTTTAATATTATATTTATTTTTATTAATTTATTAACCATGTCTGAATTATATTTAGGAGCAATACTGTTTCATTTTATTTCATCTTGAATTCTTGTTCGTTCATTTATTAAATGATCTTATAACATCCAAAAAAATCAATCATGAAACTAAAAAACAAAATATAAGGGGCATGATCATGATATTTTATAATGGTTAGTTTATCTAGAGGAGGATAAACTAACAATTGATCCCATAGGAAATAACCTTAAATCGTAACTTTGTTTGTTCTGTAAAATTCCACCTCACTTATTATGTATCACCTTGATTGATTTTTCTCTGGCTTTGGGACTTTGAAAACCTCCTCTCACCTGGTAGATCCATAAATACATAAGATTTTACTCCCATGAAGTTAAATTGATATATTATATTAGAAAGGGTGTTTATATAAAATAAATCATGGTAATGTAGGCCCTTACATAATAAAGAGGTGGGAATGACAATTATTCCTTCAATTTAATTTAATTGTTACAAATTTAAAAGGAAACAAATCACCTACATAGGTCTTGTCTAAAATCATGATCATTCACATAACATGAAACAAACATACATTTTAAATCTAGTTATTAATTACTATGATTCATTCTTCAATTAAGATAAAACAGCATGAATTAATCAAATTAACTCAATTTATCAAAATTACATCAAAGAATCCTTGAATTACTATCATCCATAATTTAAAACAAAATAAAAAAATTAATTTTATTTTTAATTAAGAAAGTAAACATGTGTGCTTGGCGGAAATGACATGTACTCATCCAAATTACCTAGAATGATCCTTATCCTAGTGCATTCCATTGTAATCCAACATGTATTGCATGATAGTAGATTGCATGGCATGTACTATCTGAAAAATGACACACTAAACTATTGTGAATTATATTTCCTGTGATTCTCGGGATGCATGAAAAATATAAACTAATAAAATACCATACATAAATTGTAGTTTAGAATTTAACACATAAATTAATTCAATATATAATTAAAAATCCTCTAACATGGCATGAAGTATCAAATAAATGACATGAGAAACACATGTGATTAGATTTAATTATATAATTATTTCTTCTTTCTATGTTAAATTAATCACAATAGATGTAATAGACTAAAGTTCATGTATCAGTTTACACGACATAAAATCTCTTCTGCCTGTGTTCTGGATACATGCCTAGGTACTAGGCATGTTTTTCTATCATAAAACTCATGAGGCGCACAATGTGTAATATTCTTACATGACATGTGGCCTCAAAGTTTCACAGTTTGTTAGTTCTTGTGTCATGTAGTAGATACACAGCATGATTTGACACCCTCATATTATTCATACTAATGAAATTATCACTATAGGCTATGTATTGATGTTACAAAACTTGTGGATCTTCAAATCATATTCCAACTTGATCCATATTTATGTAGTATTCCACTTTTATCATATCATTGGTCTGATTTTATCGGACTGATCTGATTTTAATGTGACATGCCTAGGTACACGGTGTGTAGTTTCAGGTATATTTCATATATTCTTGTGTTATCCCTAAAAACCCCTTAGCATCTCCATATATTTATTTCATATGTTTCGTCATTTTAATTTAACCCATTTATTGTTTATGTGCATGATAATAAAGGAAAAGAATACAAAATAATGTTAAAATTCCAAGAAAGGATATATTTGAACTAATATAAATTGAAAATGTATAAAATTCAATAAATGGTTATTAAATAATTATAAGTTGATCATATGACTGCTCTGATATCACTTGTCGATTTTCTATGTAGTTGAAGTACCTATTTGGGCATTGAAAACATGAATATTTTTCATAATTTTTCAATAATATATGATGCACATAATAAAAAATTTCTGAACAATGGAAGTAATTCATGTATTAATTAACATGAATAGTGAAACTAGATAAAGAGGATCATAACTTTTAATTTATAATTAAGTTATGTAAAGATATTGAATCACAAGAACTTGTAATTATTTCTTTATTAATAACCCAGTTGAATAAATACCATTGTATCATCATTGATTTGTAGGATCCAGGTGAACAATACCTCTAGAAGGGACCCCCATGCACCACAACCTCAAAAAATTACATTATAATCAATCTGTTCTAGCATGACCGATTCTGATTACTTATATTATTCAAGTTTGGTCGCAGCAGAATTACCTTTGAGGAAAAATAATTCTTGAAATTTTCTTGACAATTTGAGAGAGGTGGATGAGAGAACATGTTCTTGATATCTTGAACTCTCTCTAAGGTTTTATAAATCTTCTTTATATCTTTTTTTCACAACCAAACTACCCTAGGAAAGAGATATAATTAGATATATATTATAAAACGTTTAGGTTTTCCTATTTTTATATAATCCCCTTTAATAATTCCTTAATTTTTAGTGAACCCTGTGTCTTAATAATAATATATTTATTATTCAATTTATATGTTTGTCACCTAAACTTGGTTAACTTATCCTCATCTACATTTATTGAGCCTTGAATAATGACTATTTAATTAATAAATAAATGTCACTTCATTATTCATCTGAAACATTGTAAAAAACAATTATTATTATTATTATTTAACTCTATTATTCATATGAATAACAAGTGATTAATACTTAATGATCAAAAAAATATTAATATTTACTAAACCATAATGTATGAAAAATAAGTATCCTAAGTTGATAAATTCAACATTGAATTTAACTGATATTTTGGATACACTTAGTGTGTGACCCTCTAGTCTTCTTTCTCAGTTGAAATACACATAATTTTAAGGTTGGAATCTTGAAACGTGCCAAGACACTGAAAGATAAATAAGTTAATGTTTAAATGACATAAAACCCCATATAAATTCCCATTGTGTTATATAATCTCTCTGTCATGATATCTTAATCCAAGCAGGTTGTATACTAGTGTCATCAACCTATGTTCTTAATGTCTTTATTTTTACCTTTCTAGAAATAAATTTTCACATAGAACCCCATCGCTATGGATTTATATATGCGGTATCATTACCATCAAATGGCTTGAGATATCAATTCCTATCAAGTTGTAAAATGGATAAATCCTTTCACACAATATCCATTAATGCAATATTACTCACGAAACACCCAATATTTCCTACTTTCAAAAAATTAATTTTCATAATAGTTTTCATCAATACATCAAATTAAATAAATTTTTATATCCATTGATAATAATATTAATGTTTATGGATCAATACACATTCCCAGAGATAGGAACATCCAATGACACATATAAAAGTTGATTTCAAATTAGGATTTCTCATTCTCATAATCTGGGGTTTTGGAAATTATAAAGTGACCAAACCATGAGAGTGTGCCTAAAATTCATATGCGTCTCCACCCCTTCTATAATATTTCATTTCTATCCAATAAAATGAAATCATCTGGCTATAGAACATATATATTCAATAATACTATCATTGTACCTCAAGTTTCTCATCATAGAGGGTAACTACTATGACCATTCATTGGGATAGATATACTTAAGAAATTATCACATAATATTTCATGTATAATATATATCACTATGTGATTAGAAACTTCATTAATATTCAAGAAAATGAAAACATGTAATCATAATGTACTTAGAATTTAGTTCTATGAAACCAAATCCAACAAGTCTTACACTTAAAATTTCTAAAATGTTTTCTAAGATGTGCATAGGTTACAAAATTTTATTTATGATTCATGATAAATATGTTGTTAAATCCCATATAAGAATTATTTATATTAAAAATGGATCATTTTGGATATGAACTACACTGGGGTTGAATCAGTTTTGGTGACTTTTATTCCAATTGGTCTTTAAACTTTTTATCTCTTCCCTTTTACCTCTATCACTGGTTAAATTAAATGGTTTTATTTGTTATGTTGTCTCACTTTCCATCATTCTCACAACTTATCCAAAAAACACACACATATTATAAACAAAAAATTATAATTTTCACTATGTAGTATAATAAGTATAATCCTTGGTGTGATTCAGTAAAACCTGTTATCACATAAAGCACTAGTAAAACCCTATGATCTTTACATTGAATTATTCCAATAGTCTAGAGTATTTATCATAGACATATTTTTGGTGCATCACATACTGAGTTATTCATCATTCCTTTATAGTGATTTTTATGGTTTAAAAGGATTTATTACACCAATTTATTTCCTTATTATAGATATTCCACCTATTTCTTCATTTTATTCTTCCCTGTCATTGTGGAATAAAACTTATTCTATTTGTATACACAAAACTACCTATAATAATTTATTCTTATTATTCAAAGTATAAAACTAATATGGTATATCTTATTTTTCCTCTTCTTTCCCAATTTAATATGAAAGTCACAGCACTCTTCCCATATTCTCTTCAACTTTGTGAACTAGGGTGCCCAAATCACTTATTTTTCTGATAAACTTCATGAAAAAACTCTATAGACTATTCTTCCTCTTTCCTCTTCTTATTATTCTCCATTAGTGCATGAAAAAGTACAATGCATATTCTTATTTTCTTCCCTTATTTTGACATATAGTATTTCTTGATATTACAAACTATATTGAGTTAACAATTTATTTTAACATGACAAATAGTAAATACTCTATTGAATAATATTTTATCTTCAACAATAATATTTCTTTAGAAACATAAAATAATATATATACAAATGATAATATATGAAACAATTTCATTTTATTGATATTTACATTATTTTTCATTTTGGTACTTACAAAACATCATAAGTACTTTGAATTCAAATCTGAAGGATTATTGGATCCGGAATTTAAATGCTCAAAATGATTTCCATGATAAACCACTTCCATAACTGAACGTAACTACATGTAGACATATATAATTACCAAATACTCTTCATCATCCTTAGAATATATATTTATTTACTATTAATCAAATGAAATCAACTTCCTATAAAAATCAATGTGTATTCTTGAGATAATGCATTCATAATTTCTATCATCTTTGTTTATTCTCATATTCTCTTTCTTTATCTTTCCATGATGATTTTATTGAATTTAAAATTTAAAATTAATATAAAGAGGCATTAAGTTGTGAATATTGGCTACTTAATTCACATTAAGAAATCAAAAAAATTCATTCTCCTTTTCATGTAGTAATTTTCACAGCCACTGCCCTTTAACCTTTTATAGAATCACAATATCTTATTCTTCATGCATGTATTCATGAGAAAATTTTCATGGAATCCTAATTTTTTCATTTATATTTTGATCCTTTAATCCTTATTAATATCATATAATATGATAAATATTACAGTGGTATTTTTTCAACTTAAAACCATCACAACTGGCATCATATAAATTTGGATCTCCTTATATTTAACTATATATTCATATAATCTTCACATGAACATGTTTATCCATTACATCACATGATCCTAACACAAATTAAATTCATGTATACATTACTACTTAATATTTTTTTCTTTAAACACCTCAACTTCATAAATTATAGTGATAATTTCGTGTCAATATTTTTACATTTAGTGTGAAGACATATCATATACTCTTTTTTCTTCCTTGTATCAACTGAATTCATGAAACTCAAACCACTAGATTAATTGTGTGACATGTAGTCTCTTGATCTACCACAAGGCTTGTGGTTACTCATCCTATTGTTTATCATCAAACCATGTTAACATCCTTTCATGAATTTGACAGCATATGGCTGGTCTATCTTTCTTACGATCAGCTTACCTATTGCAAGGAACTCATGCTCACTCAACTACCTTTGTGAATCTCAAAGTTTATTTTGATCTATAAGAACATTTCAATAGATCCCAAGATTACTTATATAATTTCAGTCCTATAATTACATAGTTTATAATTTTTTTAGATAACCACAATGTCATAGTATAATTACCTTTATATTGGTGGTTCTGACCTTTATGCTACCAAATGATTTCTAGGTAACCTTCAAGTGAGCAATGAAAATTTTAGGGTACCCTTACATAGCTCTCTAAATTACCCATAAAACAATAATTTCAAAAGGTTTATCTTTATATAGATATCATAAATATAGTGTTACATTTATGTGTATAATGTAAACCCTAAACCACCTTTATATAGGTAGAAAAAATATAGAGTTACCCTTATATAAACTAATTAATTTCCAATTGACCTTTATGCAAACAGATTTATAACCATACACCAAATTATGAGTCTATTCTAACCTTTATATAGATATTAATTCTGAATAAAAAATTTATTTTGGTTATGTAAGCATTCAACTAACTTTACATATCTTGTGAACTTACCCTTATACAAATAGTGTTTTTTCCAAATTACCAATATAGAAGTCATCAATTCTTCACAACATTTCTATAATATATCAAATTAGATCAGAGCGCCTATAGATCCATTCCAATATTCTTCATACAATTTTATAGACTTTTCAAAAATAATAAGGATGGAATCTTTAAATCCTTTCATCATTGAGAAATAGTATTATTCATCATAAACTAAAATATACATGTAACTCAAATATTTCAACACTTTTACCTTTAATAAGAATAATAGTTTATAATACTAAAAGAAAAAAACATCAATTTCATTATATAGATAAGGAAAATAATTTCAAAACCAATATCAATGCAATTAACTGAACATTTATTAATGAAATTTTCTTTTATAAATGAGTAAATTCATTATTAAGAAATAAATTTATAGAAAAAACCATGCACTAATTGTTTGAATAGTTATATGGTCTATAAAATTTAAAATAATTTTAATCATCCTAATCCATGATAATATATCTATTGAAAAGTGATTATATGACTATTGAATATAAAAGGTTATGATAAATTCCATCTGACACATTTGGAATAAGTGATGGTTGTTGAGTCAATAAGGTTTTCCTTATGACTTTTCCATTCCTTCTTGTTTTGAAAATCACAAACACCTTATCTTTAAGAAAATCGCTTTTATAAGGAAAATTGCTTTTGTAAGGAAAATATCTTTTGTAAGAAAAATTATCATTACCACATTTTCATCCATATATTTCTTAAGTACAAGATTCAGATTCATTTCTAGATTTTTGGAAGTGTTTAAAACTTTGATTTAAAAGCATTTTGTTTTAGGCTCCGAATTCTGGATACGAACTTTAATAAAGATCAACTCCGAATTCTGGATGAGAACTGTAATGAAGTTCGACTCCGAATTCTGGATACGAACTTTAATAAAGATCAAATCCGAATTCTGGATGAGAACTGGAATGAAGCTCAACTCCGAATTCTAGATACGAACTTTAATAAAGATCAACTCCGAATTCTGGATACGAACTCTCATGAAGTTCAACATCGAATTCTAATGACAAATTTTCCATTACGATTTCTGATGAAGAATTCTCATTACAAATTCTGATGATGAATTCTCATTCTGAATTCTCATTCCGAATTCACCTACTAAACAAAATCTGGTCATCTTTGTTTTATACAATCCGAATTTATTTAGACTCCGAAAATTATTTTTGTTTACACTCTGAACCTTCACTCCAAACTTTTGAGTTAGATTTTAAAACGATGTTGTAAATCCTGTTACACTTGCTTCGTTATAAAACGATGTCTTCTATTCTGTTATAAACTAACCATTGGTAAAGTGACACGTGTACAGGTCCCTCGGATTTTTAAGGAAAATATGACCGTTGGGAAGGAGGCCGACCTTACCTATAAATAGGAGCTCATTTGAAAGAGCTCAAGATACAATGAAGTTGATCAATCTAGAGACCACACGCTGCTAAGGTGATTTCTAGAGAGAGAAAGATTTTCATGCCTTGTGCGTACTGAACCGCTCGTTCAGTTTTTGCTTCGTGTGACTCCGAATGTTGGTGATTACATTTGAGGACTTCTGGGGATAGGAAGACAGAGGTGTCGACTACCTTGAAGTTCGAGGGATTCCTTGATGAGGAAGACAGAGGTTTCCAACTACCTTAAAGTTGAGGGCTTGTGGGGATAGCAAGACAGAGATTCCGATATTCGTATTGAGGGATTACCCTGGTGTGGGTAAGACAGACTTGCTTGAAAGTATAAATCAAGGGACCTTTGTCCAAGGTTGTTGGATACCCTTCTCTTTGGGTTAAAAGACTTATATCTTGTTACTTGTAGTTTTACTACTTGTTTATTTTTGCTGCATTTTGTATTATAAGGAAAGTATAACTTTCTTATACTTCCTTACTTGTACTCTGTTTCATTTAGATTCTATACGCTTTAAGGTAGAATCTCATATTGTAATCTTTTGTTAAGTTTCAATTTCCGGAACCATATTTCCGGAACCTACTTTCGAAATATCTTTCCAAGTATTCATTTGGTGTTAGAGGTGTTGTGAATTTTCCTAGTTTAACTTTGTTAAAATTAGCCCCTTCCTTTGCTTAAGGAAAACACAGTTATTCATAACTAACTTTAAAGGTTCCAAAGGAGTTTTTAAAGTATACAATTCACCCCCCCCCCCCCCCTCTTGTATATTGAGCATCTACATCATTATTTCGATCCTACAATTGGTATCAGAGGTTGGAAACCTCATACTCTATACCAATCCTACAATTGGTATTAAAGGTTGGAAACCTCATACTCTATACCAATCCTACAATTGGTATCAGAGGATGTTTCTGAAATACTTGTACTCACGTATATATTTTTCTTTCTCACTTTATCATTCTGAACTTTCTCATTCCGAACTTTCTCATTCCGAACTTTCTTATTTCGAACTTTGTTATTACAAATTTTTTTACTAACAAGTTTGTGTGCCAAAGGTTTATAAGTATGGCAGGAGTTAATGTTGGTTCTATTGATAATTTGAATCCTACAAGACCACCAATCATTAATGGTAATGACTTTGAGTACTGGAGAGATCAAATGAAGACTTTTTTTATCAATACTGGAGTAGACAACTTTGTTATGCTTACAAGTGATTATAAAATTCCTGATAAGGAAGTTAGAACTTTTACTAACCAGGAAAGGCAAGAGTATCAACTCAATTATAAGGTACACAATACTCTACTTTGTTCAATGACTAGAAATATATATAGCCAAATTTCTTCTTGTGAAGAAGATAATTGTATCTGGAAGAAGTTAGAGGTTACACACTTTGGAACTTTTAAAGTGATTGAGACTAGGAGAGCTATGCTTAGAGCTGAATTTCATGGTTTCAATTTTCCTTATGGAGAACCAATATGTAAAGTTCAACAGAGATTTATGACTATCATCAACAGCCTACAGTCTATGGGAGAAAAAGGGTTAGATGATGAAGCTCTTGTGGATAAGATAATTGATATCATGCCTAATGAGTGGGAATCCAAAAGAACTGCTATAGATGAGAACAGGAAGGTCACTCAAATTTCTCTTGATGAGTTATTTGGAACTCTTCTCCAATATGAAACCAGAATGAAGAGAGATGCTGACAACATCAAAAAGAAAAATGGAAATGGTACTATTTCTTTTACAACAACATCAAATCATATGAAAGCTAAGACTCTTGAGAGAGTAACCAGATCCAAGTCTAAGAAGATGGTAGTTCAATCAGATTCTAGTGAGAGTGAAATATCAGAAAATGAATTAGCAAATCTTGCTCGAAGGATGAACAAGATTGATGGCCAAAGAAATTTAAAATCCAAGTATAAGAAAAAGGAAAGGAAAGATAGAAAAGATGGAGAAGTCACTTGTTATGAATGCAAGAGAGCTGGACATATTAGACCAGATTTCCCTTTTCTTAAAAAGAAAGAAAGGAAAGAAAGGCATTCAGACAAGAACAGAAAGAAATATTATAAAGCCAAAGCTAAGAAAGTTTTGAAAGCTAATGATACCTGGAGTTCCAGTGGTGGGGATTCTTCAGATGAATCTTCTGATTATGAATCTTCAGGACAGAAGAATTTTGGTCTTATAGCTAGATTACCTATTGATAATCATTGTTTTATGGCTAAGGTATGAAATGATGAATCATTGACCAATGTTTCTTTAAATTCTAATGATAGTAAGTATTATAACTCTTCTGATGAAGAATCCTCTTCTAATGAAGAAAATACTTTACCTACTTATGAAGAAGTCTAGGGGTTTGCTGAACTTATTGAAATTTATAATTCCAAACTCAATAAGAAACTTGATAAGGCAAACTCTAGGAATTCTATTCTTACAAAAGAGATATCAGATCTTTCTAAAGATCTTGATAGGAAAAATGCTGATTTTGAAAGTATTTCAAAAAATCTTGAGGAAGTAAGTTCTGATAAGAACAAACTTTCTAAAGAATTAGATAAAGTAATTTCTAAGAAAAATATTTTCGAGCCTAGCTCTAGTACTAAAACTAATGATTTTGAGGATAAAAACTTGGTTATAAAACTCAAGTCTGAAATTTTTTCCTTAAAGAAGTTTTTATCAAACTTTACCCATGGTAAGGAAAATTTTGATAGGATGTATTCCCAAATACGACCTTTAAGAAATAAATCCGGATTTAGTTATACCCATGCAAAACCAATTTTTAGTAACAATTATTTTGTTCCTCAGAATGCCCCATTTTGTACCAAGTGTCAATGTGGTGGTCACTGGGCAAAGAATTGTTCCATAAACAAAACCCAATCTCTAGGATTTCATAAAGCTTATTTCTCCAATAAAATGTGGGTTCCTAAAATTTTGTTATCTGGAAATCTCGGATCCAAGCAAGTTTGGATTCTGAAAGTCTAATTCTCTTCTTGATTTCAGGAAAATAAAGAGAGTATCAGCAACAATACATGGTACATGGATAGTGGATGTTCCCGGCACATGACTATTAACAAAAGCTATTTTGAAAAGATTATCAAAACGAAAGGAGGAAAGGTAACTTTCGGAGATAATGCTAAGGGTGAGATTTTTGGTATTGGTAATATTTTTCTTTTAGGTAAAACTTTGATTTCAAATGTTCTTTTTGTTAAGGGTCTTAAGCACAACCTCATTAGCACAAGTCAATTATGTGATGAAGGTTACCTTGTGAATTTTAGGAATGATAAGTGCTTAGTTCACAATTCCAAGGAAGAATTTATTCTCTCAGCCAATAGGCAAGAGAATGTTTACACTTTGAACTTAGAAGACCTTAGAATCCAATATTTACCTTGCCTAAGTGAAATGGAAGATCATTCCTGGTTATGGCATAGAAGACTCGGTCACTGTAACCTTAGGAACCTATGTAAACTCTCTAAGAAGAAACTAGTTAAGGATCTACCGGAGCGTAGATTTGATTCTTCTAAAGATTGTGATCCTTGTCAATATGAAAATCAACATAAATCTAGTTTTAAATCAATCGGTGAAGTCTCGACAACCGATGTATTACAGTTAGTGCACATGGATCTTTTCGGTCCAACAGAAACTGGAAGTATTGGAGGAAAATACTATGTGTTTGTTCTAGTTGATGATTACACTAGATTTACTTGGGTCTATTTTCTATCAAAGAATTATGAAGCTTTTTCTTATTTCATAAATGAGATATTATTCTTCAGTTTATCGGAACGCAAGATCAACTTGCTGATATTTTCACAAAATCTTTGCCTTCGGATAGATTTGAATACATTAAACAGAAGTTAGGAATGATAATCGTAAGGTAATCCTTCCTAATTAACTTTCTATTGAAAAAGTCTCCTTACAGCAATAAACTCCTTTTCATAGGGGGAGTACATTTGATTGTTAAAGTAACTAAATTTTTTCAAATTTAGTTTTTCAAACTTTTCGGAACTAAAATTCCGTAATGGGAATTTCCAGAACTAAAATTTTCCAGAATGGATATTTTCGTATAGAAAACTTCTGGAATGGAAATTTTCGTATTGAAAACTTCCGGAATGGAAAATTTCGTACTGGTATTTTCATAACGGGATTTTTATACCGAATCGTTCATAATGAGTTTTTAGTTTTCAAATTCTGTAATGAAATTTTCATACTGAGTTTTCCGTACTGAGTTTGTTTTCGTAGTGAGTTTTCAGAACTTTGTCTTTTCATAATAAAGATTTTTCGTAGTCATTTTTATATTACCCATTACGAATAATCTTCCTAATCCAATCCGAAAGGTATGAGTTCCTTACTCAAGTTTTCGTATTCATACTTTACTTGCTAGAATTTTCTTATATATTTTGTTTTCATAGTATAATTTTCTTAAATCTTTGTTTTAATAAAACCTCAAAAAGATCGGATTCATGTTTTCATGAGAATTGGTTTTCGACCGTCAAATTTGATCTCATCTTGTCACAACCGTTTGATCAACTGTGGAAGATGAACCATTTTCTCATTGCCTATATAAAGGGGACCCCAAATAGTTGTCCCACATCGATTTCAAGCTCCAGCGTCCCGAAACTCTGCTTCTCCATTTTAAAGCCATTCCGAACTACATCTTTCTCTATTCCGAACTTCTCAGAAGTCTTCAGACCCGAATGTTTGTGGAATTAGCTTCTCAAGAAATGTCATCCTCCAAGCCAATTTCACAATGGTTAGTTTACAGAGAAAGGCTAGTTCATCTGGATTTCTTCAACAACTATTATTCTCTTATTTCAAAGAACATAATGCTGAACGGATGGGAAGATATTGCTGTGTCCAAACCGGGGAATCAAGATAATGTTTTTTCGGAGTTACTTTTTGAATTCTATGAAACATTTTCCTTCTTTAAGGAAGATAATAGGGAGAAATTTTCTTTTAAGTCTTATGGAAAGACTTATAAGCTTTCTTATACCAAGGCAGCTAGCTTGGTAGGGCTGACCTATGAAGGAGAAGCCGAGTTCATATCTCACATATTGCCAGATTCTAAAGGAAGATTCAACAAGGAAAAAGCTTTGAAAACTCTTGCACTATCAGACGACAAGGCTACGAAGATTGCTAGCTTGCCTACAAATTTCCGGATTCTAGAGTTGTGGGTACAAGGTCTTATCGTACCAAGGAAATGTGATAAAGACAGTCTGAAGAGGAGTGAAATATATATCTTATATTTTCTGATAAATCTAAGGAAGTTTAACATCATGAGGCACATTCTTATAACTATTGAGAATGTTAAGAAAGGAAATCTTAGAGCCCAAATCATAATGTACCCATAAATTTTATCAAAGTTAATAGTTCGGTCCCTTGAGTCTTTCAAAGAAGCTTGCAAGACTAAGCCGAGGGTTGGCAAAATTTTGTTGGTGAGTGATGATACTCTTAAGAGGATGGATGTGGCTTTCAACAAGGAGACTGGTGAGTTCTTTGATTTGCTAAGTCAAGAAGAAGTGGTTCTGAAGGCTGCTGAACCGGAATCATCTAAGCCAGTAATGAAAAGAAAGTTGAAAGAAGTTGCAGCTGCAGCAGAGGATCCTAAATCTAAGAAAGTTCAATTTGCACCTCCAAAATCGAAGAAGAAGAAAGCCTATCCTGATGAGGTAGTTGCGAAGTGGAGAGCAGATAAAGAGAAAAGGAAAGAAGGGGATCCGCAATTAGGATTGGATCCTGCGGAAGCTAAGGCTTTGAAGGATAGGACAGAAGATGAATTGGTAAAACTAGAAAAAGAAAAGAAGATCAAGAAGAAGATGTCAGAAGCTGAGGTAGTCCAAGCTTTGTTAAAATTTAATGAGATGGTTTCCGGAAATATTTCAGTTACGAGATCTTTCTCCTTGGAATATCTACCTGAGACTCCAAGAAGAAACATTGATTCTCCGGAAGAGATTAGAGCTGAGCATGTTGAGGAACTCGAGCAATTTGAGCAAGTGGAAGAAGAAGCTGTTGCTGAAGGAAGTGGTGAAACCGGAGATGTTTTAAAGCAAGTAGATGATTATAAGGGGACACATTCGGAACATCTTTCACTCCGAACTTCAGAGGCTGAATCATCTGAGTTAGTAACTCCAAAGAAGGATAATAATGAGAAAGATGTTGTTCAAAAAGCTGTTGATGATGTTATTCAAGTATCTAATAGCGAGTAGAAAACTCCAGAACAAGAATCCATTCTGAAAAAGAACAAGGGAAAGCAACTCCTTGTTGATACTCCGAAATCAGTGGCAACCAAGAAAAGAGAAATTGGTGATTCTTCTAAAAGGAAGTTGGAGCTTATTGAGGAATAAAATTCTCCAAGAAAAGTTTCAGATTCAGAGTCATCCTCGTTGGGGAATTACTTTGTTGTTCAATCTTTGAGGAAGTTAGTGGGTTCCATTCTGACCATCTTGACTATAGATTCAAGATTCCAGATGCTCCAACATGCTCTGAATCCGAAATCAGATTCTGTATCCATGGTTATGGATAAGTGTGTTGAGATAGAAGCTGAATTCAAATCTTTTCTTGTTGGATATGAAGCCCACAAAAGATCTTGCAAGAGTATGACTAGTTGGTCGAGGAATACTGTGGAAGAGATGAGGCTCTTTGATGAATTACAAGACAATGTAAAGGATGCCTTTGAGACAGAAGAAAGGAAGATAAATGAGCTTACTTCATCCTTTGAAGAAACGTTTATAGATGAAAAGAACTTCCAGATTCAAGAAGTCAGAGATCTGAATGGGAATCTGAATTCTGTTTCTCAAAACTAGAAGTTTGAAAGGGATCATCGGATTGAGTTTGAAGAAATTCTTAAAGCTCAAGAAGAAAAGCTTAAAGCCTAGGAAGAAAAGATTGAAGCTCAATCTGCAAGAATAGTGGTCTTAGGGAAGCAAGCTGAAGAAGACCATAAAGACCTAAAGAAGATCAAGACTATTCTTAAGGGGCTCATTTCGAAGGAAAAACATCCGAAATAGTTAAATCCGATCTTTTTGTTGTATCTTTAATTCTTTAAAATTAATGAAAATCTTGGTTGCTCGTCTTTTGTTATTATTACTAATTTTTCAGGTACTTTGTTATTTTTTCCATTCCCTCGAATTCTTTTTAAAAATCACAAAGGGGGAGAAGGAAAAGATCCTTAAGGAAAACGAACTCTAATAAGAGCTTATCTAAGGGGGAGTTTTTCATTAAAGAAGACTTTCTTATTCGTAATGAAATGTCACTCTTGAAATCTAGAATACGATCCTTAGAGTTTCAAAGCCTAAGGGGGAGTTAGTCGTATTCATCAATATCCTTAAAGCAAAGTGAGATAAGCCTTAATGTTTTTATTTTCTTCTTAGAATTTCTTTTTCGTAAGGATGTTTGTGCTTTCCAAAAAGGGGGAGATTGTTGAGTCAATAAGGTTTTCCTTATGACTTTTCCATTCCTTCTTGTTGTTTGGTTCGAGGCAGTCTGTGGATCGTGTATCCCCGGTGGATGTGATGAAGGTGGTGGTTTGACAATGCTTGGGCGATGACTACGACTGTTTTGATTTTGATCTGGATGTTTTGAAATGGCGATTTTGGGGTGGTGAAGTATTGTATTGGGTACCGGCAACCCTTAAACCGGCCTTTAGAAAATGGAAAAAAATGATTTGCAGGTAAGAAAAATTATCCTTATCACATTTTCATCCATATATTTCTTAAGTACAAGATTCGGATTCATTTCTATATTTTCAGAAGTGTTTAAAACATTGATTTAAAAGAATTCTGGTTTAGGCTCCGAATTCTGGATACAAACTTTAATAAAGATCAACTCCGAATTCTGGATGAGAACTGTAATGAAGTTCGACTCCTAATTCTAGATACGAACTTTAATAAAGATCAATTCCGAATTCTGGATGAGAACTGTAATGAAGCTCGACTCCGAATTCTGGATACGAACTTTAATAAAGATCAACTCCGAATTCTGGATACGAACTCTCATGAAGTTCAACATCGAATTCTAATGACAAATTTTCCATTACGATTTCTGATTGATAATTCTCATTACGAATTCTGATGACGAATTCTCATTCCGAATTCTCATTCCGAATTCACCTACTAAACAGAATCTGGTCATCTTTGTTTTATACACTCCGAATTTATTTAGGATCCGAAAATTTTTTTTTTTACACTCCGAACCTTCACTCCAAACTTTTGAGTTAGATTTTAAAATGATGTTGTACATCCTGTTATACTTGTTTTATTATAAAACGATGTCGTCTATTCTGTTATAAACTAACCGTTGGTTAAGTGACACGTGTACAGGTCCCTCCGATTTTCAAGGAAAATATGACCGTTGGAAAGGAGGTCGACCTTAACTATAAATAGGATCTCATTTGAAAGAGCTCAAGATAGAATGAAGTTGATCAATCTAGAGACCACACGCTGCTAAGGTGATTTCTAGAGAGATAAAGCTTTTCATGCCTTGTGCTTACTGAACCGCTCGTTCAGTTTTTTCTTCGTGCGACTCCGAATGTTGGTGATTACATTCAAGGACTTCCGGGGATAGGAAGACAGAGGTGCCGACTACCTTGAAGTTCGAGGGCTTCCTTGCTGAGGAAGACATAGGTTTCCAACTACCTTAAAGTTGAGGGCTTGCGGGGATAGCAGGAGAGAGATTCTGATATTCGTATTGAGGGCTTACCCTAGTGTGGGTAAGACAGACTTGCTTGAAAGTATAAATCAAGGGACCTTTATCCAAGGTTGTTGGATACCCTTCTCTTTGGGTTAAAAGACTTATATCTTGTTACTTGTAGTTTTACTACTTGTTTATTCCCGCTGCATTTTGTATTATAAGGAAAGTATATCTTTCTTATACTTCCTTACTTATACTCTGTTTCATTTAGATTCTATACGCTTTAAGGTAGAATCTCATATTGTAATCTTTTGTTAAGTTTCAATTTTCGGAACCATATTTCTGGAATCTACTTTCGTAA
Source organism: Viscum album (assembly GCA_963277665.1). Taxonomy (NCBI): domain Eukaryota; kingdom Viridiplantae; phylum Streptophyta; class Magnoliopsida; order Santalales; family Viscaceae; genus Viscum; species Viscum album. The sequence goes on from OY728166.1 coordinate 973,349,183, forward strand.
TCTCTTTCCAAGTTTTCATTTGGTGTTAGAGGTGTTGTGAATTTTCCTAGTTTAACTTTGTTAAACTTAGCCCCTTCATTTGCTTAAGGAAAACACAGTTCTTCAAAACTAACTTTAAAGGTTCCAAAGGAATTTTTGAAGTATACAATTCACCCCCCCCCCCCCTCTTGTATATTGAGCATCTACATCATTATTTCGATCCTACAATGGTCTCGACCAGTAGGACCATACCCTATGAAGCCCATTTATTAGAGCATTTGAGGGAGATAACATCACTATAATTTTCCCTTGACCAATCAAAAGATAATATTAAACAACTAAAATATAATTTAAAACATTTATATGAAAATCTCATGCTCATAAAGATAATGGCCCAAACCATGTATGTTGAACCACCCTAAGAAAATCTCACCATCAGACACCATACCCTTAGATAATTTGATAGTGTAATAAAGGTAGATGCATTTAGACCATAATAGAATGAATTTTAATATTTTATTTTAATTATAAATTATATTTATCCATTTAGATACTATTTTTTAAATTATTATATAATGAGTTTGATGAAAATTTGATTCAGATACAATGAAACACAAAGTTCTTTTGGAAATATATAGTTCTAATCAAGACACTCTTTTTGATGAATTTAGTATTTTTTAAAATAACTTATATTTTAATAAAATATTATTAAATAATATTTATTATATATAAATGATAGAATAAATTTAATAAGTATAGTATAATTTCAAGAAGGGTTATAAAACTGTTATTATAAAAAAACTAGTATTTTTTCAATAAATGTGTATTTTTATTTAAAATTATAAATTTTTATATTTAAATTATTATGTTGATAAAATAAATATTATTTTTGAAATAATAACATCAATGTAATCCAACATTGATTTTTTTATAATTTTCTGAGACAGTCGAATTTTCATGTGAAGATTAAATACGGTATAAATATATGGTATGTATTATGACATCATAATGACCCAAAAATGATGTAATATATGTTGTAAAAGGTATCCACAACCAAAAAATATATTTACCCATTAAAGTAATGTGATTTTGAAATTATTTATTTAATTTTATAAACCCTTAATGAATCCTCCAAAACGTATATTATATTTTTAAGGTTTTATAATCAGTTCTTTGTAAACAAGACTCACTTTCACATCACCAAGGTTATTATTTTCATGATATCAATAATTAAACATGTAAAATAATTAAAAACACAAAAAAATTAGAAACCATGGTAAACCCCATGGGAATTTTTGTAGTTTTATTACTTAGTCATATAAAGTCCAAACCCTAATTTTGAAAATTAATAAAGAATTATGCTCTCTTTGGCTTTGTAGACCCACCCAAACTCTCCTTCATCTTCATTAAAAACACTTAGATCCTAGAATTTCTCTAAAATTTCATCTCTATAATCTTACCAATTATCACCCATTCTCTAAAGAAGTTGCCCTAAATCTTTTAGAAGTTCCCTCTCATGGTATGGGATCCTCTCCTTCTATTTATTCAATACCCTATTTTATGTTATACCTTTTTCCAATTGGTCATATTGTGATGTGTTCACACACAAACCTATTACATAAATTATTATTTCAAATTGATTATAGAATACTTTTCTCTCTCATTAATCCCTCCTATGAACCTTTATGTACCCCCATTATGCTGCCAAAATTATCCTCTGATTTTCCATACCAAAAATTTGTGTAGTGAATACCTATACCCATTCTAGTCAAGGGTATTCACATATATGTACCAATAATTCATTTATTGTAGGATTATAGTTATGTAACCCAAAATCTTTAATTAGGGTTTTAAATTTTATGAAATATATCTTTCATTTGAATGATATCTGTGATACACATGAGCATGTGCATATTATGATGGGTGCTCCTCGATAGCGCTCTGATGCATATGGTGACGTTTTATTATCATGTTGCATCATTCATGGGATTAGGGAGTAAAACTAATGCATTATTAGACTCTTTCCACCATTTTATATTGTCTTTTAAGTTATCCTTGACTTATGTTTATGACATGATTTATATTGTTTCCACATTTTCATGTTTCCTTTATACTATCATGTTACCTCATACTTCATTGTTCAAGATTTTGATTCTCACCCCACTTATGTTACTTTGATAAAAATCATGGATCACATGTACTGGTTTACCTTATGATATGAATTTTGTATTCCCTTAATGTGCTTTATAGATCCCCCTTTCTGTTACACATCACCAAGTAATCCCATGCAGTTTTAGAAGAATGATGGAATTTTAGGAGCATGTTAAGGAATCTTTCAAAAATGTTGTTGTATCCAAGTTTCAAGTAGATATTTCATGTACATAATTTCTCAAATAAAATATTCTTAATAATATTTTGGAATTGATTTACGTATACCTTTATGTAATAATTTGCGAATAAAGGTGAAATAAAATATGGTTTTTCATAGTCGGTATCATCGTAACATATAGTTATTTTGGGATTAGGATTAGAAAACTATAAAAAAAATCCATAGGGATAAGACTAAACATAATAAAGCATCCATAAATTTTTTAAATAATAGATTAATTTGTATCCAATGAAATACATCCTCATCAAGATACTACAAGTGGATGTGGTTCTGGAATAGTGGTACCTAGGGATAATAACCTCAGAAAAGGTGAATTGATATAGAATAAAGTGTTGTCTGGTTCATGATAATAATCCTTGTTGCACAAATTTTTTGATACTCCATATGGATATGCATTGGTAAAATAAAAATATCCTTATGAACCATTATTATGGGAATTAAAATTTATAATATAATCTATATTATCAAATTTATCATGGATAAATTAGATTGAATCCTATAAATTCATTGGTAAAAAAATATATGTCATTTAAGAGTTATCCATTTAATGTCCATGGGTAATATTTAATTTCTTTAATAGATTGAAAATTATAATCCCTAAGACTATTTTGGATTATTTAAATTATTATAACAAGAATAAAATAGTGAAATCTAGAGTTATTCGATCCCAAGGATATAACTCGTCCCCTATCATTGAAAACAACAACTGGGGAAATTATTGAATCCCAAGTATATATATCCTCCCCTATCAAAATTTGTTGGTTAAACTTTCAAGAGAATCTTGTGATACTCCCTTTCTAGAAATTTTATATAATTATGGGTATGTATTGACTTTAAATGTATATAGAAAACACAAATTACTGAGAAAATAAAATCACCATAGGCATTTTGAATCATCCTCTGATTCTATACAAGTTCATGGAGAGGATAAATCTCTTTCATTATCATCATATAAAGAACGTATATTATTAAATAATGAACAATAATATCTATCTAAAATGATTTATATTAAAGAAAATATCATCCTTTATGACATTCCCATTTTGAGGGAATACCCTGATGTGTTTCCCAAAGAATTACATGGTCTTCCTTCTAGTCGAGATGTTGAGTTTTCAATTCAGCTTATAACCATAGATTTAACAATATTTAAAACTCCATATATAATGGATTTTTTCTAAACTTGAGGAGATAAATAATTAACTTTAGGATAATCTATATAAAGGGTTCATATTCCCAAGTGTTTGACCTTGGGGTTCATCGATCCTCTTTATAAAGAAGAATGATGAGTCAATGCACCTCTATATTAATTATCATGAGATCAAAAATATCACGATAAAGAACATGTATCCTCTATCACGGATTGATGAATTTTTCAATCATATAAGTGGAGAGCAGTATTTCTCAAAGGTGGATCTTTGGTTGGGATATTATTAAGTAATGTTGAAGAAGTAGAATATCCCCAAGTCCAAATTTCGTACAAGGTATGAGAACTATAAGTTTATAGTGATACCATTTGGACTCACTAATTCTCTAGAAATATTTATGGAAATAATGAATCAAGTCATTAGATATTACCTTGAAAAAAAATAATCTTTATTGATGATATTATCATTTACTCATAAATCATAGAGGAACATAAGAAGAATTTGAATATTGTACTAAAGACCTTTCAGAATGAAAATATGTATGAAAATTATAGTGAATGGGAATTTTGGTTAGATCAAGTAACATTCATAGGGAATTATATCACCAAAAAATGGATATTTATGTACCATTAAAAATAGAGTTAATTGAAGGATGGTCCAGACTAACCTATATGACAGATATCCATATTTTATATGGATTAGCTATGTGCTACCATCGATTTTTGAGAAACTTCTCATGATTTTCAAGATCATTAACCAAGATAACTGATAAGGGGGTAAGGTTTACCTATAATAATGAATGTGATTAACTTTTTAAAGATATAAATGATATAATCAACAAGAAGTTATACATTATAAATAATCATATGCTTTAGTAGAAAGACTTTTAGCTATTTTTATTCTTCTATAATATGCATCATTTCATAACTTAAAACATTTTGAAATAGATTTTAAGTGTGGTTTTCTTAATTGATATGTATAAGAGGAAGAATATGTAGAAACAACATCTGGTTTTGAAAATAAAAAAACTTTGGAACTTTTTTTTAAACTTACTATAGTACTTCATAGACTTAAACATGACCCTAGTGCCTTGTATGATATATTAACTGGATTTTTTTCACAAAAAAACTTTTTTGAGGGAGTCATAGATCCAAAAAAAATTATAAAATAAGTTTATAAAATCATCATCATTGTAAAAATTTATTTGAATGGAATTATATTTGTTTTAACTCAAAAATATTGACATATATTGTTGTTGATGTTGGTCAGATTTAATTATTTATATCTTCTACTTACTACTATATTTGTGGTGAGCAGGGTCTAACCCACAGGAAAGGTGAATTTTTAACCAAATCTTTCCAAAAAACCTCACTATTGTCAACTGTGAGGTAGTTTTTTATATATTTTTTATTTGTTTCTGTTTTTATAAACTGTAAAATAAAACCACACTTTTCTTGTAAATTTTGTAATAACATTTACTAAACATATAGAAACTAAGAATAAGACGAAACAAAGAAAATAAAATGTAGATAAAAGACAATAGAGATTAGGGCTCGAGGATTATTCCAGTCTACTAGTTTAAAATGTAACTCCAAATCATGAAATGTATTGCTTTGTACCATTGAAATTATGCGACTAACTTCCCTCACCAGGAGTTAAGTCACAAAGTTGAACAACTAGGAGTTCGCCACTCCAAGAAGTACAACTTCATAAAAATGACATAAAATAAACAACAGTACAAACTCGTCGTAAGTACTGAAGTTTTCATTAAGAGTTGATTACTTAAAAGATGAATCCATAATCAAACTCGCCAAATTATTAAAAAGTTTAGAAAATTCAGTGTTCATGATACAAATCAAAATAATATGATTAGAATCGATCTCCCAGATCAAAACTAATCACATAATAAATGATTAATGAAGAGGATGAAAAAGATCACCAGTAGATCAAGAACTCTCCCAGAACTAGAAAATTAGTTAACTAACATATTGTTCATTATCACTATATCGAAAAATAAAGTCATTCAAATACATAGGAAGAGATTTGAAATAGAATAGTGGAAGAAAACTCCCTGTGCTTGAATCATTTGCTGCTCCTGGACCTCTGCTCTGCTCCGAGACTCGTGTGTTCATCGAGTGAGAGCCTCTCCGAGTGAATGAATTCCCCCCAGTAAAATATGTTGCTTCCTCTGCTTAAGTATCTTCTGTCATCTTCTGCATGTCACTGGTCAGTACCACTAATTTAGAGACCCTAATCTTAACGTACATGGACATTACTTTACTTTTGCGTAATACTTAGTACATAACAAAAACACACACACAAGGACCGTAATAGTTTAGTGTCTTTGGAAACTCGGAATATAATCTTATAATCGTAGTGAAAGATCTTCAACATCTCCCATAAAGATCTTCCTTTTTCTTACCTAAAACCATTCTTTATATCCTGGAGAAAAGAAAACATAAAAGGGTGAGCTCAAATGCTCATTAAGGGTAAATAAAAGAAATATCAATCACATCATATTCATAAGAACATAACATTTTGGAAATCTTCACCTGCAAAAGAGATCATAATATCATAACATGGGATAAATCATAGTAGTGAAATGTAATCCCAATAATCATAACTTAAAAAATGAAACTTTGTGTAATACACACATAATCATAGAGAATCATTTCTTATTAGTCAAGACTCATTTCCAAGACTATCTTAGTGGACAAACTCCATTTCTGAACTGAGTTCACTCCTCGTTTCAGTCCTGTTTCACTGAACCGGTTTAACCTGCCATTGCCATGTCTATCTCATGAGATATAAAATCTTTACTCAATGAATTGTAGGGAGATATAGGTCCCACCCATCTCATAATGATACCATTCTTATGTGTGCCACAAAATCATAAATCATACATCATATCATAACCCATGTAATAAAAATGGGAATCTTAAATATCGTGACATCATAAAACAATTTATATAAGATAAATGAATTCATAAATATAATTCCATCACAACATAATCAAATAAATGTAATAATAGGGATATAAATATAACCCTTTATTATCTTATATGGAAAATAATTTTGATAAAACACTTGAACTCCATTCTTGAGGAAAATATCCTTTCTGCTTCAAAAACACTTTTCCTTTCTTAACATGTCGTACAATTCAAAACTAAAAGAAGTTGATTAAAAATGAACTTGAAAACTTGTAAAGGAATCTTCTTGGAAATATTATTTTAATAATCCATTCATGTCGTATAAGTTAAAAAACATTCTTCGTACTTTTGTCGGAAAATTAAAAAAGTACCTCGTACGAAAAACAACAAAAGATTCCTTTCATATCCTGTACTACAAACTCACCGAAGGGTAAAATTGGATTTAAAAAATTGTAGTTGGATGTAAATAATATTACATATTGAGGAAACATGGATGTGGATGATAAAATACACCCCAGTAAATTTCAAAGTATAAACAATCTCAGATAAAAATGAGATTGTGATATTTTCCCTTACCTTAGGTCCGATTTGCTTCGTAAGTGTCTGAACCTCCTGTATAATGATTTAAATAATGTTATTGACTTATTTCAGAATCATACTCATTGTTATGATATCATATATGGTTCACTTATGACTTTATATTACCCGTTCTTTTGTAAATTCCATGTTAAAGAGCGTTTTGGGTAAAATCGTTTCATTTTTCGTCCGTGTTTTGACTTGTAATTATTCATATGATTACTTAGATCATGATTACTTAATTCCAGAATATAAAACATGATTTATATATAATATATATTCATAATATACATATATATAATAGATTAGTAAATGGAAAGAAATACATTGTTCATGGAGACGGTAGGTCGTACGTACGCATGAACGTTGTTTTTGTTTCCTTATTGAGTTGAACGGAATTAAGTAGATGACATAAATATATAGAAACATAAATCCAGTAACATTATTATGTCATATATTTCATGATTACTTATTATATATACTTTATAATCATTCATGAATGGTTAACGTGGAGAATATATCTCATCGCGGCGTGGAGACGGTAGTCCATACGTACGCACGAGTGATGATATCGTTCTCATGATCGTTGAATATTATTGGAGGTTATGTATACTATATCAGAATCAATATCACTTTACAATAATCATATATTGTTATTATTTACACCATTATACCCATCCAAGTAAGGTGGTGGTGGAAAATAGATTACACCACGGCGTGGAGACGGTATTCTGTACGTACGCACGCACGGTGATTTCGTTTTCCGTAGGATGGATAGATGGTGAAATAGGGTTGTTTCATAATTATAATAACATATAAGTATATGAGTGATACTGATTTTATTACTTCATAATGAAACAACCTAAGAAGAAGAAGTGGAAGAAGAAATAAAGTTGAAAGAATCGGTAACAGACATTACCTCTTCTTTGAAGCGCCTCTTTGTGATCTCCTTTTAGGGCACTAAAATTGGTCTTTGAGAAAGACCAGAACCTCTTGGATGTTGCTATGGAAGTGGAGAATGGAATTTGGCAGGGGTTGTCCGATCTTGAAGGCTCAAAGTGGTGTGAGGAAGAGAGGGAGGAGGTGCCCTTTTATAAAGGAGGAGAGGGGCTCCTTTGGAAAAACTAAAAATATTATTTTATTATACAAACAAATTAGGTTTTGAATAGCTCCAAATTGATTTATTTCGAAGTTAAGGTGGGGATGGGTCGAAATACTCTCATCAAATAAAATTTAGGCAAGTTTAGGTTCCTATTTTAACCTTATCATTTAGATTTAACATTAAGTAAAATAATTTTACTTTTACTGTGTCTTCTTGTGTTGTTATACTATAAGGTTAATAAACTTACTATAAGCATCCAAAATAACCCCAAGTTGTTTATTATTAATATATGTAACCTTATCTAAATCATTTGGGTGAACCTTAGATTTTTTGGAATAAAATAACAATTAATAATATAATATTTGTTTTAAAAACTATTTTATGTCAATTTTGACACTATTTAGTAATTGATTTTTGTAAAAATAATAACAGAATGATTAGTTCAAAAAAAGTTAATCCAATCAATAATAACATGTCATATTAAACTAGAAAATTAGTTTAATTCATAAAAAGTCTCAAATTACGTTTAATTTGGTATTTATAACATCAATTATGTCAATATTTCATTAATAAGATAATTATTGCATCATCTTTGTGTCATAAATAAATTACGTTATTTAATGTATAAAAATTAAAAATAAAATACCATTATGTAGGAAATCGTTTTATCTTTCTAATGAATATTTATAGACAAATTTATCTTATGTATAACCTTATATTAAAAATTATTTACTTATTAAACTTTGATTTTAACTATTTTAACCCTTCTTTAAATAAATTAATAATAAATGTCCTAATCTAATCCAAGTGGGCCTAAATGGTCATATTTTATTCCTAAGGTTTTTTTGGTCGAATTAAACTTATCCAATAGAATTAGGACATGTGTTAGGGTAATAATAATATCATTTTTACCCTTAATTACCCTATTTACTTTTAACCGTGGTGAAAAAAAGTAAAATGTTACTATTCACCAAAAATTATTTTCATCTCATTGAACCACATTTTACTTACTGACCTCAACCGTGTCTCTCAGATTTTTGAAATTCCACTCATAGAAGCAGTAAAATTAAGTTTTATGAAAATTTGATTTTTTTTAACTACCACTTAGTGGTTTCACTATTCATCAAAAAATGAAAGTTTCCAGAAAAATACCTAAAATTATGCCTAAGATATATTTGATATTTTGAACAAAAAAATGATTTCTATTTTACCAAATTAAAAACATATTATTTGCATTACTTAATTTAATAATTAATTCCCGTCTTCAAAACAAATAGCGTGTTCTTAAGAGATAATAACTATCAAAATATTGACACTTGTTTATGTCTGGTTTAAATGTGAAATTACATCCAATGACCAACATTGTATTAAGTTGTAAAAATATATTCTAAATATACTTTAAAACCACTAAAATTAATAATTTATCACTATTAATTATTTCTATTAAAAAGGTTGTTTTTAATTAAAATTTAGTAACTTTCACTATTCATCAGAAAATGAAAGTTATCCGAAAAGTACCAAAATTTCACCCTATCTAATTTTGATATTCAGAATCCAAAAATGAAGTCCATTTTGAAAAATAAAATTTACAAAATTTCAAAAAGTAATTATTACTATTCATAACGGCTAGTTTTAATAATATTTTAACAGCATATCATTGTTTAGCGAAACTCGGTATTGCGTACAACACACGCTATCACGGAAGGTCACGCTTGCATGTAATGAAAGGCAAGTCAAGGATGCGTGTTGTGAAAGCTTCTTTTGGTGTAGCATACAACACAATACATTAATGAAATTAAAAAAAATATTTTTCATAAAATCTCGGGGTGTTACATTCTACCCCCCTTAAAATGAATTTCGCCCTCGAAATTCGTTGGGGTTATAAATGGTTTACTAATCAAAAGTTTGTTTAATAGAAACCCACATCGTAAAAAGGAATACCCAAACTTGGCTTTAAAAACTAAAGTATGAAATGTAACGGTTACCCAAATTAACTCATCACTGGGTTTCCACGTAGGAGAACATAGGTGAAAATATGGATATGGAAGAAAAATATGACCATCAAGTTCTGATGGAGAGTGGTAGAGAACATGGCTATGAAATAGCCAACAATCACAAAGCCATAGATTTTCGATGATCTAACGTACCATCTGATTCATCAGATATAAGGGCACTAGGACAACATTTTTTGTTTTCAAGATCATTTCCCTAAAGTCGGTGAATTAAAAGAAATACTTACATGATTTTGGTACAATTTTACTGTTGTTCGTGCTTTGAACAATTTCTACTTCATATCTTAAAGAAATGAATTTGAATTTTTTATTCATGAGGTGTTAATAGATCATGTGATAGAATGATGGGTCATTCCATCTGTTTCAAACAAAAGGTTAGCAAAAGTTATCAAATATACATAAGTCCATCTATGGTGAGGTTAATCGTATACGATTCCAAAAATGAACTTATACTTCATATATCATACCGCGTAATAAAATAAAACGTGTTTCTACTAACCAAGGACTTCATGTAGGCTAGTGGTAGGCGATAAAGGCCAGTCGCAATTCGGTTGTGGGTTCGATTCCTACAGCCTTGTCCGACGTGATGGGATGTTGCTCGTCCTGCAGGTTGTCCTTTTTCTAAAGCTATATTACTATAACATCCCATCAATAATATTGAAAAAAGTTATATCCTAACTTATTTCCAACATAATCCATTCCAATCTTTTGGATTATCTAAAATACTTCGGTCCAAGCTCATAGTATAAAGAAAATGATTACTTGAAATTTCACATAACAATCACATGAATGCCATCATTTATCCCCCATATATCATAATATATATCTTGTTGGTCTAATTACAAACATGTGAATACCTTAATCATGTATTCTCTTGAAGAATGAATACTCATTAATTGAACCATAGTGAAAACATGAATACAGTCAAAAGTTAACTCTTTCCACATACCAAAATCCAAAAATTCTATATACTCAAACCATGATATAACCTTCTCCTTATATCAGTCATGAGCTCATGAATATGGTCAAACATTTCATTTTATCGTTTTCCTTTCATTATGTGCATATCATCTTTTTTCCAAAAATATCTCAATCACATTCTATGTTTATCGGTACCATTGAAAACCACAATATACCAATACATAAATATTCCAATATTCCACGATACTATATACAAAATTATTTTGGAATCCCATTACATAAACACTTAATCATTCCACCACATCATTGTCATATTCAACAACTCCAATAGTGATCGCATGTGACTTCCCTTTGTCCTTTGCCTTAAGTGGTTGCTCATGTCGATCATCACTAACCCTTGGATTAGGGCATTTATTAGCATAATGCCCCATTTCCTTGCACTTGAAGAATTGAAGTGTTGGTGGTGCGTTCACTGCAGTCTTTTCTTTATTCACATCATTAGAAACCCTTTTTCCATTACTTCGACACTCAGCTGCTCGATGACCTTCTTTTCCACACTTAAAACATTTTCTAGTCCCTTTAAGACAATCTCCACCATGCTTCTTTCTACACTTTGAGCATAAGGAAACCTTCATATTCTTTTCACCATTATTCTGAGATTTCTCCTTGAACTCCATCTTTTGTTTCTTGTCAAAAATATGAGATGGATAAGTAACACCAACTTCCATTTCTACCTTGATAGCACAACACACAATTTCTTCATAGCTACTGAAGTATCTTATAGCTAATGCCCTTCGAAGATTTGGTTTTAATCCACTGAAGAATCGATCAACTTTACTTTCAAGTTGGATGATAAATCCAGATGCATACCTTGCAAGCCTTGTAAAATTCGCTTCATATATACCAACAGATTCATCATCCTTTTTCTTTAGTTCAAGAAACTCCTTCTCCATCTTTGTTCGAAGAATACGAGGGAAGTACTTATTGAAAAATAAGTTCTTGAACTCGTCCCATTCCATGGACTCAATTCCATCTCTTGGCCTCGTATTCTTGATAATATTCCACCATTGATTGGGATCACCTTCCAAACGATACACTGCTAAGATGACTTTATCATGTTCAGAACATTGTAGAACTAAAAATATCTTTTCATTAGTACTGATCCATTGTTCAGCAACAAGTGGATCAGAAGACCCACTGAAAGAAGGTGGACGTTGCCTCATAAAGGACTCAACAGAATATTGTTCCCTTCCCTGCTCATTTGGAATTACAAAATGATTCATAGATTGTGTAAGTATAGCAAAAATATTTTTCACTCCATCTCCCATAACATTTGTTTGTTCAGGAGGACAATCATTGCATTGTCCATTACATTGATCAACACGGTTCCTTCGGGTTCCAGCCATCGTCTAAAACCCAAAAAGAATAGCGTGAGAGGTAAAAATCATAATAAAGGGGGAGTAAATTCAATATCTAACATCTTTGGTTTAATCTAATATTGTTACCATAGTTCTAGGACTATATCCTATACGTATACTTATCCTAAGGGACATCCCTAGACATACCTTAGAAATATCTCTAGGGATCTCACTAATGTTCTCGCATCCTAGTTTCCAAAGGTTGACTAAACCTTTACTCTGATACCAACTGTAGAGACCCTAATCTTAAAGTACATGGACATTAAATTACTTTTTTGGAATACTTAGCACATAACAAAAACACACACATAAGGACCGTAATAGTTTAGTGTCTTTGGAAACTCAGAATATAATCTTCTAATTGTGGTGAAAGATCTTCAACATCTCCCATAAAGATCTTCCTTTTTCTTACCTAAAACCTTTCTTTGTATCCTGGAGAAAAGAAAACATAAAAGGGTGAGCTCAAATGCTCAGTAAGGGTAAACAAAATAAATATCAATCACATCATATTCATAAGAACATAACATTTTGGAAATCTTAACCTACAAAAGAAATCATAATATCATAACATGGGATAAATCATAGTAGTGAAATGTAATCCCAATAATAATAACTTAAAACATGAAACTTTGTGGCATACACACATAATCATAGAGAATCATTTCTTATTAGTCAAGACTCATTGCCAAGACTATCTTAGTGGACAAAGTCCATTTCTAAACTGAGTTCACTCCTCGTTTCAGTCCTGTTTCACTGAACCGGTTTAACCTGCCGTTCCAGCCATGTCTATCTCATGAGATATAAAATCTTTACCCAATGCATTGGAGGGAGATATAGGTCCCACCCATCTCATAATGATACCATTCTTATGTGTGCCACAAAATCATAAACCATACATCATAGCATAACCCATGTAATAAAAATGGGAATCTTAAACATCGTGACATCATAAAACAATTCATATAAGATAAAGGAATTGATAAATATAATTCCATCACAACATAATCAAATTAATGTAATAATAGGGATAGAAATAGAACCCTTTATTATCTTAGATGGAAAATAATTTTGATAAAACACTTGAACTCCATTCTTGAGGAAAATATCCTTTCTGCTTCAAAAACACTTTTCCTTACTTAACATGTCGTACAATTCTAAACTAAAAGAAGTTGATTAAAAATAAACTTTAAAACTTGTAAAGTAAGCTTCTTGGAAATAATGTTTTAAAAATCCATTCATGCCGTATAAGTTAAAAAAACATTCTTCGTACTTTTGTCGGAAAATTCAAAAAGTACCTCGTACGAAAAATGACAAAAGATTCCTTTCATATCTTTTACTAAAAACTCACCGAAGGGTAAAATTGGATTTAAAAAATTGTAGTTGGATGTAAATAATATAACATATTGAGAAAACATGGATGTGGATGATAAAATACACCCCAGTAAATTTCAAAGTATAAACAATCTCAGATAAAAATGAGATTGTGAAATTTTCCCTTACCTTAGGTCCGATTTGCTTCTTAAGTGTCCGAAACTCCTGTATAATGATTTAAATAATGTCATTGACTTATTCCAGAATCATACCCATTGTTATGATATCATATATGGTTCACTTATGACTTTATATTACCCGTTCTTTTGTAAATTCCATGTTAAAGAGTGTTTTGGGTAAAATCGTTTCATTTTTCGTCCGTGTTTTGACTTGTAATTATTCATATGATTACTTAGATCATGATTACTTAATTCCATAATATAAAACATGATTTATATATAATATATAATCAGAATATACATATATATAATAGATTAGTAAATTGACAGAAATACACTGTTCATGGAGACGGTAGGCCGTACGTACACATGAACGCTGTTTTCGTTTCCTTATTGAGTTGAATGGAATTAAGTAGATGACATAAATATATATACACATAAATCCAGTATCATTATTATGTCATATATTTCATGATTACTTATTATATATACTTTATAATCATTCATGAATGGTTAACGTGGAGAATGTATCTCATCACGGCGTGGAGACGGTAGTCCGTACGTACGCACGAGCGATGATATCGTTCTCATGATTGTGGAATTGTATTGGAGTGTATGTATACTATATCAGAATCAATATCACTTTACAATAATCATATATAGTTATTATTTACACCATTATACCCATCCAAGTAAGGTGGTGGTGGAAAATAGATTACACCACGGCGTGGAGACGGTATTCCGTACGTACGCACGCTCGGTGATTTCGTTTTCCGTAGGATGGATAGATGGTGAAATAGGGTTGTTTCATACTTATAATAACATATCAGTATATGAGGGATACTGATTTTATTACTTCATAATGAAACAACCTAAGAAGAAGAAGTGGAGGAATAAATAAAGTTGAAAGAATCGGTAACAGACATTACCTCTTCTTTGAAGCGCCTCTATGAGATCTCCTTTTAGGGCACTGAAATTGGTCTTTGAGGAAGACCAGAACCTCTAGGATGTTTCTATGGAAGTGGATAATGGAATTTTTCAGGGGTTGGCCGAGCATGAAGGCTCAAAGCGGTGTGAGAAAGAGAGGGAGGAGGTTCCCTTTTATAAGGGAGGAGAGGGGCTCCTTTGGAAAAACTAAAAATATTATTTTACAATAAAGACAAATTCGGTTTTAAATAGCTCCAAATTGATTTATTTCGAAGCTAAGGTGGGGATGGGTCGAAATACTCTCATCCAATAGAATTTAGACAAGTTTAGGTTCCTATTTCAACCTTATCATTTAGATTTAACATTAAGTAAAATAATTTTACTTTTACCGTGTCTTCTTGTGTTCTTATACTATAAGGTTAATAAACATACTATAAGCAGCAAAACGAACCCCAAGTTGTTTATTATTTATATATGTAACCTTATCTAAGTCATTTTTCTGAACCTTAGATTTTTAGGAATAAAATAACAATTATTAATATAATATTTGTTTTAAAAACTATTTTATGTCAATTTTGAAACTATTTAGTAATTGAGTTTTGTAAAAATCATAACAGAATGATTAGTTCGAAAAAAGTTAATTAAATCAATAATAACATGTCATATTAACCTATAAAATTATTGGAATTCATAAAAAGTCTCAAATTACATTTATTTTGGTATTTATAACATCAATTATGTCAATATTTCATTAATAAGATAATTACAGCATCATCGTTGTGTCGTAAATAAATTAAATTATTTAATGTCTAAAAATTTAAAATAAAATACCATTATGTAGGAAATATTTTTATCTTTCTAATGAATATTTATAGTCGAATTTATCTTATGTATAACCTTATATTAAAAATTATTTACTTATTAAACTTTTATTTTAACTATTTTAACCCTTCTTTAAATAAATTAATAATAAATGTCCTAATCAAATCCAAGTGGGTCTAAATGGTCATATTTTATTACTAAGTATGTTTCTGGTCGAATTACACTTATCCAATAGAGTTAGGACTTGTGTTAGTGTAATAATAATATCATTTGTACTCTTAATTACCCTATTTACTTTTAATCGTGGTAAAAAAAAGTAAAAAGTTACTATTCACCAAAAATTATTTTCATATCATTGAACAACATTTTACTTACTGACATCAACCTTATCTCTCGGATTTTTGAAATTCCACTCACAGAAGCGGTAAAATTAAGTTTTATGAAAAATTCATTTTTTTAACTACCACTTAGTGGTTTCACTATTCATCAAAAAATGAAAGTTTCCATAAAAATACCAAAAATTAGGCCTAAGCTATATTTGATATTTTGAACAAAAAAATGATTTCTATTTTACCAAATTCAAAACATATTAGTTGCATTACTTAATTTAATAATTAATTCACGTCTTCAAAACAAATAGTGTGTTCTTGAGAGATAATAACTATCAAAAGATTGACACTTGTTTATGTCTGGTTTAAATGTGAAATTACATCCAATGACCAACATTGTATTAAGTTGTAAAAATATATTCTAAATATAATTTAAAACCACTCAAATTATTAATTTATCACTATTAATTATTTTTATTAAAAAGGTTGTTTTTTATTAAAATTCAGTAATTTTCACTATTCATCAAAAAATGAAAGTTATTCAAAAAGTACCAAAATTTCACCCTAAGCTAATTTCAAAATTCCGAATCCAAAAATGAAGTCTATTTTGAAAAATAAAATTTACAATATTTCAAAAAGTGGTTATTACTATTTATAACGGCTAGTTTTAATAATATTTTAATAGCATATCATTGTTTAGCAAAACTCGGTATTGCGTACAACACACGCTATCGCGGAAGGTCGCGCTTGCATGTAATGCAAGGAAAGTCAAGGATGCGTGTTGTGAAAGCTTCTTTTGGTGTAGCGTACAACACAAGACATTAATGAGATTAAAAAATAATATTTTTCATAAAATCTCGGGGTGTTACAACTGACTCCAAAAAGTTCTTCACTTTAGCAACGCACACATGCATTTCATCTGCGATAGGCATGTCACACTAGTTTTGCCCTTGTAACTAACTCCAGATGAGTTAGTTGAATGCACCTGAACACATTTAAGTACCTTGAATGAACCTTCATATTTAGAAATGAGAAATAAATAAAAACGAACATAAAGAATAAAAAATGGTTATTTTTTAATGTTAAGTGTTATTTTTTACTTGTTAATAGTTAACTAAAGTTAATTGATAATTATTTATTTTTATATTATTTATACAATTATCCAATAAATAAATTAAGTTAATATTCATAGTTACTAAACTGTAATTTTTAACTAAATTTATAAAATTTTACATCATAACTAAAGTAGTAATCAATTTATAACTTAGATTGTATTAGTTATTTTTATTCACTACATTAATTATAACTACTGTAATTACTTTTTAAGAAGTAAAATTATTCCATTAATCTATTAATTAGTTAATTTTAATTTCATAATTAAAATTAATACTTAATTTTTAAGTATTTTTAAATTAATATGTATAATTTAAATTTTATTTATAATTATTATTAATTATATATTAATACTATTAATAGTGTATTTATTATAAACATTTGTTATTAGTTTAGTTTTTTAATTTATTTTATAACTTATCTATTTATTATAATTATATGAATTTATAAATTTTATTAATTCTATTAAATTTATTTGAATAAATTAAAGTTTACTTTTACTTTAAATCTTTTGATTTTGTTTTTGTCTTTAACTTTTTACTTTACTTTTTCTTTTTTTTTATATTACTTATACTTTTATTATTTATTATTTTTTTAGTGTTATCTTCCTCCCCCCATTTTGGCGCACAACATGGGGAGGATTCTTGTGCCCTTCTTCTTCTCACAGAGCAGCGGCTTCTAGAAGGAACTCACGGTGAGGTCCTCTTCCTTGGCGACTCCGAACGGTGGCCTCTTCTTGCGGCAATGTAGTGACGGTGCAAGCTCGGCTCGAACTCCCTGCTTCAGCAAAGCGGTGCAGCATCCCCTCAACAAATCAACGCCAGCGGACCTCCTCAGCAGCGTGGGTTCAACCAGGTGCAGCATCTCTCCTATAGAAACACAGTGGCAGCGGCTTGGTAATCCTCCTCCTCACTAGAGCAGCAATAGGGGCAGCTCGTGGGTCATTCGCAACCAGGTCCGGCAAAAGCCCAGCTTCACAAAGACGGTGCCTCTACCCCCTCTCGACTCGATACAGTGAGAGCAGCAGCGACTGGAATTCTCATCTACAAACAGGGCAGCAAAGATGGATTTCTTCCTCAGCAGCGGATCAGAAGGCTTGCGGACCTCCTCTTCAACAAGCTGCAGCAAGGGTTGTGGCGGACCTCCTTCACCTTCAAGCGGCAGCGGGCAGCAGCAAAGAGCAGCAGCTTCATCTCCTCGTAGTGGAGTTGGGATTAACTCTGGCATGGAAAGCGGCGGTGATGCATTCCAGCGGCACGACATCAGTGGGGTGAGAGGGAGCAGTGAGGAAGAGCTGCTGGAAGAGGCGTTTGAAGGTAGCGGCTCTATCGATGGTGAAGGGGCGGGAAATGCAAAGGTGGAGAAGCTATCAGTGAGGAAAAGGGAATGCAATGGTGAGGTAGAAAAAAACAAAGGCCTATCTGTGATGATAAGAAAGAATAGCAAGGTCATCTATCAGTAGCCAGGTTACTGATGGGGTGCAACATGATATCAGTGAGGATAAAAGTACCGGTAAGAAAAGGGTATCAGTAGCAGTAATCGGTGAGAAAAAATAGAAAGGCCTATCGGTGAGGTAGGGATGCTGTTTATTGGTGAGGATGGGCAGCAGCTGTATCGGTGAGGTAAGACAGCAGCGCAGGGTCACTCACCGGTAGACTAAAACAATTATAAAATGAATTGAAATTCAATCTGCATACATAAAATAATATAATTAATGTTTAAAAACTATTAATTAATTAATTAAATATTTGACCACATATAATTAAGGGCGAACCATTTTATTTAATTTAAAAACACAAGTTACTTACTTAAATGATGAGCAGGACGTCTAAACGGATTAATTAACAAAGTTAACTTATTCTAAAGTAACTAAGTTAAAAGATTAATTATTAAAACAAAGTCTTAGTTAATTAAAAAGGATTATGTAGATTAAATACTCACCGCTACTGATAAAATTAAAGAGCTAACCGGTAGAAATTAAAGGCAACCATTATAGTTAAATAAGAGCTACTGGTAAGAAAGAGTAACGGTGACAAATGTTACCGATAAATCTAAAAACAGGCTACCAGTAAGCAAAAAGAAAGCAGGTCACCGATAGACAGTATCGGTAACCTGGCTACCAATAGAGCAAATTTAACCCTGCTATAGGTAGCTTAGCTACCGGTAGTCTGGCAAGCCGTAACTAAGTTGTATAAACTTAAAAATTAAAAGTAAATTAATTAGAAAACTCAATAATTGTTAATAATGAAAAATAAAATAAAATAAAAAAATATAGGTTAAATAAACAAATTGAAAATTAATTTTATTAAAAAACAAAGAAGGTATAAATCAACTTATTAAGGGCCCATAATTACATAAAATGTTATAAAAAATGAATATTTGAAAATTTTAATTGTAAAAATAAAAAATTATAAATATTTAGCATAAAGTGAATAAATAATTAATTAAATCATTAAAAATTAAGTAAAAAGATGTGGCAAAACTATGAAAAAATAGAGCCACATCAAATTCCCTCACACTTAAACATTGTTTGTCCTTAAAAAATCCCATGTTATATTATCTTTGAAAATAAGTAAATTGTATTTATGATTAAGATCACACTGTAACATGTCCAACACTCAAAATAGAGGACAAAGCATAATAGCAGGCCTTTGGAAAATGATTTACTCTTATGAATCTTGCCTGTAACAAATACTCAAGGGTAATCAAGAAAGCTATGAATCATTAAACAATGAAGATGTCATGCCTCATATTTGATACTACTTAGTGAATCACTTCAATCCAATCTCAGGTTCTAAGTCTAAAAATGATAGGAGATAAAACATCAATGGAATTGAGATCTTAACCAATGAACCTTGTACTTTGACTTTTTCACCTAGATTCAAAAAATAATTAATTGTTTTGTGAATCACCTTAATGATAAAACCTAAATGATTTCCATATAAACCATTTGATACCTTCTTCATCTGGCGTTCATCATTCGCCTCACCTTAATGAGCACATTTTTGACCCTAGACACTTTATTTATTTATTTCCCAATCCATGTATCATGTGCTAAGCACTGTGCAATGCACTTATTCAAAGTGTACAGAGGGATTTATAGTAAACAGAAACGCACCCAGCATTTAGGGTCTTAGAGAATCACCGTGGGATCTCAGATGCCCAAATTACTCCAATTTCAAAAGATTTTTATAAAATTCATTAACATTGGGTCATTAAAGCAATTACTTTTAATAAAAAAAATGAATGAGGCCCCTAGAACCAGAATCAAACTTTCAGTTCTAAAGGTTATGATCCTAACTCCATTTAAAGGCTACCCATATCAATTCCAGAAGCAGTTCCTAAACCGAATTTCCATCAAATCACTAAGTAATAATGCTCAGAAATCATCCAAACTCATTAATTTCAGACTCTAAGCAGTTCTTAACTACCAACAAGGAACTTTTACTAAAGAAAGACCCAATTTAATACATTGTAAATCCTAAAATTATGCATTAATTTTGAAAAAAGTTAACCATTTTTTACAAAATGTTTGAAGTTACAGTGGGAATTGATGGGATTTCATTAAAGCACAGTTTAGCACAGTCAGGAATTGACCCCATCCCCCACACTTAAAACCCAACTTTGTCCCCAAAGTTGACTTCTAAATATGGAGAAGAACAATTTGAAAATTAAGGTACAAAACAGATTTTCAATTAGGTATATATATGACATGTATAAAGGGTATCATTATATTTCAACAAGTATTTTTGACACAAAAATTAATTTACAGTAGGTTCATTAAACAAGTACACGCATTAACATTCAAATCCACTGATAAAAATTTTCAATTCAGGTCAAACAGTTTCATGTAACTTTTGTGGGTGAACAATGACAAGGGTGTAGCAAGTTAACATACTGGGTTCAAATGGGTTTTCAATAAAGCAGAATGATGCATGCTAAACACCCATCATCCAAAGCAGTTTTAATGAAACTAAATTTACACTCTACATGTACCCCCCCCCCCCCCCCCGCATACATCAATTCAAATAGTGGAATGATTTTATCAATGAGCTACAGATTCTAAAAATGAGGTACAAGCAGAAATTTTTCTCTCTCTAATATAGTGACATGCAGCAGAATTTTTTTAAAACAAACAGAATTTATTAATTCACAGAGGAGGAGAAAATAAATGCAGAAAGTTGGAATACTTCCCTGTATATATTTGTCAATTTCCCTCACGTATGGGAATTCCACTACATAAACGTCAAAGCAGCAGCATCCGAAAAAACATAGAATCAAGAAACAAAGAATAAGTAAAACATGTATTTCACAAAAGCAGAGCATAAAAACAGCAATTTATTCAACACTAAATAGTACAAACACAAATGAGAACAAAGAAATAGCATGGGTTGACTCCCATGAAGCACTGATTTTAAAGTCTTCAGTTAGACTTTATTTAAGTAAAAAATTATTTATTAGCAAGACAAAAACAAATGGTTTCCTCCCTTACAGCGCTAGATTTATAGTCCCCAACCAGACTCATTCAGGAACAGTTTTCTAGGACAGTGAAAGTATCCAAGCCCTTCTGTTGTCCCTCAAAATAAAGTTTTACTCTCTGCCCATTGACCAACATGGGCTTATTATCTTCACCAACAATTTACAAAGCATCATTATTCAACACTCTCACAATAGTAAACGGTCCAAACCACTTGTACTTCAGCTTCCTAGGAATGATTTTAAGTCTAGAGTTAAAGAGAAGGACCTTCTGTCTAGGTTTTAATTTTTTGTTTTGAATGATATAATCATGAAATATCTTAGTCCTCTCTTTATAAATCCTTGAATTATCATAAAACTCTCTCTTAATCGCATCAAGTTCACTCAGCTCAAGAAATATCCTCTCACAAGCACTATTAAAATCAATGTTCAGAGCTTTAACTACCCAATATGACTTATGTTGCAACTCCACAGGTAAATGACAGCATTTCCCAAAAAGCGGCCTATAATGAGACATACCTATTGGGGTCTTGAAAGCAGTTTTGTATGCCCATAAATCTTCATCCAGTTTAAGAGACCAGTCTTTCCTAGAATTTGACACAGTTTTATCAAGAATCTGTTACATTTCTCTATTTGAAATTTCCACTTGTCCACTAGACTGTGGATGATAAGTAGTTTCAGTTTTATAAACACAGCCACACTTTTCCATCAAAGCTTTAAACATGAAATTCCTAAAATGTGTTCCATTATTAGTAATAAAAGCCTTTGGGACTCCAAATCTTGTAAAGATGTTATTTTTAACAAATTTTATCACACTATTTGCTTGATTGTTGGGCAGAGATACTGCCTCAACACACTTAAATACATAATCCACATCAACAAGAATATACTCATTCCCATGAGATGATGGAAATGGACCCATGAAATCTAAACCCCATACATCAAAGATTTCTACCTCCAAAATACCTTTCTGGGGTAACTCCTTCTTTCTACCCACATTTCCCAACCTTTGACACCTATCACAACAAACCACAAAACTTCTAGCATCCTTAAAAAGAGTAGGCCAATAGAAACCATATTGAATAACTTTATGATATGTCCTTTCACCGCCATGGTGACCTCCCCAAGGTGAAGAGTGACAACTCTCAAGAATTGGAAGCATCTCTTCCTCAGGCACACACCTCCTAAGGATACCATCAGCACATCTCCTAAATAATAAAGGGTCATACCAAAGATATAATTTACGTTCAGAAATAAATTTATTCCTTTAATTATTGGACAAATCTTTGGGAAGGACTCCTGCTGCTAGAAAATTGGAAAAATCTGCAAACCAAGAAGACTACCTAATAGAAATAGATAGCAGTTTTTCATCAGGAAAGTAAGAATTGATCTCCCTTAGATCAACAGATTGAGTGAAAGGTAATCTAGACAGATGGTCAGCAACTAAGTTCTCATCTCCCTATTTTTCCTTAATCTCTAAATCAAACTCGTGTAATAGCAGAATCCAAATAATCAGCCAAGGTTTTGTTCTCTTTTTAGACAGAAAGTATTTCAAAGAACAATGGTCAGTGAAAATGATGAATTTAGAACCTAACAAGTACTGTCTAAACTTATCCAGAGCGAACACAACACCTAACAATTATTTTTCAGTAGTGGTATAATTTCTTTGAGCTTCATCTAGAAATATGCTAGCATAATAAAACAAAAACAACTTCTTATCTCTCCTCTTTCTAAGGACAGCACCTACATCCATGTCACTAGCATCACACATAAGTTCAAAAGGACACTTCAAATCAGGAGCAATAATGATGGGTGATGAAGTGAGTTTTTCCTTTAGCAGATTAAATGATTTCAAACAGTTTTCATCAAATTTAAAAGGTGCATCATTTACCAGTAAGGAACAGAAGGTATTTTTGATTTTAAAAAAATCTTTTATGAATCTCCGGTAAAAACCGACATGCCCTAAGAAACTTCTAACACCTTTAACATTAATAGGAGGTGAAAGTATCTAAATAACATCAATCTTAGCAGTATCAACTTCCAAAACCCTCTTTGAAACTTTATGACCAAGTACAAGACCCTCTGTAACCATGAATTGACATTTCTCCCAATTAAGCACAAGGTTAGTTTCAATGCATCTCTCCAAAACTAGCTCAAAATTTACTAAACAAGTATCAAAAGTACTCCCCATTATAAAAAAGTCATCCATGAAAACTTCAATGATTCTCTCAATCATATCTGAAAAAATAGCGATCATACACCTTTAAAAGGTGTCTGGAGCTCCACACAACCCAAAGGGAATCCAACGGTAAGAAAATGTTCCAAAGGGGCATGTGAAAGTGGTCTTCTCCTGATCCTATAGAGCAACAGGTATCTGGTTGTAACCAAAATACCCATCCAGGAAACAGAATAATTCATTTCCAGCTACCCTCTCAAGCATTTGATCAAGGAAGGGCATAAGAAAATGGTCATTCCTAGTGGCTGCATTAAGCTTACTATAATCAATACATACATTCCATTTTTTGGATTTCCTAACATGGATTTGTTCATATTTATCATTCTTAACTACAGTGAAACCTCCCTTCTTGGGGACAACCTGGACAGGGCTGACCCAAGCACTATCAGAAATGGGATATATCATTCCAGTGTCCAGCAGTTTAATTACTTCCTCTCTCACAACTTCTATCATGTTTGGATTTAATCTTCTTTGACACTCTACCCTAGGCTTATGATGAGGCTCTATAGGAGTCTTGTGCATACAGAAGGAAGGACTAATTCCTTTGATATCAGCTATTGTCCAACCTATGGAATATTTAAACTTTTTCAAAACTTTCAACAATTTTTCTTCTTGGTAATCTTTAATTTCAGTAGAAATGATGACCGGCAGAGTAGAATTCTCACCCAAGAAGGAATATTTTAGATGACAAGGGAGTGGTTTGAGTTCAAGAACATGTGGTTCAGCACTAGATGGAAGACTCTTAGGCCTGGGAGGTCCAAGGTCTTCAACATACCTCTTGTAACGAGTATTGAAAGATGAAAGGTTTTCAATTTCATGTTCAAATTCATGAATAACAGTCCTGCTATCCAAGGTAGACAACACACTGTCCAGATTTTCCATATCAGAATTTAACAACTCAATGAAAGAAGAATCATCAAGTTTACTTAGAAGATCTCCTTCAATAACATCAAAGTTCTCAAAAGTGTTGGTGCTAATATAAACAGCCTCAAATTCTCTTAGAAAGCTCTTAAGATCAGAAATAGTGGACTCTCCTTCAAATGAAACTCAACAGATGTCCAGATCTGAATAATTTTCCAGATTGGTTGATTGAACAGAATTTTTAGCTTCAGAGACATAAACAACAGAATTTTCAGCTTCCAGATTATTATCTTCAACAGAGAATTGTTTTATATATTCTTCAATGTTTTCGAATTTATTTTTTTAAGAACATTCAGCTTCAAGGAACTCTATTTTTGAACAGTTTTTAGAATAATTTTTCCCTTAATATGCTTAAACACATTAAAATATTCTTCTTGTTCACCAATTTTAAAGATCAGTTGACCCTTTGACACATCAATTACATCTCCACATGTGGCCAATAAGGGCCTACCCAAGATGATAGGTACCTCTTGATCACACTCCATATCTAAGACAAGAAAGTCAGCAGGTAAAAATAACTTCCCAACTCTAACTAGTAAGTCATCAACCCTACCCATAGGATGAGTGAAAGATCTATCATCCAATTGGATAATGACTGTGGTGGGTTGAAGATCACCCAACCTCAACTGTCGAAACAGTGAGTATGGGAGCAGGTTAATGCTAGAACCTAGATCGCACAGATTGTTCAACTGATCAGAAATTACTAGAGTACAAGGGATGAAAAAGCTACCTTGATCTTTCAATTTGGGTGGGATTTCCTTTTGGAGAACAGCACCGCACTCTTCAGTGAGGCTGTAGGTAGAAAATTCTTCAAGGGTCTTTTTATTTGAAACAATTTTCTTTAAGGATTTCAAATATGATTGTATTTGAATTAAGGCTTGTTTAAATGGGATGTTCACTTGAATCTTGGACAGAAGACCAAGGAACTGAAGAAGTTCAGCCCTGGTATTACTATGAGGTTTTAGTTTCTCAGGGAAAGGGATGGGTGGGGAAAAAAATTTCAGAACAGCAGGCATGTCCCTCACCACTTCCTCAACTTTTTCTTTTCCTTTATTCTTTTGATTTTTAAGAGTAGTTTCAGTTTGAGATCCAGGTGACAGGTTCATATTCTCATCTTTTTCAACATTTTTCTATGAATTTCCTGATTTTGAAAAAATTAGATTTTTATTTCCAGGATGAAGTAGATTTTCATTTTGGGTATTTTCAAAGTCTTTTTCAACAAAATTTTGATTATTTAGTCCACTCCTTGTTACAACAGCCATAGAATTATCTCTGGGGTTAAGTTCAGTTGTACTAGGCAATCTACCTTTTTCCCTAGATGAAAATTCCCTAGAAAGTTGGCCTAACTGTGTTTCCATGTTTTTCATTCTAACATCATTTTTCATTTTATTAGATTCATATTGAATTTGATGCTTGGTTAGCTGATTCAAGATAAGATCAAGATTAGAAGACATGTGACTATCATTGTTTCCATGTGTATTTGAAGACTCACCCCTTTGTTGATTTTTAATGTTTGGTCTTGGTTGATTCTGAAAATTAGGGGTAGAGGATTGTTTAATTATGCCTTGATCTTTCCAGGATAGATTTGGATAGTTCCTATAGCCTTGATTGTAATTTTTTGAAAATGTATAATATTTTTTAGGCATCCTAGGACCATAATTGAAAAAGTAAGAATTTTTAAGTTGTTGGTCCGGTAAGTCAGCAATGGGACAAAAATTTTCCAAGTTCCCAAACATACCACATTGAGTGCACTGTTGCCTAAGATATTGATACTAATTCAGGTTTTCAACTTGTTTAACAGTTTGTTTTGAATTCTGGTTCATTAAGGTTTGAAGTTGGTTGGTGATTTTAGCCATTTGACTTTGAGTATCAGCTTCTGAACTAGTATTAACATTCCTATTGAATCTATTTCTTCATGAATTCTTATGTTGAGAATTAAGGGCCAGATTATTGAAAATTTGTCTCAACTTCTCATCAGCCTTATCATTGTAATTACCCTCAGTAGCTTGATCCACTAAGTTCTGACCAGAGGAGGAAAGCCCTTCATAGAAGGTGTCCATAAAATGATAAGATGGGAGTTGATGATGGGGACACTACCTAAGTAGGTATCTAAATATATCCCATGCTTCATGGAAGGCTTCTCCATCATCTTGGTAAAAACTAGTAATATTAGTTCTCAATTCACCTTTTAATCTTTGGGGATAAAATTTCATAATAAAAGAGTTGTAAACATGATCCCAATTCTCACAAATGTTCTCATCTAAGCTCAAAAACCCATTTCTCGCATTCCCTTTAAGGAAAAAGGGAAAGAATCCCATCCTAAGCTCATTCTCTGTAAGTCCTGACAAGGGAAGTTGCTACACAGTGTTGTAGAAATCTCTAATGAAGGCTAAAGAGTCCTCATTAGAGAGCCCATTGAAAGCAGGTAGTAGTGAAATGTATGACAGTTTTAGTTCATAGTTTTGAGCTCTAGGACTAAGACTAATTGATGATGGGTTACCTGAAACATGAAGAATTTGAAACTCCCTCATCCTAGATCATTCATTCTCTAAGAGTTCATGTTGGTTTTCGAAGTCTTGATGTACAGGAACTTTATTTTCTATGTTTTCCATTTCAGATTTGCTTCTGTTTTTCCTAAGAGCTATGAGACGTTTGTCTAACTCAGGATTCAGTGGCTCTAATTTTTTAACAGTAGAACTAGTCCTCATGCAATATGTGAGTTGTGAGGCTTAAGCACTAACAGTGATAATGGTTTAACAGTGAACAGGAAATTTTTTTAATATTTTTAAAAAAAATTAATTTTTTTTTAAATTTTATATAAGTTTTTTTAAAAAAAATTTTAGTAAGAAATGGCTTGTTCCTTCCCCGGCAACAGATCCAAAAATCTGACCTGTACTTTTGTTGAAGTTGGTCAAAATTAATTTTTTATATCTCCTACATACTACTGTATTTGTGGTGAGTAGGGTCGAACCCATAGGGAAGGTTAATTTTTAACCAAATACTTCCTAAAAACCTCAATGTTGTCAGCAGTGAGGTAGATTTTTATATATTTTTAATTTTTTCTGTTTTTATAAACTATAAAATAAAAACCACACTTTTCTTGTAAATTTTTTACTAACCTTTACTAAACAAAGAGCAACTAAGAATAAGACAAAACAAAGAAAATAAAATGCTGATAAAAGAAAACAGTGATGAGGGCTCAAGGATTATTCTAGTCTACTGGTTTAAAATGTATCTCCTAATCATGAAATGTATTTCTTTGTACCATTTCAATGGTGTGACTAACTTCCCTCACCAGGAGTTAAGTCGCAAAGTTGAACAACTCGGAGTTCGCCACTCCAAGAAGTACAAATTCATAAAAATGACTTAAAATAAACAACAGTACAAACTCACCGTAAGTACTGAAGTTTTCATTAAGATTTGATTACATAAAAGATGAATCCATAATCAAAATTTCCAAATGATTATAGAGTTTATAAAATTCAGTGTTCGTGATACAAAGAAAAAGAATATGATTAGAATCGATCTCGCCGATCAAAACTAATCACATAATAAATGATTAATGAAGAGGATGAAAAAGATCACCAATAGATCAAGAACTCCCCCCAAACTAGAAAATTAGTTAACTAAAATATTTTTCATTATCACTATATAGAAAACTAAAGTAATTCAAATACAGAGGAAGATATTTGAAATAGAACAGAGGAAGAGAACTCCCTCTACTTGCATCAATTGCCACTCCTGGACCTCTGCTCTACTCCGAGACTCGTGTGTTCGTCGAGTGAGAGCCTCTCTGAGTGAATGAATGACCCCCCAATAAAATATGATGCTTTCTCTGCTTAAGTATCTTCTGTCATTTGTTGCATGTCACTGGTCAGTACCACTGACTCCAAAAATTTCTTCACTTTAGCAACGCACACATGCATTTCATCTGTGACAGGCACGTCGCACTAGTTTTTCCCTTGTAACTAAATCCGTATGATTTATTTGGATACACCTGGATGTGTTTAAGTACATTTAATTAACCTACCTATTTAGAAAAGAGAAATAAATAAAAACAAACATAAAAATATAAAAAAAAATGGTTATTTTTTTAAGGTTAAGTGTTATTTTTACTCGCTAATAGTTAACTAAAGTTAATTGATAATTATTTATTTTTATATTATTTATACAATTATCCACTAAATAAATTAAGTTAATAGTCATAGTTACTAAACTATAATTTTTAACTAAATTTATAAGATTTTACATCATAACTAAAGAATTAATCAATTTATAACTTAGATTGTATTAGTTATTCTTATTCACTACATTAATTATAACTATTGTAATTAATTTTTAAGAAATAAAATTACTCCATTAATCTATTAATTAGTTAATTTTAATTTCATAATTAAAATTAATACTTAAGTTTTAAGTATTTTTAATTTAATAAGTATAATTTAAAGTTTATTTATAATTATTATTAATTATATATTAATACTGTTAATAGTGTATATATTATAAACATTTGTTATTAGTTTAGTTTTTTAATTTATTTTATAAATTATCTATTTATTATAATTGTATGAATTTATAACTTTTATTAATTCTATTAAATTTATTTGACTAAATTGAAGTTTACTTTTACTTTAAATATTTTGATTTTGTTTTTGTCTTTAACTTTTTTACTTTAATTTTTCTTTTTGTTTTATATTACTTATACTTTTATTATTTATTATTTTTTTACTGTTATCTTCCTCCCCCCATTTCAGTGCACAATAGAGGGAGGATTCTTGTGCTCTTCTTCTTCCCGCAGAGCAGCAACTTCTAGAAGGAACCCGCTGCGAGGTCCTCTTCCTTGGAAACTCCGAACAACAGCCTCATCTTGCGGCAACGCAGTGACGATGCAATCTCGTCTCAGACTCCGTGCTTCAACAAAGCGCTGATGCATCCCCTCAACAACTCAATGCCAGCGGACCTCCTTATCAGCGTGGGTTCAACCAGGTGCAGCATCTCTCCTGCAGAAACCCAACGGCAGCGGCCTGGTAATACTCCTCCTCACTAGAGTGGAAACAGGGGAAGCTCGTGGGTCATCCGCAAGAAGGTCTGACAGAATCCCAGATTCACAAAGGCGGTGCCTCTACCACCCCTCGACTCGATGCAGTGAGAACAGCAGCGGATGGAACTCTCATCTCCAAACAGGGCAGCGATGATAGATTTCTTCCTCAATAGCGGATCAGAAGGCCTGCAGACCTCCTCTTCAGTAAGCTACAGAAAGGGTTGCAGTGGACCTCCTTCACCTTCCAGCGGCAGCGGGCAGCAGCAAAGAGCAGCAGATTCATCTCCTCCCAGTGGAGATGGGCTCAACTCTGGCATGAAAAGCGGCGGCGATGCAGTCCAGCGGCACGACATCGGTGGGGTGAGAGGGAGAAGTGAGGAAGAGATATTGGTGGAGGTGTTTGAAGGCAGCGGCTCTGTCGATGGTGAAGGGGTGGGAAATGTAGAGGTGGAGAAGCTATCGGTGAGGAAAAGGGAATGAAATGGTGAGATAGAAAAAAACAAAGGCCTATCGGTGAGGATAAGAAAGAATAGTAAGGTTATCTATCGGTAGCAAGGCTACCGATGGGGTGCAATAGGATATCAGTGAGGATAAAAGTACCAGAAAGAAAAGGGTATCAGTAGCTGTAATCGGTGAGAAAAAATAGAAAGGCCTATTTGTGAGGTAGGGATGCTGTTTATTGGTGAGGATGGGTAGCAGTTGTATCGGTGAGGTAAGACAGCAGTGCGGGGTCACTCACCGGTAGACTAAAACAATTATAAAATGAATTAAAATTCTATCTGCATACATTAAATAATATAATTAACATTTAAAAACTATTAATTAATTAATTAACTATTTGAACACATATAATTAAGGGCAAACCATTTTATTTAATTTAAAAACACAAGTTACTTACTCAAATGATGAGCAGGATGTCTAAACAAATTAATTAACAAAGTTAACTTATTCTAAAGTAACTAAGTTAAAAGATTAATTATTAAAACAAATTCAAAGTTAATTAAAAAGGATTATGTAGATTAAATACTCACCGCTACTGATAAAATTAAAGAGATCACCAGTAGAAATTAAATGCAACCATTATAGTTAAATAAGAGCTACCAGTAGGAAAGAGTAATGGTGACAGAGGTCACTGATACATCTAAAAACAGGCTACCAGTAAGCAAAGAGAAAGCAGGTCATCGGTAGATAGTATTGGTAACCTAGCTACCGATAGAGAAAATCTAACCCTTCTATCGGTAGCTTAGCTACCGGTAGTCTGGCAAGCCGTAACTAAGTTGTATAAACTTAAGAATTAAAATTAAATTAATTAGAAAACTCAATAATTGTTAATAATAAATAATTAAATAAAATAAACATATATAGGTTAAATAAAAAAATTGGAAATTTATTATATTAAAAAACAAAGAAGGTATAAATCAACTATTTAAGGGCCCATAATTGCATAAAATGTTATAAAAATGAATATTTGACAAATTTAATTGTAAAAATACAAAAGTACAAATATTTAGCATAAAGTGATTAAATAATTAATTAAATCATTAAAAATTAAGTAAAAATATGTGGCAAAACTATGCAAAAATAGAGCCACATCAAATACTTAATATATTTTGTTATGGATATTATAAAATCTAAGTTTTGAAATGAGAATTGTGGGAGAACTTACTTATTCTATAGGTTTTAAAATTTCACAAAAACTAGAAGGAACTTTTATTTCTCAGCATAAGTATACAAAATATCTTCTTAAGAAATTTGGATATGAAAAATACTAAAAGTATTAGTAGTTATATTAGAATCTAAAATACTTTATATATTGATAAATCTGGGAAACTATTTGATGAAAATATTTTTAGGTGAATGATTGGAAGTTTTCTATACTTAATAGCCAGTTATCCAGATTAAATGTTTTTTGTATTCTTGTGTTAAAGATATTGATCTAATACAAAAGACACCTATCTGAAATATATAAAACAAATATTCATTATCCTAAGGGATCTCTGGATTAAGGCTTATTTTATTCTTCTAGAAATGATTTTGAACTAAATTTTGTTGTTAAATACTAACTTTGGTGGATTAAAAATGGATAGAAAATGTGCATATGAAGATTTTCAATTATTAGGGGAGGATTTAGTGTCTTGGTCTTATAATAAACAATACTCATCAGCACTTTCCACTTATGAAGTTGAATATATGAATGATGAAAGTTGTTGTGCTCAATTTTTGTGGATGTGACACACACTTACTGACTTTGGCATGGGTTTTATTGAATCTATTATATTTTGTGATAATAAAAGTGTCATTACTCTAGATAAAAACATAAAAGATCACTAATGAGAAAAAAAATAGATATAAGAAATCTTTTCCTATGGGATCACACACAAAAAAATCTATTATTTTAGAATTCATTAGAATGTAAGAATAGTTTGTTGATATTTTTACTAAACCCCTTGGTTTAGATATATTTTAATATATTAAACAGATTCTATGAATGTTCGATACCAAGTAATCAATCATATATAATTATTTTTTACCAATATACTTACATTAATGAACTCATTTTCAAATGGGGGTACATATTTCATGTTTTTTTAAATTTATTTCATATAAAATAATTTATTTTTTCAAAAAAATTAGATTTATTAAAAATATAGTTTTTTAAAAATATAGATTTACTAACAATAATTTGGGTTAAAAAAACATATTTACCAAAAATAAATTCTTTTTTCAAAAATGTTATGATTTACTAAAAAATTGCTTTACTAATTTTTTAGTTTTTCCAAAAAACAGTTGTTTTACTAAGTTTTTTTTATGAAAAACATTATTTTTCCCAAAAATAAAAAGAACTATTACCAAACTAACTTTCTATTATAAATTTAAATTTTTACTCTGATGAGTTAATTTCTAATCTTTAGTTTTTACTATCATGCATTTAGAAATTTTTTATTGTTTACAAATTTATGTTTTTATAAATAGTTTTTACAAAATTTATCAGAAAATTCATGTGTCTGTAAAAGTTATATTTAAAAAACCAGTAAGAGTTAAAAAAATATATTCTAGATGAATTTATATCATTGGATCTGTAAAAGGATTTAATCTGAGCTGTTAAATTCTTATAAGTTGAATTATCTCCCAGATTATATAAATAAATGAGTGGGCCACCACATCCCACATTGGTTTAAACATAGACAATGACTCTAAATGCTCAAATTCATTTCTAGTATGATCGTTTTTCATTCTTCTAATCACATTTAGTTCTTCCAAACAGTTATTCTCAGTTGGTTTAGTTGTTGAAAAATTTCAACCTGTAAAGATATTTCAAAAATAGATGTTGTGAAATAATGGTTAATTGAGAAGAAATGGTATGATAAAACTAACTCCTTTTTGAAATATATTTTCAGATTTCTGATTTGGGAGTTGTTTGGTGTTGAGAAGGTGGATTTATATATTCATTTCATAACTATAGTAAACTAATTTTATTATTCTATTGAGTTTAGTATGGATAATAATATAGAATTCATAACTTTCAATATTTTTTATGAGAGTTACAATTTTAATATTCAACAATTTTTAGAACTTTTAGAAGTTCCATTAGATGGAGAGGCTTACCTTATAACTCATAATCTTCTAGAAAAGTTTGGTATTTTTAGAAAACTAATGTTGGAGCATCTTTTTTCCCCAAATGAAAAAGTTATGAAGTCATATCATTTTAAACCAAATGAAGTAGTTATTGCATTGTGGACGTTGGGATAGCTAATTCTAAGGAAGGGTGACTGAGAAAATAGAATGTTTTTTGACATCCTTTTATTTGATTTCTTAATGAATATATTTAAGATAAATTTTGTGAATTTTGTTTTTTATCTATCAAAGTAATTAATAAAAGTGAAATAAAGATGATGATTCTACAATTTATGTGTTTTATCAACAATATTTTGATAGAATTTATGTATGTAATGAAGGTAAATAATCAAGAAATGGTGATGAGAGAAAATTTTTCATTGATAAGTGAAGAAACTATTTGATGAATGAAGTTGGTTTTCATATCACAGATAAAGAATTTTATTAATAAATCAGAAAAGGTGGTGTCTAATGTCAAAGATCAGCACATAAATGAAAAATTTTAGGAAAATGAGAAACTTTTTTCATCACCTCCTAGGATGAAAAAGAAAGTAAAATCCATGGTTGATAAGTCATATCATGAATTTATGAAAATAAAAGGAGGAAATAAATTCCTATATTCAGAGTTTCTTTTAAACAAGGATGAGATCTTAACTCTAAAATAGAGAGCTAAAGAACTTTTGAAAGCAGATAATAAGAAGAGAAAATATAAGAAGCAATTTTATGAGGTTAAAATAGTTGAGAGTTTGATAAATGGTGTGAAAAAATATCATGGAGATTTTAAAACTCCTAGAGAGCAATGAAAAGTAGTACTTTTGTTTTCTCCATTATCAATGGTCTAACCAATTGCTCAGTTAGTTCTGGATTTTTTCACCCAAACCATCTGGAACTAGAAATTTCTGGAACTTCTTAAGTTCCTATTATTATTGAGAATAAGAAAGGAAAATTTGTTCAGTCTGAAAATGTTTTTTATGAAAAATATGAAGAGGATAAAAAATATGTGAAGAATAATAGAAAATATTATCTTAGAAGTGAAGAAAAATTAGCCCAACAATTGGAAGGATAATTGGAAGAAGTGTCTAAAGAAACATATTTAGAGTATTGGAAGAAGAATAAGTGAAATAAAAAATTTCTAAAGAAAAATATTCTTTTAGTACTCAGTATGAGAAAGTTAATAACTTTTTTGTTTCAGAAAAAAGAATAATGTTTATAAAAATAATTTGAGAATCAATAATCTCAAAAAAAAGTATCATCTAATGACGAGACCAACATAAAAATTCATGTGATGGAAGTTTTAGAAGCTATAAAAATAAAATAAAAAGTTCAATAAAAAGTTTTTGTTGGACCATCAGGGGGAAAAGTTTCTAATGTTTCAACGGATTCAATAGATTCTTAGGCTACTCATTCTAATCAGAGAATGGAATTGAGAATCCCTTACTTCAATTGAATTTTGAAAACTTTTCAATGCTATTAAATATCATCCAAATGTTGGATCTTAGTGTAAGAATATCCATAATATGTTAAATGTGATAGAATAATTGGATTCTCTAAATTAGTTAGCTAAAACCATAGTGCAGAATGAGGTTGATTTCAAGGAATTTAAATTTGAATCCAAATATGGAGGAATACGAAAAAATCATATCATGAGATGGTTGAGACATACCAAAATAGATATAAAGTTTCATGATGATAAAATAGAAGTTGTTTAGAATACATCATTAGATAATTTATATTCTTTCCAAAAGTTTCCTTTTAAAGTTCAGAAATTTTTTGAACTGGTTTCACATTACATGTCTTTATTAGAGTATCATGGTGTGGAAATTTCAGAACTTAAGTAGAATAACTTTTTACTTGAAGAATTAGTTTTGAAGATGAAGGAAGATGAAAATATCAAGATAAAATCTCTTTAGGAATAATTTATTAATATGAAGCATGATGTACAAAGGTTTCATGTTCTAGAGGAAAGACTTTCTAAAATGGAGAAAACAGCACAAGAGGATGAGAAGAATAGGGAAGAATTTTGATAGATCACAGTTACAGTGAATAAGATACTAAAGAAAGATTTATTTTATATCTCTAAACACTTATTAATGTTGTAATATTCAATGAAATTTTTGAATGAATGTTTTCATCGAATGTTCTTCCATATATATATTTGATTGAAGTTTTTTCAATTTTAGTTGGATGAATGTTCTTTCTATATTTTATTTTGGAAAATTTTTATCTTTCACAAATTGTTTCATTGTAATTTTATGACTAATATTTTTTATACTTTCTACCTCTTATATTTCTTTTCAAAAATCACAAATGGGTATAATTATATTGACAAATAATTATGAGATTAGTATTTGGATAAATTATTTATGGAGTGGTAAGTTTTTTTGATTAATTTATTTTAGGGAGAAGAGATTATATTAAAGGAGATTTTATTAATAAGTTTTCTTATATTATTCTTCTGGAAAATAGATTCTTTAATAGAAAGGGAGTCATACAAAAAGTTAGAGATAAGAAATATAAAGGGATATTGGGAAAAAATCCCTCAAGGTAAAATTTCATCATTTTTGGGTTGATTATGTTTGTTGAAAAAGCAGGTCTCCATGGTGAATTGTCAAGTTCTAAAGAGGTTGTTGACAAAGAAGGTCTCCATGAAGATCTCATCTAAATATGGAAAACGTATGAGTTTCACGAATATGGGCTCCTTGATGTGGATTTCGCAAAGACATGAAGAAATTTGATGTTGTTCTTCACGACTATGATGAGCTTCATGAACAGCAGAGATGAAGGGATTTGCGGGGGAGCTTTGTGGTGGCAGCATGAAGGAATTGACAGAATTCTCTACGATTACAACAAGCTCTACGATTAGAAATTTTTTGTGGTGCTCCACGATATAGAGAGAGTTTCGGCAGAAATTTCGGAGTTTTGTGATTTGAGATGACGTGGCGTTGACTTCGCATGAAAGGTTCGAGGGTCGGTGGAATAACCTATAAATAGGCCTTGACCCCCTTGGGAGAAGTATAGAGTTTTTGAAGAAAATATTTTTCTCTCGATTCGTGAAGGTGGTTCGCGATGGCAGTGTGCTTCACGAAAGGAAGGAACTTTGCGGAGTCTAATATAGCTCTACGAAAGAGGCGTGTTCCACGATTGGCTCAGTGAGCTTTGTGAAGGAAGTCACTATGCAATGACTTGAGCTCTGCGACAGCCTAAGATTCAAAAATAGATAGGAGCTTTGTGAAGGCTTGTTTGAGCTTCGCAAAATTGGGAGCTTCGAAAAGTAGGGTGCTTTGCGAAGGTATTTTCCAAAGGTTGTTGCCTAGTGATCAGAGGAAAAGGGGTATTCATCAGTGGATGAAATTTTGACATCAACTGAGAAACTATCAAGAGTTGAGGATGCATATATTCATTCTAATAAAGAGACTGACAGGTCTATAAACTGTGAGTGGATCCCTTCCAAGTGCAGTGAGCAAAGGAAGAGGAAGAAGATAATCCTTTCTACCGTAAGTGAGCCAATGAGAGAGAGAAACATGGGAGTGACCCTTGGGAAAGCAGTGAGCTATCCCAAACATTATAAAGGTAGAGATCCTGATCAAATAAGTGATCTATCCTGAACATTATTGTCAGTGAGTTTTAGTGTATTTGGTACATCAGCACATCATCGTTGTATGATCCTTGGATGTGGCCCAGTGAGGGTGAACCAAGTAAAATTATTTGTGTCTTCTTGTTCGATTCCCGGCATTGCATCCAACACATCAATATCAGATAAATAAGGAAATATCAAGAAAAATTTTAACAACATAAGAGAAAACAAATTAACCCTTATAATATAGAGGTAATGATCCAGTGGGGAAAGAATAATTTTGAAAACAAATATCCATACCCCCAATTCACCCCCCTCCTAGGGTATCTAGGCCCCTTTAGGTCCTAAAAGGGATAAGAGTTGTTAAATTAATAATCAGTTGTGTATTATTCAAAGTTATTATTTTTATCTTTAAGTGTTATATTTTTTTCTTTTCAAAAAGGTAGATACTATTGATTCAAAATTTACTTTCTACACTTTATATCCATAGTTTTAAAAATCAAAACACACTCTTAAAAACTATGTTTTACTAAATTTCAATTTTCTGAGTATTTAGAATGTTGTTTTAGAAAAATATTTATTATAATGAACATATAAATATTTCTACTAATAACATTAAATTTCCATACATGTCTAATCCATTAGACTGACTAAAATCTAATCCATATGATTGACTAAAGTCAAGTCCTTCAGATTAAAAAATTTCTTGTCCATCTAATTGATAAAAATATACTCCATCAGATTGAAAAAATCTACTCCATCAGATTGACCAAAGTATAGTCCATCATATTCACCAAATTCTAGTCCATCGGAAAGACTGACATTAGTTTATCAAATTGAATAACTTTATTCTATCATTTTGAATAACTTTTTTCTATTAGAGTGACTGACTTTAATCTATCAGTTTGATTCACATTAGTATATCATTATGACTAACTTTAGTTTATCATCATGACTAACTTTATTTTATAGGTGTGAATGATTTTAGTCTATCAGTATGACTATGTTTAGTCCATCTGATTAAATATTTTTATTCCATCATAATAATAAAGATTATAATTCGATTCATAATTATTTCTACCAGTCAGAATACTTTTTAGTAACATTTTAATGGGTCTACCAAAACATCATCGGATGCAAATGTATATGTTAAGCTATAAATCTAAATTTCATCTGAATCTGTTGAATCCAACTTCTAGAATCACATAAATATGACCATTGGAGGAGTGCCTATAAATAGAGGTTCATTAAAGGAGTTGGGAGTGGAATAATTTTTTAGCTCAATCCTTCTAAATATTTCACTAAAGTAACAACTAGTTACCTTCTCCTTATAACCTTTTATATAGTTTTTTGTATTAAGGAATCCATGGGAGGAATTTAAATTCCTTAAAATGTTTATTAATTTTCATTATATATCTGATCAAGGTTAATATTGATGGATTTCATGGATAAAAAGATGACTAATTCTGATCAGGATGATCAAGGGCTTCTGAAGATAAAAATACAGAGCTAATTCTAATATTTTTGATTAAGGGCTTTCATCTTGAAGAAGGATATACCTTGCAGTTTAGTTTAAACTATAGATACCTTAAGTCAAGGTTATTTATTTTCTTTATGTTTAAGGATATAGTGTACTCATTTGTTTTAAAAAGATTCGATTATTTTTACTATATAACTCTAAAAAGTTTTATTTTACTTGTTTCTACAAGTTATATTTTTACAATGTAAAATTTCATAATAATTTTTACTTTAGTAAACATTTCCATACTCTGATTTATCAGAAACACCCTAAGTCTATTATAAATACTCTAATAATCAAAAAAAATGTTGAGTATGATAAATGTGATAAATATGTTTGGGATATAATTAGTTTAAAGTTTTCAAACTATAATTCACCCCCCCCTCTTGTAGCCATTATAACTCTAACAATCCAACCAAAAGGTCTTGTGTTGTCTACTTGATAGAGATGAAAATTTGATAGCCTATGCATCCCACCAACTAAAGATCCTTGAGCAGAACTACCCAAATCACGATCTAGAATTGGCTACAGGGATCTTCATATTAAATATTTGGCGATATTATCATAGTGAAGATAATAGTTACATATATATGGATCATAAAAGTCTCAAGTATATTTTCATGAAAATTGAGCTTAATTTTAACCAACAAACATGGTTATATCTGATCATGGATTTTGATTATTCAATCCATTACCATCCTGGGAATGTGAACAGAGTATCAGATGCTTTGAGTATGTGTGACCTTATAACCCTATTCATAATGAGGATTGAAAAGGATAAAATATTATTTGACATGAAAAAGATGGAAATGGGAATAATAAAGGATATTTATCCCACTTTTCTCAAATACTTGATCAATCATCTATCCTAAAAAAATCCAGGAGTCCTAGAAATATGATGAGGTTTTATAGAAGAATGTAGAAAATATTCTGTAGTTTGATGAAGATGGAGTTATATGGTTTGGAACCTATATTTGGGTCCCATCAAAACCAGAATTGAAGAGGAAAATTTTAAATGATTCGCATAAATCATCATTCTCTATTACTCTAGGAATAACTAAGATGTATAGAGATTTGAATCAATATTTCAGGTGGGAAAAACTAATAGAGGGATTCTGGAATTCATATATCGATTCCCAATATGCATGTAATTGAAGGGTGAATGATACAATTCTAAGGGTATGATGCAACCATTTACCATACCAGTATGAAAATGGGAAAACATAACCATGCATTTTGACATAGGACTCCCTAGTACATCTTAAAAAAATAATTCTATCATGGTGGTAGTATCTTTTTATAAAGTCATTTCCTTTCATTTCTATCAATGGAAATTTATCTCTTCAAAAACACACCAAGATACACATAAATTATTTGGTACAACTAAATGGATTAACTCTATTTATTCGATATGATCATGATTTATGGTTTACCTTGAAGAATTAAAGAAGCCTTCAACAAGAGTTGAATACAAAACTGATCTTCAACATTTCTTATCATACTTAGATGGATGTTCAGTTTCAAAGGACCATTTAAACTCTATAAGATATGTGAGACCATGATTAATGGATTTCTAAGGATATTGGGATTAACACCTTCCCCTAGTGGAGTTATGATATAACAAAAGTTTTCATTCTAGCATTAAAATGGATCCTTATGAGGTATTGTATGGAAAGAGGTTTCAGACTCTCACATACTGGGATAAATATGGAGAGATAAATCCGATGGGACTTGATCTTATCCATGTGATTATAGAAAAGGTTAAAACCATTCAATGTCAAATTAAATCCATGTAAGTTAATAGAAAATCTACATAAACAATCATCTATTAGACCTGGAGTTTAGGGTTAAGGAAAAAGTGTTCCTTCATATATTATCATGGAATAAAGTCATGAGGTATAGGAAGAAGTGAAATTATAGTCGAATATACATCATACCTTTTGATATCATTGATCTCATCAAAGAAGTAAACTATCAACTATATTCCACACATAACCAATCTCAAGTACATAATGTTCTCTATGTACCCCTCTTGAGGAATTATGTAATAGAACCCTTATATATACTGAATCCAAAATTGGTAACATTAGAAAAAACATATTTTATATGAGGAGAAACTGGTGAATATCTTAGGTTATAGAGACAATGTTTTTTGAAACAATTTAACTCACCTGGTCAAAGTGAAGTGGAGAAACAACAAGTTATAGGAATCAACATGGGTGCTAGAAGAGGTGATGAAATATAAGTACCCACATATGAATTAGTGTATGAAATGAAAATTTCAAGGAATTTTTTTTAAAGGGGTGGAATGAATTAATGATCCAAATATTTATAAATGAAAATACATTTTTAAATCATTAAATTCCTTATTAAGAAATTAAGTTAAAAAAAACTTGCACTACTTTTACTATTTTTAAAATTATATGGTCTGAAAAATTTATAATACTATTAATAATCATATTTTTTTTAATATATAGAAATTTAATAGTGTTAATATAACTTTTATATATAAAGGATTATGAAAGAGTCCAATTGACATAGATAGAAGAAGTGATGGACTCAACCAGTAGGACCATACCCAATGAAGCCCATTAATCAGACTTTCTGAGGGAGATAGTATCCTCAAGATTATCCCTTGACCAATTCTAATCTAATATTAAAAAACTATAGGATGAATGAACCCATTTATGTGATAAGTTCAAACCCATTGAGTTCACCACCTAATCCATGTATGTCGAACCACCTCAAGAAAATCTCAAGATCACACACATTACCCTTAGGGAATTCTATAGTATATTAAAAAGATATGTATCTAGACCATAATAGTATGGTTTTTTATATTTTATTTTAATTAAAAAATTATAATATTTATCCATTTTTAATATTACATTATAAATGATTAAAAAAATATTTTGATAAAAATTATATTCTGATATAATGAAACATAAAGTTTATTTTTGGGGTAAATATATAGTCTCAATCAAGACACTATTTTTAATGAAATTAAATATATTTTAAATCAATGATATTTTAATAAATTATTATTAAATAATATTATTTTGATATAAATGATAATATAATTTTATTAATTCAACTTTAATTGTTATAAGGGTCGGAAAACCATTATTATCAAAAACACCAATATTTTTCAATAAATCGATAATTTGATTCAAAAGTGTAAATTATCCTATTTAAATAATTATTTTCATAAAAAATATTATTTATGATATGATCATGTCAAAATTATCCAATATTTATATTTTCAAAATTTCATGAGATAATCGAGGTTTTGGGTAAAAATTAAAAATGATATAAATATACAGAATGTATTATGACGTCATAAAGAAACAAAAGTGATGTAATATATTCCATAAAATGTATCTACATAAGAATACATATTTACACTTCAAAATAATGTTTTTTTGAAATTATTTTATTAATTTTATAAACCCTTAATGAATCCTCCAAAACCTATATTTTATTTTTTGGTTTTAAAATAAATTCTTTATAAACATGACTCACTTCCACATCACTAAGGGTATTATTTTAATGATATAAGTTATTAAACTTGAAAAATATTGAAAAAAAATCAATTTAGTTGAAACCATGGGGAAAACAATGGGACGTTTTGTGGCTTTGATAACATTATCAAATAGATTTAAAAACCTTTGTTTGGAGATTAATAAGGAATTATACTCTCTTTTTCTATATAAACCCACCCAAATAATTATCCTATATGTTTCTATATAAACCCATATGAACTTGCATTAATCATCACTAAAACCCTTGGATCAAAAAATTTATGTTCCCTTCCCTCTATAGAGTCCTCCCAAGGTTCCACCAAACCCTTAAGAAGCTCCTCCCAAGATTTTAGAATGATCTCTCACGGTAAGGGGTCCTCTCATTCTCCTATTTATTTTAGAACCTTGTTTATGTTATTGCTTTTTTATTACATTTTTTATATTGGGATATGATCTCATAGATCCCTATTACTTCCCTTATTATTTAAAAGTGATTATACACCCATATAACTCTCATTAACCCCTCTCATTAATATCTATGTACCCCTGTTATGCTTCCGAAATTATCCTATGATTTTCCATGCCACCAATTTGTGTAGTGAGTATCTGTAACCATTTCCAATCAAGGTTATTCACCAAGATTTAACTATACTTCATTTATTTGGGACTCTAATTTATTTAACCCACACTCCTTAATCATGGGATTAATTTTTATTAAATATTTCTTTATATTGAATGGTATTTTTGGCACACATGAGCATGTGAATATTATGATGGGTGCACCTATATATCACTCCAATGCATTGGGTAACATTTTAGTCTCATGAGGCATCATGTATGGTATTAAGGAGTAAACCTAATCCATTATCAATATCCTTCCAAAATTTGATGTTATCTTATATTTTAACCTTAACTTGTGTTTATGACATGATTTATGTTGTTTCCACATTCCCATGTTACCTTTATAAAATCATTTATATCATGATTAATTATTAAATATTATTATTCTCACCCATATTATGTTACCTTGATATGCATCTTGTATAAAATGTACTAATTTACCTTATGATATTCATTGTTTGTTCCCTTTATGGGATTCATAGGTCACTCATATATTATGTATGTCCCTAGTTTATCTTATGTAGTTTTAGAAGAACAATGGAATTTTAAGAGTATTTTATGGAAGATTTCAATAATTTTGTTGTATCTATGTTTAAATTTGGTATAATATGTACCTAATTTAATGAATACAATAGGCTCTATGATCTTATGGGTTTTTTTATGTGTACCTATATGTAATAATTCATTAATTAAGGTTAAATAAAATATGGTTTATCATACTTCCAAAATGGGTTTCATGAATTATCACTTAATATCAAGTCACCCAACACTTAAGAACATATTATACATTATAACCCTGTATGTTGGAACCATTCTTAAAATATATATAATTAACATAGTAACATTCATTAAAAAATACAACTCACACAAAATGGGATCAACAAACTCCCCCTTTGAATTTGTTGGAAATATCTTCTAAATGATATGTCAATATATTCACCTCTCAATTATTATCTCTCCCCCCCCCTTTATTATCAATCAATAATTTAATTTTCTCTACCCATTATTTATAACAAATAAAAATAACTTGGGTAAGTCATATAAATTATTATGTAAGAAATGTTCTATAAACTATTCTAATCAAAGCCTGATTTATCAATACTCATTGTAGAAAACAAGATGGTTTAATCTACAAAACAAATCTTTACCTTAAAAAATGATACCAAATGAAATGTGAAAATCATTACCTTCTTTATTATAAACCATATATTATTTCAATTTGAGGCCAGTTTTGATACT
This sequence comes from Viscum album, assembly GCA_963277665.1. Taxonomy (NCBI): domain Eukaryota; kingdom Viridiplantae; phylum Streptophyta; class Magnoliopsida; order Santalales; family Viscaceae; genus Viscum; species Viscum album. The sequence goes on from OY728166.1 coordinate 973,393,099, forward strand.
AATTGAAATAAAAATTTCTCATGAGGTATTGTTTCCTCTGGAAATGGGGATGACCTCATTGTTTTAAGGTTCAAGCATTCCAATTGGTTTCTACTGGGTTTGTTCGTAGAACCGGAAACATCCATTGATTCTATATCCATTTGGACTTACTTTCCAAAATTAGTTTCTCATTAATTGTGAACTGATGAGGCTTAATAATTTTCATTGGTCGAGAGGATGGGAGGTTGGACTCATCACACCTTTTTAGGGGAATTATTGTCTACTCCGAGACTCTATTTATAGACTTGAGTTATGTTTGTGAATCCTTATTAAATTACCAAGTATGAAGATGATCTTTCCTTTAGATCTAAAAATCAATGATTAGTATGTAAAAGATTTAGAGAATCTTTTATATGTATTCAAGGTTCTTCATTTATAAAGAATCATCTATATTTATTAGAGATCCTTAGTCAATGGTATCCTTCAAAGTATTATATATAAATCTCTTGTTCATTATGATAACCATACTGGTTTTAAAGCCACTCAACGGGGCACATAAAGTTTATTTTCATTCAGAAGGACATGGATTATTTCAGAGTTGGGATCGTACCCGCAGATGGGCTATCTATGTATCCTTGTTTAAAAAAGGAATCAGAACCCACATAGTTTGAGTAAAGATGTATGGGGTTTATGTATGATTGATGACTCAAAGAAAGATGTCATAATTACTTTTATTCTCTAAGATCACATGAGTCATGCTCGGTGAGAGAAACAAGAGGTATTGGTAAAAACTAACAATTGTTCCATGAAATATGAAATCATAAGAAATGGTGTGGGGCTTATGTATGTATGACTACCTAAGATAAATGAGTATTGGGATTTAATTCAGGGAAGACACCCGGAAACAAGGTCCATAAAAGTATATGTGCTTTATGGAGATTTGGATACTTAACTTAGGACTTAATCATGAGAAGGATTCCCAAATTAGAGGGAACTTATGATTGGGTTTTATTCCTAAAATGGAATTATAAATCAATAGAAATTAAGACTGTTTAAGAGAAATTATGACTGGGACTTAATCCTGAGAAGGAGGCCCAGGTTAAAGGGACTTGAGAACTGGGACTTAATCCTGAGAAGGAGACCCAGGTTAAAGGGACCTGAGAACTGGGGCTTACTCTTGAAAAGTAGGCCCAGGTTAAGGGGAATTATGACTGGGGATTACTCCTAAGGAGTATCCCCATATTTGGAAACTTGGGGCTTACTCCTGAAAAGGATGCCCATATTAAAAGAATTAGGATTGGGGCTTACTCCTAAGGATGATGCCTAGGTTAAGAGAACTTGGAATGTGGCTTACTCCTGAAAAGGAGGCCCAGGTATAGGGGACTTGGGGCTTACTCTTAAGGAGGATGCCCATATTTGGGAATTTGAGATTGGGACTTACTCCTGAGAAGGAGGCCCATGTTAAAGATCCTCTCATCTTAAAGGATGAGGTTGAATGAAAGAAATATCTAACCTTATTGATATTAAGATATGTAAATCACTAGGTTTTGAGAGATGTTCCACATAATTCCTATCAGATAATGAAGACAACAAAGGAACCATGCCAAAAAATGGCTTTGAAGAGTGTTTTGAATGCTAAATCTTGAATTGGAGAGGTGGATTTGAAGAAGAGAGTTGAATAGGCAGGAGGGGCACCCAAAAACAGGTAGGCACGCTTGTCCTGTTGGGGCACGTAGGTACTGGTCATGCAAGTATACCTGCGCGACACATAGGTACCTACGTGACGGTTAACCCATAGGGTAATACTTGGGTGAGGCTTGGCTCAAGACCTTAGTATTATCTCTAGAGGCTTCAAAATGAGTGGCGTGTAGGTTTTGTTGAAGGAATATGGCGGTGTGCAAGTGTCTTCATTTCCCTTAAGGGTTAGACACTTAGGCGCGCAGTTGTTGATTAATTTCAACATTTAGGCCTTCTTCCCCCTCTTTAGATCTTCCATTCTAGGTAAGAAATTACATTAGAAGTGTTCGGAAGACTTCAAGAAGAGACTAGGTCACCGAGAGCTGAAATCTGAGCTTCTATATTTTTCATCCCTGAAATGGGGGGGCCACAAGGGGTATTTATTGGCTACTAAAGACCCTGGGAGAAAATCAAATAGGGCACACAGGTCACATGCGCGCCCAAAATGTGGCTCACAGGTATACCTACACGACCAGCTTGGAACTTGTGTGGCCCATGCTTAAAGAAATCCGTGTTCATGACTTTGTCTATTTTTGATGTTTCTCCAAAGGATAAATCACTTTGGGTTAAGGTATTCCCCTTTTTCAGTCGTTAGACTCTGTGATGGAAAGGAGCATCAACAAAAGTCCCCCCTCAGATTTGGATCCAAAAGGAAGGAGGATGTGACTCTGAGGTAAAGAAGAAAACCAAGGAATTGTGGCACGTAGGTTTTGAGTGCGCAGATAGGGGCGTGCAGGTGAGAAGCGCGTAGGCTTCGGCGCGCAGGGGTGCAGCCTGGCCTATAAATATGCACCTCATTCTCGCGCAAAGTACCCGACTTTGAATGCTTCTGAGCTCTTGCTGTGCAGTTTGATCTCGTCGCGTAGGTTGCTGATTTTCCGCGGTTTCATTGCTTCTGTACGTGTCGCGCTTCTGCAGATGTATTTTTACCTGCGTGGTGATACCTACGTGCCAAAACCTGCACTATAATGTTATACTTGCACGCCAACATTGGACCTGCGTGACTTAATGCATTATCCATTTTTTAAATTTTCTTCACAAGTTTTATAAAAAATAAACTCACTTAAGAGTTAATCATTCGACCTTTGTGCAGATTCAATGGCTCCTAGAAGAATTTGAATGGCAGATGAACTGACTAGAAAGCGAATTGATGACATGATGAACAATGTTTTCCATTATTACTATGATATCTGTGACAGCACTCTTCCAGATTTGGCCAAGTACTTGAAGAAGTATCATCTTAACTTTCCACAGAGCATCTACTTACCTTTATATGGGCATGGTCATCTGCAAGAAGTCAATATTCTAAAGGAAAATAAATATATGTTCGAGATCCAACTGCACTGCTACTCCTCTATTCTGGTTATGTTGTGCATTAAGAGTAGCAACAATGGTGTGGAACTTCAAATTTTTCCTCCATGCCATTTCCTTGTAGATATGAAAAAGGCAAACCCATGGGCTGATATGTTTTCCGCTGGTGGTTGGTGGAGAAAAGACTATCATGACATTAGAACAATATATGAAAAGGGTACTCTCTCCAAATGGCTCTTTACTTCCAATGATCCATTCTCAAATCCATGTATCCATCTTCCAAGTCTCTTGGATAGAAATAGATTCACTGTTTTATCAGAAGAAAATTTTCTTAAACCGCACTCAAGAACTTTCTTTTACAATTGTTCGAAGAAGAGTTGTTATCACTGCATATCTTATTGTATCCATTTGAATGAATGAAATACAGGTTGCTGCTGATGATGCTCGGGATACCGTAAATCAAATGAAGAGTTATGTTGAAAGCCTCTTGTAATTCCTGAAAAAAAAAAAGATAAGAGACTCCAGTCTGTGGATGTCCTTCTAACTCTTGTGCATCATTGAAAAACACTTTCATCTTCAATCATTTTTTCTTGTATTCTTTTTCCACTTACTTTAAATTTTACCAAAGCCAATGGGCCTAGTAATCATAGTTTGATTTTTACTAGGATTATAAAAATAACCCTACAAACTTTGAATCTTTAATTGCTCAATACTACCTAAATCATAAGAAATGTATGTTTAGTGAGATGGAACTTGACTTTTGTTCAGAGTTCCCTTGTCTTTTATAGGCAGTTTAAGGTAATTCACGTCGGACATAAAAAGGCTAATGTTTTAAGGTCAAAATAGATTTGACCGAATGGATTAAAATTAACTCAATTCCTTGATAATTTATCTGAAAACATATTATCATATTCAAGTATGGGGGAAAACATGTAAACTATGACTTAAGAAAATTTTGAATCTGAGGAATGATACAAAAAAGGGATAAAAGGAATTAGAAGAATTATTTCCCAAGAATGATGTTACCATTATTTAACAAACCTATTAGGGGGTTGAATTATGCATGGAAACTTAAGGGCATTGGCTGCATAGTCAAATAATAGCATCTTTGGCTGATAGGTCTATTATGTAGATAACTTATGCAAGTCTACCTAAGGGAACGTGCTGCATAGTCAGGCAGAAGAACTCTCAAAAATTTACTTTTCTACTACTAAAAATCCAGCGGAAGTTTATGAAGATTCAAATTTTACAAAGCATAGAGTTTGTTGTATGGAAAGTGGTACTTGAATATGGAGAGGATATTTCCAATCAATATTTTCAAATAATTAGATGAATGTCACTCCTGTGAAGGTCTGACCCAAATGTAGGGAAGGGAAATATAAACCATAGACTTGAATACTTTCATATCATGAAAATGAGTATGGGACAAATATGTTAAGGATGGTTATTTTTGCAGATCCCTACATATTTTCGTTAAGACAAATAAAAACAAAAGAGGGTTTTCTCCCAGGAATGAAGTTACCGCTATTTAACAAACTCGTTATGGGGTTGAATTATGTAGGGCCACCTAAGGGAATTGGATGCATAGTAAAATAATAGCATCTTTTTGCTGATAGGTCTGTTATGTAGACTACTTATACAAGGCCGCCTAAGGGCATGTGCTGCATAGTCAAACAAAAGAATTCCCGAGTATCAAACATTTTGTGACCAGAATTCAAGAAAAGAGTTATGGAGATCTTGAAGTATTTAAGGTTAGGAGTGTGAAAAATGAAAATGAGTATTTTACAATGCATGAAGGAGATACACAGACCAATTCTAACCATAATCATGTTGTGTATGGGTCCTGAATTGAGGTGTTGGACTTCACTACGTATACCTTAAGGATGGGAATCAGCCATACGTAGTTCTTGAAATAAAGTTTAACGTCATGTGGGACGAGAGTGTAGGAGATCTTATTTTATGGTCATAGAGATCAGACCATTATAAGGAGTACACGGTGTCTTTTATAAACCTGATGTGAATGAAGATCAGGGTTTCCATACCACATTCATGTTTTCACAAGGGGACTTTTCAGCCAAAGGACTGAAAGTGGAATTTGGGGTTAGGCCAAAAGACTTGGGGCTGGATTCAAGGGATGCTCGAACATTCCTACGTATCCCATAAGGATGGGAATCAAGCTGCACATAGTTCTTGAAATACCTTCTGTACAGATTTGGTTCGTACAAGTGAAGGGTGAAAGGGGACTTTAGTGCAATGATGGTTTTACCCAAGATAAAAGGTTCGGGCATTGCCATGTATGCACGTAGTCTTTAGAATATAACATGATTCGAGATCAATGTAAAAAATGATTCCCTCTCAGGTGAGGGTGTCAAAGAATGTTGTAGCTTATTTTAATACAGGACAAAAGTGTGAACAGTTTAACATCATATAGCAAGGAAGATAGTGAAACAATGTAAAAAATATTGGTTCTGGGGGCAGTTTCACAAATCAACATCATATGAGATGAAGGTGAACCAATGTGAAGAGATTGATTTTGGGCTTGAACCTCAGGAGGTTGCCTATGTAACTAGCCTAGAAGGCAAGGATCAATGTCTGTGTAGTTCAATTAAAGAATGAATTGGTAATCAAGTTGTTCTTGAGGACAACGACCTGAAAATGGTGTCGGGACTTACACATGGTTAGTGGCCCAGAGAGGGTGTTATGGTTGAAGTTTACTCTAAGCTCGCGTGAGTCATACTTGGTGTGAGAAACAAGAGGTAGAAACAACCTTAATGATGCACAGTTTAAGGTCATGTTAAACGAAGAAGGGACTATGCATTTTAATGTCATATAGAAAGGACTTAGGGGGGGCTATGCAGTTTAATGTCTTGTAGTGAGGACAATGGGGACACATTTTAATGTCATGTTGGATGTATTAGGGACTTTTTCACAGTTTAACATCATTTTGGACATTGGGGTGCGGTATAGTTTAGCGTCATGTAGCTAGGTCGTAAGAGGGACAATATAGTTTAACGTCATGTTGGACGTTGGGCAACAATAAAGTTTAACGTCATGTTGGAAGATGGTGTGAATAGTTTAAGGTTATATGCATGGACCGAAATGATGTATTTGTGTTATACAAAATACTTCTTCAGAAATATATCATTGGTTGGAGTCATTATGAGTTCTCCATCAATTGATATTAAAGAATAGGCTCCATTGGAGTAGACCTTATGTATTGAGTAAGGTCCTTCCCATTTTGGTTAAATCATGGGAGGTTTCTTTCCTGGAATCATTGGAGTTCTGAGAACCAATACCAATTTTCCCTGAATGAATGAATGAAGATGAACTTTTTTGTTGAAAGTTCATGCTATTAGATTCTGATAGACTTACAAGTGGTGCATGGTGAACAATCTTTTTTCATCTAATCATTTCAATTCATCCAATCGCTTTTGAGATTGTTCATGTATAGATGACTGATCACAAATGGATACTCTGATCAAGGGTAATTGAACCTCAATGGGCAAGACTAATTCTATTCCATATACCAATAAATATGGAGTTGACCGCATTGCAGTGCGGGTGGTGGTCCGATAATCCCATAAAGCATGAAAGAGTTTATCAGGCCATGATTTCTTGTCTTTATCCACCATCTTTTGAAGTATGTTTGAAAGAGTCTTTTTGAAGGCTTCTATTTGGCCATTGGCTACTGCATGATACCGAGATGAATGATTGGATTTGATGTTGTATTATTGATACAACTTCCTTACCTCGGATGAACAGAAGTTGGTGCCATTATTTGTCAATATGGTATGAGGGACACCAAATCTACTAATGATGTTAGACTTGATGAAGCTAACAATGATTTTAGAACTAACTTCTTTGAGAGGTATTGCATCTTCCCATTTGGAAAAGAAGTCAGTATCAGTAAGAATATACTCAAACTGCTTGGCTGTAGCTGAAGGATAAGGTCCTACTACATCCATTCCCCATGTGGCAAATTTCCATGAGTATTTAGCTGTATGAAGCAAATCTGGGGGCTGATGAATGAAGTTGGCACATACTTGGAAAGAATGACACTTCTTCGTGAAATCAACATAATCTTGTATCATTGAAGGCCAAAAGTATCCAAGCCTTCAAATTTGATTAGATAGTCTATGTCTGGAATGATGGGCACCACAGAATCCCACATGCACTTCTTTCCTGACACCCATTTTCTCTTCACCATCAATGAATCGGAAGAGAATTCCATCAAAACCTCTTTTGTAGAGAATTTTTTATAGGTTATTTGGGATTTCATAAAGTGTAATATTGACCACACATCACCCGACTTGTTCTTTCCTGGCTCTATCAGGTGGGAGTGTTCCATTTTGAAGATATTCTCTGATACGTGTCATCCATCCCATAGTATGACTATATGGTTTAGAAATGGGACTAATTTCATTGATTTACTCTGTTATAGTTTGAATATATGGGGAAATTGTATGACGGTGGGAAATACTGATGATTTTCTCATCATGATTTGGATCTACTAGAGCTGTGGCTATATTAGCCAATGCATCTTCTTGAGCATTTTGTTATCGCGGGACATTAGAAAATGTCAGTTCCGAAGGAAATTCCGCCATTAACTCTCTAAAATAATCATACAAAGGGATTAACTCTTATTTTCTGATGGAATAATCCCCATTGACTTGTTTGATTACCAGGTCTGAATCACATTTCACCTTTAAGTGATTCACTTGTGCTTGAAGCTCCAACTCCAATCATGCGATGAGAGCTTGATATTCTGCTTCATTATTTGTACCACCTTCCCACAATAAGAAGGAATAGGGTAGCACAACCTTTTCTGGGGAAACAATTACAATTCCTATCCCAACTTTTTTGAATTTAGGATCTTCCATTTTCTTCCCTGTTGGACTTCTGGAAGCCCCATCAAAGTACATTTCCCGTGTTTGAAGATTATCTTGAATAGAGAAGACTTCTTCATCAGGAAGTTCAGTATCTAAAGATGTATCTTCTACTGAAGGATGTTCAGCAAGGAAATCATCAAGATCTTGGCCCTTTATTGCCTTTTGGGACACATACTGGATATCAAATTGCTGCAAAATAACTTCCCACCTTGCCAGACGTCCTGTAAGCATTGGACAGCTAAGGATAAATTTTAGCGGGTTATTGCGAGATACCAATTGGACCTCGTGATGTTGCAGGTAGTGTCTCAACTTCTGAACTATAATTATTAATTCTATGTAGCACTTTTCAATACTTGAATATTGAGTTTCTGCTTCAAGCATAGTCCGACTGAGATAGTAAAGGTTGTTTTCATTCCCAACATCATTCTTCTAGGCAAAGAATGCACCCAATGATCACTCTAAAGCTGTCACATAAAGAATAAGTGGTATTCCTTCAACATCTGGCATTAATACCAGTGGACTCAAGAGATAATTTTTGAGAATATTTAATGCCTCTTGACATTCTTCAGTCCACTGGTAAGTGACTCCCTTCTTCATCAATTTGGTGAAGGGTAAACTTTTGCCGGCCAAATTGGTGATGAAACGCCGAATATAGGCTAAATGTCTTTGAAGTCCTCTCAATTCCTTTAAATTTAGAGGAGGTGACATATCAAGGATTGAATTTTTCTTCTTATGATCGACTTTGATACCATGATGGCGTACAAAAAAGCCAATAAATTTTTCTGAGGTTACCCCAAAAGCACATTTTAAGGGGTTCATCTTCAAATTGTGCTGTCGAAGTTTGTGGAATATGATTTCCAAATCAGCCAAGTGATTAGAACTTTTTCTGGATTTAACCACCAAATATTCCACATAACATTCAACAAACTTCCCTAAAAAGGGTTTGAAGATACAATGCATGGCACGCAGATATGTTGCGCATGCATTCTTTAGGCCAAAGGGCATTACCCGATAGCAAAACACACCCTAAGGGGATATGAAGGCTATAGATTCTTCATCTTCTAGAGACATTCATATTTGATTATACCGGGAATATCCATCCATGAAGGAAAGTTCTTCCTAGCCAGCTGTTGCATAAATTAATAGTTCTATGATCGGAACTAGAAAATCATCATTAGGACAATGCTGATTAAGATCTCTGAAATCAATGTAAACTCTAATTTGTCTTTTCTTCTTTTTCATAGGGACAATTTTATCCAAGAATTTGGGATATTGAACTTCTCTGATGAAGTTAGCTTTGATAAGCTTATCCACTTCAACTTCAATTTTGGCCTGGAATCATTGTATAGTTCCAAGAAAATATATCTCGATTTTTCCTTAAAAATGAAACATATATCTATTGATTTTCAAGAGTCATGGCCACATTAATTAAAGTGGGGCATGGATCTTATTTTGTACCCAGATTTATTTCTCTGAGTTCATCCACAGTGGTAGAAATACCCTCTTCAAATGAAGAAGGATCATCCTTGAGATCTTCCTCTTCTTCTTCAACATGTGTTATTTCATCTGTTTCTACTTGCATAGTAGATGAAGAAGCATAAATTACATGATCAGAAGTGATGTTAAAATTTGAACATCTTGAAAATAAGCTTCCATTTTTGACCCTATTGATGGTGAAGGGTCTTTCTTAGGTAATAAAGAGGAGATGATGGATTGAGAATCGAAATCATCGTTCACCTTTGACATTGCTATAACCTCTTCTGGATTGGTTGGCGAAGTATAGACTTTCTGGATTTCAGTGGATGAAATGAAGACATCTCCATTTGAGCATTCATCATTTCTTGGTGAATCACCAATTTCGCCCATGATGTCTGGCTTGATTGTCGTAATTGACATTATGGAAGTTTCCATAAGAGTATTTGGATTTGGGTCTATCTTATCAATTTGACTGATAGGAAACATATAATCTATACTCACATGTGTGAATGGGTATACTGGAATCTTTTCCAAACCATAGGGAGCATTAAATTTGGTAACCTCCCTTGTTGTGGATTTCTCCTTACCCACCATGTGATAAAATTCTACCTCAATGTATTGAGATTCACATGTTTTGAATGGGGATTTATCACCATAGAATGTTCCAATTTGAACATTGAAACAATATTTGAGACATTGATGGTATGATGAAGGGATAGCCACATGTTGATATAGCCAAGGTCTTCCAAGAAAAATATTGAAGGTTGTGTCTTGTCGAACAACCATGAAATCTGAATTAGATACAAGATCTCCAAACTGAGTTTTGAGTGTGATCTCACCCAGAGGTTCTTGTTCATTTTTATCATATCCTTGAAAAATCATTGTAGAAGGAGATAAATCAGATTCGGTGAGGCCCAATTGACGAAGTGTACGGATGGGGATGAGGTTGACTCCTGAACCATTATCAACGAAAGATCTTCGTATGTCTACATCATTGAAATTTATATATAAGTACAAAGGTATAATATGTCCATGCATGAAATCATATTCATCTTCATCTATGAAAGATATCACTGCATGGAATTCTGCAGGATTATTCTCTACATGGTAGAATTCAGCTGCAACAATTTTAGTTGCGGATTCCTGAGGATTTGACAAAGCCTCAATGAGTTCCTCCCAAAGATCCTTTGATAAATTCAAGGCATCTAGAATTAATAACACGGCCTGTACTTGGGCCAAATGTTTCAAGACGTCATATTTTTTATCCAAAGGTCTGTGTTTCCCAACAGGAACATGTGGTTTTGCAGGTGCCTTGGAAGTTGATGCTTTGGAAGTAGATACATCTTGTATCGGGGTAGGAGTTAGAAATACTCCTGGATTTGGAAGACTAGACCGACTCGGCCTATTTACTTTCTAAGAGGAAGAATGTGTAACCTCTAACCGATCCTCTATAATAATTTTGCAAGGACTGAATTTTCCATGCATGGAAGAACTTTCTTGTTCTTTTTGAGCTCACTGAAGGGCTCTGCCACGAGTTTCTGATGCATACACAGTTGTAGCAGCGGTAGAATTGGAATAGTGGCTTCTGGGATATCCACATCTTCCTCTGTATCCCAGACCTCTGGAACTCCCTCTAATTCCTCTGTTTGATACTAGGAACTCATATTCATCAAGATCAAAACTGTGACTGGAATAAGGATCTGGTAAGTGAATCATGTTAACATAACCAAATATCAACTCTTCATCTGATGAATAATCTACCTGATTAGCCAATTTAGGTTGTGCCTTTTGGTGGGATGGTTCCCATGGCTTTGAATTAGATGGAATAAAATCTTCCATATTCAAAGACAACTTGGACTTTGACAGGATTTTATCTTCTTCTGATTGTTCCTCTTTCTTGGAATTATTCCACCCATTTAAGGATTTTTCTTTTGATGAAAGAGGTTTTGTTGTGGAATTCATATTAGAAGACACAATTGGTTTCTTCAATTGTATTCTCAAAATGGAATGAGTTAGGTTGATCATTTTTCTGACCATCCAATAATCATATTTCTGCGCATTTTTGTTTTTGACTTCCTTCCACTCACCTTCTTCATCTGGATCTGTAGAAATAACACATGCTACGTGAGCTGAAGAACCTTTCAATTTGACTTGTCCTGAGTCCACCATTTATTATAGGAGGTCTTTGAAGACAAAACACTCTCGAATGGGATGCCCCAACATCTGATGAAATGGTAAATAGTTGGGACGGTCTTCATCTCCTTCCTTGTTCGGCCTTTTGGGCCTTGGGAATTGAACCAATTTATTTTCCAGAGCTGAAATGAAGTAACCAGGAACTTGTTTATTTTATAAAGAATAAACTTTTCTCTTCAAATCCTCAAATTGATTTCGTCTTTGATCTCTTTGATCATATTGACGAAATGGCCTCTGTTGTTGATGCTCAGGAGGTGGAGCCCTTCGATAAGATGAAGGTTTTGAAGTAGAAGCAGGTACAGGTGCTTGTTTAAGCATAACTGTAGTTGTCTCTGCTTTACCCATTCTCCTTCCTAGAGCTGATGGAATTACATGAGTTTTATCCTTAGTCTTTTTAAGAGAGTCTTTGATCTGCTAAGCGATTGAAGTAAGGTCTCGAAACCCTCCTGTGTATTTCACAGGAATCAACGGTGTACGCAACTCATCACGCAAATTTTCCACACAGATTGGCAACAATTTTTCTTGAAGGAGTGCTAAGCTTATGGAATATTTTAATCCCTTCCAGTGATAAATGATATTTGAAAATATTTCATTCTCCTTTTTCATACAATTTTTAAGATCAAAAATTGTTGTCTTTGGAAAAGTTGAGCTTAATTGAAGAAGGAATCGTTGACGGAGATCCTCCCACCCGGTAATTGATCGGGATTGCAAGCTTGTATACAAGACAAAAGCCGACCCTTGTAATGACTGTAAAAAACACCTGATCTTAAATGCTTCTTGTTGCTGAGGTGTTCCCATCATAGGATCACAACGAGAAAAAAAATGTGTTAAGTGTTGCTTTGGGTCTCCCGAACCATTCATGATTGGGAATATGGTACATGCAAAATTTGATGGGGGAGGAATTTCATCAACCCATTCAGGGTAAGATCTCTTTTCTGGTTGAATTTATGCATGTTTTCCCTCCATAGATTCCAATTGATCTGTTAATGACTCAATGGTAGTTATTAAATTTTGATAAACATCTGGTTGATATTGGACCTGAGCAGGTGCAATAAGTGAAGCTTGGATAGGTTTGGTGGCTGGTACTGCAACTGATGGTAGCACCACCAATTTTTGTTGTGCATGACCCATAGGACTAGACCTGTGAGGGTGTACTGGTAAATAAGAATACTCTTGATCCATCTTAGTAGCTGAAACAAATTCCCTTGGCTGACTGACTTCAGCATGCTTAGGAGGAAGACTACCTTGAAGTAGTTCTGCATTTAACCTCCTTAATTCATTCATTTCTTCCTCCTATTGTGAAAATATTTTCTCTAGTGAGAGTGATTGGCCTTCTAGAGAGGGAGGGTGGAGTGTAACCTGATTCTTTCCTTTCCCCTTGTTAGATGCCTTTCAGAGAGGGGGAAGTTGGTTACTTGAAGGAATACCTAGATTCTGGGTAAGCCTTTGGTTTTGTGTACGCACACCTTCTTCATTTGCCTCTGTGTGCATAGCCTCTGGAGCAGGAACTTATTCATTTGATCCCTCTGATTGAGCCTCATATGGGGGATTAGCAATAATGGAATTGATGAAATTAATTGATTCATAACATATTACATCCCTTCTATCGAAAATTCTTTGATATTATCTTCTTCCATGTCCTTGATGAGACATTGCCTTTTGTTGATTTGACCCCTCAGGAACTTCTTGACAAACCGTAATTTGGAGGGAATCTCCTGATAATTATGCTATTTGTTACTCTTTTGGCTTCTTCCCTAATCGAGTGAAGACTGACTTTATCTGAGGAAGAGATTGAGGATTTGAAAAAGTCTCCAGTCTTGTGGACTGGTGCTGTTCCTGCTATTCCTGCTCAACTCCTCGAATCCTATTTGTTGATTCTGAGGGTTGGGCTAAAAGAGTCCCCATTCTGGCAAGCTGGGGTAGTTATTGAGTTTTTATATATGATACTTTCTTAACATATCTCCTGATCTTGGGTACTTTAGTCTGGAAATTGTTTGGATGCATGAACCTACATCCACTCAAATCACCAGGCTCAAAAGACCGTTGGATAATTTTTGACACTTCTGTCACTTGATGATGTGCACGCTCTAAATGAGAAGTTTGTTCGATATTATCATTTTCCTGATTCAAGAGTAATTCGACAACTTGTTCTCTGTATGCCTGACTTTGAGAAGAACTAGTTGAGGCATGTTCTTGAGCGAGCCTTTGATTACAAACAAAACTAATTGGTTGTGGCCGACCATGGGAAATAACATTGCATGGGACCATTTTTGATGGGCTTTGTTGACTGGAGAGTACAGTGAAATGTAGTGCCTGTAACACCCCGAGATTTTATGAAAAATATTATTTTAATTTCATTAATGTCTTATGTTGTATTCTACACCAATAATACCTTGCGCTATACGCAACACCGTATTAGCTTGCAGTATAAGCAACATTATTCTTGGACCGTGTTACACACAATTTTGATAATAGTTATTCTACGCAACATTGAGTGTATATATATATATATATATATATATATTAAATGTATAAATTAAATATGGTTGGATTCTATTATATGAAACAACAAAGGATTCTTTCACAACACGCAACCCTGACTTGGCTTGCATTACACGCAATTGCGACCTTCCTCGATAGCGTGTGTTGTACGCAATACCGGGTTTTAATAAACAATGTTATATTATTATAATATTGTCATGAACTAGCCGTTATGAATAGTATTAACTAAATTTTGAATTTTATAACATTATTATTCATCTTACACATTTCTAGAACATGGTATAACAACAAAATAAATTTTTCGGGTAAAATAAGTATTTTTCAACAAAAAAATGCAGTTTTGCCGCCTTTTGATGGCGCACCCACTTTAAATCTGGTTTTTGACATGTTTATAAGTTCAATTTGACAAAATAAAATTCTTCTTTGGAATCAAGAAATAAAAATTTACTTTGCATAAATTTTTCATATTATTCTGGTAACTTTCACATTTTAATGAATAGTAAAAACACGCTATATTTTAATTAAAAACAACTTTTTTCATCGTAATATCTTATGTGGTTAAATTATAATATTGAATGGTTTTAAAGTATAAATAGAATATATTTTTACCATTTAATATAATGTATGTAATTAGCATTGATTTTACCTTGAATTCATAGGTTAAATCAATTCAATCTTTTGCAATGTTTTAAACAAAAACCCGTTTTTATTCGACAACGGGATTAATTTTAATTTAATTTCTGAAACTTCTGTGTTTTGAATTTTAAAAAATGGATTCCATATTTGGAATCAGTGGGTCCAAATTATGTTAATAGGATACTTTTTATTTTTGGGAATTATGAATAGTAACTACGGTAAATTTTATTTACCATAGTTAAAGGTAAATCGAGTAATTAAGGGTAAATATAATATTTTAAAATTACCCTAACAAATGTCAAAATCCTATTGGATGACTAAAAAACGACCCATATCACCTAAGGGTCGGATTAGATTAATTTAATTAAATTTTTTCAATAAAAATAATTTAATTATTATTAAAACCAAAGAATGTGACAACATGTCACTTTCTTAAATCTTATAAGTATAATAATTTTAATCTAGTGATAACCTTCATGAAACTTCGAACATGAATAGTATCCAGAAAGCTAATAAGATTATCTACATCATAGTAATTTATTTAGAATTTTTAGGGATTAAATAAGTATCATTTATTATGACAGAAAGATGATGCAGTAATTGTCTTATTAATGAAATATTGAAAGAATTGATGTTATAAATGCCCAAATAAATGTAATTTGAGACTTTTTATTACTTACACTAATTTTATAGGTTAATATGACATGTTATTGTTGATTTAAGTAACTTGGTTCTAACTTATAATTCTGTTATGAATTTCATAAAATTCATGTACCAAATAGTGTCAAAATTGACATAAAATAGTTTTTAAAACAAATATTATATTATTAATTGTTATTTTATTCCTAAAAATCTAAGGTTCGGCCATATGACTTATATAAGATTATATATATTAATAATAAACAACTTGGGGTTCTTTTGGCTTGATATAGTAAGTTTATTAACCATATAGTGTAATAAAACAAAAAGACACGGTAAAAGTTAAATTATTTAACTTAGAGTTAAATCTAATTGATAAGGTTAAAATAATAACCTAAACTTGTCTAAATCCTATTGGTTGATAGTATTACGACCCATCCCCACTTTAGCTTCAAAATAAGACCCTTTAGAACCATTATAAACCGATTTTGACTTTAATATAAAATAATATTTTGAGATATTCCTAAGGTGCCCCTCTCCTCCCCTATAAAAGGACACCTCCTCCCCCTCCTCATCACACCAATTTGAGCACTCAATATCGGCCAACCCCTGCCAAAATCTCTTCTCCACATCCCTAGAAACATCCTAGAGGTTCCGGTCTTCCTCAAAGACCAATTTTAGTGCCCTAAGAGGAAGTCTCAAAGAGGCGCTTCAAAGAAGAGGTAATTACCGTTACCAATTCTTTCATCTTTATTTCTTCTTCCACTTCTTCTTGTAAGGTTGATTCATTATGAAGTAATAACATCAGTATCACTCATATACTGATATGTTATTATAAGTATGAAACAACCCTATTTCACCATCTATCCATTCTACGGAAAAAGAAATCACCGCGCGTGCGTACGTACGGAATACCGTCTCCACGCCGTGGTGTAATCTATTTTCCACCACCACCTTACATGGATGGGTATAATGGTGTAAAGAATAACTATACATAGTTATTACAACATCATATTGATTCTGATATATTGTATAATCCACTCCAATTCAATTCAATATTTATGGAAATGATATCATCGCTCGTGCGTACGTACGGACTACCGTCTCCACGACGCGATGAGATTCATTCTCCATGTTAACCATTTAAGAATGATTATAAAGTATATATAAGAAATAATAATGAAATATATGACATTATAAAGCTACTTGATTTATGTATATATATATATGTATGTCTTCTACTTACTTCCATTCAAGACAATAAGGAATGGAAAACAACGTTCATGCGTACGTACGGACTACCGTCTCCATGAACGGTGTTTTTCATTTCATTTATCTTTCTATTATATATATATATATACTGAATATATATGATATATAAATCATATTTTATATTCTGGAAGTAAGTAAATCATGATATAAGTAATAATAATGTCAATAACAACAAGTCAAAACACCTACGATAAATGAAACGATTTTACCCAAAACGCTTCTTTAACATGGAATTTTCAAAAGAACGGGTAATATAAAGTCATAAGTGAACCATATATGATATAATAACAATTAATATGATTCTGGAATAAGTCAATAACATGATTTAAATCATTATACAGGAAGTTCAGACACTTATAAAGCAAGTCGTACCTAAGGTAAGGGAAATATCACAATCTCATTTTTATCCGAGATTGTTTATTCGTAAGTATTTACTGAGGTGTATTTTATCATCCACATCCATGTTTCATCAATATGTAATATTATTTCCATCCACCTACAATTGTTTAAATCCATTTTTACCCTTTGGTGAGTTTTTAGTAATATGTATGAAAGGAATCTTTTGTCGTTTTTCGTACGAGGTACTTTTTGACTTTTCCGACAAAAGTACGAAGAATGTTTTTTTTAACTTATACGGCATGAATGGATTTTTAAAACATTATTTAAAAGAAGCTTCCTTTACAAGTTTTCAAGTTTATTTTTAATCATCTTCTTTTATTTTAAAGTCGTATGACATGTTATGAAAGGAAAAATGTTTTTGAAGTAGAAAGGATATTTTCCTCAAGAATGGAGTTCAAGTATTTTATCAAAATTATTTTCCATCTAAGATAATAAAAGGGTTCTGTTTTTATCCCTATTATTACATGGATTTGATTATGTTGTGATGGAAATATTTTTATGAATTCCTTTATCTTATATGAATTGTTTTATGATGTCATGTTGTTTAAGAATTCCATTTTTATTACATGGGTTACACTATGATGTATGGTTTATGATTATGTGGCACACATAAGAAAGGATTCATTATAAGATGGGTGGGACCTATATCTCCCTCCAATGCATTGGGTAAAGATTTTATATCTCATGAGATAGACATGGAAGAAATGGTAGGTTATACCGGTTCAGTGAAACAGGACTGAAACGAGGGTTACTCGATTCAGAAAGGGACTTTGTCAACTAAGATAGTCTTGGCAATGAGTCTTGACTAACAAGAAATGATTCTCTATGATTATGTGTGTATGCCACAAAGTTTCATGTTTTAAGTTATGATTATTGGATTTCATTTCACTACTATTATTTATCCCATGTTATGAAATTTTTCTCTCTTTTGCAGGTTAAGATTTCAAAAGTTATGTTCTTATGAATATGATGTGATTGATTTTTCTTTTGTATACCCTTACTGAGCATTTGAGCTCACCCTTTTATGTTTTCTTTTCCCCAGGATATAAAGAAAGGTTTTAGGTAAAAAAAAGGGAAGATCTTTATGGGATATATTGAAGATCTTTCACCACGATTAGAAGATTACGTTCCGAGTTTCCAAAGACACTAAACTATTACGATCCTTGTGTGTGTGTTTTTGTTATGTAC
This sequence comes from Viscum album, assembly GCA_963277665.1. NCBI lineage: Eukaryota > Viridiplantae > Streptophyta > Magnoliopsida > Santalales > Viscaceae > Viscum > Viscum album. The sequence continues at coordinate 973,411,320 of OY728166.1, forward strand.
TAAGTATTCCGCAAATGTAATGTAATGTCCATGTACGATAAGCTTCGGATCTCTACAGTTGGTATCAGAGGAAAGGTTTAGTCAACCTTTGGAAACTAGGATGCAAAAACGTTAGTGAGATCCCTAGAGATATTTCTACGGTATGTCTAGGGATGTCCCTAAGGTTAAGTATACGTATAGGTTATAGTACTATAACTACGCTAACGATCATAGAATTAAACCTAAGATGTTAGATATTGAAGGTACTTCCCCTTTATTATGTTGTTTTCCCTAGCATGATTTTTGCCTCTCAAACTATTCTTTTTGGGTTTTAGACGATGGCTGGAACCCGAAGGAACCATGTTGATCAATGCAATGGAAAATTCAATGATTGTCCTCCTGAAAAAACAAATGTTATGGGAGATGGAGTGAAAAATCTTATTGCTATCCTTACACAAGCTATGAATCATTATGGACTTCCAAATGAGCAGAGAAAGGAACAATATTCTATTGAGTCCTTCATGAGGCAACGTCCACCTTCTTTCAGTGGGACTTCTGATCCACTTGTTGCTGAAAAATGGATCAGTACCACTGAAAAGATATTTTTAGTTCTTCAATGTTCTGAACATGATAAAGTCATCTTAGCAGTATATCATTTGGAAGGTGAAGCTGATCAATGGTGGAATCTTATCAAGAATACGAGGCCAAGAGATGAAATTGAGTCCATGGAATGGGACGAGTTCAAGAACTTATTTTTCAATAAGTACTTCCCTCGTATTCTTCGAACAAAGATGGAGAAGGAGTTTCTTGAACTAAAGCAAAAGGATGATGAATCTGTTGGTATATACGAAGCGAATTTTACAAGACTTGCAAGGTATGCATCTGGCATTATCATCCAACCTGAAAGTAAAGTTGATCGATTTTTCAGTGGCTTAAAACCAAGTCTTTGAAGGGCATTAGCTATAAGAGACTTGAGTAGCTATGAAGAAATTGTGCGTTGTGCTCTCAAGGTAGAAATGGAAGTTTGTGTAACATATCCATCTCATGGTTTTGACAAGAAACGAAAGATGGAGTTCAAGGAGAAATCTCAGAATAATGGTGAAAAGAAGATGAATGTTTCCTTATGCACAAAGTGTGGAAAGAAGCATGGTGGAGATTGTCTTAAAGGGACTAGAAAATGTTTTAAGTGTGGAAAAGAAGGTCATCGAGCAGCTGAGTGTTGAAGTAATGGAAAAAGGGTTTCTAATGATGTGAATAAAGCAAACACTACAGAGAATGCACCACCAACACTTCAATGCTTCAAGTGCAAGGAAATGGGCATTATGCTAATAAATGCCCTAATCCAAGGGTTAGTGATGATCAACATGAGCAACCACTGAAGGAAAAGGAAAAAGGGAAGTCACATGCGATCACTATTGGCAATGTTGAATATGACAACGATGTGGTGGAATGATTAAGTGTTTATGTAATGGGATTCCAAAATAATGTTGTATCATTGAGTATTGCAATATTTATTGATGTGGTATTCAAAGTGATTCATATATTTTTTGGAAATAAGATGATATGCGCATAATGAAGGGAAAACGAGAAAATGAAATGTTTAATAGTATTCATGAGCTCATGATTAATATAAGGACTAAGTGATATCATGGTTTGAGTATATAGAATTTTGAGGATTTTGGTATGTGAAAAGTGTTAACTTTTAACTGCATTCATGTTTTCACTAAGGTTCGATGGGTATTCAAGAGAATACATGATTAAGGCCTTTGAATGTTTAGAATGTGACCAACATAACATATCTTATGATATATGGGGATCAACGATGGTATTAAATCTCTGGTAATCGTTTCCACTATGTTATGAGAGTGGACTGCAGTATTATGGATAAGCCTAAAGATTGGAATGGATTATGTTGGACATAAGTTAGTATTGTTTAAGGATAGAAGTTTTTTTT